>JBAMCL010000469.1:0-629381 GCA_037075165.1 Hirtodrosophila histrioides | reverse complement strand
CAGCACAAGTTTGCTGAAATCATATAAATTGTGTCATATAAAATTAGTTGGATACGAACTGTGCACACTTTTTTTGCCCGCACTGTGCGACTGAGCTGACAATTGACATTTAAACTTCAAGCGGCTATAACAAAAAAAGCGTGAGGCTTAAAAAGCTTGCAAAGCTTTCACTTGATAGCGCGTGTGCCTAACCTACAGCACAGAAGCAGAGCACACATACACACACACATATGAGCAAAATGCGTAGGAATTTTTAGGCAACAAAATGCTTTTGTGTGTGTGTGTGTGTGCGCGCATATGTTGAGCTGAAACTCCGAAGAGGCAGCGCCGAGCCACAAGCAGCGCTGCAAACGAACGGCATTTCAGTAGGACAGGCAGTCCTTCGACTGACGGTCAACGCGAGCAGCCACCAAAAAACCTGAGCAGCTTCTAAAGAAACCAGTCAGCAGCAGCGAAGAAGTGAAAGAAAATAATAATGTAAAGCATGTTGTATTCTGTGTGTTTGTGTGTGTGTGCTACTACACTCTTTTATATGTTTATAAGCTTAAATAAATATTTTATCATATTTATATGCACGGCATAAGCAAGAAGGTTCGAGGCAAACAAACATGGCGACAGGGCAAAGCTTTCGACTGTGTTACAAGTTTTTTTTGTTCTACAATTTTATTGAAAGCGAAATGAAAATTTGACACTGAACTTCATTAGATAAATATATAGTACATAACTATAGATAACTGTAAATATGTATGTATGTATGTTCAAATGAAAACAACTGAAAGCTGTCCAGAAAAGTATGTTGCGTTAAATGAATGGCTCAAGCATATGGTGAGCTTGTGCTTTCTGATCGGGGGCGGCAGTTGTTGCTGCTATTAGAACAACAACAATAACATGGACAACAACAAGTACAGCAACCGTGACGTGCAGTTTAATTAGAGAAACACAAAAGCAACAACATAAACAGGCGACAGCGTAACGTACAATTTGTGCAAACAACAAATACAATAACAGGCGTGTAAACTTGACTTGTATACACACATACAATGTGTGCCTGTGTGTGTTGGTGTGTGCTTGTGTGTGAGTGCCTATGACAGCAGTGCCTGCTTATTGCGTCGTTAAATGTAGCCGCCTCCCACACTGTCACTCTCTCTCTCTCCCGCTCTCTCCTGGTCTCTCTCTTTCCTTCTCTCTCGTGTGTTGGCAGATGTAGGCGTGCGACAACTTTTCACCTTTTTTGAGAGCATAAAATTACAAAACATGCTGGGCAATATCAGTGTCATAAACATTGCCAGCAAGGCAGGCGCCTTCTGGGCAATTAGATGCCCAGGCTCGCGCAACCACACCACCCACCCACCCACCCTCTCTCTCTCTCTCTCAATTGGCATCAACGTCATCGCGCGCCTGCAAACACCTGCGGACTGCTGCCGCCTGCCCACACAAATACAAATACGCACACATATGCACACATACTCACTCACAAATCGAATTACCGGCGCTCTCTCAAGCAAGCCCACTCACTCATTGGCTCTCGCTCTCTTGCTGGCGCCCTCTTTGGAGCGGCAGCATAAATTTATTCGCCTAGGACTTCTTTCAGCCGCCGCTGCTGTCGTCAGTCGTCAGTCGCTGACGTTGTTTGCCCCAAAAAGAAGTTGTTCCAGAGTGGAAAATTAGAAAAAAATATACCATTAAATTAAGTAAATGTTAATGAACACCGCCTAAAGTCATACGTCTATACAACTGTCTGTATGTGTGTTGTGTTGTGCCTCTTTTCAGCTCGGCCGCAATTAATAGAAGTCGTCCCGTTTATAGAAAATCCAACAAGCAATAACAAGAATTTGCATGTCTTCGTTCGTTAGCGCTGAATATGATATAAAAAACTTCATGAGCAACGCTACAAATGTTAAACTGAGGTAAGTCTATTTGAACTACATACATACATACACATATACATACATATTATAGCCAGTATAGCTGTGCAGCACTAAGTGATTTGACCTTTGACGTGTGCGCCTGTGTGGCAACAGGTGCGCCGCCCAAAACCAGGCAGCACGAAATGCAAATTTCCAACAGTGTCAATTATGGACACTTGACGTGACAGGTTTCAAAATGACATACATATATGTAAATATATAGTGTGCAATGCCTTTAACGGTCGTTGTGTCATTTAAGATTCTATAACTTTAAAATATGCAGGCTTGTTTTGAATACCGAATGAATTCCATAGAATTATTTAAGCATACATTGGGGAATGTCTAAGAATGAAATTAAAGCAGAATCGAATTAAGCTATTTATGTTTAGCCTGCTCCCAAATGTATGCTACATAAATTTCAGTGGAAGTGATTTGAAAGCGGAATTCGGAGCGGGCCTTATTTTCGTTGAAATTAAACTTCATTGAATTTTAAATTAGTTTGCCCTGAGAATCGGTATCTCATTATCTGAATTCCAAAAACCAATCGAATATTATGTAGGAGAAAAATCATAGAGGCCTATGTCAGAGGTAGAGAATTAAATGAGAGTAAAATAAAATGGGGATAGTCAGGCCTGTTCTGAATTCCACTTTTCGATCAATTCCCCAGAAATATGTAAAGCATGCTTTTGGGCACGTCTATTAAATAAATGAATACACAAGAACCTAAAGTTTTTAATTATATTCTGCTCCAAAATGTAAGCTACACGCTTTTCTGTGGAATTGATTCGGAATGGAATTCAGAACAGGCCTTAGTATTTCTAAACTCCCCAAAAACTATGCCAAGCACTTTTTTGTACAGTTTTTTCGAATTTGAAACTCGGAACAGGTCTGCAAAAGAAGTTTGCTTTACTTTAAATTATTTTGGCACTGTCAATAAAATATATAATTAATATATTGTATTGCTTATTGCGGATTCCTTAAACGTTTTAAGTCCGCGTTGTGGTTAAGAAGCAGATTATTTACATAGAGTATATGAGGTATATATGTTTATAACGCGATTCGAAATCGGCTTAATGTTTGACTAGAACTGGCATAAAACACGCTTAGAAAAGTGCCTAGTCTGTTTCAGGACTGCTTTGTTAATGTCTCAAACCGGATATAACTTGCAAGGGGCTGTTAGATTCATTTCCTGTTTAAAACTAATTAACTCGACCTCTGTAGTAGTTGAATATGCGAAGAACAAGTTTGTGGAGCATCTCTGCTCTTTCTGGACAGCTGTCAACAATAAAAGCCTAAATAAGGGACACCTGCTAACAATGACATCTGACTAGTTTTAGTTTTTGGCATGCAATTCTTTCTAACTTCCTGATTACATTTAGAATTAGAGAATGGGAAAGTATCTGTTACATGACTTTCACATTGTCAGCTCAAATTGAAATAAGAACCCGAATATGTAGTTGTGAGCAGCTGTTTTATAGGTCTAGGTAATTATGTAAAGTGCTCCACGTCACGTGTCGATTTGGGCTTAGCAGGACATGTGACTAGATTGTCTATAATTGGGTATTGGGTATTGAAAACAGCAGCTGCCCATGACGTATGTAGATGCCTCGACTCCTTGCGAGCGTGGGCTCATCCATGACTTCTTGGAATTGATTGAATGCTGTTGACATGCCCGTTTGATGGAGAGATGTCTGAATATGTTATTCTGCGTTAAATATAGCCGCGATACCAGCAACAAGAACAGCACATTATAGTCTTTTGAGATATAAATGTCACACAGGGAATTCCGTTTTGATTAAGACTTGCGTAAACAGCCGGAAGCTGTGCGCAAATTCCGGGTCCGGGCGAGCATGTCACATTGTAGATGAAACGCAAATATTTGTGCGTCAACAACTGGCCACATAAAAAAGAAATTCATAACATACCAAATAAAATTACAGATAAAATACAGAGACCGACACTATAAGCAAAACTTTTATTATTATAAGAGACGCTTTGGTTTAATAGGGGAAGAGGTCCACAAATGTTATTGCCACCTACAAACGGATGAAACAAATAACAACAAACAACTCAAGAAGCGCTCATTTAATTGCCTCCAAGTAATAAGGGGTTTCCTGTAAAATACACATTTGGGCATGTTTTGAATTTCACCTTTTAATCGATTCCACGGTTAAATATGTAGCATACTTTCTGGGGCAGGATAAAGTCATTTAATTTCTACATATTTGTGTGAAATTGATATGCAATAGGCCTGATATCATATAATACTTGTTTGATACCTATAAATAGTTAATGAATAGCGCCATTTTTATGAGTATGAGTCAATTATAATTGGTCTTATGTTGCCCCATTTGATTATCATGCAATCGATTAAATATTATCAATTTAATTGGAGCACGAAAATACTACAGGTGTGTTTCCAAATGTATTTAATTATTATGTACACCGAATTCCACGAATTCGCTTGCAGCAGAATACAATTGAAAACAATTTGGGAGTAATTGTAGTTTAATGACCTTTTAAGACAATCCTCAGGTATGCTTTGCTGTGAAATTGTTGCGAAAGTGGGGTCGTTGGGTCGGGAACACGCTCATAATTTAAATTACTAAGAAAATCATCTTCGTTATCCAATTGCGTTACCTGGAATTGGTTTTAATTAAGAACGTAACTTGATATTCTCTTCCTGCAATCTTCTTTGTGGCATAAAAAGTCTCCCAAGCTTTGATTTGATTTCCATTTATTCTAATGTCTTAAAGGTCATTGGCGCCTCTCAGCTACGTTTAAAATTGGAGAGGTTTCTTTGGCATGCCTCTTTCCTGTTAAATGAACAACATAATGCTGTAGGAGTTAGTTGTTTATTAAGTTCATCAGGGTTTTCCACGAAATTATGATTCTTTGAACATCCGCAAATTAGCTTTTTTCATTTGCAACGGAAATTTTCTCTGAATTAATCCTGCAGAACAGGGCACACCTGTGAACTGTTTGGGGCAAGAGATTTTCGGTCTTAATATGTGCTCATTAAATTTCAACAGGGATTAACTAGTCCATTGCTTGATTAACTGTCCAAGCCGCCGCCTGTGGCAATCACTTATCGCCGGAGATCGCCTCCGGCCCCCGCCATTTCCGCTGCCCCCGTTGCCGTCATTATTTAGCGATTATTAATGAACAACGAGGCGACAGCCGTTGCATGCAATTAATTTAAAACTGAACAAATATTAATCATAATTCGCGCACGTTCTTAAAGGCCGGCCATATCCTTTGTTACACACACACACACACACAAGCTAACACGGGGACCTTATAAAGGACATGCGACTGGAGCAGTTCGAATACAATGGCGTCATATGCGTCTAACAAAACCTCAACGACGACAATCCATTTACTTAATGAGATTGCAAGTGACATTGTTAACTCGCCCTCGAGGCGCTGCACCCCCGAGATTTCCACCCAGTGTCTTCAATATGGCGCCTTTAGGGTTTTTAGAGGCGGGTGGAGCGGTGCACTGCTCCCCAGTCACATAATAAATATGTGCGTCAAGTTCATTCATAAAAGGCGTCGGCATGCGAAAAACAACAACTGTAATGTTAAGAAAAGAAAATCAATTGGGGGATCCCCCACGCAGGCGCTGCCCGTCCCCCTCTAAGAAAATGCCCAAAAATAGCAGCCAAATTAAGAAATATATCATTTTATAAAGACTTGGCAAAACAAGTGGAGTTTTCGACGCTTGCGGAGGGGCAGTTATCTGGGGGGAGCTGAAGCACTGACTTGGCATTTTGTTAAAAGGAAAAGTTGCAAGAATATTTAGTTGAGCATGTCGCAAGTGAAGCAAAATGTGGCCAAATACAAAAGCCGCAGATTGTCGAGGGGGTGTGCGTGTGTGTGTGTGTGTTTGGCAAGAGGGAGTGGAAGTGGGAGTGCTTGGGTGGCGCTGTAGGTAGATTCTAGGGGGGGCTGGCTGAGCATGTAGCATGTACGTGCTGTTGCTATTTTTGGAAAAGCAACAAGGCGTAGGGAGGGTGCAAGCTTGCGAGCTTTGCGCTTGCCTCACACTCAGACGCGGCGCCCCGCTGACAGCCCACTCGGTATTGCGTGCGTGGGCTTGAAAGCTCTACAAAACCGAAAGCTTTTTTTTCTTGCGTGGGCGTCGCTGCCGACGCAACAGGAGCAGTAGCAACAAAAGCTTACCCCGCAAAGCTTTTGCGTTACTACCCCAGGCCCTGGCTGGAATGCTGGAACGCCACTTCGGCCAGCTAATTGGCAACACATCGGGCTCGGGTTTTTTTTTTTGTATTTTTGGCGTTCGTGCGGCGTCGTCGGCAGAACGTCGGCGTTCGCTACCTGATGCTCAAGCTGGCAGTTCGAGGCAAGTTCAGTTCAACCTGGCGAGCGCAGCGAAGTGAACGCTGGGCCAAGTGTTGAGCGGTTAAATAAGAAAAGTGACTCCTACAACAAGTAGGAAAAATCCCAGCTAGTGTTCTGTGACAGCTAATTCAGCGATTCTCGTCCGAGTTCCCCGGTGTGGCCATCCCCAACAGCTGCGTGGCATTTTAGGGCCCAACATATGGCAGGGCAGCATCGATGCCAAAATGCAGCCCACTTACCGTGAGAACTTTGCGCACTTCCTGTGGTAAGTCACCAGCAAAACTTAACCAGCAAAACTAAAGCATGCAAATACTATAAGAAATGTTATGTGGAAAAACTTTGCAATTTTGTTAAAAGTTTTCAGCGCACTCGAATTTGTTTTTCATAATTTTAAGCCAGGCTTTAGAGTTTTCTTTCTTTTATTGGTCTGTCAAAGGGTTGAGTGCTGCAAAGTATGCAACACTTTTTGCTGATTACATTTTTATGTAAATTTTTTGTTGCGAGGGTCGCCATTTTGTGTGATCCACTCGAGTTTTGGCTGGGGCGCGTGAAAGTATGCAATAAAAAAACATTTAACTGTGAATTAAATTCACAAAATATTTGTTAAACATTTTTGCCTGCCCCAGAAACGTAGTAATTAAAATGCAAATGAATTCTTTTTAAAAAAGAACGTCATTTACATATTATTTTGCAGCTTGGGTAGATAATTGTGAAATAGCTTGGAAAATTGAAAAATATGCTTATCAATCAGTTTGTTCATAGGTTAATGATAAAAAAATTACATATTCATTATGCATGTGACGTTATCGCGCAGGAAAAAAACCCCCTTCGCCCACACTACATGTAATATCCATTTGCTGTTATCACAGTTAAGACGCAACTACTGATATAGATATAGATATAGATACAGATACAGATACACACAAAATTGCAACTGTATCTGACAGTAACAGTGCAGCAGCGCCTACCGCCTCCCACTTTTCACAAACTGCGCAATTCGTTTTTGGAAAGCGTCGAAAGTTGATTTCCAATTGATATGCAATTTTCTGCTGCTTCCCCCAGATACAACAGATACACACACACACACACACAGTTATATACACACACTCATTATAGATACAGTTTCATATGCAAAAATAAACAAGTTCGCAGGAAAAATGTCATCTGCAACATCAACGTGATTCGCAGAAAAAGAAACCTGTCAAGGTTTATTATTATCCTGTACTTATTACGTTTTCCTGGAAATGAATAAAATATTGTGCATAAATTTCTCGGAAATACTCAGCAGGGTGCCGTTCCACCCCCACCCCCACCCCTCCCCAACCCATATGAAATCCTTGCAATTTGCAACGTGACCAGGCGTGGGCATAACGAAACCCTTTGGTTAGTTGTCAGTTGCCCAGGACGACGGCTACAGAAATAGCAACAGGACCTGCTGCACTTGTTAGCGCTGTCGTTTTTCGTGTTGTTGTTGTTGTTGTTGTTGCAATATAAGCGGCTTTGGCAACAAGCAAGGGGATCCTATTCAGTGCGCAGTGCGCAGGATGTGCACAATATCCATGCAGTCTGCCTTCTAATTGAAAATGCTCCCTGGCTGGCTGCTGGGTACAGACCAGACCCAACAACAAATGCGCAAATTGCGCAACATCATAAACCCCGCTGCAGAAACACCTCAAAGGCAACAGAAACTTTTTGAGCTGGAACACTTTTCACAGAATCAGTTAAACGAAAGCAGAAAACTTGGCTAAGTAGCTTATTCTGAGGTTTACTACGTTTTAACATCATTTGCATTTCGGTTTTCTACGAACTCAACACTTGTGGAGTTTTAATAAATTTAAAGGTAAGCTGGCTAGAAGTTATAATACTCAATATAATATTATTTCTACGAATCAACTCAACTGGGATGCCAAATTAATTGAATCCCTATTATATAAGGTTGTACTAGTAGTTATGTAAATTCTTGAAGGCTTTTCTTCTTTCTTGTTGCTTATTTTTAACCCTTACCATATTTATCTAAAATTATTATAATAAATACGGCGGCCTTAAGAAAGATAACCACACAGAGAAGATCTGAGGAACCAGGTCAAACTAGCAACAATATAGAACTTAAAAACTCAATTTTAAGTTAACTTTTAACAACATAACGCAATGAGACAGACTAAGTTCACTAATAGTGATTTATAGCCAATTGAAAGTCCATAAAAAGTGTTTTTGAGCTTTTAAAAGTTCAGCAAATTGTTTTTTTTATCCTAAAATATCGCCGCAAATTGTTTTTTTTATCCTATTACAAAATATTGCATCAGCGAACCGAAAATTGGCAGAGAAAAACCATTTTGCAGAATGAAAGCAATCAGGGAAATAAATCAAGATCAAAATGCAATTGGCATGTTAATCGGCTCAGTTTTGATTAAGTTATGGCTGTGGCAAGGCTGGCTAAAGCAATTACCTTGGTTTTTCTTGCAATCTAAGAAGTCCTTGCTGCTCTAGTCCTAATTGACGATAATGGCATTATGCAGCGCAGCTGGCGAAGCCATTTTAATTCGATCTGAAATCAAATCAGAGCTTGACCCAACACATTTTGCATTCAGTCAACTGCGAGGCGCTGATAAATTGCGTTGTAAAACAGCTGGAGCACACACACACACACACACACGCACACACACACAATAACAATCATATCCTGGACTTATCTAATTACTTTTCAGTTCGCCAGAACGGAAATCCTTTTTCACGCTGAGCTGCTTAGCGTGGAATTATGATTTGTGTGATTGTATTGTGTAAATAAGTACAGCAAAAAAGCCAGAATACAAGCAAATTTCTTATAGCTTAACCAGGCTAAGCAAACCCAAAGTAATTCGAGCCGGATGCAGACCTAAATCAAACGGCAGGCGCCAACTTTCAATTCCATTTGAGTTTTGCCTGGTACTCAGTCTCTCCAACTGTCTGTCTGTTTGTTTGTTTGTTTGTTTGACTGCTCGATATTCACAATAATGGTGTTGCCCCAAAGAGCTCTAAAGTGCAAGGTATTACACCTGCGTGGCGCCGAACACAGGACCACATCAGAGCTAAATGGCAAAAGCGGCTGCTGCCAACACTTCAAGTTGAAGTGCTGCTTACAGCACGTTCGACCTTTAACCCGCTGGCAGCAGGCAGCTGGCGAAGGACCTGATTAGCTCAGCTGTGAACGAATGCGAACGCCTTAAAGTGATGAACTGCGTCCTGCGTGTGGCAGCCAGTGGAGCGTATTAACATCCAGGAGCTGCCTGTCAGGACTGCGGTCGAGGCGGTTGGGGCTTAGCACAGGTTTCATGCTCAAACGCACAGCAATTGACAGGCACGGGCAGGCGACAGGACACTGTCGGGACCTGGCCTAAGACAAATCCTTTGCGGATTTTGGTCAAGAAATGCGCAACGAAATCAACTTGAAAGCGTTGAAAAACTCAACGCAAGCCAACAAAACATTTTCCACAAAAGATACTTGCGGCTCCGTAACTTTATAAACGTTTGAGGCTCAAGTTTGAGGCTTTGGCCAAGAGAAATATGCATAAGAAAAGCAATGCGGCCAAAATTTGAGCCATAAAAGATACAAAACTTGAAATTGTTTGCAGAATGTTGTTGGCGTTGAAAATTACAGTCGTTTGTTAAGCCTAGAGATGGGCGCGTGTTGTTTTAGATACTAAAAAACAGGAGTAGATAATTAGAACTCGATTCCGAGTCATTCCAGGGATCAACAGCTTATCTCAAACACCAGCAAAGTAACAGAAATGTATTATTTAAATAAGGATAAAAGAGATTTAGAGAACAGATACAAGAAAATCTTAATCATTTTGTGTAGTTTTGTTGATCGTGTCACGAACTGAGGCAAGACACGCAGCCAACTCTAGTTGGAGGAGCAGGAGCTGCTCCTGCCATTATTTGAGGCTGCTTAAGCTGTTAACTGAAGCGAAAGGACGTTCGCCATGTGGCCAGGTGATGGCTTCAATGCCTGACAGCTGCTTATGAATGCCATTTCGTTGGTATCTCTCCTCTATCTGGGATACATTTTGGGCCCTTGTCTGTCAACTGATTTCGTATTTTGAACGCGTCTAGCAATCGCTGATTAAAACTTGGCGCGTCCAACTTAATCAATTTCCGGCTCAATTTCCACTAGACTAGCAATGGAATACAAAGTTGCAAGTTCTATTTTTTTTTTTGTTTGGCTGTTGTTTTGTTTTGTAATTTTCGCGCATGAAATTGTAGCACGTACGAAGAGAGGTAGGCACTGCTAGGCAGGAATCCTGCCACAATGCAAAACTAAAGTCCTTTTTACGGCTGCTGACGACAGCTGCAAATTGAATGAAATTAAGCCGAAAGTTAGAGCCCGCCATTTATTAAGTGGCTTTACGTTTTGTCTCGCCGTGGAACCCACAGGACGTTTCCCAGGCTAGCAGGATGTCAACCGAGCACCCGTCCCACACAAAAGCCATTTTAATTGAATGAATACTTATACAGTAAGTCCTTTGAATGGCACCAGCACCTGGCAACGGCAACGGCATCAGCAGCAGCCATCTGGCAAACAGATGGCTCGCCCACAAGCCATGAAGGCTGCGAATGATAAAAACTCTTTCAAAGAAATTATCATAGAAAATAGTTGAGAACTGAACTTGCAACTGGGAACTGAGTCAAATTTAAGGTAAACAAAAGTCCCTGATAAAGTTTACAAACAGAACAAAAGCGCAAAATAAAATACATTTTCCAATTGTTTCAGTTTCTATAAAGTTATAACAACAATAAAGATTAAAGTTAATGAATTACTTCAGTACTAATTGCGATAAGGTTTATAACTATTAAGAAACTGACTCAAATTGGTAAAAATGTGTTGACCTAAAATAAAACAGTTGAAATCTGAAGCTAAAATGGAATGATCTTCCTTTACTACGCGTAAAGCAAACAATTTAGTTGAAAGTTTTCATTGATTTTTAATCGATAGGTATATTCCAAGTAGCGTTAACAGGGTTTACAGAGAGTAAAAGTACAATTTGTATGTATTATAGGTTCTTTTGGCAAATTTTGAAGTATTTTCTGAACACGTTCAGTTTCGAAAAGGCAGTATTTTGAATTTAAACGTGGTCTGGATATATTTCAAAATAGCATGAGTAGAAAGTGTATTTGGTGGCAGTTGTTTAACCCACGGTTAGCTCCATGATGGCATTGACAACATCGCTCTTGTGGTTTAGCAGAGCCTTGATGGCCTTAGCGCGTGTGCAGCCGGCCTGCATTTGGACCAGCTCGATGTCCTTGTCATCCAGTTTGGCGCCCTCAGCTTCGGCTTCGGCGTCTTCCTCCTCGTCCTCGTTGCCATCCTCATAGGTTAGCGAGAGCTGATCCCCATCCTTGGCCGGCTGCGGCACGCGTATATTGACATCGCTCAGATAGCGCTCAGCGGCCTGGGCGGCGGCAGCATTTGAAGTATCCTCGACGCGCACCTCCCCGAAGAAGATCAGGGTCTTGCTGTGGGGGCACTTGAACACCTCCGGCTGATCAATGCACAACAGCACGTTTTTGGCCTTGCGCATTGTCACACGGGACACATTAGGAATCGGCTCCAGATCGAGCTTCATCAGCAGGCGACGTGCCTTCTTCTCACCCCGCGAATACTTTGGCGTGGTCGTCTTCTGATTGGCCCCCCCTGGTTGGGCCAGCTGGGGCTCATCATCGCTGTCCTCGCTGTCGGAAGCCGAGGAGCCGGAGCCCGAGGACGGCTGGCCCTTGCGTGTGGTGCCGCTGGGCAGCGTTTGTAAGTTTCCGGCCAGGTCCATCAGCTTCTGCACATTGCTGCGCATGACTCGAATGTCAGACTTCTGGGCATTCTCATTGTTGTTGTTGATTGTTGGCCTTGCTTTTGGCCTCATCGATAGCTGCGGCTGCGGCTGAGGCTGAAGCTGCGGCAGAGGCTGCGGCTGCCTTGGCTGCTGCTGCGGCGGCTGCCTTCTTCACTTTTTGTTTCTTACCCATATTTCTTGGCAATAGTTGTAGAAATTGTTTCGAGTCAGCAAGTAGACGAGCTGTAATTTAAGTAATAATTTTTTTCTGGTTACTTGAAAAGTAATTGCAAACTTGCCTTTCAAGCGTTTACGTTGAACTGTAAAAGTTTCGACAGCAAAGAATTGCCAAGTAATAGAGTTAAGTTGGCTGCAGTTGAGGCAGTGTTGTGAACTGACAGGTCGTCAGTGTTTGCTAGTACTTACAGCAATTGGCTGCTGTAGTGTTGTAAAATAGACAAACTATTTGTATTGGGTTACAAAATACTGAAACTATTGAAATTATGTAACAGGCAGAAAGCAGAAATCTTCGACCCTATAAGGCTGTCTCATGGTCGGGTATACCTTCTTCCTTGTTATTCAACTGCCAGCTGCACCTGTGTAACTACACAATTTAGTTTATTATATGTATTTGATTGAATGTTTGATAATCTTTTCCAACTGCCCATTAGTTTATCCGTCAGTATCTCAAGTATCGTTTATTTGAAAAGCTTTTCGTTAACTCGACGGAATGAAAAGTGTTCCCAAAAGTCAATTTCATTGCGGCAGCATTAAAAGCAGTGTTGGAAAGCGCCTTAAGTAGCCACTCTGAGTGTTTGCCCTGCCGTTGCTCAACACGCAAATTCCTAATTGGATTAAAAGTTTTGCAGCTGCATTTGGCAGCAAGACATCAAGTTCTTCTGTGTGTGGCCAAAGCCAATAAAATTTGCGGCTATTGCAGCAAATTTGATTGAAATTGATGATTGAAATTCTATGGACGGCAGCCACTTCTGGCCCAAAATGTGTATGCAAGCAGCGGATGCGAGAGCCAATTGCACTAAAGTGCGGAAAACGAGAGTGGAAAGTGAAAATGATGCTGGCGACAATGGCTAGGACCACACTCAGATAGAGAAGGGAGGGAGGAAGGGAAGGACATTCTACAATTGAGCTCGTTGCCAACTGGCTGAGTATAAATTTAAAGCGCGACGCTTTGGGGCGCAATATGCGCGAACAAAAGCCAAACGGATGTGACTAGAAAGGCAATGAAATTGGCAGGGGCTGCGGTGTGCGGTGCTGGGCGGGGCGATGCATGGAGGCGGATGTGGAAGTGGAAGTGGAGCGAACAATGCACAAAAAGCCAAGCTGCATTGCAGCCAGTTGACAAGCGCAACAAATGTATTTTGAAGTAATTTCCTTGCATTTTAATTGCAGCAATGCTTGCAACAAGGCAGGATGGCTGGGACTGCTGATAGGGGGAGGACTGTACTGTGGCAGCTACCAAAAATGCCACAAAACAAACGGGGCCGGGTAGCAGCTGTAGCGGCGGCGGTTGTTTGTGGCATGCAGCGATGCAGGCTTTACAGTCGCAAGTGCACTTGCGGTTGAACACGACTGGGGATTTGGGTGTGGGCCACGGGACAGGCCCCATTGTGACACTGTGTCACTGTCTATCTGCATCTGCAACTTAATTAAAAAATTGCCCTGCCCCATTAGCGCTGCATGCCTCACTTGTTGCAGCCGTCCAGTTTGAAAATTGCATTTAATGGCAGCTTTTTAATGTCCTGCAAAGGGTAATCTGGGTATGCTCAGCATACAGTGCAGTTAATTTACCTGCCCACCGAAGTTTCTTTTTTATTCCATTAGTGCAGCATACAAGTATATGTACGGAAGACTTTAAAAGCACATGAAAGTTCCAAGCAAGCTTTTTGCATACTTCATGCCCTTAAGAGCAACTGTACTTGGTTTTCAACACTATAACACACTAATAGATGTGAAAGAAGCTTTAAAAGCACATGAAAATTGCAAGCAAGCTTTTTCTTGCATATGCAGTATGCTACGAGTAATTATACTTGTTTTACAACACTACAGCGCGTATACGCGAAAGGAGCTTTAACAGCTCATGAAAGCTTCAAATTAATCAATAAGCTTTATTATAAAAACTACATAGTAGTAATTATAAGGATTTTCTTCAATGAGAATGATTACCATTGGGCAAATTGATGAAAATCCGACTAAAATAGCTATACTTGACCGAAAAAAAAATAGAACTCACAAATAATCATTATTTATGATTTTAATTTCTTTGCTGAAAATAAAACTCACTTCTAATTTAAGGCTTTTCTGTAGAATTCTTTCAAAATATTCTTGCATATCCAAATAAATGGAACCCAAAGAAACCTACCAAGGCGAACAAATTTGTTGAAAGTTATTGCTTAAGTTTTTATTTTCTGCTGTGAATTCAATGAATCTCCTTTGAATCTTCTAAGCAGCTCGACAGCCATTTAAGAGACCGATTAATCCAACTTATATCTCAAATTAGTTTGATGGCTTTAAAATTAAGACTAGTTAGACAAGCTAGTCTTGAGTTTAAGATACTCAAGTAAGATATATCCAAAACTTCCAACATATTTATAGTTGTGTAGATACTACAGGTACAGGGGGGTTCTTCATAGTCTGCCACAGGTCCTGGGACTCATTAACCTGTTTTATTGCGCAGTTCTCTATCTGTTGTTTTTCTTGCACTCACTGATGTGTTTTTAATTGCAGAACATTTTTAATTAGAATGTAGCCAGGAGGGTGGGGCAGAAGTTGAGCTTAAAAGTGCAGGGCGACGCCGTTTGCAGTTATTAAAGTTTATCACCAGGCTGGCTCCTAATTGAGTTGCATAAATTGTAAGCTGGCCAAGAACTTGAACAAAATACAGGAAAGGATGGGAGGGGGAAGATGACGTGGCCTGCTTCTGTCAGTTTAATTGAATCGGAATGATTAGCTAATCAAATATTCCGTTTACAGGCAATAAATTCATATTAGTGGGTAATATTATAAAGAGCTTAACTAACTTTTGCTGGGCTGCAGCTCTTAACTTATCGTGCAACTTTAGGGGGCAGAACTTTGAGTGCGGCACGTACGTCCGATGATTAATTATTCTGCCGCATATGTTGCAATATCATGCGGCTCCAGCGGGCGTCGAGGGCTCCTTCAACTTATTGTGGCTCGTCTGGGTTTAGTTTTCCAGTCAGTTTGTTGTTGTTGTTGCGCCAACGGGCGGCCCATGAAAAATGAAGCGACGCCCAAGACATATCCTTCGAGAAGGATTCCTGGTCATCGCGCAGTGGGAATAACTATGTCAAGGCAATAAAGTCCATTAAACAAAAGTGCGAGGAGGCCAGGAGGAGTGGGCACAACGAATCTGTAAGCAGATTAATCATGCAGCTTATGCGAAATGATTGAAAACGTATTATAAGATACTTTTGCCAAGGGTTTGACTCCTATGTGTACGCACGAAGAGTACAACAGCAAAAGTTGGCCAGAAGTTGATTTTAGCCATGATGCCTGAACCTTTGACATAACACACACACACTTTGATGCCCTGTGTATTTGCCAATGGCAAATAACAAACAGAATATGTAATTATATACATTTTATTTGTTATATCCTTCATTTCACAGTTGAGCGCATGCAGACAGCAGGGATTTGTGATTCCTTAAATTTATTACCATGTTTAAATTGAAATTTCTAAAGCTTAATCGAGCCGAGAAGTTCAGCCTCAAATTGTTGCGCTTTTATGAAGTTATTTCTCAGTCACTTCTCTTTATGATATGAATTTTAAATAAATTATTCAGGGCATTTAACTTTAGGCAGCCAATAGGGTCTTCGTCCTTTCCGCATCACTTAATAATAACTTTACCTTTGCCCTGATAATTGTAATAAGAAAATATTTGCCTGCCCTTCAATATGTATCCTGAAATTGGATTTAAGCATAAAAAACACAAACATTTAATTACTTATGCTAAGCCGAAAGAATCTTTTCATTCTTTGTTTATTCAATAGTTTCTCCTGTTGGCAGGCTGACAGGTAATTGCATTTGATTCTTTTGTTTTTGTTGCCCTCATCACACCTTGCTCAATATTTGGACACATTTTCGGTAGGGCTTAAGCTCCAGCGGATTTGTGTGTGTAACTGGGCAATGGGGCCAGGACATTGCCCGGTCCTTTTGCTTAACAGTCATAAGAAACACACGCGTAGTTCAAGACCCCGGTCGAAAATATGTGAGCCTTGGCTGTGGCCAAAGTGTACCCCCCAGGAAGGTTGGAATTGGAGGGAATCACCTGCCGCAGCAAAAGCCATTGAAGCGTCAAGGAAAATCAATTTCCTTTGGCAGTGCTGCTGGCGTTCTGGCGAAATGAAGCCTGACATTTATTACCATATAAACAGCAAGAAATATTTGTAAGAGCGCAAACCGAAAGTTCACAAAAGGAGCCAGGAAACTGCAGCTCAACAATACTGTAAAGTTCTGCCCGCCTCCTTGTATCCGACTCTAAGGATGTGGGCCGATTGTGTATTGTGCATATTGTGAGAAATATTGCTTATATATGTATGTGCGAGCACATAGCAATGCCGGAAAGCCAAGAGTTGTTAAAGTCACAATGAGCGCAAATGCAATTTTAAACACAAAAGCCAGCTAGAACGCACACTGCCTCAGAAGCTGCAAGAAACCGCTGAATTTTGGGTTTAAAGTGCTCATCAAATTGATTATTTATGCTTTCGGCCTTGGCTGAAAATGATAAATGAATGAAAATGTAAAAATCCTAAGCACCACAAGGAGCAAATTTATCATATTTAAGACAGCTGGGTTCCTATCTACAAATTATGATATAAATTCGACGAAATGTTAATAAATGATGGGCTGACTGGCTTAAAATTGATAAGAAAATAGAATTTATAAAAGAACTAGCGTCTCTAGAGTTACTCTTTCTACTATAACTAAGAGCACACTGCAAATTTCTATTGAAAATCTTTCTCTTCTGGCAGTATATACATGTTTCCACATTATATCCAGCCGAAGTGAATTTAAATTGAAATTCTGCAAAAGTATAACGCATTTGCTTTTCAGCAAAATAAAATATGAGCCACAAATCTTATTTTAAGCACACAGGAAGTGTAGTTATAGAATGCTAGGCTTGATATTCGATATAGATTTTCATCAAATCCTTTCTAATTTCCGGCAATTTCCATGTTCTTCCTTTGCATTTCTTACAGGTGGGCCGATTATCATGGCAAGCAATGTACAACAACAGCAACAACAGCGACGGCAATACACAACAACTAAGGTGCAACAGCAGCACTCAACTCCAGCCGAGGCCCAACAGCAGCAGCAGCAGAAGGGGCAACAACAACAGCGACAACAACGTCAGCATCGAGAATGGTCGATACCGCGACTACAACAACAACTGCTACAGCCTCGACTCACGTTGCCATCGCACGTGGTACTTTCCACATCCTTGCAACAGGGTCTCATCCCCAAACGCCTACTGAACAGTAAGCGAGCGGCAGCCAGCTCTGGCAGTCGCCGATGTTGCAACCTGGACGCGTTGAGGCAACGTGCTAGGCAGCTGCAATTTGGCTATTTAGCGGCACTTCTGCTGCTGCTGTTGTTGGCCACTCATGGAGACACTGTGCAAGCAGAGGGCAATGT
Source organism: Hirtodrosophila histrioides (assembly GCA_037075165.1). Taxonomy (NCBI): domain Eukaryota; kingdom Metazoa; phylum Arthropoda; class Insecta; order Diptera; family Drosophilidae; genus Hirtodrosophila; species Hirtodrosophila histrioides. Next base: position 611,637 of record JBAMCL010000469.1, on the reverse strand, counting down.
TGGTAAGTGGCGAACTTATGGTAGTACACTATCAGAAACTTAACACAGCCCGCAATTCTAACTTTTAACATTAAACAAGTGACCAAAATCTAAACATATGTTGTATTAAGATATTAAAATCGAAACAATATCTTATAATCAACCCTTCCCGCAATAGAGCTGAAAACAATCGATAGCACTACCGACAGTACCGATAGTTCCTAACATATATTGAGTCTTTTTGTGGGTCCCCTTAACTTTAGAATTACCAAAGATAATTCTAAAATATTCGAGCTTTCTTCATTACTATCGATATTCGATAGCATCGACCGGCGGCGCTATCGATAGTTTTTCGCTGTAGTACCCACAGCTACCATACACTGTGGAAACTTCCCGTCACGGCACGTTGACTCATTTGATTGCATGTTCTTGTTATTGTTTTGTGGCAAGAACAGTTACTAGTTTAATTAAAACTTTGACGCCAGCAGAGTCACAAAACTAAATCCGAATCCCCCGCAGTGTTGAACCGTGCCCCCAGGGGTGCTGCGCCCCACCTTAACATTTGCACTAACAAATATGTTTTTAACAAGTTTATGCGTGTCAAGCATAAGCCAATTGCCCCACTGCAGCCCTCCCCCTTCCACAAGACATATGAACTCCCACATATGGGCTGCACTTTGCATTTGTGTGCGTGTGTGTATGTGTTCTATCAGGATATGGCTGCCACTCTGTTATTTGACCGGAAGCCCACAAACAGACGAGTTAAATGAGTTACAGTTGTTAAATTAAATTACCGTGCAACACAGCTGCCAAGAGCCGAGCCGCCATTTTGTGCGGTTGTTTTTTAGTACAGTGCCGTCAAAAGGTCGCATTGCGTATGGTAAAAAAGGCAAAATATGAAGAACTGAAAGCAAACAAGATGAAAAATCTAAAATATTCTTAAGATTTCTATACTGCCTTTCAGCTTGAGTTATTTTCCACAGGCTCAGTTGTCGTTGTATCAATTGTTAATTTTCATAAATATAGCCTTAATGTTCTTAGTAAAATTTCCATTTTATCGCTTCGAATTGTAATTTCTTTGCTGCGTTTGTATGTATTTATTTCATTCAATTGTTTGTTTGTGGAAACACAATTTTCCTTTGTGCCATTGAGCTGCCTTCAACAATCGAATCAAAGCAAACGCAACACAATATTCCATATTTATATGTTATTTATTGAAATTGAATAATACATTTCTGTGGGGTTTCAGCTGTAAAATGAAACGGTGGTCATGCTTACATTGATTTCTGATAAGTACGTATGAGTAATCGAAATTTGTATTAAGTATTATTAAACTAAACTTCCACAAAATGTTAATATTTTAGTATGTGATTTACAAAATCTGTTCAACCTCTTAACAAAACACAGCTTATGGCTCTAATGCTCATCTGTCTAAGTTTGTGCATGATTCATAGATTATTCATGGCCAAAGTAGAACGGTAACAACCGTTGGCTGCAACACCTGCAGCTCTTGGGCTCAACTGTACTTTTCCATTACCAACTGCGTCAGCAGCTGAAACTGAAACCCGAGTTGTGCTTTATGCATGTCTGGGAATGAGCTTACTGCTCAAATGCTATATATATACTGGTAGTCATGGCAGCAACCAGTTGCTGCAGCTGCTGCTGCCCCTGTTGCTGCTTCCAATTTGCAGCTTGCTCCTCATGGACGTCAGCAATCAACCCACACACGGTTAGGCAACGGTATCTGTGTGCGTGTGTGTGTGTGTGTGTGTGTATGCATTTATGCATTGCCTTGCGCAAATATGAACAGGAGCCAGGTCCTGGGATTTATTGATTGCTAACTGCTGTCGCCAGTCCGCATGTCGCCCACGCATCCTGTTGCTGTGTCTGTTGCCTGGCAACATGCTAGATAAATGGCTGTTGCACAATGGCCCACATTGTTGTTGGCCGTGTCATGTATAAATTAGTGTACAGTCTACATTATCAGCCAGTGCAACAGTGGTAGCAACAGCAACAGCAACAGCCCCAGCAACATCATCATTAGCAATGTCTGCCACAGAGCAGCACTCAGCACTCGAGTTGCAACTTTTACTGCTTGCTACATAAAATTTAATTAACAACTGCATGTGAAGGGTTGAGTGTTTGCCACCACAGGCAGCAGCACTCTCTCTGTTCAACACATTGAACTTTGCCTTTGACAGCAACAGTAGCAGCAGCAGGAGCAACAACAACAGCAACTTCATTAAACTGACAGCAACCAAAGACTAGAACTTTCTATGCTGCTGCATTTATTCAATTCATTTGAAAAACAAATATTTGCGCACAGTTTGAAAGCATCTTGGCAGTTGTTGTTGTTGTTGTCGCTGTGCACTTTCCATATTTTTCGCAATGCGTCACTTTTAATGAAATTCCAGTCATGCACAACAATATGCAAATTGAAACCTAAATCTATATTCAAATTAAAATCCGCTCTCAAAATCCGCATAAAACCGTTTCAAGCGCTCTTTTTGCATTCAATTGGCACATTTTCTACAATTTTCAAATCAATTGTTCATGAATTATTAATCATTTCGCTAGAGTAAATGTTTTAAACAAATGCAGCGCTAATGGAATTCGCATGTTCTCTATTTGTCACATTGCGTATACGCCCTGTATTTAGTGTGCAAAAAACCTTTACTCCCGTTTCGAAATAAATTCCAACGCATATCCAAAATCCGATTTGCAACCCTTACCTTTTTCCCTTTCAGTTTGGTTTGGTGTGCATTTCTGGTTGCTGTGGCAAATTCCATGGAAATGTGCAAAGGATTAGAAAGGACCACAGATGTACTCTTTGTGTCATTTGATATTGCTGCAGCAGAGCTGCCATTGTGGCCTGATTGATTTTGTTAGAATTGTTTCAAAATAGAACGAGCAATATTAATAATTTCTGCTTTATGACTGAATGCACAACAATTCAGACACAGTAATTGGTTTTTTTCGAAGCTTTAAAAGTTCAATATACGAAATTAATTAAATTGCTGGCAGGATTAGGTATCAGCCAGAGCAGGCAGGTCCTCAGTTTGCTTAGAACTTTGTGGGTTTTAATAAGAAAACTGCAAGCTGCTGCGCAGCAAACATTCTGCGAAATATAAATTGAACAGCTTATGAGAATAGCTAGAGAAAATAAATCGAAAATAATCCTTGTTTAGAAGAACTTTAATATATTTTGCTCAGTTGCAATGTTCTTCAAATAGACACAAAATGTTGCCGTTTGAAACAAGTTGGCAAGGACTTTATTTATTTATTTATAACTATTATTTCAACTCAATAAATACTGAGCAAAATAATTTAAAGGCTGCACAAATACTATACAAGCAATCATAATGCTTCCCATCTTTTTCCAACAACAATTGCAACTATTCTGCTCAGTTTGAAACTAAATGCTGGCTTAAAGTCTGTCCTAAACTGGAATAAGTGGCACATTATAGTGTCTTACTGCCATTATTGCATTCTAAGCGCAACTTTGTCCTGCCACTAGTTAAATGCAACAGTTTTATGCAAAGTTGCGTCTATTGTTGGTAATTGCAACACTTCAAAGGCGCGCGCTGCAGCTCACCTTCAAAGCGAGGTAAGTTTTGGGCATGAATGCCACTTGCTACTTGCAATGCATTCCCTCCTCCATTTGGTGTGGGGCAGGCTGAAAGGCACAAGCAGCGCAACACTCTCAAAGTTTCAAATGTTTTCTGTTTTCCGTTTTTAGTTTTCTATTTTCAGTATTCTTGGTATGCAATCATGTGAAAAGTTCTGACGCGGAATGCGAGTGGAAAAGTCGCATTTTCCGGGCCGGGCGGATGTAACAATATATCTTTGTAGTGCGTAGTGCTCTTCGATTATGTCAGCAGCTGGATAACAATATGTTTACGCTAACAAGCACACGCTCGATTTCCTTTGCCTTCGCGCCTCGAGGCATGCAACACATTTTGTGCGCTTCGAGCTGAAGACAACAGAGAACAAATTGTTCCAAGTCATTTGAGCAGGGTGCCGTGGGGCAGGGGAGCAAGGAGCGAACATTGAGTGCATTTTCATTAGTTACAAGTTGTTACATTTACCAAATTAAATTGCCGAGGCGTGCAGTAAACGGAGCCGCTTCAAGTTCCACTGCTGCAATTATTTTTCATGGCTCAAATTCTGCAGTTAGCCTTGGTTCGCCTGGCCAGCACTGAGGAGACTCAAATGGAAACTTTTTTGGGCCATGTTACCCGACGGCTATCATTTGAGCCACATCCAGAGATAGAAGTGCGGCTGGGGGAATTTCGGAGAGTGCAGCCAGTCATCCGTGCAGAGTTTTTGCTCCCTTCAACAGGAGTTGAGTGTTACCTGCAACCAAAAATAGCAGAAAAATATAAAAAATATATATATATACTATATATGCAGTCCTGGATTGTGCGTCATCAGAAAGTTAGTTGCACATCAGCAATTGAAAGGACAAACGCAGGTTATGAATACTAAAAACAAAATTTTGAGAGCAAACTTTGTCAAGTCTTTGACGTGGAACAAATGTACAAAGTTGGCATTGAAGTTAAAGTTATCCTAAGTGTAATAAATAACTGTGGTACCATATTGTAGATGTCAACTGGGCTTTATAGCTGTTGCCGGCATTTCAATTTTGAAATATTTACCCAAAAGTTTGCACACATTTAAGTAACTTAACATGGGTTAGATTTTCTAAAACAATGAAATATTTTACTAAATATTTGTCAAGGCTTCCAACTTAAATCAAGATAGTTTTTTGCAGTAAAAAATACATTTTACAGATAGATTTGCTTTAAGGGTATAAATAAAGCAAGATTCTTAGCTATTTAGCTCAATATTGATAACTTAACTTGTCAGCTAAATATTTCAATTGTAATCACTAAAATATCCTTTGGATGATCCCAACTAAACATCTTCATTATACTCGTATCATTAGCCATTTTAGTTGCCATTAAAGCAATTTTCATTGGCTGTAGCATTTGGGCCACACTTGGGTAGCCAACATTAAAAGCCATAACAATTCAATTATGTGGCTTCATAAGGATGTGCATTAGAGTACAGCAGCCTATGCTGGAAGGACAAGGCTCCTTATGAGTAGATATTGGATGCTGTCACTCAGACACTGCCAGCCAAGTTAATTAAACTTGGAGAGTTTCAGGCATTGAATGGCAGGACCAAGATGAAAATGTAATTAAAAGATAAAAATGAAACAATGAGCGTACAGACGTGTGTGTATTTTTGTGTGTATTTGTGTGTGTTTGTGTGTACCTGCATTATTAGGCCATTTCATTTGGTAGTTATTGAGTTACATTTAGAGATAAATAATTTGAGCTGCCACTCGCACACTGAATTCACAATGAGTTTAATTTAGAGTTCTGCCTTTCTCAGAAATCAATCAAAAGGCAGACAAAATGAAAGATAATCAAGAGGGGCACAGCAAAATAATACAAAGCGTTGCTAATGACTAATAACTGTAATCATCATAAAGATTCATAAAAATAAAATTATATACGCACATACATATATGTTTAATAATAAGCCTGGCCTTTGACGTGTAGCATCGAAATTGGCGTCCAAATTGCCAGCGGGCATGCCATAAAAATTAACGTGACATCGTAAATATTTGTTGTGGAATTCCGCATTCATACATACATACATGTATATAAAAATTATGTTCATAAGTATATGAGAAATGCTACACTGAAGTGCAAATATGCGTTAAATTGTGCACATGTTGAGCACAAGGAACCAACCCACACACTCACACACACACATACACTCAAGCACCTTTGCCAAATTACACAAAAATGTCGCGACCAACAAAAGAATATAAAAATTGAACAAAGATTGGGAGACTTGAGAATACCACGCAACTAAATGTAGTTTAATCTATAATAGGAGAAACTTAGCATTTAAATAATCTTAAAGGATTCAGGCCTTTTCTGAATTCCACGAATTAATTAACTGCATTGAAAATTGTCTCCAAGACGCATCTGAATAAGATCCGTGTGCTACAAGCTAAGACTCTGAGGATGATCTCTGGGTCTCCATGGTACATAAGGACATGCAATATTGAGCGCGACCTTAAGGTGCCCAAAATAGGAGACAGAATCCAAGCGATTGCCCAAAAATACACGGAGAGGCTAGGAGCTCACCCAAACAGTCTAGCTAGACGCCTAAATACTGCCTGCCACCGTAGAAGAGTAAGGAGGAGACTCAAGCGATCCCACCCTCAAGACCTCCTGAACCGGGTCTTGACATGATGATCTCCTACCAAAATTTAGACGATCTCCCCAGTATCACCCCTTAACTTCCCCTTTAAAAGTTATATTTAATTCATTTTTATGTTCTATCATAAATAATTTTGTTATTATTTTTAGTTTAATTTCTGATTAGTTTAAGTTGCCTGTAAGGTAGCAGAACACTCATCCTTTGTAAAATAAATTTCTCTTTTTTTAAAAAAAAAAAGCAAATTGTAAAGCATACTTTTGGCATCGCTTTAAATTTGATTTGAAAGGGCCACAAAGCTGAGCTTTCTAATTCCATACCCCGCTTAAGAGAAGGCTACATATTATTCTGTGGAATTGTCTGGAAGGTGGAGCTCGAAACAGGAAAGCATGGAATCAAATCGAAAGAGAAAATCAAAACTCGATAGATCTTTGTTGATTTGAAATAGTTCGGGCATGCACTGTTCTTAACAGATTCAAAATATTTCTTTTGATTTGTTTTTTAAAGGGTATTAAGACAAAAGACTGTGCCAAAGGCAGCTGCTGCTATTGCTTTGTTGCTTGTTTATAAGTATTTAGCATATGGCTATGGGCGTGGCATTCACACACATACAAACACATAAAACACACACACACACACACATACACACATCTATATATTGCCCGGCAGCTAAAGGCGAGCAATTACTTTGTTGGCACTTTGTTTGGGGTTTTTGCTTTTGAAGTGCTTTTTTTAATGCTGGCTCCCTATTTGCCGGCGGGCTGCAACTGGCTAAGGACGAGGATCAGGAGCCTTGCCAGGCGCAGGCACAGACCCTGGCCATTTGGGCAGCGACAAAACTAACGGCCAACAACTACAACATTAAAAACAACAATTCCGGCCTCTTTCATATGTTGCGTAATTTATGCAAATGTATTTATTGCCGCGCCTCAAACCAGCCAACACGGCTGGGATGAGGTGCTGGTTGGGGTGGCCGCTTGTAAAATCCTTGCCAAAAGCAAATAAATGTTAATTTCATGGTTATATCGTTTACTTGGCTGCGAGGTGTAACAAAAAGCAAAGTCACAACCAGCCATCTAGAGATGGGCGCGATATTTCATGTTTTCAACACGACACGAACCGGAACAGGAAGCTGCAAACATGCACTGACATGACAGGACATGAATACGCACGACTTTTTACAATTTAAAAAGAAATGTTCAAGTGCTGGGCATTTTATGTCGCTGTTCAAATTCACAGCAGAACTAATCGTTAATTGATGACTGATTTGTTCCTGCTGAACGATTTTATTAGCTTAGTTCGCACTTTGAATAATAAAAAAAGCTAATTGAAGCTCACAGCATTTATTTTTTATTTATTTATTTTTTGAAAATCCAATTAATTTCAGATGTGAACTATTGGTTTAAATTAGAAGGAAGCACTTATTATTTTCAGAATTAATTTTCGGTTTAATTCAGAGTTCGTCCAGAATTATTAACAGAAATTGCTAGGTTGCCATTACAAATAACGAGAAGAGGAGAGGTCCTGAAAATTCTTGAATGCCAATCGATAGTCCTGATTTCACGAGTACAGAAATGTATGTGTTTTCGAAATCCTTAAGGATTTGGCTGAGCTATAGCTAAAAGTATGCCGCAAGATATTCTATATAGCTTAAGATCAGCAGCTCAAAAGTATGCAACACAAATTTTGAATTTCTGAACAAATAGTACTGTTTTCTATTAGCTCCCATTCAGCCGTATCCTTGCAGATTTTGAAAGGACCTTGTGCGTTGGGATCGTAAGGACCTACTCTATCGATTGGCATTCAAGGATTATGGGGTCATCTAAGGACCATCGACTTGTAAATTTTCAGCCCGAGGGCGAAAGGAATCGTGCCCAAAATACAAAACACTCGATATCTTGGGAACTACAAGGACGAATTTCATGTCCTTTGGCCAGTTGGTAGCCCTGATAATGCCAAGTCGTCTGACACAGGACTCGTCAGGATGCGCAAGGATACGGCCGAGATATCGCTTGTTTTCTGTATACAGAAAAGTCCTTATTTCTCAGCTCCTTTAAGGATATTCGTCCTTTGGGTTATATATTCGGATTTGGGATGAAGCGCTCTATCTTTTTGCCAAAGGACATCAAAATCGTCCTTGAAATGACCGAGTTACAGGCGATTCTGTGATTTTGGGTCCTTTTTTCTGACCTACCCCCTTGCAAAAAAATGAAGTGTTTTTTTCGGTGAGGTCCTGAAAATTCTTGAATGCCAATCGATAGTCCTCATTCCTACGAGTTCAGAAATGTATGGGTTTTCGAAATCCTTAAGGATATGGCCGAGCTATAGCTAAAAGGATGCCGCAAGATATTCTAGCTTAAGATCAGCAGCCCCCTAAAGTATGCAACAAAAATTTAGAATTTCTGCACATATGGTACTGCTGTCTAGTATTAGCTCCCATTCAGCCGTATCCTTGCAGATTTTGAAAGGACCTTGTGCGTTGGGATCGTAAGGACCTACTCTATCGATTGGCATTCAAGGATTATGGGGTCATCTAAGGACCATCGACTTGTAAATTTTCAGCCCGAGGGCGAAAGGAATCGTGCCCAAAATACAAAACACTCGATATCTTGGGAACTACAAGGACGAATTTCATGTCCTTTGGCCAGTTGGTAGCCCTGATAATGCCAAGTCGTCTGACACAGGACTCGTCAGGATGCGCAAGGATACGGCCGAGATATCGCTTGTTTTCTGTATACAGAAAAGTCCTTATTTCTCAGCTCCTTTAAGGATATTCGTCCTTTGGGTTATATATTCGGATTTGGGATGAAGCGCTCTATCTTTTTGCCAAAGGACATCAAAATCGTCCTTGAAATGACCGAGTTACAGGCGATTCTGTGATTTTGGGTCCTTTTTTCTGACCTACCCCCTTGCAAAAAAATGAAGTGTTTTTTTCGGTGAAATCCTGAAAATTCTTAAATGCCAATCGATAGTCCTCATTCCTACGAGTTCAGAAATGTATGGGTTTTCGAAATCCTTAAGGATATGGCCGAGCTATAGCTAAAAGGATGCCGCAAGATATTCTAGCTTAAGATCAGCAGCCCCCTAAAGTATGCAACAAAAATTTAGAATTTCTGCACATATGGTACTGCTGTCTAGTATTAGCTCCCATTCAGCCGTATCCTTGCAGATTTTGAAAGGACCTTGTGCGTTGGGATCGTAAGGACCTACTCTATCGATTGGCATTCAAGGATTATGGGGTCATCTAAGGACCATCGACTTGTAAATTTTCAGCCCGAGGGCGAAAGGAATCGTGCCCAAAATACAAAACACTCGATATCTTGGGAACTACAAGGACGAATTTCATGTCCTTTGGCCAGTTGGTAGCCCTGATAATGCCAAGTCGTCTGACACAGGACTCGTCAGGATGCGCAAGGATACGGCCGAGATATCGCTTGTTTTCTGTATACAGAAAAGTCCTTATTTCTCAGCTCCTTTAAGGATATTCGTCCTTTGGGTTATATATTCGGATTTGGGATGAAGCGCTCTATCTTTTTGCCAAAGGACATCAAAATCGTCCTTGAAATGACCGAGTTACAGGCGATTCTGTGATTTTGGGTCCTTTTTTCTGACCTACCCCCTTGCAAAAAAATGAAGTGTTTTTTTCGGTGAAATCCTGAAAATTCTTAAATGCCAATCGATAGTCCTCATTCCTACGAGTTCAGAAATGTATGGGTTTTCGAAATCCTTAAGGATATGGCCGAGCTATAGCTAAAAGGATGCCGCAAGATATTCTAGCTTAAGATCAGCAGCCCCCTAAAGTATGCAACAAAAATTTAGAATTTCTGCACATATGGTACTGCTGTCTAGTATTAGCTCCCATTCAGCCGTATCCTTGCAGATTTTGAAAGGACCTTGTGCGTTGGGATCGTAAGGACCTACTCTATCGATTGGCATTCAAGGATTATGGGGTCATCTAAGGACCATCGACTTGTAAATTTTCAGCCCGAGGGCGAAAGGAATCGTGCCCAAAATACAAAACACTCGATATCTTGGGAACTACAAGGACGAATTTCATGTCCTTTGGCCAGTTGGTAGCCCTGATAATGCCAAGTCGTCTGACACAGGACTCGTCAGGATGCGCAAGGATACGGCCGAGATATCGCTTGTTTTCTGTATACAGAAAAGTCCTTATTTCTCAGCTCCTTTAAGGATATTCGTCCTTTGGGTTATATATTCGGATTTGGGATGAAGCGCTCTATCTTTTTGCCAAAGGACATCAAAATCGTCCTTGAAATGACCGAGTTACAGGCGATTCTGTGATTTTGGGTCCTTTTTTCTGACCTACCCCCTTGCAAAAAAATGAAGTGTTTTTTTCGGTGAGGTCCTGAAAATTCTTGAATGCCAATCGATAGTCCTCATTCCTACGAGTTCAGAAATGTATGGGTTTTCGAAATCCTTAAGGATATGGCCGAGCTATAGCTAAAAGGATGCCGCAAGATATTCTAGCTTAAGATCAGCAGCCCCCTAAAGTATGCAACAAAAATTTAGAATTTCTGCACATATGGTACTGCTGTCTAGTATTAGCTCCCATTCAGCCGTATCCTTGCAGATTTTGAAAGGACCTTGTGCGTTGGGATCGTAAGGACCTACTCTATCGATTGGCATTCAAGGATTATGGGGTCATCTAAGGACCATCGACTTGTAAATTTTCAGCCCGAGGGCGAAAGGAATCGTGCCCAAAATACAAAACACTCGATATCTTGGGAACTACAAGGACGAATTTCATGTCCTTTGGCCAGTTGGTAGCCCTGATAATGCCAAGTCGTCTGACACAGGACTCGTCAGGATGCGCAAGGATACGGCCGAGATATCGCTTGTTTTCTGTATACAGAAAAGTCCTTATTTCTCAGCTCCTTTAAGGATATTCGTCCTTTGGGTTATATATTCGGATTTGGGATGAAGCGCTCTATCTTTTTGCCAAAGGACATCAAAATCGTCCTTGAAATGACCGAGTTACAGGCGATTCTGTGATTTTGGGTCCTTTTTTCTGACCTACCCCCTTGCAAAAAAATGAAGTGTTTTTTTCGGTGAGGTCCTGAAAATTCTTGAATGCCAATCGATAGTCCTCATTCCTACGAGTTCAGAAATGTATGGGTTTTCGAAATCCTTAAGGATATGGCCGAGCTATAGCTAAAAGGATGCCGCAAGATATTCTAGCTTAAGATCAGCAGCCCCCTAAAGTATGCAACAAAAATTTAGAATTTCTGCACATATGGTACTGCTGTCTAGTATTAGCTCCCATTCAGCCGTATCCTTGCAGATTTTGAAAGGACCTTGTGCGTTGGGATCGTAAGGACCTACTCTATCGATTGGCATTCAAGGATTATGGGGTCATCTAAGGACCATCGACTTGTAAATTTTCAGCCCGAGGGCGAAAGGAATCGTGCCCAAAATACAAAACACTCGATATCTTGGGAACTACAAGGACGAATTTCATGTCCTTTGGCCAGTTGGTAGCCCTGATAATGCCAAGTCGTCTGACACAGGACTCGTCAGGATGCGCAAGGATACGGCCGAGATATCGCTTGTTTTCTGTATACAGAAAAGTCCTTATTTCTCAGCTCCTTTAAGGATATTCGTCCTTTGGGTTATATATTCGGATTTGGGATGAAGCGCTCTATCTTTTTGCCAAAGGACATCAAAATCGTCCTTGAAATGACCGAGTTACAGGCGATTCTGTGATTTTGGGTCCTTTTTTCTGACCTACCCCCTTGCAAAAAAATGAAGTGTTTTTTTCGGTGAGGTCCTGAAAATTCTTGAATGCCAATCGATAGTCCTCATTCCTACGAGTTCAGAAATGTATGGGTTTTCGAAATCCTTAAGGATATGGCCGAGCTATAGCTAAAAGGATGCCGCAAGATATTCTAGCTTAAGATCAGCAGCCCCCTAAAGTATGCAACAAAAATTTAGAATTTCTGCACATATGGTACTGCTGTCTAGTATTAGCTCCCATTCAGCCGTATCCTTGCAGATTTTGAAAGGACCTTGTGCGTTGGGATCGTAAGGACCTACTCTATCGATTGGCATTCAAGGATTATGGGGTCATCTAAGGACCATCGACTTGTAAATTTTCAGCCCGAGGGCGAAAGGAATCGTGCCCAAAATACAAAACACTCGATATCTTGGGAACTACAAGGACGAATTTCATGTCCTTTGGCCAGTTGGTAGCCCTGATAATGCCAAGTCGTCTGACACAGGACTCGTCAGGATGCGCAAGGATACGGCCGAGATATCGCTTGTTTTCTGTATACAGAAAAGTCCTTATTTCTCAGCTCCTTTAAGGATATTCGTCCTTTGGGTTATATATTCGGATTTGGGATGAAGCGCTCTATCTTTTTGCCAAAGGACATCAAAATCGTCCTTGAAATGACCGAGTTACAGGCGATTCTGTGATTTTGGGTCCTTTTTTCTGACCTACCCCCTTGCAAAAAAATGAAGTGTTTTTTTCGGTGAGATCCTGAAAATTCTTAAATGCCAATCGATAGTCCTCATTCCTACGAGTTCAGAAATGTATGGGTTTTCGAAATCCTTAAGGATATGGCCGAGCTATAGCTAAAAGGATGCCGCAAGATATTCTAGCTTAAGATCAGCAGCCCCCTAAAGTATGCAACAAAAATTTAGAATTTCTGCACATATGGTACTGCTGTCTAGTATTAGCTCCCATTCAGCCGTATCCTTGCAGATTTTGAAAGGACCTTGTGCGTTGGGATCGTAAGGACCTACTCTATCGATTGGCATTCAAGGATTATGGGGTCATCTAAGGACCATCGACTTGTAAATTTTCAGCCCGAGGGCGAAAGGAATCGTGCCCAAAATACAAAACACTCGATATCTTGGGAACTACAAGGACGAATTTCATGTCCTTTGGCCAGTTGGTAGCCCTGATAATGCCAAGTCGTCTGACACAGGACTCGTCAGGATGCGCAAGGATACGGCCGAGATATCGCTTGTTTTCTGTATACAGAAAAGTCCTTATTTCTCAGCTCCTTTAAGGATATTCGTCCTTTGGGTTATATATTCGGATTTGGGATGAAGCGCTCTATCTTTTTGCCAAAGGACATCAAAATCGTCCTTGAAATGACCGAGTTACAGGCGATTCTGTGATTTTGGGTCCTTTTTTCTGACCTACCCCCTTGCAAAAAAATGAAGTGTTTTTTTCGGTGAGGTCCTGAAAATTCTTGAATGCCAATCGATAGTCCTCATTCCTACGAGTTCAGAAATGTATGGGTTTTCGAAATCCTTAAGGATATGGCCGAGCTATAGCTAAAAGGATGCCGCAAGATATTCTAGCTTAAGATCAGCAGCCCCCTAAAGTATGCAACAACAATTTTGAATTTTTTTATTTTTTATTTATAAAAATTCCATTTAATTTAAGATTTGTGCTATTGGCTTAAGCTTAGTATATTGCTGCCTAGTTGGCAGCTTAACCTAATTATACATTAATATAAAGTGAAGTGACTATCTTATAATATAGTAATACATAATAATTATTTACATTATTTAGCTATTTATATATTTACAAAATGAGATTAAGAAATTCTTCTGGCAGGAAGAGCGTGTGGATGCAGTCTTTTCAGACGTCTTCTGCCTGTATACCTCGTAGGCTTTGGGAAGCGCATTTGGGTGGGAGGACAATTTTTGGCGGAGTTTTGGCCTGTCGCAGCAATACGTCACCACCGCCAAGCATACCGGTTCAGATAGCTCGCTCCTCTCTTGGCCGCGGAAGTGTCGGTCTATTTGGGTGGGAGGGCGATTGTTCTTGGGGATCCGGGATCTTCCAACCGATCTTCGGAAAGTATCCAAGCCGCAGAATGCTGTTGAAGAGCAGGACTATGAAAATCACCGATTTAGAAGGGAGGAGCTTGAGCGTTCTGTTGTCCAGGTCGTCGTGCCCAGGAGATTTCTTTAATGTTAATTCTTTAATTAACAATGAAACCTCCTGAAATGTTACTGGTGTAACATGAGGAGCCATTTGAAACAACCTGTCCAAGGTCGATTTAATATGCCATTAGTAAAGTCCGGCGATAAATTCATGGGCTTGAATCTGTCCTCCAAACTATCTGCTTTCCGCTTTCTCTAACCCAGAAAACCACCAGCTGTTTTTGAATTTTTTAAAGGAGCCTTGTCTCTTACATTTCGTTATGAGCTTCCAAAGGAGGAAATTAGAAGAAGCGTAGGGACTTGCTCTAACTAGAAGCTCATCAGTTTGTGTTTGCCTTGATTTGATGAGTACTTTTTGTAGCCGCTTCGCTATTCTCCTGCAGATTGGTATGAGTCTTTCATCGCCAGTCCTTCCGGATCCTTCTTTTTAGACTCAGAAGCGCGACAGCTTGAGGGGATGATGATGCGGTTGATTCTGTGCCGACGCCGATGAGGTGCTCCATAAATGACGATACTGCAGCATCTACTTCATCCGCGTCATTGAGTCTCATGCCCAAATTTATCCTGTTTTCAAGCTCAGATTTAAATATATTAATGCAGCACCCGGAAGCGAGTAGTCTTTGTCTACCAGGCGTCATTTGCGGATCACAGCATTTATACGATTAATTTTAAATAGCAGTAACAATGGCTTAAAAATAGCAATGATCAGTCAGCGCTTAATTCTGGTGAACAAGCTGATTGCTTCCAAAATAGTTTGTCCAAAATTAAATAAGTAGGGAAGACTTTCTTCTATTAACAAAATGCTGGACAAAATCGATCAGTTAATGTATTTACTTTTTATATTCATATATTTTTATATATATTCGTGCCCCGATATAAAACACGACTCAACGCAACTTTACACCCGACCGCACTCTCATTCCTCCCACTCACCGCATAAACATCAAGTTGAGCAAAAAATAAGCAAACAAGAAACCAAAAGTCAACTAAATGTGTATTGATGTACTTTGTACATGCCAATGTTTTAGTATGCGTGTATTTGTGTATGTGTGTGTGGTGTGTGGGTGTGTGGTAAGCACAAATACTTTGACTTGTATTTGCATGTTGCCTACTTTCCGGTGCTTTTGCCAAAGGGCGGGCATAAAAAACAAAAATCCCAGTCAGAAAACATGTAAAATTCATTGAAGAAACCAACAGCTGTATCGAGGTAGCTCTGCCAGGGGATGTAGCGGGGGTGGCAGTAGAAATCTGCTCGCCTTTCCTATATGTCTACCCCCTTGATGTTTGCCTTGGGCTCAGGCACAATGCGTGGGCGTGCGGAAATTTAATAAGAATTGGATTTTTATGTTTTGCGCGTCTATATGGCATATGGTTCATATGTGTGTGTGTGTGTGTGAGTAGATGTGTGTATGCTCCATGGGGCGTACTTAATTTGGCATTAATACCCATGACAAGCCCAAAACGGGAGCCCTTCCCCTACCCTGCGCGCAGCGACCTTAACCTTTTGTGCTAATGATTTGATTTATCTGCGGCCAGGCAAATGCCATTATTTGCACAGCCGCAGGAATAAATAAATTACTCGAAGCCCCACATCGAAGTGCAAAAAGCATTGCGTACTTCAGGATGGTAGGTAAATTACATTCATTGATTTTCATGTCCGCAAATTAAGGTTAATATAAAATAATTAGAACTTTTTAATGATAGGCCCTGACCAAACAGAGCAGATAATTAAAATACGAAATGCTATCAGCCATATATATATATATATATATATAGATATATTTGTTGTAGAGCTGATTTATAATTCGCTTGCAAATTGACTTGCATTCTAATTTGTTAAAAGCTTTTCATGCCAATCAATTAAAAGTGATATCATCAGGCAGCTATTTTAATTTAGTTTTGCACTGAAAGTGTTTTTATGTGTAAGGGAAATGATGTGTGCTACAGTTTTGTGTTGGCAAGTGTTAAAAGTATACTCAGACCTGTTCGGAGGGCCACATTCCAATCTATATCACATCTATCAATCTATTTTATTTGAAAATTAATTGAAAGTAGAACAATCAGGGCAGTGCTCATATTAGAACACATTTTACCGAATAGTTTTTGATTATTATTCCTACTTCCTTTTTTTAAGGTATTTTCGGATAGTTTTCCTTCCTTAATAATACAGTTTCTAGTTCCAAGCTGCCTCAATATGTACTCATTTTGCGTGAAATTTATTTTAAAGAAAATTTCAGAGCTATATATGTATTTTCAGCAAAAATTATTATGTTAAGCCTTAAACATAAAACCATATTTATTTATTAATACCATATTTAGGCAGTTTCCCGATAATTTAGTACTGTTTTCGATAATTTATCGATTCTTTACTGCCTGTTCAGCTCCCCCACTTCAGCCACATTTTGTTGAGTTTCTTGCTCATAATTTATGCAAAAAATCTAATGAATTTTTATGCCGAACAAAATGAACGAAAAGAAAATACAAGGCCAATGGTTGAGGGGAAGCTGTGGGGGCGCAGACTTTGGCAGACGACGGACGTTGCGCAATGTGAAATTAATGAAAATTCATGAACAATTCTTTGTCTAAGGGGCAGTGGGAGGAGCCCATTAATGAGTCCAAATTAAAAGCTGCCTAAACATTAATGAAAGCCAAGCGCTGTAGAAATGGCTAAATAATGAAATGTTGAGGAATGTGCCCAAAATAATAAGCAATTAAGATTTGTGTATTATTTTATGGCAAATTGGTAAACTATTTAATTGCATACTAAAGCCAGAAGCGGTTTGCATTCAATTAAATCACATAGAGCTCAGCATTGAGCTACTGGGATTTACTTGGCTAAAAGCCTTTATAAGCCCAATAGCTTAGAATTTGCATGTCAGGCACGACGGGGGCACGGAGGCGGGCGGCTGCTTATGCAAGCAGCCAGATAAGTAGAACAGCAAGTCAGCCATACCTGGCATAAATCTCTATATATGCAGCCAGCCGGAGCCTGAAGACTTTTGCTGACTTGCAAATGGCGCACAGGCCGCAGGACTCAGGAATTGTGGGTGCCTTTGGGAGGGAGGTAGGTAGTGGAGTGTGTGGGGCAACCTGCTGTGCCTGGGGCAACCAATCAGGCATTATATTAGAATTTTGATTCTCATTTCCAGTGCCATTTCAATTTAGATGCGTATTCGATTTCAGGCAGTGAGCGGGCATCGTTATGACCTTCCTCTATAAGTATTTTCAATTTCAATTTCGCTGGAACTCGCTCAGAATGTACATTGACAGAGAGTTCTTTGGTCGCTTGTGGGTCAGTCGTCAAATTGAACTATTTGTATTTCTCTTGGAACATGCACAAAGTGAAAGCGAGGCACGAGTTGAATAGCTGTCAAAGGACTTCATTATGCAGCTCCAGGAAATGCGTTGCACTTGATTGCATCCCATGATAATTTTACCCAGAACTGTGCAAAGAATATTTCTGCGAAATTCAAATAACGAGATAAAAGCAGTTGCTTTGCAGTCTTGCAGCCTTGCTGAAAGCTAATTAAATACGAGTATTTTCAATAAAAGCAAGCAACATCAGAGAGAAGTTCATTCGTGCAAACAAATATCAGATTTAAAACTTGTACTTTAAAACTTAAGCCAAGGGTTAAATAGTTATATCAAATTAAGCTATAGAAAGCAAGCTTCAGTATTAAGTATACGTTCGGCTTTTTGCTTATTTGTTCTAGTTCACAATTAGAAACCTGAAACCCAGATTGCAAATATGTATACTAATTTGAAATGAGCCTTTGGGGAAGTTAATCAGTTGAGGGCATACTCATGGCATTAACTGCTGGGAAAACAAGCACAAGATAAATAGAAAGGCATCATCACACTATGCGGTCCCTGGTGTTTATCCTTCAGTGCGTTGTGGTTACTCACTTGTGTGGCAGGATTACTGCAAGGATGGCCTTTATGTGCTTAATCTTCCGCTTGTTGCTGCTAACCCAAACGGCCGCACTCAATTTATTTGCCCTGGACAATAGAAGGGATGCCTTCAAGTGGCTGGACATAAAAACAAGTTTATGTTCTCTTTCTCTTGTATTTATGCCGCACGTTCATTTCAACCGCCTAATTGCGTGCCAAATTTGTGGCTGTCATAGGCCAAAAAATAAAAGAGATTTGCTTAGAAATTTGGCCAAGATAAATCAGCGCCGCTGGCAAAGGTCAAAGCATGTCCCGGCGGGTTCACGACTCAGCCGGGACATGCCAGGACATGCCAAAAAGCAGGCGTATTTCAAAATTTATGAATAAAATGAGTGCGCATAAATCAGCATACTGAATGAGAAAAAATTGCTTAGCATGGACAAAATACAGCACAGCGAGCTTTAAAGCTGAATGTCATGAAGCCAGCGCAGCAACCAAGTTATGTGGTGCCACTGAATTTGTTGCAGCTGTGAAATGCCGCCGCTTATTTACACTTCATAAAGCTGAAACAAAAAGCCTCGCTAAAGCGGGCAAAAGCCGAGTTGAGAGCTCAGCGAAACTTTCCTTTTTTTTGTGTATACCCTGTACTTTTAGAAAATGGCTTAAAAGGGTATAAGGGAAGAGTCTTCCTAGGGCACACGAGAGCCTCCAATGGAGAGAAGCAGTGGTGGATAGTGTATGTTCCACAAGAGATTGGGCACCCCAAAGAATAGAAGAATCCAGTCGTACAAGATTATGCAATAAGAAAAAGGATGTATCTTTAGTATCTGTAAGAAAGCGTCAATCTTAGAGACTAAAGTAGCTAGAAACTCAAATTTTAATCTATGTGGGATTTCTTATAACACACGAAGATTAACTTTGATTTTTCATCCGAACTCCTACAGTTTGGAAAACCCTATAAATATCATAAATCACAAGATATAGCTTTGAGTTTTGGTATACACATATATTAGTCTACTGATCAGCAATCCTGAAAATTTCCTGATGATCACATAATATATATTGAAGTTATTGAGAGTGTTTAGGGTATTTCTGACTACAGGCGAACTCCTAGTCGAGCACACCCTACCAGTTACTTCTAACTTGATTTTTTCACTTTATTTTGCACTGAGCTGCAGCTAAGCTCATAAACAGCTGCATGGCATTGGCAATGTGGAGGCACTGCATCCAAGTGGGCCACGCCCACAGCTGGCTTCATTATGTTTTATTTGCTTGTTTGGTTTGCTTGGCGCTGCGCTGCGTGTGGCATGTGTGTGCTAGGGCATTAAATGCTTAGGCAGTCACATAGGTGGAGGGGGTGTAGTGGGGCAGGGCTGCAGTGGCAGTGGCAGGAGCAGTAACAACTGACGGCTCGTGTGTCTTGTTATCCTGTGCCTTTAACGAGCAGTGCCTCTTTACTTTGTGTCTATCATTTCTCGTATTGCATGTTTGGGTGTCCTTTGTCCTGCCTCTGATGCCTGGCCCCCTTTGCCTTTGCCTTTGCCATAGCCCGTTGCCAGTGGCTGTGCTCTGATTTGCTCCTCTTTGGTCTGCTCAGCTCCTGTCTCTGCTGCGATTAATGGTCGCCCTGTTATTATAAATTTCTCTTTGTGTCGCGCCCCTGACAGTTGTTGCGCCCCTGTTACGTTATCCTTGTTGTCGTCCTGGCCATTGACACACGCTGTCAGCGCTTTTTTTTATGCGAGTGTCCGGAACAACATCATTAAAGCATATAGAACAACAGCACATGCATTAAAACCCACGCACAGCTGCACACTGGCACGAAAGCATATTTGTCTTAAGCTTAGGATTTCATTTAAATTATGAGCTTAAATTGCAAAGCTCACATAGAATTAGAACGCGAAATTCGTGTTTTAATTTGCAAAATTAATCATAATATTCAAGAAGAGAATGGAAAAGGTTGCTTGGTGAAATGGCAAGGTGAAAGAAAGGCTTTGTTATTCACTTCAACTTCGAATAGTGGGATATACAGCTACCCGATTTCTCCCATTTGTTGTTACCACCTCCTAGATACTGTCTTCAAGCGGTGAGCTCGGAGAGGAGGTGGAGGGTTAGCTCGACCGCAGTTATTATGGTGGTGTGGAATACAATTTATATACAATTTAGAAAATGCAGCCTTCCTTACCTGCATTGTCTGCTTTTACTTCGTTCTCTCTTGTTTTTCAAACATCCCACACATATCTTACAAAAATCCTGTCCGAATCACTGTGCAACACCCGCAAGATATGCGAGGCTGCCTCTTTTCACATTACACATACCACATGTTGGCCCAGGAGGCAGCTCCCCTGCTTTACTGTTTCCGGGGACACGTGCCGTTGTGGCTAGCAAAAAAAAGTTGTTATGAAATGAAAATCTTTTTAAAATGCCTTGACCCGAAAGCAAATAGCAAAAGGAACAGGGGAAAAGCCACAGAGCGTCAACAGGAGCCACAGCACAACCAGAAACCAGAAACCAGAAGCAGCTGCAGGCTGGCTAAGTAAACAGCAGCCAGGACCTGGAGCTGGGCCAGGACTAGCAACAGGATTGCTCTGGTGTATGCATGGACGTGGACATCAATCAAAAATGCGGGGGTTCGTCCTGTTGTTGATCCTGCCGCCTCAATTGACGCACCACAGCGCACAATTTATGGGTGGAATTTTCAATTTTGCCTTGCGGCAGAATTTATTAAATTGTTGCGGTCGCTTCACTGTTTGCCAAGCGTCCACCGCCTGTGGCATAATTTATGTGTAGAAAATGAAATAATGTCAGACCGTTTCCATAGAGACCAGTCCACGCTCCAAGCCAGAGCTCCAGCTCCAGCTCCAACAACTCGTTCAGTTTTAGTATCCATTCAGAGCTCAAGCTCGTTGACAGTCATTCGAGAGCAAACCGCTAACAAATCAATCAAACGAAAGATGCAACCATAAGGATCCTCCAATGAATGAGTGGTTGCTGTGGGTGGGTAGTGGGTGGTGGGTGGTGGCTGCTACGTGGCACTAACTGTTGCAATGACGCAATCGATTTTGATTTGTTATTTGTCGAAGATTGCAAATCATCAGAAATGACACTGCAATGATGTTGATGTGTTTGATACCTGGTATCTGGGTTAACCAACGGGCATATTATCTAAACCTGTTGTTTTCTCTACTATATTATCTATATTATATTAGATAATCAATACTATATTACTACCTTATCATTCTAATAACTTTTAAGCTTGACACTCTATATAAATCAAAGTCTTGCTCATATAAATCATTTAATCAATTGAACATTAAATTGAATTCTCGCATTTGATAAAAATGAATTACCTGGAATTAAATTGATATATATATAATTCTGTGGTAAATTTGTTGTATGTTTCTATAGGGTTCTGTGACTTAACTTATACTATATTCATGTCCTAGCCTGGCCATCGTCAAGCCCAGATTTGAACCCAATAGAAAAGAGTTATGAAAACAAAGCTGCAAAATTACCCTCAGCGTTCTCTGGCTGGAAATTGGGATGTCATAACTCTAGAAGATTGCCTAAATATAATACAAAAATAACTGAAATTCTAACTATCATACAAAATTTGTCTTGCCAATTAACAGTAGTTAGGGCTAGAATATCTCTATATCTATTATCAGACTTCTTAATAAAATTAAAATTGGTTGAATATAAGAAGGATAAAATAATGTAAATATTGTTTCTAGTAAGAGGATAAGAATACAACACACACACACGCTCTAGCTATCTATCTTTCTGTCATACTTACAAAGTTTTGTAAGGTGTAAGTCTAACCCTTTGACTATAATTCCTTTACTTTATTACCGCTCACGTTCCAGATGTTTAGATCAAGTTAAGATGCTGAGTTGGTTCTAAAAAACTACACAGTTTTTGCTGTTGCCGTGAGATACGCAATTTGTAGAGCAAATCGAGCGCACCATAAATAAAAGTTGCAAGATAGAGAGGCAGAAAGAGAGAGGGAGGGAGGGAGGGAGCAGGGGTGCGGCAACTGGCAATCGGTAGATGTTGCAAAAAGGTTAACTATGAGTATGGCATTGGCGTTTAAAGCTTTTAGCCTCGTTTCGGTTTATTGGCTGGCCACCTATGCCGGGCGGGTCGGTGGTCAGAGGTCGGGGGTCGGGGGTCGGAAGGGAATGCCATTTGCCAGGCATTTTGCCATTTTGCTCGCTTGACCACAGCGTGCTGCACATTTTCATGGCATTTTCATTGTAGGTGGTTGCTTAAAATGGCCCATGAAAATGTGGCACAATGTGGAATATTGCGCATACGCCGCGTGGTGTTGCCCCTTATCATGAACAGCAATGCAGCTATGGTTAGGGCCAGGACATGAGCATGCATATTTATGAGCCTGTGTTAAGGACACTGCTTATGGGCTTTGATCCTGTCGTGATTTGTTTTTCAACGCTTGCCATCATTGTTGACAGGCTCCGGGCTCCGGGCCCCGGCCACCTCCACCTCCACCCACCTTGGTGCCACAGACAATTAGACAGGGCAACAAAATTGCCTTTCAGCTGCAAAAACCATTTATTTTGAGACGTGGTCCTGTTGATTGGCCTGCCGCTTATTAGTTTGACGTTATTTTGCATGCCAGACACGTGCCAGCGGTCCATTGTCAGGGAGACAGCCACTTTTCACAGTTATTGACAATTTTGTCCACTAGTCGAGATAGATATAAATCAGCCAAGTGCTGCCACATCAAGTGCACTTCAATCCGTCAACTTGACAAAGAGTAATTCTATAAAATGGCATACACAGTGTCATATGGCTAACAATGTTGACCGCATCGAGTGGACGCAACTCTCGTATTTTTGTACACAAATTGACATTTGATGGCCCTGGTAAAAGCAGAAGTTATATCCTGGACATGAAACCTGCCATCGAATGCTGCGCCACTTGACTCTCTGCCTGGCTGCTTTTAACTGGCACTTATTCACTCACGATTCATCCTGTCCGACTGTCGGATAAAGTCATTCAGTTTGACTGCGCCCCAAATTAGCCAGCACTTTTGTTCCACAGACGCAAAACTGCGAGTTCACTTGAAGTTGCCTTGGTCTGGGGTAAAATAAAAATACATAAAACGCTTATCAAAAAGGGTCCAGCCCTGAGGAATAAAAACTGAGCAAAGTTGCGCCAGTTGGTTGGCATTGACTAAATAATGCCCTGACTACTTCAATCGGCTTTGCTTCAAAGTTCAAGAATATAAAAGTATAATAACAAAATTATAATAAAAATGGAAAAACTAATTGAGTACTTAAATCAATTCCACAAAAATATATAATATGAATACTTTTAGGTCATTTTAAGTTCAATAAAATTAATTCTATTCCGCGCCAAATAATATGCCCTATAATTATTGAAATTGATTATTCAGTGAAATTCGCAACATATTCCCAATGGGAATGGGAATTTCTCATATATCTTCGAATCTTACAATGATGTTATCATAAAATGGAAGAAATGTAGATAATTATGTGTATTATGCCAATACTATGCTTTAATATGCAATATATAAAATAGCACAAGTTAACTATCAGATATTCTTTAATCCTTAAATAATCTAAATATAAATAAATAATTAAAATAATACGGTCTCTTCCGACTTGTACTTCTAACTGAATTAAACAGAAATTTAAGAAATAAATGAAAGTTAAATTCACTTATGTTTTTTGTCCAATCAGCCCCATAATGTATGCTATAAATTTGTCTGTGGAATTAATTCGAATGTGGAATACGGAACATGCCTGAAATCTTCAATTTAAATATGATTGTGTGATCTGCTTAAATACTTTTAAATTAAAAAAAAACAAAAAACTGTTTGGAAAATGTTTAAAAATACTTACTCACAAAGAAAAGAACTGGGGAATACATTCGCATATAAAAATACAGGGTATTTCTTAGCTGAAGGCGCTCTCACCACAAAATGCATGCCCCTAATGCCGCTTTTGAATAGGGTACTACGCGCCGCTCTCCAGAGATTAATTTTCAGCTTCGGCCGGGGCTGCAATTATTCAACAATTAAAAACAAACGCTCTGGCGGCTGAAGACCTGGGCGAGTGGGAAAGGGAGTGGGAGCTGGAGCTGGAGCTTAGGGATAGGGACTGGACTGGGGGAAGTTGAAAACTAGAAGCTGGCAACCCACACAGAATTATTTTGGCTTAATTAATGGCCAAGCGATGTGTTTGCGTCAACAGGCAAAAGTTAAAGCCCAGCCAAAGGACCACGAAAACTGTTGACAACAAAGTTTGTTTGTCTTTTTTTTTTTGGCAGTACTATAAGTAGATGGCTCCGCGGGGCAGCAGGGTAGGTAATGACAGGCGGTGACGTGGGCTACGTGCGTTCCCGGGTGGGGAAGATGTGGGGAGGGCGACAAGAAAGTGACACATTTTTCAGTAGCAAATTCCAAGGCAGACGCAGTTCAGCCAAATCCAACAAAACGCGGGCGGCTGCGGGTCTTGACGTCACAGCAGCAGCAAGGACGACAACAACAACAACAACAGTAACATGAACAACAAGCGTGCTAAGAGGACACAAAAACCGACATTTGACTAAGGACTAAAGATAGAGCACATTTTTGGGGTCTGTCTCCACGGGGGATATTTTGCACTTGTCTGTCGCCAGGACATGTTCTTGCTGGCATGTGTGCGTGTGTGTTCGTGTGTGGGTGTGTGTGTGTGTGTGTGTGTGTCATGTGCGACATGCTCATAAAAAGCGTTTATTTAGCCAAGAGCCAAGCAAGTGGCACATGACACCAACAACAATACCGACAACAACTACAACAATAAACAGGCACGACAAAATGGCGACGTGCCAAAACTCTAATCGGGGAGTATGTTCCTTGCTCGTTTGTTATCCTGTGGTGTGGGTCCTGCCGAATGGTTGGCGCTGCTTTGAGTCCTGCTTGCCAGAGTTTACTTAGTGTGGTAATGCTGATTTGGCTTTTACCACATCATTATGTCTTAACTGAAACTCGCTTTCTTCTTCTTTTTTTTGTGCCTTTACTAAACGTTTGTTAACAACTCTTTCATGTGGTAACCAAAGGTCTCTTTGTGCTCTTTCCCTCTTTCAGGCTGTCAGTTTGTAAGGACGCTTTGCATACCCCACACCGAAGTCTGCTATGATGGTAAGTTAAGATAGTGAAGGCTAACACTCGATTAAGTCGATATAAGCAGCTGATTGTGCTTATGAAGTGAGGGTTCGTAAGTCCTTTGGAATATGATATGATATGATATGGCGAGGGGAGGGGAATTGTAGCTTGTGTATGCGTATTAGTTGCTAATGGATTCAAGTGTTTTTAAGCAATTGTAAAATAAAGAGCTGTGGTAGTCCTTGGATGTGAGCAAGGGGTTATTGAAATGTTTCAATTTGTACTTTGAAAATGTATAATTTACTGTGAGTGCTCATATCTAGAAGCTCAGGTGATACACATACTCATTATTTAATTCATTAATAATAGGTCAGAATAAAGGGAAACACAAATATTATAGATAGTCAAAAAAACAAAATGAATAGTTTTCATTAAAAGGCATTAAAATATAGGTGTTTAAATAATATATATTAACACTTAGACATTTATATGCACTCCACAATTTCTCCAAAAACAAGTACAAAAAGGGTCATAATATTAATAGTAAAGCAGTATTGAGAAAAATTCATTATAGAGAAGTTTAACTCAGATAAAAATGGTACTCAATTATATTATTAACTAAACTAAACAAACTTTGAATTGAACTGGCAAAGAAACCGATCACAAATTGTACCATTTTTTAAAGAATAGACTGTTTTTTAAATTATTAAAATATTTAACCAGAAAGTTGCATTTCCTTAAAGATTTTAGCTCTTTGCGTTCCCATTTAGTGATATTTTTTCACTAATGACAGGACCTTGCATTTGAAACCTCGACTGCACACCAGGGACCTCAATTGCGGAAAGTGCTCAGTAACAGGCTAGCCTGCAATATAAAATTACTTCATCCACAATTGTGTGGCACTCCCCAGTTGGAGCACAATTCCTTTGCCCCTTAGTCCCTGACAATGGCCAACAGTTGCCAAAATGCGCTTTATACCCGAATACCATTTGTGGGTCAACATGCATTGGGCACAGCTGAGTTTAGTTTAGTCTGTTGCTGCCTCTGAGTGTATTTCTGGTATTTGCACAGCTCTTCAATGGCTGGCGCATTCAAAAAGGACACCAACGCCACGCAGGACGAAGGGGTTGAATGTAGGCGCTGTTAGAATAGCGACAGGCGTTGACTAGCAGTGCATTATCGAGAACACACTCAATTACTTATGTAAGCATTCTCAAATTTGTGGAGTGGGACCAAAAACAATTGCAACAGCAGCTGCTGCTGGAGAAAACCTGCGAAAAATGGTGGAAATTGCAGAAAAACTGTTGACCTCAAAAGGGGAAAAACGTATGCGCAGCGACATGAAGCGGATGCAACAGTACACTGAAAAAATAACCATAGGCTTAGAATAAAATCTAAAAATAGTAGACGCACGACAATTTAAATTAAATTTCTACAAGAAATATAGTATATCGATATATATAAACGAGTTTAACCTGACTGACTGACTGGTCACATTTGGGCAGCCCACTTGAATCGCTCTCTCGTCCTTAAAACTTATAAGTGCGACTGAAATCGCCATATTGCCTATGTCACTCAGACTCTGCCTAGTTTTGCCATCGATCTACGGTAGATGGCGCGCTGCTGCTCGTCATGTGTAATAAGGACTACGTCAAAATGTCTGACTTTGGTTATAACAGCAGTAAGGCTATGGCTGTTATGGAATATGAAATCTACATAAAGGGAATGCAAGTTTTTTCTCTCAGTGTAGCTACACATATGTAGGTATTGTATGGATGCGAATTGCAGTCGCAGTTTTTCGTCCCAGTCTTCATTTGCATTATGCAAATTACGGTCGAGACAAGCCGCAAGGATATGCATTTAAATGCTCGTAAATCACAATGAAAACAAAAGGCGCCCAGAGTGGGCATCGGCAAGGACTGGCAGGGGGAAGGGTAGGAGGGTTTGAGTAAGACACGCGTTATTAATGCAGTTACATGGCCTATTAAATTGTGTATTATTTGATTTCGCAGACAACATCTTTGGCAAGTGTATTCCCACCACGGGCGTCGACGTTGAGGACATTGAGAAGTAATTATCCTGTGGCATTCATATGTTGAACTTGAGTTAATAAGCCTATTGTTTGGATTGTTGTTTTTTACAGAACACCACTCACCGAGGACCAGTCGCGTTTGCTGGCCACCATGCTGGAGGAGCTGCAGGGTGCCGGGCTAGGCTGGGACCATCATTATGTCCAGTGTCGCATTCAAGGCACGCTCTTCTCGCTGCAGCGTCAACAACAGCTGCCACCGAATCTCTGCGCTAATTTGGCGCCCTCACCACCCGAATTCGGTGACCCGGCGAGTGCTCTGGCCTATGTGCGCTTCACACCACCGGAGCAGGAGCCAGAGCAGCTGGAGGGCAATGTTGACTACTATGAGCAGCCGCCCAGGCAGGCACAATTCTATCCGGCTCTGCGCAAGAAGGAGACGCAGGATAGTGGCTTCAACAGCATTCTGCATCAGCTGCAGTTGCAGGATCGCCGACGTTTACGGCATGATCCGCTCGAGCTGGAACACTTTGGCAAGCTGGATGGGCATGCGAAGGGCAGGCAGCTGGAGCTGCCAAGCGTAATGGATGCCTTCCTAGACACGGAACGGCAGCGCATTGAACGCGAGCAGCAGCGGCGCCTGGCCGAGCAGGATATCAACCAAAAGGCCGAGCAGCAGAATCAATTAGAGCTCTATCAGATACTGGCCGCCTCGGAGCCCGATCCGCAGCCCTATCAACGCAAACCACAACCAGCGAATGCCATGGACCAGCTTGAGGCAATTGTCGAGCAGCAGCAGCAGCAACATCAGCATAAGCAGCAGCAGCCACAGCAGGAGGATCAGCCACAGCCAGCGCCCGTATACGTGCCCGAGGAGGTGAACGAGTCAAGTGAGCTCTACTTCCCGGATAACTATGCACCCTTCAAGCGCCGTGGACAGCCGAAAGCGGTCCAAGCCAAGCATTCCTTCTTCCGTGAACTGGCCAACGAGCAGGGCTTGCCCCAGGAGCAGTTGGCCGAGCTGGAAGCGCAGCCAGAGCTGATGAAGCGACGTCCCACCAGCAGCGATGTGAATGCGCAGGAGCAGGAGCTGGCCTTTGAGTCCAGTTTGCGGCGCAACTCGCTCACACCCTTAGAGGAGGAGGCCATGCTGGCCTCCAACAGTTATCCACGCGCTAACCACAACCAACGCGTGTATACAGAGGGTGGCTTGCTGTTGATGCCACAGGACGAGCTGCAGGATGCACCACAGGCAAATGAACCGGCGGATATTAAGCAAACGCTGCTGGCCAATATGCTGGGCTTTGCGCGGCACGAACGTCTCGATGTGAAGAAACCAGGACCCCAACTGGGGCCGCCAGCTGAGCTGAGCAACCAACTGGAGACGGAAAAGCCGCGTCGCACTGAGGATGGCAACAAGGAGGTGCTGCCCGCTCACATCAAAGGCGGCGACGTCAACGAACCTTACAAAAAGAAGAAGGTCGTCAAGGAGCAGCACTCGGACGAGGATCATGCGCCGCACACCGTAGACACTGAATATGCTCATGTGTTCGTTAAGAACCCGTTAGTAGTCCCATAGATCTGATTGAAATACCCAAGTTTAACTAATCTATTATACTATTAATCCTTTTCTGCGGTCTCTTCCAGAATCGACAGCTGGTACGATGGGCAGCGCATAATGAATGAGCTGGCACAAATACTACACATGCAGGGATACTTTTCTTATTTAACGTAGGTTCTATATTCCGACAGGGTATTGTATCATAGCATATATTCGGAGTTCTATCAATGTTCTTCCAATATTTGCTTATCTAAAGCAACGCGTGAAAATACTAGAAAGAAATTCGATTAATTATTTATAAATTATGAATATATCTGTTACTGTCCTTGATTTCAATAACTATTCCATTTATTGCGCTTGCAGCGTTCAACCACACGAAGTAAGCTTCAGGGTGGACTCAAACAACCCCGAGCGCAAGACCGCCGCTGATGTAGCTCGCTACATCAATGAGAACCGCGGGGTGAAGAACAACATACAGAGACGCGTGGGCTTCTATGTGCTGCACGCTGGGGTCGGCGATAGGGTGAAGGACTTGCGGGATCCCACCATCTCCGCCTCCCGCATCGAGCTGGCCGAGCAGGGTCCGGATGTGACACACATTATGGCATACATGTTTGCCGGAGCCGGCGCAGCGGCAGTGATCGTGATATTTGTTACGCTGATTCTGATCAAGCGGCACGATCGCAAGCGGGACAAGCTGGGCGGCCTGCAGTCGGGCATTTCGGGGGCGGAGAGCTGCAGTAAGGATTATCAGGAGCTGTGCCGCGCGCGCATGGCTGGCAAGAATGGCAATGCGGCAGCTGGCAATGGCGGTGGCAGCAACGGTGGGGCAAGTGCAACGGAGCCGGCACACAGCGGACGCATCACCTCGCTCAGCAAGGAAAATGAGGGCCGACCACCGTCCTCCCGCTCCAGCACTTCATCGTGGAGCGAGGAGCCTGCATTGACGAACATGGACATCTCAACCGGACACATGGTGCTGGTATGTACAGTCCCTCACCAATTATCATCCTCATCCTGATGAGCCCGCTCTTGCAGTCTTACATGGAGGATCATCTGCGCAACAAGGGTCGATTGCAGCGCGAGTGGGAGGCACTATGCCGTTACGAGGCCGAGCCAAGTGCCCGGGATGCCGCCTCCCAGCCACAGTGCGCCAATCTGAACCGACCTGGCGCTCCCTTGCCGTATGATCACTCCCGCGTGGTGCTCAATCATTTGGCTAACGCCGAGGGGCTGGACTATGTGAACGCTTCCACAATTGTGAGTGATCCTGGCAGCTTATTAATGAATAGAATATGTAATTAGGAATATCATCAGTAATTCAAATATCAAATTTGGGTACTGTAGATTTAGCGTTAGACCGGATAATCCTATTTAATCACAAATTATAATATTCATTATCTACATTCCTCCGCCAGACCGATCACGATCCGCGAGCACCCGCCTATGTGGCAGCCCAGGGTCCTCTACCATCGACCTTGGCGCACTTTTGGCAAATGATCTGGGAGCAGGGCGCCGTAGTCATTGTGGCTCTTTGTCGTCTGCAGGAGAACGGCGAGGTTGCCTGTGCACGATACTGGCCGGAAGAAGGTGCCGAGGTTTATCACATCTATGAGGTAAGCTAGCACCGATCTTAACCAACGAAAGGAGTTTTTTCTAAGACTGTGATCGTTTTTCATTTAAGGTTCACCTCGTTAGTGAACACATTTGGTGCGATGACTACCTCGTACGTTCTTTCTATCTGAAAAATCTACGCACAAGCGAAACTCGTACCGTTACTCAATTCCATTTCCTATCCTGGCCGCAGATGGGTGTACCTCCCCAAGCCAAGGCGCTGTTGGACTTTAGACGGTGAGTAGAGCAGCTTTCAATTTAAAATTGATTTAATTAACTTTCTTCAACAAAATAAGTCATAACTGAATGCAATTATCAAACAAGGATTGCCATTCGATAGTATCGATAGTGGTTCAATACTCTATCGATACTAACGAAAGTGTTGTCGATTATCTCTCACCTCTATTAAACCTAACTCACCTCTGGCAATTTTCCATGCAGAAAAGTGAATAAATCGTATCGTGGACGTTCGTGTCCCATTGTGGTCCATGGCAGCGCTGGCGCCGGACGCACTGGCTCTTACATCCTGCTGGACCTCGTGCTGGGACGCATGAACAAGGGCGCCCGCGAGATAGACATTGCCGCCACGCTGGAGCATCTGAGAGATCAGAGAGCTGGCGTGGTGGCCACGCGGCAGCAGTTTGAGTTTGTGCTGATGGCGGTGGCTGAGGAGGTGCATGCCATACTGAAGGCACTGCCGGCAAATACCTCCGGGGAGAAGCGCGAGCTTGAGAAGGATAACACCAAGGAGCCGCTAAAGGAGGATAAGGCGGAGGAGGCAGCCGAGGAGGAGGCGCCAACAAGCAGCACCAAGGCAGCAGCGGCAGCCAAGGAAAAGGAGAAGGAGAAGGAATTGGAGAAGGAGAAGGATATGGAAAAGGAGAAGGAGAAGCTGAAGGAGCGCGAGAAGGTGAAGGATAAGGAGCAGTCCAAGGCGTCCGCCGAACAGAAGACGCCTGGAAAAAAGCCGTCGGCCAAGAAGTAAACGCGTCGAAACCTTTTGTTTTAAGTATGTTTGTTGCAGCGTTTCGGGGGTCTTTTGTTGTTTAAGTTGTTATGGTTAGAATTATAAAATGTTGATTTCCTTATGAGTTGGTATAAGCACTTGGAAGGTTCGAAAAGGGCTTCAATGGTTGGCAAGAGTTGGACACATAAGCTTATAGTTTGACAATTAAACCTCAGTTCTGCACAATGCACCATAAAAAGCGCTTGCAACACTGTGGCGTCTCCTGGCTCAGGCCGGCACGCAGTTTCAGGTGGTCACCACCAGCCCGTGGGATTTGAAACGCGTCTCCGGGGGGGTCAAGGTCGCTGGCGGGGTTGCTAGCGCGGTGCTTAAGCACTATGAAATTGCACTTATTAATATAATCTAGTACATATAGGTACTTACATATAAAAGCATATTTGTGTGTGTTATTGAGATAAATGGAATATACAACAAAATATTTATATATATACATGTGTAGCTGTTAAGCATTTAATTCAATTATGAATGCATTTTACTTACGCGTTTATCGATGTTGGCTAAACAAACAAAATGAAAACAAAATTGATTAATCACCTAAAATCTAATCGATGTGCTTGAAATAACCAGCTAAGAGAGCTATGAACAACAATCGAGCTAAATGGTATACATATGCCGCAAAAACTATCAGACAAAATTAAACATAAAAAAACGAGAACAAGCCCAAACACTACACTACAAAAAAAAAAAAAAAAAAAATGAAAAAAAAAAGAACAATTTCATTGCACACCACATTTAAGAAACATATACAAGACGACATTTACATATATATCGCTAAGGAGATGCAAAATGTGTACCTAATAAATAACTAAAAAACTAAAGAATTCTATTTACAAAAAAACCAAAAAAAACAAAAAGAAAACAAAATCAACAAGAAGACGCTATTGATGTGTATGACAATTAATTATACAAGTTTATTATATAAATATATATATTACAAATATATATGTATACAAAATATATATATTATTCATATACAATACTTATATAACGACTTAACTATCTGGATGTATTTTCAAAATATTTCAAACGAATATTGTTTTACCAAACCATATGTGTGCGAATAAGTTCAGTTCTTTCCACGATCCTTATTGTTTACACATTACGTCATAAACAACAAAAGTATTTATATGCTAGATAAATCAACATAAAAAACATACTAGAACGGAAGAAGAAAAACAAAACTAAATATGGAACTTAGGAACGCGCTCGAACAATTTGTGGCACAGTTTTAAACTCATGAATTTCTCATGTAATTTTGAGGCAGCTAGAAACTGCGAAGCGCAAATTGTTTGGGTGCCACAGCCTGATGACGAGGGTTAAGGAGGGTGTGCCACACATATGCTTAAAAATTCGTCAAGGAAAATTTAAGATATCAAATGCAAGAAATTGTTAATTAAGGCAGGAGACACTCAACACTAAACACTAAATACACATACAACACAACATTAACAATTACCTACTCAGGCATGACCCTTTGAATGTTTCAAAAGGACAATTAGCAAATATGTAAAACAGGAGATTAACAGAAACACACACGGTTACTATGCAGTCCATAAAACTGCATTACACGAACACGAACCACTACACAGGACACCCACAAGGAACAGCCACAAAGATACAAATGACTTCAGGATACAAATGACTAAGGACTCACTCCACTAACAACTAAAACACAAGCAAATAGATACGTAAGCGCAAATTATTCAGCAAAAAAAATAACCAAAAAAAAAAAAAAAATGAGGAAGAAGAGAAGGATTTCGAAGAGTTAAGGAGCAAGAAGTGTATATGTTGAGAAGTACTCAATGCAAATGCTGTAAGTTAGCACAAAATATTCAAAAAAAGAGAAAACCAAATAAATCATGAAATAATTGATGAAAATTTAACAGTTTTATGTAGCAGTTGGTGTTAAAGAACATAATGCAAAATGAGTTATTGTAGTTCAAAATTTTTGAGAAAATGTCAACTTAAATAATATTAAGTAAATGCAAAACTAATGAAATTACCTAGACGCAATGTTTATTTGTTAGCCTTTCCTTCGTTATAATAAATTCATTAAAAAACACAACAAAAAACACAACACTCTAAAGCAAATGAAAAACAATATTACAATAACTGTGGCGAGCCCAACAACAACTTGGGGTTTGCAAAAAATTTAAAACATTATAAATACAAAAAAAAAATCTTTAAAAAAAACTTTATTAACGTGGTAGAAATTACTCGTATTAAAACAAATTACAGTTTTTAAATGCAAAAATATTTAGTAGTGAGTTTTTCATTAATTTACGAATAATTCAAGCAGTTTTTCAGTGTTAATTAAATACAAATACAATTTACAACTAAAAACGTATTTCAAATTGTTCTTCGACAAACAAATTAAATAAGTGTACTAAAATAATCTAAAATACAAATATTTAGCGGAGAGACCGAGCAATACAACCGCACTCTCTGCTTGTAGTGTAGTAAAAAGTAAAACGTAAAAAGCGTAATATATCTAATATACTTATTGATGTATATTTAACATAATATATAAAACAAAAACAAAACAAAAATGAAAGAAAACAAAAAACAACAACCATGCGTAGCAAATTGAACGGAACTTGCACAATATAACTAAATTAATACAACATTATAAAATACAATTATAATGGATGGCATATTATATTAACATATATAATTATTATACATATACATAATCAAACAAACATACTAATTACTCGTATAAAGGACGATTTATCATTTCCCAACAACTATTTTCATTGATGGTGTAACATAGATATACAAAAAACAAAAAAAAATTATTAATTTGATTATTATATTTGAGTTTTTCCGTTCGGACCGCTGCAATATCAGCACACGACGGTACATTATGACCCGGTGGCTTATTCTTCGATCTTCCGACGAAGTGTGAGGAGCAAGGCTACCTAAACAATATAATCGCGAATATAACTAAATATAGCAATACGCACGGCCAGAAAAGGTGTGTGTATTTAGTTTAAGACAGGAAAATGTCTAGGCCGGAACTTGATCATTTAGGGGCACATTGCGGATACGTTTAGGGGCTTCGGACGGAGAGCGCTATATGGCATATGAATGAATGACCGAATGACCTACGAACTGTTACCCTTTTACTGAATACAAAATGGTTTGAGTTCCTAGATAAACGCAAGCTGACTTAAATAATGGAGACGGACTCGCTGGACAGGCTGTAAATACGCACAACTACGGACGGACAGCTGTACTATCTGACTACTGGACTGGCTGGACTTACTACAAAAAAAACTACTTACCAGACAGGACTATACGAACCCGAACAGAGACCCGTACAAAAGCTACCTACTTACTTACAGGCCTACGTAAAGAGATTGTCGCACTCAATGTTTTTGAGGCTCCCTGCGCATCCTGCGGTGTCCTCGATTCGATCAAACTTCCGGTCCTGTTCAGCAATTTTAGTGAAATAAGTGTGCATAAATACATATGACGTTCAACATTGTATCAACTAAACTAAGATACTTCAAATAGATGCTACTAAAATGCAAATTTGAAGCTATATGGCTATTCTATCCACAAATAACAAATAATATACAAATACAAATAAATACAACTTAAATACATATGTTACCCATAACATGCTACATCTGACAAGTAAACCGAACGTATAAATTATATATACATATGTGTTGTACCTACTGGAGCAAAAAAAGAACCCAGATAAATAAATATGCATACTAAATATATATACAATTCAAAAATTATTGATGTATATTTCAAAATATATAATACATAATAATAAGAATATCCAATTTCCAAGCGCAGGCTTTCATACATTTTTGGAAGGATGCTAAAATCTATATATTATCCACTTAAATAACTAAGCTAAGTGGAAACATATATATAACAATATCGGTGTGTATAACATATACTTATATAAATATCCGTTTAGCCACTTGGCCATAATTGGTGTTATTAAGTAACATGATTATGCATACAAAACAACAACAAATTAAACAAAAATAAAAACAAAAACAAAAAAATCAAGAAAATATCCACAAAAAAATTGTAAAAACCAGCAGAAAAAATTTATGCTGGCTGAGGCCACTTAAAAGTTAAATGTACTTACGATTATAAAAACAAAAAACAAACAAAAAACCAAAAACAAATAACATTTAACTACACTACACAAGAAACACATTAAACATAATCATAAACAGGCAACAACATGTTTATGGACATACCTATTAAAGGTTTTTTGTGCAAAAAATTATATAAGAAATCAAAATAATAATAATAATAAAAGAAAAAAGCTATTCACAATTGCAGAACTTAATATAATAACAAGTATATAAATAACCAACTATATACTACATATATATATATAATTACGGCAAGTACATAACTATATATACATATATATATAAATACATATATAAAATAAATGTTATAATTATTCAGCAACAAAACAAAACAAATATTTTTGATTCGGTCGATGACTCATTAGATATTTAGACATAATGATTTCTATCCAAAAGGAAATGAAACATATATCTAAATGTATCGCGCCATTGTGTAATATGCGCTACATATATATCTACAAATATATAACCAATATATAAAAATATATATATGTGTATAAACATATATCTAAATATATATATTTAAATGGATGTGTAAATTATATAGATGTAATTCAAACGATAAATAAAACAACACAATGATAAATAGCAGAGCAAGGAAACGAAAGGAAAGACGAAAGCTAAAGCTAAAGATAATGTCATCAATTATGTAGAACCGGTAATAATTACGATTATTATTATAATACAGACAACAAAATAATAAAGAAACCCTTAAAAACAAAACAAATATATACAATACAAATACTACCTAAAATACAGATCATTAAGGCAACCTATCTATATCTATTCAAGGACGATTTAACGATATCAATAAAATGATGAAATGCCAAGAGCACATCGATAATAGTTATAGAAATCGAATTAATTTCGAAAAAAAGCTGTAAACGTAACACCACTAACCATTCAACAAAGGCAAACAAGGTATTGTACTACTTAAATGCTGAATAACTCTAATTGTAAATGCTATTTAACTAACTACAGTCACAGTAACATAATAAGATACTCGATACTCACACACACACACACACACACACACACTCGCATACACAGACCACAACCACAACTTTGCACTTAGATACTTCTTTAGATTTTCCCAACCTTTTTTTCCCCAACACGTTTTATTCAATATTTTTCGATCAAAATTGAAACGATATCCAATTTATTTTTCAGCTTTTCTTCGAATTACTCCTATGCTTGGCAATTGGCGTTCAAAATTCATACAAAATATTATTGGTTCAAATTGGCAACAGCATTGAAAAAAAAGAAAACATTTGATATGACTTACCATTTATTATATTACCTTATATACCTTACTATTTATTCAACAAGTTGATCCCAAATTGGCTATTTCGAACTTATTCAATTTACTTTATACAGCAAAGACACACAAATACTGGATTACAACATTTTGGCCAGAGTATATGTATACCGAGGGTTATTTCAAATTTCGCTAACCAAATGCAAAATGCAACTGCATCAAATAAATCAATTAAAGCTTCCAACAAAATAAAAAAAAAACACAAAAAAAATATCGAAGTAATGCGCTAGGGCAGCGTACGACAAAGGCACAAAATTTGTTTTTTGTTGTTGTTTTTTCTTTGTGTTAAATTTTCAAAATAATTTAATATAATACTCGTACTTATATTAAACCTATAACATATTAAAAACGCATGTAGTGAATCTAAAAAAACTACCTACATATATCAAATATGCTTCGCAGATAATATTATTGCTTATATACTCAGATACTCAGATATACTATGCATATAAGTACACACAGTTAATTTATTAGTTTTTCTATTAACAAATATTTTCATTCGCGATGTTGAAGAACTGCACTTGACGGGTTATCCAATGGAAATACTGAAAAGTGCAGTCGGGTTTTATTTTGAGATTTATTCATTTGCGGCATTAAAAAAGCACTGCGGGTTACGCATAAGTAACCCCTAATATATCAAAGAGATCTATGATAGAATTGCTAATCTATAAGTGCACGCGGTTACTTTTTGTTTAAATTTTTGTGAAGTAATGCACTCCGGGGGTTTACCCAGCCGGGTAACCTTGATATAACTAAAGGTTTACAAGACAAGCTACAAATGTTTAAGTGCAATCAGGTTTTTATTTTACAGTTGTTCATTAGGGGTGTTTAAACAAATACACCTGGCGAGTTAACCAATAGGTGGCTCAGCCCCTAAAGGGATGAGAATAACAGAAGATTGAGCAGTTCCACATAAATAACTATATTGCATATTTGAGCTACATATACAAGTGTATGCGCGGTTATAAAAAAAAACCAATCAAATTATAATCACAGTCATTATTAAATACTCGTATTAAATGTGTATATTAATGTTTAATCCATGTGTGTAAAGCAAACATTAAAAAACGACAAAAAAAAATATGAATAATCCCATTGAAAAAAGCAAAACATTTGGCGACAGTTTTATTTACTCTGAGAATTGGTTCTGACATCGAATTGGTAACGAGAAGTTCAAACAACAAGACAGATACTACGAAATTTCAATGAAATATCATTTATATCAAGGTTGTCTGCAATCTGTCCGCTCCGGGCCATTGGCATCGTAAGCACCTCCTGACCTACACAATGTGTTTTATTATTACCGCCAGTTAGCACACCCCAGACACGCCCCAACTAAATAAGTAGAACACCCAGTGGCAGCAACAATATCTCGCTTCACTTTGCAACCCCCTGCGCGCTTTCGAATTCATTTTCCGCTTTTACCAACGTATGCATTATTTTTGCTATTGCCACCCAACCCAAAAACCAGAACAAAGCAAAAATACCAAGCCGAAAAAGAAAAAAATATTGAGAGGAGGAAAAAAATAACAATAAACCTAGTATAAAATCGGGGCAGAGGCAATTTTATGTGCTAGCAACTGATGTGGTGGTTCGGCGGCGGCAATGTTGGTGGTGGTGGTGGTGGTGGTGATGGCCTTGTGTTTTCGAGTTTTCGATTTCATTTGGTTTTTGGCAGAATTTCAGCTTTCGCTCGCTTGCTGGGCGCCTGGTACGAATGTCGGAACATTTCTTTGAAATGCCGAAATGAAAGGCAAAAAGCCGCCGTGCAAACGCTTTGATGATTTTCCGCATGCCGCCACCACCAGCGTTCGTGCCACCACCACCACCACCATCAACAGCAGCAGCAGCAGCAGCACTACCACAAAAAGCAACAACAACGGCAACAAGCAGCGACAAGGAACATTTTGATGACCGCTTTGGCCCGTTGATGATGATGTTTGTTGGTGTTTGGCCCTGTGTTTGCCATGGCGGGCATATCAATTTAGGGGAGTGGCATGCGTGACGCTTAACTGAACGAGATTATAGAGTCTTCTCACTCCCAGACCCGTACCCAGTCCCATTCCCCGTCTCAGTTCCCTATGCCACTTCCAGTTGTTGTGTGCGTCGGCAACCTCTTTGTTGTTCAATGTGCAGCTGGGCGTTGCCGTAACAGGAGCAAGAGGAACAGGAACAGGAGCAGCAGACTCTTAGGCAGACACCCAACAACATACTCTACTACAACACTTGCCAAGTTTCAGCTTTTGATTGCGGTTTTGATTTACTTAGCCGGCACTTTTTGTTTTATTTCTCAATTCATTAACGCTTTATGAATAGGATGCAAGGCTTATTCAGACTCCGCTTTCAAGAGGTAAGCAGGCATACATAAGGCTGGTCAAAGTGCGAGAGGACGAAAGAGAACGCGAGAAGGGAAGCTTTGGAATCAATAAAATGTAAGTTTAATCAAGAATCTAAATCGACATCCATGGATTTCATCAAGGCTCTGGATTATTCAATTTTTAACAGGAAATTCAAGTACATAGCTATAATAATTAACTATACTCTTCCATTAATTAATAATATTCTTTTATAATATTATATTTTATTCTAAATAATACTATTTTATAAAAAGTTGTATCTTATTAAAATTTTTATTTTAATTTTGAAATTTATTAAAATTTAAAATTTTCATCTATATAGATCATTTTAACAACTTTCATGTTTGCATTTTGTATTTGTATTTTCGCAGGCATTTTCTTAGTTTACCCACTGTATTGCACATGAGACTGCATTAAAATAAATATTTCAACACTAGATGGCGCTCTCTAAGCGCATCTTCATATCCAGATGGCGCCACCAAAGAAAATTGATTAGCGAAGCTAATAACTTATCATAATTTAATAAACATTTGAATTGATATTTTTGATAAATATATGAATTTTTAATTAAAAACTATTTAAACAAAGTTTGCTATAAATTTGCACTATTTCCTACCATACTGTTTACTTTTACCCTAACCATATAAAGATGCTATAAATAATTTATAGATTCGTTCAATAAATCAAACAGCTTATGCTGGTTGCTGTCTTGGGAGTGAAAACTCATGCTAGCAAACCCTAGATGGCGCCAGAAATAAAGGTCTGCCCGCCACCGTCAGAGAGCGCTAGTTCAAAAACCTGAACTGTCTCTAAATAATCGGTTTGATTCTACAAATTTGTCACGAAAGGGTTCAATTTTATGTACTTCAAATTTTTAGCTAAACAACAAGTTCAATTCAAATTCCAGAAAACCACATGATTTTCGTATAAAGATATTCTTCCAAGTGTATTTGAAAATCTGCATATCATTCGCTGTCCGTCTGGCAAGTGAGAAATATTACAAAATATTGAAAAGTATTTGACTTTAAAGGCGTTGACAGCGCAAGAATAACAAATAATTCATATGCATAGCCAAAACTCGCGGATGGTAAAAAATTAATTCTGAAAATTGAATAAATTACGCGAATTATGTAACAGGCGAACAGA
Organism: Hirtodrosophila histrioides; assembly: GCA_037075165.1. Classification (NCBI taxonomy): domain Eukaryota; kingdom Metazoa; phylum Arthropoda; class Insecta; order Diptera; family Drosophilidae; genus Hirtodrosophila; species Hirtodrosophila histrioides. Next base: position 571,290 of record JBAMCL010000469.1, on the reverse strand, counting down.
AATCGATGCCAACAGACAGCAGCTGAAGCAGCAGCAGGGCAGCTACCGTAGAAGTTGAGAACCGTTTAGGAGCACTCACACACACACTCGAACACACACTCGGGCACACACTCGCCGGAAAATGCTTTTCCTCCAAAAAGTCAAAAGTAATAAGTACGTGAAAGAAGAAGAAGCAGCCGTAGCAGCAGCGGCAGCAGGCGGCAACACTTGAGGCAGATAAACTGACAGGAGGAGAAGAGCGGAGAGGAGCAGCTGCTGCTCTGGCCATAAAACATTTTTCATCGCTGCCTTTGCCGCAGAGGGGTGGCCAGCACGAGGGGGTTGCAAATGTCTCAACGCTCGATGCCACTATCTGGAAAATTAATGTGCGGCGACAGAGACAGGGCGCGAGAGGAAGAGGGATGGAAAGAGTGTGTACGAGAGCGAGAGCGTGCGTGGAAAATCATCAAAGGTTGCCGCAGCGGCTTTCCGTCTTTGTGCCAAAATCCTCAAAGGAATTTTCCGATATTTGTATCAGGCGCACAGAAAGCGCCAGCTGGCAAAGTTGACCAAGAAAAGCCACAAAAAAAATACACACACTCACACATACACTCGACCTCAACACGCCAATGAATTTTCCGACGTTATGTATGTTTTTTTTCGCTTGGGGAGAAAATTCGCTTTTCATGTGTGCCACTCACACACACACACACACACACACACACATGAGTTATCGATGAGATGCTGCGACGTCAACGCTGACGTCGATCCATTTGGCTAGCGTATTTATTCGGCGATTTTCCCTCACGTTTTCCTCAGTGATGTCATTGTCATGCCAGCGAGCGGGCAGGGGCAGGGGCAGGGGGTAAAATCCACTTGACATCACAAACAAGCCATTTTTTTGTGTATTGTATTTTATTGGCATTAAACATAGATAATAAAATAACTTTTTATGAGCCGCTAAACCTCGTTGCCACCAATTTTGGTAGCGCATTAAAAAATCTCATTTAATGGCTCGCAAAAAAGGCTTGACATAAACATCAGAAACTTTTATGAATTGAATGAAGCCAGCGCATAAATTTCGCGGCATCACATTGAATCTATTAGGGGAGAAGGCGGTTCACCGATTCATAATGACGAATCAATGAATCAATTTAAGGCGCTGGGTGTACTATGAGTCGCCCATATCAAGTATAGCACGTGTGTGCCCCTTAGTGTTGTATCGAATCGTTCAGAACAGGCTCGGAACAATTCACTGAAACACAATAAGTTCTTTATCGCCGTTCAACTAGTTCTTTTGTTCAATTGTTCAATTTTTGTTTGTTTTGTTTATCATATTTCCATTGCCATTTGTGCGCGAGTTCTTTATGCTAAAAAGAGTTCATTTATTAAAGAATTATAATAGAATAGGACAGAATAGAATAGGCATTAAAATATCATCGTCTCCCAAGCTTTGATTACTAGATAAATTATTGAAAATGATATAGTTTAAGCATGCGATTAAAGTGAACAAAACTTTAAAGAAGCGTACATCAAAGTACAGAATGAACGTGAACAGGACTCAATCGAACAAAAAGAACTAGACAAACGAACGAATTAAATAAACGAGCAAACGGAATGAACTTCTGTTGTACAAGATTCATTCTTTTGTTAAAAATTGAACTCATTTCTCAATTGAACTGTAAAGTACATTTCTAGAGCCCAGAATAATACAAAAATTCAAACAGCTGCCAATTGCGAGACATTAAAATGCGAATAAATGTCAGTGTCAGACAGAAACTCCTCCCGACACCCCAAGATAAGTCAAAATATGTGTTTTTGGCACGTCTGGAGCAGCAGCCGGCCCTTGAGGGAACAAGAACATGGCCATTATGGGATTCGGGTTCGTATTCGGATGCCGATTTGAGTCTGTATTCCTGGCTGAGTCTCAACTTGGCGCGTGCCCCAATCAAATGCAAAACTCACAATACAACAAACATTGGCCAATACGACTGCATTGTTTAGTCTGGCCAAAGCCGAGGGGCTACATGTGGAGGGAGGGTAGGTGGATCCATTTGTTTTGGCATTTTCAACAAATGTTGCAATCGATGTTTGTTTGGGCAACAACATCGCAAGATGTGCGGCAAATAATTTCGTGATATTTTTAGCTTTTGCCGATGCCCTCCACAAGAGGCGTCGCAATGTCTGCAGAGGAGGATTGTCGGAGGGGAACAGTTCCCCAGACGTGTCTGTAATGGGTGCCTAGCAAAGGGCATACTTCGAACAAAACATATGGACTAAATTAAGAGCGTGGGTAGCGAACTTTAGGAACTAATTTATAGATTGAGCAATTTATAAGGGCTATCAAATATCTAAATGTGTTTTTAATTGGGAAAATATGCTTAATAACAAATGTTGGATTAAATTGGGCTTGAGCTTGAGGGGGTAATAAAGATACTATGTTCTAGCACCATAATAGTTATAATTGTATAGTAATAATAATTAAAGTTATTCTTCTAACATAACTGAGTATATTTAGTAGAGGTATTTACATAAGAGAACTGATAATTTAAACAATAATTACTTGAAAGCATTACGTCCACATTTATACATTATTTGTGGATTCTAGAATTATTGAAAGCAAACTGCATATACTATTTATTTTGAAAAGAGATCTAACAGATCCTGTCCTATTGTGTTGCCCAGATCTTAAGATATACTATATACCTTTAAGTAAAGGAAGTCCTGTCCAATTGAGTTGCCCAGATCTTAAGATATACTATATACCTTACAGGGTGGAACATACTTTCGTATTCTTGCTAACTCTCCCAAAATCCTGTCCCAGGTAACTTCAAATTCTTAAGGTGGTGCGTCCGCCAGCAACGTCCTGTGAGATAACCTTTTAGGATGCTAATGTCACATATTACCCTCTTTCAAATGCTTCCCAATCATCTATAGAACATGTTTACATATATGCAATTGAAATAGTTCTGCACTTACCAGCAAAATCGAGTTGTTTGTGCATTCCGAATGATGCTCATTCTCATTCTTTTCACACGGAACTCAAGACCAAAAAAAGATGAAACTACAGTCAACAGTCAACTTAAGTAAACCAAACAAACGCCAAGCAAATTGGCACTTGTTTAAAGCAGCAAAAACAAATGCTAAAAATTCAATAAATATCAATAAAAATATTTAAGGAGCAGTGCGGCGAGCTAATTGAAGCATCGTCATCATCAAAAGCGGTGAAGCCGCCACGGGGAGTGTTCAACTTGGAGTTAATTTCAATGCTAAAGCTGAGCCAATAAGCAAATCCTCTGACAATACCCATAAAGACAAAGGCCGACAAACAAGCAAACAGCTTGGAACAACTGTAACGGTAATCATATTAACCAAGTTCCGATTTACATGAACAAGTTTTTGCTTGAAGTTTATAAAGATACGCTCAACCTTAGCAACCAGATAATGCTCTATAATAAAGGTCACCCTAAAAGTTAGAAATAGTTTCTATTTAGTAGAAATAATTTCGAAATTTAATTTTATTAATTAAATATATTAAATAAATAACTTAATTTATTAAATATCAAAATAATTCAAGTCTAGTTCGCTTTGGCTACAAAAATATGGCGAATTTTTCCGCATTTTAGGGCATTTATTATTGTGAGTGTAGGAAAAGTTGTACAAGCTTGTGAACAACTCTGCCTTGAAGTCTTTTCGATTGTAAGTATTGCAGTGTTGCATTTTGTGCGACTTTTAATTGTTATCGATTATTCGTGCAAACAGCTGAGCTGCATTTCAAAAGGAAATCAGAGAAACTTCATGAAGTAACTACAACGTGTAGATGCAAACTAATCGAATGAGAAATTTAATTAAATTGCCCAAAAAGTGCAGACGAGCTGGCGTACAAGTTGTTGTTGTTGTTGTTGTTGTTGTGAATGTAGTTGTTGCTGTTGTTGCCCCCAAGCCGAGTCTGAGACGCAGACTGAGGCAGACTGACGAGCCAACGGATGCGCTTAAATAATATTAAAATATGCGAATTTGCTGACGCTGCTGGCGACAATGTGAAGAGAGAGAGAAAAAAAAACGCCAAAAAGGAATTTACTTAATGGCAGCAACAACAACAACAACCAACGACAACAACAATGCTGGCAATTAACTGCAATGAGTGGCAGGCAGGAAGTTTGGGGAGCTGCACGAGAAGCGACCTTGCAATGTCGCAGCAATGGCAATGCTAATAATGATGATGATATGTTATCATAATCAGCGTGATGATCATCATCATCATCATGCTGCTGATGGCGGCAGCTTGTTATATTTGCCGCCATTTGTCTGCGGCAGCGTCTAACTGTTAACTGGGCTTGGCCGCCCCCAACAGCATTCCAGCACGCCAAGCAAAATGTGAATAAAGCAATCTAACTGCATGTTGCATGCCACTTTGTGGCAGTAACAGCAGCAACAACAACAACAACACGTAGAACTGCCACTGATGCAGGGCCATAAAATTATGGCTAATAATAATGCAATTTGGTGCCGCTTTTTAGATTTTACAAACTGACATTTGCATTGCCAGCCCAATTTACTGCCACTTGTGGCAAGGTGTCGGCCATATAAATTACCTAGGCACTGAGACTCTGGTTGGGAATAAAGAGGCACTCAAGTTTTTAATATAAACTATATAAAAATATTTTAAATATTTACTAAGGTGCGTTTTTCATAATTATATTAAAGTTCACGGCAGAACAAATGAGTATAATGTTTTATTTAATGATATTAGAAATACTTTTCATAATAAAGTGAACAATTATCTTATATTTAGTATTTACCTGCAGGAAATTATGCCATTTGCAAATAGTATTATATTTAACTAGAGTTTCTAAACTAAACATGAGGAAACTACACTGGAATTTCGACTGTTGAATATATATTTTAAGCTTCGAATAATACGAGTATTGTATATGTGGCAATATAATATTAATTATCAAATTGGCATATTCAAATTGCAGTAAGAAAATCAAACTTTATTTTAAAATAATCAGGTATGTTCCCATTAAAAATCATTATTCATTCTGTGTTCCAGTGTTTAAATGAAATGCCAGAAGTTGTTCCTTTTTAAAGTTATGTTAAAATAGTTTTTCCAAGAAGAAACTTTTCAAAACTCAATTTCCAGCGTTCCTTGATTACGAATGATTTGATTGAAATCGGAAATGGTAACAAGCCGCAATATTATAAGTCTTAGGAGTGTCTAAGAGTGCTCAGAGTACTCTAGAAGTGCCCAGAATGTTGTTAGTTTTAAATATACTATGTACTTTGCTGAACTTTGAACTCATGAAGGTGACATTTTGAGCCGTTGGTTTGTTGTGGCCGCCTAATGCAAATGCAAAGGAAACTAAATGTAACTAATGGACACACGTGATAAAATCAACTTCCGCAGGATTACAAAGTCAGCGCCCTGGAGTCGGGTGCGGCCAGGCTCGGGGTCAGAGTCGTAGTTGGGACCTGGGACTTGGGGTCAATTTCTTAGCAGGCAGCTGCCGTTGCGCATGCGTGGACAACGAAGCTGAGGGATTTGGATTTGCCATGGCAACAAAGAGCACAACAAACAACGACAACAACAGCAACAAAAACAAAGGCAGCGGCAAGGGTAAAGGCGTGGAAAGGATAATGTGTCAGGGTGAGGGTGATCCGCAGTGGCAGCTCATGTTGCCAACCCGTAAGCCCAAGAGATACAGCTCTAAAAGGATTTACAGATACTTTATGTTTGCTTTAATTGGTTTGTCTGGCAGCGCCACGCGCTGCTCTAAGTGGATTTTAATATTGGCCTTTGAGTGTTGTTTGACTTTAGACGCCGCTGGATGATTGCTGCAGCTGTTACTCAGTCAGACATCAGCCAGCAATTATGTGCCGTTGTGCGAATATCCTTGGCAGAACGGCAAAAAGCAACATCCTTTGCAGCACACAACCACAAAACCACAGTGGCAACAGCAGGACACAAACAGCCAACGAGCACAACTGCAATTAATCAAGGAAACCACAAGTAACATTGAATGTACAGACTGTATACATAAATACAGAGACTGCTCGACTATTTGCTACCCCTTGCTAAAATTCGAACATACTATATAATACACGAAATACTTTCAGCTTATTATAAAGCAAAATCATATATAAATATATGGTTATTGCAATATAACTACGTTTTAACTGCAAATGAATTACATTTAAAGTACAAACCATAAACAAAAAAGCATTTCGCGTAAAAATTCAAATAAAAAGATATAGGAATTGCAAAAACTAGCAAATACTAATTTGAAATATGCAAATATTAAATTTCATAGTAAAAGTTTCGTTTACTTTAATATTCAATTGTTAATTAAATAAGTAAATATTAATTGTCATTGTGAAAATTGCATTCCCTTCAATTATCAATTGTTAATTAAATAATCAAATATTTATTTTTATATTAATAATTTCATTTACTTCAATATTCGATTGTTGGGCCTAATTTGAGCAAATATATATTAGGAATAAATTCTCAAAAGAAACTGCAGATTACATTATGAATTAAATGAAATTATGGGAATTTAATAATAATGTATACCAAATTAAAATAGCGAAAAAACTAGTACTGCAAAAACCACAATGGATAAAAACATCGATATATAAATATAACTATAACTAGAATTTTAACAACTCTCGAATAGAGGATCCTAAAGGCCATCGTAGATCTTTGCATATTGAAAACTGGGAGTTTTCGTATCTGAAAGTAAACAGTTCCTAGTCTGGCTCGAAGAGTATACCAAATATTCTAAAACTCTGCTGATTTATAAAACTTCCAGTTTCGTAGCATATGCAACTCAGATAACTTTGTCAAATCAGAACAGATGCTCATGGGTAATATTTCTTTGGACATATTGCTCTGGATTAAGATAAATAAATTACATAAATTCTCAATTCAATAATGACTTTTTACCCAACTCATTGATTGAATATAAATGTAAATAAATTTTAAGAACAGCAGCAACTCTTTCTGGTTCATAAATTCGCCCAACTTTGTAATACCCTTTCGGCCATTTTACGATTGTTGGCTATAAAAATAGTGAGCCCTTGATAAAAAGTAGTTGCAATAATGACAGCTGCAACTATGTTGCCCATGGGCTGTTGGGCTGTGGAATGCGTTTGCTTTTCTTGTTGACAACAGCAACATTGTGGCTCATTTGCATCTGGGTGTGAGTGAAAATGTGGCCACTTGTGGACAATCCACTCTCTGCCCCGCCTGCTGCTGCTCAAAGTGAGGGTGTGAGTTCGCTAATTGTCCGCAGTTCAACTGTGAAGCTGCGCATATGTTCGGGCCGAGGAAATTTCAGCCGGAAAAACAATAAGCTGAGTTTTCCAATGCCCAATTTGTTTGCTCGTCGGCGTGTTTTGATTTATGTACGTGCAACCGATGGCAACAGCTGGTTGGCCATTTGACACGCCGAGTTGTGTTGATCTTTGGCCAAGGAGTTGCATGCAGCTGCTGCTGGCAGCGAGTTTCGGGTATTTGGTTATTGGTTCTAGGGTCAAGGCGTCGACTGCGTGTGGCAGGCACAAGCGAGAACTCAAGAACAATGCAGGCGGACCAAACTGAATATGCTGCGGGTCACTTGGCTGCATATAAGCAACCCCATTATGTGGCAGTTTCGATCACCCCCCACTCCGGCAAACAGGGCCAACCCCTACGCGGCAGCACCACGTGCGTCACGCGCAGACGCAGCCACTTGCAGGAACCGGGACCGGGACCGGGACCGGGTTCGGAGTCCGGGATCCGGGCTGGGGCCCACGTTACAAATCGAACAATGGCAGCACTTTTCAGAAACCCATTAAGCGTGTTTTGAGCATAAATAATAACTAGCGGCAAATACACACTCGTACTTACAATACTTTGTTGTAAATGGCAGGAAATGTGCACTTGAGTGCCAGCATCTGAATGAGAATCAGCATCAGCATCAGGCCCCAGACTTCAAATTACAATTTACAAATAAATATATATAAAAAGCAAATACAGAAAAAGTGTGACAAAAACAGCAGCTGCCTGCATTTTTTATATGCAATTTAATTTCAGTTTTTTCCTCAATAATTAAAATTGCATTGCAATCTCCATAAAAGACTGGCGCGTAGGCCAAACAAGTTGTTGGCCAAGTTAGAGGCATTTGATTTGTTGCCTGCATTTTCATTGCCTTGACACATTGACTAAGTGCGGCGCCAGCTTAGAGAACAACATACAAATACTAAACAAAACTCATAGAATAACTAATACGCGTTTATCTCACAAGCATTGGGTGTCATTTGTTGACAGAGTTGAAAGTTGGCATTTGATGAGTGCAGCGATGATTTCTAAATGATTTATTCACAAGACGGTGATTAAAATATTTAATTACAGTGCTGTAAAATGAGTTGTTAAACAGAAACATTTGGTAAATGGCTCTTTAAAAGTTTTTAAATATAATTCACAGCGGTGGGTACATGGAATAAATTAAGCTTAATTGAGGAACAGTCCCAGCGAGGTGAGTTTTATATATTGTATAACTTTGGTGTTTAGATTCCGAGTACTACATGATTATAAGGACAAATATATTTACATATATTTATATATTTATCTTAGCCCTTTCAATGATATTTACTTAATTTATTTAAAGAATTAATTCTGTACTTTATCGCACATTTTCCAACCCATTAAAGGTACTGGTGTTGGGAAAATAGTTAACAATTACTTAGTGATGGAAGAGCAGTCTCAAAACTAGCTACATCGTAGTCGGCTAGCTAAAATATAAATATAATATAAAATAAATACAAAAAATATATATTTAAAAGACAATTCCCATAAGAATTACGATTGTTAGCATAGGATTCTGCTTAAGACTACTAGGAAATAAGAATATCTTTAGGGACAACGACTGCAGAGAAAGTCAAGTTAAAATTAGGCAACAAATTAAAAGTAAATTCGTTTCAAAAACCAACTTCAATTAATGTTTATACATAATAAGTGCAAACCCGGCTATTAAGCTAGACACCATAATACTCATAACAATATTGAAATGTTGATTGTATTACTATTTAAATTCTTAAAAAAATAAATTATAATTGGAGTTACATTTGGCTGTCAAGCGAATCAATCATCTCCCCGTTGCCCGTTGCGGCTCTCAGCCTTATAGCAACACTATATCATAACTGTTTGCATAACATTTGTGTGACATACTCGAATGTTGCTATATCAGCAGCGAAATCAAACAATTAGAAGTAACCACAGGGTAGCTACATAATAGTTAGCACCCCACAGACTATGATCACATTTTACAACTCATTGGGCTGGCAACAGCTGACGTGATCCCATGAAGTGCGGAGCCAGATAAAAGATACACACACTGCCGCTCACCCGCGGCTCTCGGCACTCATAACGCGGCATGTTGCACATGACGCGCTTGCCACAAGCCGAGGGTGTCTAGGAGCACTGTTGGATCATCAAAATGATTCGAAAAGTGTGGCATAATTCATTTAGACAGCAGCTCTCGTCAGATCTATAGAGATACAGCTCGACTCGTTTACATTTTGGTAGCTTCAATACCATGGCCAACTGTTGTCCTGTACATTAGGAATCTAAGACTAGCATTAAGGGGGCGTTCGTCCTGTCAGGAGTGTGGTTGCTGTTGCTGCTGAGGGTTGCGGATCCTCAACAAATGTTATTATAAATTTTAATGTGCCACACGCGCCTGCGCAAAATCAACAAAAATTGCCAGCATATGTGGCAGAAATTAAAAAGAATTACGGATGCATTCGTGGCATTTCCAGCAAGCAATTAACCACCTTGAGGCCATCTGTCAGGGCATTTAGTTATTTACAGTACTGGCCCAGAGGCAGAGAACGCGTGTACACAGTTTCCCACGTTTACGACACGTTCCAGAAGCTTTTCAGTAAAAAGAAGATTGAAACTTCCATGTCTCGGAAATGCAGCAGACATATATCATAGCTAGTACTCGGAACAGAGCTCATCAATAAAACTGTCTTTGTAAAGTCTTTAACCTCGCTGAGGTTAGACCAAAAATGCCAGCAATCATTAATCTATTTCTCTATTTATAACAACGGATTGATGGCTCCAAGAGGCGGTGATGACTTGACAATTGGCGGCTAATTATGCAGTGGAAAGCCAGAGGAAAAACCAGATGCCTAGCTAATGAAATTAGAAGTGGCTTTGCTGCAGCTGACTTCTGGAATGCACTGAGATTAATTGGTCTGCCAGGCGATAAGATCCACTCCGCTCACTTATGCCCATATCAATCTAATGTATTGTAGTAGGCAACGTTTTGTCAGACAATTTGAACACACATCAAGTAAAATTGTATATAGATTGTGAAGAAAAATGGCGCAGCCTATAAAGAAAATGCGCTACTACCTCATGGATGAAATTGTGACGCACAATCGGAAGGACGACTGTTGGGTAGTCATACACAAGAACGTGTTCGACCTGACGCCCATGATCAAGGATCGACTCGATCATTGGAATTGCGTATGTGCCAAAGTTTGAGTTGCCAGCTAACAGAACTATCGATAGTGTCGCTAATCGATTAAATTGATGCTATCGATATTTGCTAATTGAAACCGTAATGCTAATAACTTCATTATAGTTCAATTCATCAATGCTCTTCGACAGTATCGATACTATCGATAGTACCATTGTTCTTTTCCCACTCTAGTTACTAACTCACCTTACTCAACAGAATATGGACTAGTATCGATACTATCGATAGTACCATTGTTCTTTTCCCAATCTAGTTACTAACTCACCTTACTCCACAGAATATGGACTACCTGGTGGCACATGCCGGCAAAAATCTAACCCATTTGTTTCATGAGAACGGCGAACCACGCACTGAGATCTCGCCCAGCACCGGTAGACCACGTGTGCTCTTTCCGCCCATTCTGGAGGTGGCCATCAGCGAGTTCTCGAAGACCAAGCACACCATGTGGAGTCAGGATCCCTTCTACCACATTGGCCGCGTTACGCGACGTCCGCGGCTCATTCGCCTCATCAACACGCTCACGGCCAAGGTACAGTATATGAATGTGTGCGATGAGGATAGTATCTATGATATACAGCAGAAGTACAAGCACCGTTACAATCACCATGCGGGCAGCTACGAATGGCGAAAGTTCTCCAATGGCGTAAGTCCAGGCCCAAGAATGGGGAGCTCAATTTCTAAGCGTTTCTTTTGCAAGCAGGCTAAGAGCTGTGGGGTTCTGAACTTGAACGGCAACTTGGATGAGAATGGCCTGACAGATGATGAGGAGTGCAATGTGGAACTGCCGCCGCCCTCCCTCTGGCTGTACTACACAGATGACTTGACCATTGCTTGATTGGCTTTGGCAATTTGTTTTCTTTTTTTTGGGTTATTGGAAAATTTGTTGTGCATGGTGCAAGTAAAGACCATTTCAAGCTAGACTGCGTTTAGGTTTAAAATGCATCAAACTTGAGCTCAGCCTGGGCAGGGGCATAGCCATGGGCATGGGCATAGGTCTGTTCTGGGTCTGGCATTTATTTCCATTTTAAACAAATGTCATGGTCGACATGAGCCGCTAATAATAACAAGCCCAAAAGTGCAGCGGACTTGTTCAGGGCCGCTGGTATACGCTACACAGCGAACAATTGGGAGTAACACTTAAAAAGGGGAGAACTTATTGCAACTAAAAAAGAAAGAACTGAGATGTTTGGCGTGCCGAAGATATATACCCTGGCAGCAAATTTTTAACTCAAACTCAATTATCCGATTGTTCCTATAGCAACTACTTATCCAATTTTGATAAAAATTATAGAAAATTGGTGAGGTTGGATGGAAATTTGTACATACAAAACAAACCAAAAATGCAAAATTCTATAAAAATCAAATGCCAAGTCAATTTAGAGTGCAAAACATGATAAACAAGTAAGAACGTTGCAGTCGGACGCACCCGACTGCAGAATACTATGTTCCCAGTCCTATATCAATATGGTTATTATTATAATATATTATATTATAATGAGTTCGGAAAGAACACGCGATATTTGCTCCTTTAAGGGGGGGCGGTGCTCTCGTCCAAATAATTTTTGATGCAGTATTTATCCAGGAGGTCAAACATTAGTACTGTATGCCAAATTTGGCGACTGTAGCTTTACTGGTGTGGGAGATATAGGTTTTGCTCTTTTGCGGGGGGTGGGGGGGGTGTCGGGTCCAAAAATCTTGACACTTATAAATTGACGATATACACCAACATGTGTACCAAATTTGGTGCTCTAGCTTAAAGATAAAGGCAAAAAAATTCCGTTCATACGGACAGACGGACATTTCGCAAACTCAATATACTATTTTTCCCTTCGGGAACATAGTATAAAAAGATACAGAATGTTAACATTGGGTTAACAGTGTGTTAACAGAATATTAACCGTCAAATTCCACGTAATGCATTTTAATCTTAATAACGCTGCTGTGTTACCAGCTAGTATATCATCATATATCTTAAATAAGTTTTAGTTCTATTTAAAATTACATTGCTACTATTTTTTATTAAATTTCTATTTTGTAAGCCAATATTTCGCTGAGTGTATGTATGTTCTAAATGTGCCTTATTGCTCCTGGTTGCATAATTTATGCGGGTTTTTTTGGGGGGCTGTGGCTGTTAACTCGTGTATGACGATCGGGCAGCGCCTGCAGCTGCCCAACTGGCAACTGCCCCTCGTAGGTGACGCTGGCACGCGTTACAGTTGGCCAATGGAATATACATTTATATATTTAGTAGTGCTGTATATGGCAGAGGCTGCCTCTCCTACCGACGCGGGGTGCCAACTGAACTGTGAACACTTTTTAGTGAGCTATGCCAAGTTTGTGGCTTGAGTCTTTCGTTTCTGGGCTTGATTACGGAATGGATTCTTGGTAGAAGTACTTACAGGCCGCCCATTGTCTGCGGGCTATTGCTTTGTTGTTACTTATCTTGCGCGCATAAATAATTAATTTTAGCCTCATTCTTTTTAATAAAAAATCTGAAAAAGAATCTAAAAAAAAAATAAAAGCACATTTTAATTGTAAACCAGTTTGTTGTTGTCGCTGCGCTAGCCAGAGTCCGGTCCAAGTTCCGTCCGTAAATGGAGCTGCGGTCTAAATTTACATTAAACAAGCGACGTGTGACACAGCGGCTAAAATACCACAGCAATTTGCACTTGAAATATTGTGAAATATTTCAACTAATCTGTGTGTAGGATACTGTCAAGAGGTCTGTCTGTTCATAGCCCTGGCTAAAGTAGCGACATTCCCACGCCCAGCAAATTAACACACAGCTACAAGGCACAGGAACCTAGGAAGAACGAAAACAAAGGGCAGGGCAAAGGCCCAAAACATCGCTGAGCGAAGACATGCACGAACTTGTGAAATACCCGTAGCTGGATATCGATTGAAGACCAGCCCAGCTGAAGCTGAAACAAGCTGAAGATTCTTCTCGGTGGCAGGCACCAAATGGCACCGGCCCAGTAATGAGTCATGCGGACAGACAAACGAACAAGTTTGTGCCTGTTCGGCCATGGGAAAAGGAGCAATGCGTATCTGGCAAAAGGCAGCAATAGGAAGACAGTCTGGGATTGAGAACTGGTGCTGGCTTAAAAGGCAATGCGCCTATAAAAAACACTCGCACATTTCTGGGCCCAAAGGGAGCATTGTTGTTTAGTGGGAGTCGGAGTATTGGTGTACATATTGCATACTAGGCATAGTTACGTGTATATGAACAACCGTTGTACTGCCTGCAAGCTAAATGCGTTTGGTTATGGGCCAAAACCAGTTTTTGGCATGCGCTTAGCGCGCCAAGTTCGTTGCCTAAGTCTTTTGTTTGTGCCTGCCATTAAATTCAGTCATAGAGTTCATTGCCTGCTCACACACACACATACACACACACACACACTCTCAAGCGAGTCAGTGGGAGTAATCATTGTTGACATTTATGGGTATTTCAGTATGCAAGTATTATATGATCCATAAAGTAATTTTAAGTTACCTGGGAAGGTATCTCAGAATAGATCTAATAATAGATACATTTTTTGGATTATAGAGAATAGTTAAAGTATTAAAAATATGGCAAAACGTTTAAGCATCATTGCTTAAAAGATAATATAAAGTTAAAATAAACAATTATTAAGTTTATGTATAATATTTATATAAATACTATTTAAGTATTTATTTCTAGGCCATATAATTTCACTCTAAGGATGCATTTATTACCTAGAGATTGTTTTTTATTTTTAGGCCACATATTTTCATTCATAGGATGCATTTATTAACTAGAGATCTTTAAAACCTTTAAATAAAGTATTTACTTTAAATAATAATATGACCTCAGCAGAGCTCTGTTTAAATATACGTTAAATTTCAAGTTCCTTTAACCTTGTGTTGGAATGCCTTATTATAATTATTGTACTTGTAGCTATAATTATCCTATCCATCTCAAAAACACACAACTTTTTGAATGCTTCGCCACTAAATATATCTTTCTGTTGGACATGCCAGTGACAACTTGTTATTACAACTAAATAGATAAATGTGAAGGTACACAAATTAGACATTGCTCAGTGAGAACGTAGAGTGGTGCGTGGTCTGGGCACCCACAACTAACCCACTTCAGGCTGGTGGCACTCATAGTTACTGCCCCGGTATGCGGCAAGAACAACATTCAAGCCATGACCCATTCTCACAGGCTGACTATCCGAGCCATGTTCAATTCTATGACGGTCGCATTCTTTCCCAAAGCCAACAGCCCGGAAGTTAAGCGTCTCTGGAATGCGAGCAGCCAGTTCCAGAGTTCCACTGGGAATTTATAGCAACAAAAGCGCGCTAATTTAGTGCTTAGCTTTGCATAAACTATTTGTTGTTCCTGTTCCTAATGAGTGGGCTGGGAAACAGGCGCACTTTCAGCTAGAAATAGAAAGCCATACCCAAAAAATGTGTACATAAATATATTTGGCCTGAAGGTCAGCAACACAATGGCTATAAGGAAGCCGTTCCCAGTGCCTGTTACCAAAATAGAAAGCAGCCAGGGCCAAAAATGTATAATCATATATATATTTGGCCTGAAGGTCAATAGTACAGTGGCCATAAGGAAGCCGTTCCCAGCAGTCCCTGTTACCAAAATTGGACACCATAGACAGAACTTCCGTTATGGTTATGCGTGTCAATTTCATTTTCTTTAACTAACATTTTTGATAACACTATTTGGCCAAGTGCCTTGGGGGCAGAGGAGGTGCGCTGCGCTGCTGCCAACTTCCACCGGCAATTTGCATTTGGCATACAAAGCATTAAGCCGTGTTTGCATTTGGCATTCAAGACCAGCAATAGTAAATTAAATAATAAATAAAATGCGACAATAAATAGCGGAACCAAATTAGGAAGTGGCCACACCACAAAGACCCCAACAGGCCCAACTGGCCACAAGCTGACTGCCTGTCTGTCCATATTTGGGCCCAAACAAACAACAACAGCAGCAACAACATCAACAATAAAGACAACAAGACGTCAAGTGGATATTTGTGCGGTTAGGAACTTAAAACGCTGTCATTGGCATATTAAATGAATGATGGAAGTGTTGGGCCCAATGTTGCCTCTTTAAGGGGTTTGGGTTTGGGTCCGGGCCCGGTTTTGGGGTTCGGCTCGTTTGAGTTACTAATATGCGCTACTGAGTGAGCAGATAAAGAAGATAGCCCAATTAAAGACTTTACTTATCAAATACACATAGGATTTGAGGCAAATGTTCCAAATAGAATAAATAACTGCATTATTTGTAAATCAGTAAATTAAACCGAAATTATTATGCATTTATGCTTTGTTTTTAGTTATATTGTTAAATGTTGTATTCAGATTTTATATTTAAAGAAAACAACAACAGGAAAACAAAATCTTAAAAAGAAATTCAATATTGAAAGAGCAAAAAGTTTATTCACAGATACGAAAATAATTAAAATGTTTAATCAATCTACACCATCTATGATGAAAAAGGCAATCCGGTTGAAAATTGGTTTGGATTCGCACAAAGTTATATTAGTTAGAATATTTACTTTGAAGTTAAGATCTTTACATGTGAAAAATTTGTCAATTTTGGCATGAACTTCTTCAGAATATGTTTTTAGATCGTGTTTTATACTAATTTTATTATCTTGTAATAGTACAAATTCAGCTTTGAATTTTTTTAAACATTATTTTTGTCAAAGTGAGAAAGGGGGGAGACCCTTGTCAAATTTTGTAAAATATATAGAAACGCAATATAAATTTACAGAAATGAAAGAATTTGAAAAGCCAAATCAATCTAAATGAAGAACCAAGGCTAAAAGGACATTCCGCATAATATATGATTAGGTTTTGACAAAGCTATAGTAGATTGAAGTCTTGAATATATATTTATTATGAACCCAAGAACTTTACAAGATTTCAAAAATATATACTCAATATTCAAAGAATTGTACATGTGTTCAATACCTATTTAAGACCTAAATCCCATGGAAAACACGCCCTAAAATCAATAACTTTTAAACCTTAACAATTAAATGGTTCTATTATACAAATACCCTACCATTTTGATAAGTAATCTAAAATGCACAAGATTGCTTAACAAAAGAATGATTCCCAAAGTGTGAAAACTGAAGTTATCCACGATTAAAAGTCCCAACAGCTCGAATCAATAATTGATATGCAACTTTGGCACTAACCAGGCACAAAAGCGATTTTCAATTTTCATAAATTATTCAAAGCTCAACTGCTTCCGTTTTTGGGTGAGTGTACGATGGGCTGGCTGACTGACTGGCGGAGGCACTGACTGATTGACAGTCACATCGATTGGAAGTTCTTCGGCAATTGGACACTGGAGGTGCCACAGATACTCGCTGGCAGCTTGACAAGGTTCTGGACAGTGAAATACAGAAGTCAAGAGGAAAGACGGGCAGACTGAGGACAGAATTGAGGCCTCGAGCTGGCGCTGGAGTGTCTTGCGGTTAGTTAGCGCAGCTGTTTGTATAAATTTCCAGCAAATAACAACAATAACAATTTCGAATTGCTGCCAACAACGAGTTTATTTTACATTTTATTGTATAATTTTCGGATGTGGTTTTACGGCAAAGCCAGAAAAACCAGAGAGCCACCGAGCCTCAGACGCTGCTGTTCTGTGGCATAAATTAACGCGTGCAGCTAAATAAAAATACAAATACAAATACAAATAAAAATAAATACATTTTTATTTGCATTGAGACCTGGTGTCTCGGGCGCAGCTTGGACGCGGCTAGAGTTCTGCTCGAGTGCGTCCAAGGAATGTCCCAGACAACGGGGCGGGTTTTTTGAGAAACATTCTATGCAAATTGCACACACAGAGAGCTCTGACTGACATGCAGGCGACAAAGGGTTAAGGTTTGCATTCTGATCCGAATTTATGGATATTAACACAATATTTGTTGGCTTCGTTTGTTAATTAGTCCACGGGGCAAGCCCTTTACGTGGAAAACTCCAAGTTGCGCGCCTCAAAACGCTTCCCATGCAAATCGCCAGCTAGAAATCAATTAAAAGCGCACGTGACATGCGACTGTCCTGTTTGTATCCTTTTTATGATTATAGGGCTGGGGATCTGCGTGCTTTTTAACTGACCGCCGCTTCCTGTTGTCCCCTGGGCTCCGTTAAGTTGGCCTTGCGCTTCCTGCCCGAGCGTGGGATCATTATTTTCACAATTTTTAGTTCAATGAGCTCGACCTAAGTTCCATTGATTTATGTCGAGCTGTGTGAAAGTCTGCGGGCTTCAATTGATTTTCATACCCTGCTTTTTGAAGTGTTCTTATGTGGATTATCAAATTGTCATCTCTGCAGAGGGTTGAAAAGTTAAAGGCCTTGCCAAAAAATTGAATTGTTTACTTGGGGTTTGAAATTTACTGGCGCATTAAATTGGATTTGATTTATGGCAGACAAGTGTTTTTAAGGGCTTCAACGCGGTCTGCCATTGAATTTATGAGTCTATGTAAATATATTAAAAGTATCTGGGCGTATGCATGTGAAAGATTGGAAAACACTTTGGCAATATGTGGGCTTAGAGTGAGATTTATGAAAAGGGTGTGCGTGTATTAGGGTAGGCTTTAGTTGAGAACGATAATCACTTTAATAGTTGATTATAATTTATGTCAATCGCCATGAGAATCTACCCTCTTTCTATAACTATCTATAGATTCAATATTCAAGCTGAAAATCAGCTGAATCAGCTTGAATTGAGACTCGTGTAACTCGTTTGCTTACAAGAGCTGGCTTCACTTTCTAACATGATTAGATGTTAACCTGCTGCCCAGTTTTTCAGCTATATACTCTTACATTGAGTAATGAGCACTTTTTCAAGTTGATAATTACGATGAAACAGCAGAAAAAAAGCAATAACAACAGAAGCAGCCAGAACACAACTCATTTGGTTAGCCAGGTAGAGAGAATCCTATCCATAGATGATTTGTGTTTCTTGGCCAGCCCTTTGGAGGGCGAGGAAGAAGCTTAGGTAAAATATTTGTTTATACATCAAAACACCAGTAGCCGATTTCAATTATGAATAGATGCCCTTGCCCTTGCCCTTGCCCTTAGCAAAGCCCCAAGAAAACAAAAATAACAACAAGAAGTCAGGTGATGAATTCTGACAGCGGCGTGGGAACATCTAAAAGAGGACTTATGTAACCCGCCGGAGGAATCTTAAGTTGTGTCTCGCACTTATTAAATACAATGAGCTGTTGTAAATTTTAAGCTGATTTGAGCAACACCTTTGCGAATCAATCAAATCAAGAGACAACCTGTCAATTAGAAATGCAAATGTTGTGCAAAGCAGAAGGAGAAAAACTGAACAAATTAATTATTTATGAAAATATAATGACATACAAATTAACACGATATAACGAAATATAATTAATACCTAGTTGATATACGATATACACAATTTATTGAAGTTTTCGCAAAGCTAACGTGTGTTTAAATAAGTAATTAAGTTGGCAGCGCTCTTTCGCAGAGTGGGCAGGGCTTCTCGAAAAAGTGGCCAGACTTTGACATGCCGAGACTGAGACTGAACTTATATTAAAAATTTATTTAACAAATTTAAATATTTTTCTTTCACATTCAGAAAAGTATTTATTTTCAAATTATAACTTTAAAATTCTCAAACTGTTCTAAGCTAAAAGTTAGATTCAAATGTTAATTCGTGTAGGCTGTTAAAAAATGTTTATAAATCTAAGTAGTAAAGCAATAAAAGTTATATTCAAATGTTAATTCGTGTAGGCTGTTAAAAAATGTTCATAAAACTATGTAATAAACTATATTTTTGTTTTGAGGCAGCACTGTTTTGCCATTGTAAATAAATAATAATGAAAAATAAACCGAAAAGATTGTTGAAAATTGATGCTAACAAATTTTGTAATTTCTCTAATTTACCATAAGTTATAAGTACTTTTTAATGAGACAAATTATCAAACAACTAATTTGGAGATAGCCTTACCACCTATTCCAAAGACACTAAAGTACACACGCACACACACACACACACACACACACACGCACACACTCTTGCTTTCATGTCTTGCAGTCATTATAATTATCACGTGCATATTTTTTACTTATCGAGCATTTTTCAGCCCGCTTTTCATTACATTTAATGCCACGAAAGAATTTGAAAAATATAACAAAAACTAAAAAGCCAACAGCGGCGCTGACGTTGACGTCGCAGTCGCAGTCACTGCCGCAGTCGCAGTCGCTGTCAGCGGCCAAGTAGAACTTGGAAATGGACGCGCACGGTTGACTTTCATGGCTCAGTTGGGGCAGTTGGCCTAGCTCCAAAGTTGTAGCATGTTTTGTTTTGCAGTTGTTGTTGTTGTTGTTATTGCTATTGTTGTTGTTATTGTTGTTGTTGTAGTCATTACCGGCATGACAAGCACAAAAATGCGTTGTTGTTCGTGCGCAGACGCAGCCGCCATCGCGGCTTGCAAAAAAAATACATATATAGTTGCATTTAACTAGGCGGCAACAAGGGCCAGTCTAAGGTACTAGGCACTAGTAGGTACTAGCTGCTGGCTGGCTGCTGGCTTAACTAAGTAGTATATCGATTAATAGACTGAACTCAGTTGAACCCTCGATGGCAGCAACACGTGTCACAGCCAGACAAGCTGATTTCCATATCTACGCCCGTGGACGCACTTGGCTAGGTTCTAAGCTCTTGGCCAAGGTGGACATGCAACCGAGCGTGGCCCTAACCAGAGACCACAGATAACACAGATCAGACCATAAGGAAATGTCTGCAAAAGACATGAGCTACTAATTTTGATTAGTAAAGTGCTGCACTTAATACAACTCGGCCGGAGACTTTCAGAGAGTGAAATTAAACAATCAATAGTTACTACATCTATATCTTTAAAGGAAACTATCAATGGATGCATCTTTAGCAGACATTTCAGACGTTGATAGTTTCCGGGTAAATCAGCTATAGTAATTTCTAATTAATTAATATTTATATTAATTTGTCACATAATAACTTATTATGCATAAGTATCAAGCTTCGATAGCTCCATCATCGAAGAAAACTATCAATAAATATAGATAGTTTCCAAAACAATGTTTTACTTATACTATCGATAGTTTCATCGATATTTCGATTGCACTTATTACAGCATGATACTTTCGATAATATCGATAATTTTTTTATCTTTATCTTTATACTTTTATAAAGTCATATAAATATATGGATTTGTCCATTCATTCACTAATTTAAAGCCTTCTAAGTCAGCCTTTAGATAGATTGAATTAAATATTTAATTAAAATTAACACATTATTTTGGATATTAATAATTTTCAGCTCAATTGGAATGTGACAAGTTTGTCGCTATTATCGATAGAAATACTAAACACACTTAGTTCCTAAGTGTTCCTTAGTTTCTACACTAACTTATCTACTAGCTCTAATCTACCCAAAAGTGAGGTGCCTACATCAATCTGCATACTGAAGATCAAGTTAATTAAAAATGAAAAATTGCCAGATCTTAAATGATCAGCACTTTGCCTGATTTCCCAGACATAATGACTTCAATTTAGACTGCAACCAGTATGCCTAGAGCTAGGTGTGACCACAATCAACAAGACAACAACCTGTCGCTTTCGGCCAACTTTATTTGGCAACAATCTCTGGTCTCTGGTCTCTGGCCGCACCCAGTCGCGTAGGCAGCATTTTGTTGCCAAACGAATGAGCAGCCTGCAGTGGCAGCAGCAGCAATCGACTTGGCTCACGGGTATAAAGTTTAATATTTTGGCATTATGCTCATGATAGCTGCAAGTATGTGTAATTATGAAAAAATGCACAAAGTGTTTGACTTCCGTTGATGCTTGTCACATCAAGCAACTCATCCTGTTGCCGTCGTCGCCGAGGCTGGCTATCGAGTTTCCAGGCATGTTGGCAGCAGCAACAACACCAACAACAACAACAACAAAAGCAGCACTTTTGGGCCAGATCTTTAGGGCTGGAGCCTACCGCAAAGTGGAAACGGAAGTGTCGCCGTGTCCAGACATAATGGTTCAGACCGGCAGACAGCCTCAGCTATTAGCAATGACCTTTAGGATCTGTTGGCACAGAAACCAAAGCAATGCGACAGCGCCAGCCAACAACTGCAACTGCAACAGCAACAGCGGCAGGCGAGACTGCAACCTGCAACCTGCAGCACCAGTTTTTTTCAGTGATTCCAAAGCTGCTGCTGATCATTTGGTTGCAAAAAGGTAGCTATGAATGGTAAATGGTAGTGTGAGCCACTGCAATTACATGGCAGAGCAGCGGCATGAAAACTTTGCCAGCTGCCAGTTGCAAGTTGTAAGTGGCAACAGCAGAAGGAGTAGTACCAGCTTGGCCAGGAGATAGTCAAGCAACAGTAACTAGTCGGTAGCCCTTGTCACGTATTGGTTGCCAACATACATGGGCATACTTAAGGGGCACTAATGTTGTTTATCATCAGAGTCCGAGGCAGATACGAGTATGAGTGCGAGTTTGACTACGAGTACTCATACGGGCATGTTATGACGAGGACGAGCAATTGGCAATGGGCAGCGATTGTTGATTAGTTAGCACCGCACACAGTGGTACCAGGTTTAGTAACAGTGATGCCAAATTTAGAACTTAAAACAAGCTTAAATGAGATGTTTAATAGAGAAAATCTTACTATAAGCTAGAGGTACAAACAGGACACAGGACATAAAGATATATTAGGTATCTGTGTATATCAAATTGAATTCAAAAGTAAAGTTTCAGTTCAAGATCATACTAATTACAGAAAATTCGATAATCGCCCAATCAAATTTATGGCTAAAAAATATATATTTTCATATGGAATTCAGAGATTTTATTTATGGAAATTTGAGAGTATGACTGTGCCTATAAATATTTCAGATCTCCAACTTTTCACTCTCCCTGTCAGCTCCGATAGTCCAAGTTGGCCTGAGCTTTGTTGCCTTTTTGTTCAGCACTGAACTCTGAAGATCATTAAGAAAGAGCAGAGCGCACATCCGTAGAAGGACATCTGATCACTTTTTGTTGTCGCATTACACAACCGCAACAGATATGGGATACGCAAGGGGTGTGGGGAGTGTGTATGGGTATAAATATAAGTATAAGTATGAGTATGAGTATCTGAGTACGAGTAGCAGCCAAGAAAAAGCCAAAGCAAAATGCGCAAGTAGAGAAGAGATGAAAGTGCAGACAAAGCGCTGCCTGGGTCCCCCCCAAAAGCTGGTGACTGCTGCTGCTCTTGTCACTACACTCAGAAAAATAATCAAGCAGTTTTGTATTCAAATTGAAATTAAATAAAATTTAAGTGAATAAATATTGTAAGTCATACTTATTTGGTATTTTCTTAAGGTTCTCTATCGTATTTATGTATTTCTTATTTTAAGAAAACTGTTTTTAAATGACAGACATAACGAATTGTAATCAAAGAGCATGATTTAAGAAATTGGGAATTCATTTTGTAATATTTTTTAATTTAAAATAGTAAACATTAGCTATTAGGCTTAAAAAACAAGGCTTTGATTTAGGATGTTTTCTTCAAGTAATAAGCAACGAGAATATGGTATAGTTAAGAAAAATTCTATATGCAACCAAATTCTTAAGATACTAATATTGAATATCTGTATTTTATCAAAATTTGATTTTCTTTCTAAAATGTTTTTTCTGTAAAAGTTATAAAATAAAAGAAAGCTGCCGTAACTCTAGGAAAAATATCAATATCAATATCAAATGTCATTCCTAAATCGTCGTTTTTCTCAGTGCACTATTGCTGCAGTTGTCGCTGCTGCTGTCGCTGCCGTCGCCGCTGCTGCTGCTGGTGGTGCTGCTCTTGTGGCTTCCTGTGGCTTACGACGTGTGACGACATGTAGAACTAATTGTCGTCCACTGTTCGGTGCAGCACTGGGAACTGGGAGCTGGGAGCGGGATTGGGAGTGGATTCGGGAGCGTTGAGCAGAAGCAGCGGCGACGCAGTCAATTGCCTGCAGAGTACGCCTTGTGACAGACATAAATCAGTTTTGTTTTAGTTATCGGCGCGGCAAGAAGTCGAACTCGTTGTCACAGACGCCACATGCTGCACAACACCTGTGCCACCTGTGTACCGCTCGGGCTTGGTTTGTGTCCGTGCTAAGTATTTCAATTCGAAATTGCGTCATAATTGAAAACGAGTGTTGAAACGCCTTAAAAGGCTACCCCCCGTCGGGCTGTATTCTCGTATATCGTATTTCGTATTTTGGGGACGAGTTAATTAGACGACGTGTGCTTTGGGAACGTTTTTGCTTAGCTGATTTATCAGCGCCATTCCTTAACCATAAATGGTGGCAAAACAAACGAAAAATTAGCAACATTTTAGTTAATGCACATAAATAAATATTGAAAATTCAAAAGATATCGAAAAACCTGCTAAACACTCCAAATCGGGCCAGACGTTCGTGTGCCGTCAATACCAACGACGTGTGGGCCGATCTAACAAAGAAACCAACACTAAGCCAACACTAAACCCATCCCCAAAACACGGGTTAATGAGAGGCGCCATATTTGGGCAGCTCGAAACCGAAGCTCGCAAGATGCCTGCCACGGTGCTGGCTGCTGCCTCCGGTCACACGACCAAGCTGAGCAACAACAGCAACATTAACAACATAATGCTAAACAACAACAGCAACAGCAATAGCAACAAAAACAGCAACAACAACATGAATAATATTAACAATAGCTTATGCAACTCGATCGCCCATCTAAGCGATTCAAGGACCAATCTCACTGTCAACACGCCCACAGCCTGCCAGCGTTTAAGGTAAGCAATTTAACAGCTACAATATTAGTGAGTTTTTTCTTTATTACTGGTTTAGTTTTAAAACAAGTTTATTTGTTGTGTGTTTGAGTGTGTTTTTTTTTGGGCGTTCTGCGCCCGCCGTATTAATAAATTATGCTAATTGCCAGCGTGTGGGTCGCTTTTGGCAGTACATTGGACATGGCACTCGGATTCCATACAACCGCCGACTAATTGGTATTTATGTGAAATTAACGTGTCGCATTAGAACGGGTCAAAGCGATTTGTCGTGCAGATCGAGATTCAGAAGAGGGAGCTAGAGGGGAGCTGGCTATAAATGTCATAGGAAAATGAGAAATTGAAATGACAACTAAATACGTCCCCTAGCTGAATAATGGGTACTTTTTGGGCTAGATGGGATAAGAATATTAGAAAGGGAACTCTACATATTTTATAGACCAAATAAAATTAGAATACTTGCAATTATTGTTACATATTTGAATATACGAATAATGTAATATTTTTAAATGTTCTTTTATATTCTAATCTATTATATATATTACTATTACTATTTTATTCTATTCCCTAATTGAAATCAGTTCTATTCTATTATAATTCTAACTTCATTCCAATTTATATTATTTTGATAACTTATTATATATTGAATATACCCAAAATAACAATTTTATCATACATTCTTAAATAAAAATGTTGTTTTATTTGAATTATTTTACTTGAATACCCTAATAAATACTCAAGTACTTCAATCTATTGTCTTTTTTATTGGAAACAGCGAAATGTTTCGGCGCTCCATTGCCAGCAGCTCTCAATCGAGTTCCAGGGAGAATACCTACGAGGAGGTAAGTTAATGATGATCTCAGTAAAGCGTAACCGAATTAATTATAGTATTGTTAACATTCAGATATTTAAATTATATATGGGGCATCTTAAGATTGTAGAAATGTAAAACCCAAAAGCAACCCTGCTGGTAAATAGATCAACGTTACCCGCAACCCAAAATGCTAACCATCAAAATTCAACTAATTAATCAAATAAAATGGCATTTTGGAAATAATTTCTACCCCTGTCTGTCTGTCTGTCCCGAATCCAATCAAGAAAAGGGGAAAGAATTTCCGTTGCCCTCCAAGGAAAACTGCTCAAATTACGAGGCGATCGTTTGTTGATTTGTTTTTCATATTTTTCCATAGTGTCGACGATAATAAAAATCTTTTAGCAAGCCCATCGCAGATCAAAGGAAAACAATTCACGGCCAACTATTTATAAACAAGACAGGGATGGATACGAGATACATTCACCGGGGGTGTCTGCGACTACCGTGTTTGTATATGTATCTGTATATGTATATGTATCTGTATCTGTAGCTGTAGCTGGAAGTGCGCGGCATGTAATCCGAGCCAGTGGCAACCACTTTCAGCGAATGCGCTCGGGCGAGACAAAGGCAAAGCCAAGAGACGCACCCAGAAGCAGCCAACGATGGCGACGATGGATGCATTCGAACTACGAGCATAAACATGCTGATCTTTGAGCTGTAGATTTCAAGTGTGGCAGCTGCCTGGCAAACGAGTATCTTTAAGATACATTTCTGCATGCTGGCAGGACCAACGTAGCGCATCCTGACAGGCACCAGGCAATGACCTGCTTTGGAATGTCTATGAAAACATCTGTCGCTCGGCATAGGTACAGACCCAATCGTAAAGGATATTGGCGCGTCTGTCTTCGTGTCCTTCTGCTGTTATTACAGGCGTCGTCCTTCGCTTGGCGCGCCCAGCTCACTGTTCGACAGGCTGCCTGGCCTGTATCCCTGCCCCTGCTGCTTTGTTATGCATTCAAGTTGGAGCCGGCACAGGTTTGTGCGCCTCTCTACCTAGCCAGGCGCAGATGTTTTGCTTTGCTGCGTCTGAGTCCTTAGGGGCGAGTCCTTTTGATGGCTCTGCATTAATTGAAAGTAATTTTCCTCAGTGCCTGCGATGGCGGCAAGGTGATAAGCGGGGCACCTCATTGCTCCCTTGTTGCAAGGTTTATTGACGCAGTTTCCGGCTGTAAGATGTCCTTGCTTAAGTAGGCCAAGTAGAGTTATTTACTAGGGGAAATTTTGAGGTTCAGTTGCAACTGAATGAAGTGAGAAGGCACAAATTGCATAAAGAGCTTCGAATATCTTCGTATATGCCATATTCAAGCTTCATTTAATTGTCAGGTGAATAAAACCATTAATAGATAATAGACAGCTCTGCACACATCAGGCTGAAAGTTTCCTAATCTCCTCTGCAATTTCCTAAATTATCTTATAAACGTGAGAGCCATTTCCATCTGCAGTCCGATCATTATCCGAGCAGTTCAAATCGACTATCTTTGCTATACTCACACAGCGCTCCATTAGTTCTACAAGGCAATCGTCATTTGAGACTGGGCAACCGCAAAGGCAGCAGATATGATGTCTTGCCATGTGGCAGGCTGCTGCGTGCAAATGTAACTCATAGATACATAGATATAGATACAGATACATGCGCTGGAACGCGTGTAAAACGCATAAAATTGCACATTAGCACGCCTGAATGCGTTGCACATATGTTAGTGCGAGGTGGCATCAACTGGAGCCCGGGCTTTGCTTCGATTTCATTTGTGGCAACCGCAGCGGCAGCCGCCGATCAAAGCTGCAGAAGATCACCGAACTGAGATGATTTGAGCTGAGTTGAGATGAGCTGGGCTGAGCTGAGCTGAGCGTGTGGCAAGCAGACGACGCCTCTCTAATGGGCAGCAACATTGACAGTCCGTCTCATGTTGCAATTAGCTGCGGCAAGTGAGAGCCACAAGTTAGTGAACCCCAGCGCAGAGTCCGACCCCGTCCCGCAACGCCCCGCACCACCCTGCACCACCACACCCTTGGCCCTGCCCCGCTAATCTAATGTGGAAAGTGCAAGTGAGTGCACTCAAGTCAAACATTTGTCCGTCCGCCTGTTTTACTGCGGCAACCTAATCAGAAATCAAATATTATTGTACGCCTCTTGGTTTTTATGGCTGCGGCTCATTCGACTGCATCGGGATTGCAACTGGAATCGGAATCGTATTTGGGATTGATGGCTGCACACAAATATTTGACAAGACCCAGGCCCACTTGGTCATAGACCCGGCCACAAACAGTGGCCAGTGATAAGGCCTAATCAGCGCACTTGTCTGACTCCTGGGGAGGGGGGGAGAAGGTTCATAAATTATATATGCTTAGCAGATGGGGTCTTGAGGTTGAACCCAAACCAAACGATCGCATAATTTGAATTTGTATTTTATTATTTGATTTACGCCTGGGAAAGATAGTGCCAGACAGTAGCAGGCGCTGAAAGGTAAAGGTGTAAGGCTGATCGGCTAGGAAATACCCTATAGCTAGTTCTAAAATAATATTTGATATGTGTAGTATTATATTAAAGTAAGCGCAAGAAGGCATTTTTCAAGGTTTTCTGTGAAATAAGTCATTGAAAATACAAATTTTAAAAGGTTCTAGTAAAAATTAAGTTCTTCTAGTGTTACAGTTAGTTTAATTGAATCACATTCTTTAAATTTTAAGTAAATTTCGTGGAATTGGTAAGGAAGCTAAGTTGTCTAAGTAACCAGATCTGTTCAACTGAAAAACTAAACCCAGATTCGAAACCCAGACTAGAGATATCTTAGCTGAAGGGCAGCAGTATAAAGTTAGGTTAGGTTGAGACGGCAGGTTACCCTCATAGGGTGGCCTCACATAGACCATCTAGTTCTTAGTGAAATCGATGGAACCTTGTGAAATCAAAGATTCTTTAAAGAAACTTTAGGAGTGTCCTCGATGCACTCGCCAGGGAAGTGAAGATATGGGATCCCACAGATATGGTTGAGTATATACTATTAACTATAACATTTGTTGTACAGAGTATTCCACAATCGTTCAACTTAAAAAAGTCATTGTAACTTGCTAATCACAATACTATAATCGCAAGATATAAGTTCCACAAATAAACCACTGAAAAGTAAACCTATATTTACCTCGGATCAGATCAAAGACATTAGCATATTGAATTCCAATCTATAGAGTGTGAAAGAACTTTATGTTGACATAGAATGTCTCTTTAAGAAGCTACTTTCAATGAAAATAGCGTGTGAAAATAAGCTGCATATTTAAGTAATATTATTATTTTACCAATTGCCTGGCCATAAAACTGTCCCATTTCAATGGGCCAAATAAATGCCAGCTTCAAATCGACAACTGTCTAATTTTCAAATTGACAAAGTACCTGAAAATATGTCATGGCATGTGAGAAGTTTGTGATCCCTAACTGAAGTAACTCGAACTTTTCAAATTGAGCGCCCCCTCATTGAAATGCAAACAGTTGCCAGCACCCTGACGCCCCCTTTCCTTTGTTATTATTAAAAACACCTAAATGGGTCGCTCCAAAAGTCGGAGCATTGGCGTATGGGGTTTGGGACTTGGGACTTGGGGCTTGGGGCTTTGGGTCTACGTCTTGGTCTTCGAGTTGTGTGCTTTGTAGTGCAGCACGTACAATAAATTAGTGACATTATAAAAAAATTAAAACGTGAGCTCCTATAGCTAAACATATTTTGACAATAATAAGCGGCTTTGTGTGTTTTCTATATATATAAATTATTTTTCGGGCCAGCGGCCGCAAATTCACAACACAAACAACGTGACGAAGAACCCGCCAGAACAGTTGGAGCCAGTGGCAGGGGCAGAGCGGGATAGAATTTGAGGAGCAGCTGGGCTGTGTGAATTGTTTGGTTTGCTTTATGTATTTTGATGTTTTATAGGCCTCTAGCAATCCCCATGATCCGCGCTCTCTCATTAGCATGCCAGGCACGAGAAACTGATCATTTTCAACTCTTCACTCTTTTTTTAACTTTTTCCTTCCTTCAACTCTGAGGACGCACAATTGTCAATAAAATTGCTGACTGGCAGCACGCAAAGCACTTATGAAACATTTACAACTGGTTTTGGGAACAATTAAAAGAGCCCAGTTTATATACAAACTGGCCTAAAGATCCCACGCTTTGCGAGCGAGCCTCACAAAAGGAAATCTGCGGCATTTAAATAATTTTTCGATGCCAGCCCACACAGCAGATTATTTGTTCAAAATGTTATTGTAAAATTTATATGCGAAAATTGCATTTTAAATGAGATACTCAAACACACACACACACACACAATCACTATCAGCTTCATTCATTATAATAATAATAAAAAAAAATACAACAACTTTTGTTCGCGTGAACTTTTGCCGCGTTTATCCGTTGTCTCTGCCCCGCTGTTTATCATAATCACATACAGCGGAAATCATTCAAAAAATAAGAGAAAAGGTGAATACAAGCCCAGCGATATAAAAACAATATGTTAGAAGCAGAGACTACCTAATGATATATCTACCTGCAGTGTGGCCGAGCTGGTGAATGAACCTGAACACTGTAACCCAATCCCAACCTAACTCTGGCTATCTCTGGGTTTTTCCCGGTCTGTGAAATTTCATTGCCATTAGCAGCTTTTTAGCTGGAATTAGCTGTGGCCCACACTTGACTTTATCGCCAAGCAGCGTGGCTTAAGGAAAGTCCTGCGCCTGCCAGGTATCCTAGAGGCACATGTTCTACACACATTTCGGGTTTGTCCTGTGGCATGCGGCATGTGCTAGGCACAGCATGTGGTCCGGCAAGGACATAAATATATGGCAAGTGCAAAATAGTGACATGTTTAGCTGACAGCTTTATTAAGGTTAGAAATTTGTATCTGAAAAATCTGAATTTTAAGATAATAAACAATGGAAAACTATTACAGATGGATCTTTTATCAGGAAGCATGTTTTCCATGCTAAGAACTTAAAGAATCAAAATAATAAAATGAAAAATATTATTTATGAAATTTAAGGAATTCCTGCTAAAGATAAATATGTAATGTTCAAGTAAAAATTGCAATTCAAATTTTTTATTTCTTATAAATTAATATTCACTAAATAGTCGCATGTTCTTTAGATATCGTATTTCCTATAAGTGTTATTGATATTTTCAATAGTTTCATATCGTTTGCACATCATTCAATAACATCTGAAAAGCCATGCACAACCAACTTACCCCCTTGGAGTTGCCGAGTTATTATTATAATCTGTTCATATGTTCAGCTTTCTATTATTGTCGTATTACATTGTAGCTTTTCACTCAACAGTCCAAGATAAAATTCACAGCACTTCCTCATTAGTTTGCCTGCTCACAATGGAAATAAAGCTGATGATAATTAAATCAACGTTGCATGACACAACTTAATCAAAACTGAGCCGTGCCATCTAAAAAAAAAAGCACACAAGTCAGTAATGAAAGTGAATTAACTGGCAGTCGAAAAGCTCGACAAAAACAAAAGCAAAGATCACAAATGAGGTCAACGAACATGGCCCAAACGAGCAGTCAAGACCCCAGCCAAGGCAAAAGTTGACAAATGCCGGCAGTGGGCAGAACGCAACAAAAGTTTAAAGAGCCAAGCAAAAGTTTTGACTGATTTCCCAATCTCGATGGTAAACAAGAAAGAAAAGCCATATTTAAGATAACATAATGAAGATTAAATACTCTAACAATAAAGTTATAATAAATAAATAATTATAATTTACACTAAATTGATAATAAATTTTAATCAAAATTTGCTAAATGAATGTACAAATTTTGATTAAAATGTATTATGAATTTAGGGTACATTATATTTATTTATTTATTATATTATTTTTATGAATTCTACTGACAGCAAAGTTCTATGATGATCTGTTCTAAACTGAAATACTCACAACACATAAAAATAAAGGGGTTTCCATCTAAGGCAAATATTTAAAACTAGTTTAAGATACCAAAAAGGTAGCAGAACAAGCTAAATACATATGCAACATTTAATAAAATAAATTAAGAAAAATTTAAAATAATATTTACAAATTTGAAGATCCTAGATATAGTTGTCAGATTTTGCTAAAACTTTGTCAACGTTTCTAAGATGAAATAAAGGAGCTAACAATTGTTGACTTTGGTTAAGATATCTTGAAAAAGAGACAAGCTTATCAGAAAATAACTTAGTATATGACTGACTGATCTTTGACAGTGATATAATACACTAAATCTAGCCAATATATTTCCTATGAATCTATACTACCTAAGTTTCATCAATATAGTTCCTAAACTGAGAGATTACTGTACAAAGACTTGACTCAGTTTGTTAACCTAATCAAGACTCTATATATTGTCTTTATAGTGCTGAAAATACCGCTTCCCCTGCGTTACATGTTCCGTGTTAAAACAAAAATACCCTGTGCAACAAAAAGAATCTAATAGATACTTAACTTGCCGCCAGCTAATGTTGGGCTGCCTTCGCTTTGCTTGGCTTATCTGCCCATTTACGTGCCAAATCTGCAGGTGAAAGTGTTGCAAAAATAAAAGCAGGTGAAAAAAAGAGAGAGAAATACAATAAAAATAAAAAAACAGCAAAAGAGGCGGCTGATGAAAAATCACCAAAGAGGTGTGTGTGTGAGGAGAAAATTGCTTTTCTTCGCACCGGGCGCCACAAATGCTGAATTTGGAGTGTGCAACCTGCGTTGGGGGTTCAACTTGTGGCACTGTTTCCCACACTGCAGCGCGGCACGTCCAGTGGCCAGCATTTGATATCCATTTGGTGTTGCATAGTTGCTGCTCCACTTTGCCACCGTCCCCCACTGCCACAGCCCCCTCCAGCAATAAATATGTGTAACATTCTGTAATTGCCGCACTGAGTCACGGCCGATTAGTCAGCTGCGTGTTGCTTAAGAATTTTTGGTGCACAACTTTGAGTCACAATCCGATTTTCCTTTGCTGCCCAACATTTTCCCGCGCTCCTTGGAAAATTTACGCGTGTTCGTGTTTAATTTGTGTCACTTGCATCGATATCTGAGTCTCGCTTGCCTCACATGTGGACCTGTGCCTCCGTGCACCTGTTTCCGTTGCAACATTTGTAAGCGGCGCTTGGGTGGCTACAGACATTCAAACTGACAGACATACTTAGCCTGTTCTTAGGCCCACCATTTGTGAGTGTTTGTTGTACCAAAATATTTGAATGTAGGCTCTGTGTAAACTGAGTGCTGCCTTCTGGGCGCTAATTCTAATGAAGTTGCAAGATCCGAGGGAACGTGGCAGGTGCATGTCCGCTCCGGGTCATAGAGCCACAAATGAGCTCAGTATCTTTCCAATTACTTGGACATATGATACATAACTTAACAGCTAATGAGATCAGTTGGCATACCAACAAGCCAAAGACTGAATTTTAGGGTGGTTCTTACCGACTAGACATAGATTGAAGATTATCAACTTTAATTTAGGTTGATGGATAGAAAAGTACGTTTCTGAGAAGGAAAAACAGAAGTCTTTCATTTTAAGAAGATGACCTGAATATAATATAATTATAATTATAATCCCATATTCCTTCTATAACTTCCAGTATCATAAGCTTGTCAAAACTAAACTGATATTTATGTGAAATGCCTTTTTGATCTCAGTTTATCACGTAGATCGATGTGACCTCCAAATTCGTGAAATAATATATATCTTATGATATTTTTGTGCAACTATTCTTTACTTCATTATTGAAGGAAACAAAATGTATAAGCCTAATATCTGAAAAAACCTTATTAAGTAAGCTGTGTGCATCAAAATTCAGATTTAGCTTTTTATCTAAAGGTTGTAAGTCTTCTACTAAATGAAAAATGTACAAAAATGAAAAGAATTTTGATTTATCAAGCTATTAATATATGTTCTTTCCTAACTTCCCACTCCCACAACTTACTAGTTTCTTAACTGTTCCTGATTTCTATACAGAATCTCTAAATTACTTTGACATTTTAAATTGATTTGTTTGATATATGCAAGCATTTACTACCTTTTTTCGGATCTATAAATATTTATGTATATTTCAAATGAGCACATAATACTTACAATATAATAATATATTAATCTAGAAAGTAAGCCTGGCAAATGTAATAATAACCTCTGGCTGGTTTCCCACAGTTAGCTACTTTATCAGCAGGGTCTCCCGGGCATTTGCATTCCCAGAAACTGAGCACTCACCTCCTATCCTGGCTGTCTTTAAATATTTAGAGATGCTAACCAACCGCAACTAATGCCAGACAAGACCCTTAAGAACCATGGGCAAGATCTAAGGGATTGGGTTCGGGGCTCGGAATCAGGGCTCGGGATCGGCGTGTGCGGTTGCCCAGGCAACTATTTTCTGTTTGCTGTTTGCTCAGTGCTTCCTTGTCATCAGTAAAGTAATAAAAGATCATAAATAAATAGCATTGAAGACTTACATTTGTCGAGGAATGCTGCTGCCGGATCTAAGTCGCAGTCGCAGTCGCAGTCACAGTCGGGCGGTCGGTCACACTTTAATTAGTGAAGATAAAGCGAGTCTCAGCGGATCTGAGAAGTGCACACAGTGCAGACTCTGGCCCGAGAGTGATTCATGCCCCGTTCTGTGGCACTCTCAGTGCAACTCTGGGTAATTGATACCCCGAGGTGTTGATTTGTGAAACACAAGAGAGAGAAAAAACTGTTTGCTTGTAAACAAAAGCGCACAGCAACAATAAACAACACAATAACTGAATTTTCGGGAATTTAGATAAGCTGCTGAATATTTTCATTTGAAGGCAGAGAGCTCAACAAAATGTAGCCAAGATAATATACACAAACTGGCGCAGAACACAGGCATTTCTTGCTGGACACACCCATGGAATCCAAGCCGAAGATTGAACAGAAATATCTCGGAGTAGCCCCAATTGAATGACAGAATGACCAACTGAATGACTGACAAGCAGAGTTCCCTGCCATTTGATAACCAACTTATCAGCAGAGCTCACAAATATTTGATCTTTTCTTCTCGTCTTGTTATGATTTCTTGTTTAAACGTTAAATGTTTATGCAAGATTAATGGTTAGGCGCACGCCCTCCAATTTGGGGGGGTTCCGAGTGGGGAAGGGGCAACAGCCCGAAAAGAAATCCCACAACTTATAAAATTACCACATCAGCGTGGAGTTTTCCGATCTTGAACTATTAATTAGGCAAAGCAACTTTGATTGAAACTGACAGAGGAAGCATTTTATGGATTGCGGATGTACTCTACAACTTAAAAGTGAAAATATTTGAGTTTATTGAGTAGGGTTTTTGGTAATCAACCAAAATGCTTATGGCCAAACAATTTTTCGACCTTGGTTATAAGTTTGAGCTATTTAAAAGTTGTTTCTTTTTGAATGTGTTTTGAGGAAAAGCTTATCAAACATATTCGATATGGTAAGTTTCATAAATTTCATTTAAGGTCAATTTACATTCACAATTTGTATAATTAATGATAGCATATTACGCGGCTAATCTGAATTATTACGTATAAATTGAATGTAATTTCAAATATAATTCCTGCAAAAAACTATATAAAAGTATCTTGTTTCTGTCTATTTTAATCCGTTAATTGTTGACTAATAACGAATAATTCTAGTGCTATAAAAAGCAATATCTGAACATTACATATGAGTAATAAATTATCTTAGTCATCTCAGTGCAACCATTAGAAATTCCTATAATAATTATCTATATTTATTCAAATAGCAAATCTTAGTAAAGAATTGCAGTTCTTTTATACATTTTACAATGGTTACATGAGACTGCAGTCCGGAAACATGCACACAAGCTGGCATATTTTCAAACACACATACTACACACACACAAGGATACTTTGCTGATCCTTTGTGTCACCCCATGCGACACCTTTGGAAAACTGTCAATAAGCGCATTGTTCGATTAAATAAAACAGCTGCCAGAGGCTACACACACACACACACACACTCACACACGTTTTCAGTCCCATTTTTGGCATTTTCTAGGCAGGACGACCACACAATGTTTGGTACTGGTCGCAGGACAATAGCGGCCAACTGATTGGTACTGCATTCGCATCTGCAGGAATCATGGCCGACATGTGCCGGCAAGATGCTCAGCCCGATGCTCTGGAATTTGGCGGCAAAAATGGAACAGCGACAAATGCCAACTAATTAGCAGCTGCCCAAAAAGCAAACGGAGCGCATCCGATCCCAGCCAGAAGAGCAGGCTGGCCCAAAAACTTTCAGAGCCAAACGGAAGATGAGGTTGAGCCCATTTCCTAACCAGATGAAATCGCTGTCAACCGCTGAGCTTCTAAGCGGCTTTTGTGCTTATTAACCAGAGTAGAAGAGAGAGTCAGAGAGAGAGAACGGACTGTTTGTTGTCTGTTGTTTTGGCCTGGCCCAGTCCAGAGATCACTCTCCCGCTCCCTCTCTCTCTATCCAGCTGTGGCTGGCACTCTCTTTTCTTGGTCTTGGCAGAAGCAGCCACATTTCTTGTTGCCGCTTTGCTTTATGGCTCTTTTTTTCGGCAACAGCAACGGGCCAACGGCAACATGTTCAGTCAACCTTGGCAAGGCCGTTGTTGCCGGTTTTTTATGATTGTGTGTCTGCGTCTGTGTGTGTGTATGTGTGTGTATTAGTGTAGTATCTGTGTGAATTGATGTCTGCGTGGGTCTGTGCTATGTGGCCAACGGAAGTGCGTTCTTTATAATTGACAACCCCCTTTACCCATTCCTCTCGCTCTCCCCACGGCCAGCAGCTGCTTTTCTTTTCCTTACTCCCAGATCCGTTTGGGTAATTGCAGCGCAAATGGCTTGTTGCCATCATTAGACCACGTTTGGTGTTTCAACATTGGGCGACTACGATGTATACCCGAGCGTACACAGCAATTACCGTATTCCCGGAGTGTCCTGTTGCCAAATTGAGCGGAAAGTGTTAAGGGTAGGTCCTTCACAATGATAGGGTACAGCCATTTATAATTGTGCTTAGATCGTTGTTTGAAATCTGCCCATTGAGACAGCTATTAATTGACCATATACAACTAGCCAACTGTTGGAAAACTCACACTGTGTATAGGAAATTTGCTGAAACATGTATTTCCTATATGTCTTACAAACAAAAAATGTTAGAAAAGATAAAAATCTAATATCTCTCTAATGTAACTGCATTTACCAGTCGAAAACCCCATTTAAACTAATTTAGTTAGTACAATAAATTTAATATTAAATTATTTTGTAGTCAAATTCTTTTAAGACCTTTCTTTCCTTACCAAATGCACTGCATATAAATAGTTTTTGATTTAATTTAAAATAGAGATATGTTTTAATAGGTTAAACAAAACTTCGCTATATATATTGTTTTTTAAGTATTTGGGAAAGGTTGCTAAAACCATACATCTAATTTGGTTTTACTATGATGAATGATATTCATCATATTTCGTTTATAAACCAACTTGTCAACTAATAATGTCTAAAAGTATAATGATTTAAAGATCTGTCACATAAAAGTGCATAAAATCCTAAAAACCATCTGTTTTATAAAGATAAACAGTCAAAATAGCACAAGCTAAAAGCAATTTAATGTTTATCATTGCATGTTATATAATTTAAAACTTCATCTCTTAGGGATGCTTCTTTTAGAAGTTCTTTAGGCCAGCTATAGCCTCTATAAGTAGATTTTGCGCTATAAAACAACTGCTCTCAATACTTTATATTGTCCAGCAATTGTTTGGCTCAGCGCCAATTTCATCATTTCATCAAAATATTTTTGAACTGAGAGACTGACTGACTGAAACTCCATATGGGAAACTCTTCCCCAGGCGCTGCCTCAGTCGCCGTCGCTGTCGCTGCCCCAGTCGCTGTCGCTATCGCTGCCGCTGCTGCTGCTTCTGTTGTTGCTTTTATCTCGCTCTAAAGTGCAATGCGGCAGCGTACGGTCTATCGCTGTCTCATTTGCACAACTCCCAGTTGCGCATGTGTGTGTGTATCTGAGTCTCGCTGCGTGTCAGTGTGTGAGTGTGTGTGTATCTGTGAGTGCGAGACCGAGAGACCGGGTCTTTGGGTAGGTTTCATGCCCAGAGACTGCGTCATTTCAGTTGCTTTCGAGCAGGCAAAGTCAACGGTTCGTAATTTGAGTGTTCCAAAACTGAATTATCAAACAGAAATATTCAAAATATTCAACTAAGTCGCGCGTGCGTGTGGCGAACTGAGTGAAGTTTTGAAATACAAATACGCAGAATTGTGAAATATACTCAAAAACCAAAAACAGATAATGAGTGCATAAAAAACTGCAAGCTGCAAAACAGTAAACAGTGTTGAGAGAGAGAAACTCTGAAAAGATACAATTTGAAACACTTTGGGATTAGTTTCAATAGCAAAACGCAACAAAAATGGTGCGCAGCTTGGCACAGTGGACCAAAACGTTGAGCTTCCCCTCACGTTTGTCCCCCAATCGCAACTCCAAGGACTGCTCCACGCTGACCAGCCCAGTGCCGCCCCCAACGCCGCCGCGCAACAAGACCAAAGGACACAGCAACTGCGCCACCTCGCGCTCCTCCTCATCGACTGTGTCCTCGTCACATTCATCGGCCGCTTCCCACAACTCTCCAACTCCGGGCAGCAACAACAACAACAATATGCCCATAACGGAACTGGAACAGATCGTAAGTCTCATAGAGGGGGGGGCCCCAACTTCCTGTTGTGGCAAAACCAGCTGCGCAAACAGCGAAAAGTATATATATATATGTATATAACTTCGACCCGATAAAGATAAAGCCCGTTGACCCATTTACGCCTATTGAAATTGGAACTATACACAAGCAGAGCCGCCGGCTTAGCCACATTATCATTATCAATCAATCAGTTTCCGAAAGTAAATAGACCAAATAGGCCCATAAAACTGGTAAATGGTATGTGGCATATGCTCGGGGGCTGCCTCCGATGGGAAAGTTAACTGATAGGGGCAACTCTGCGATTTTCCGGCTAGATAAGGCGAGTTTTTGTTCCCAATACGTTGACAGCCCATAAAAAACAACTATCGAAACTGTGGCCATTATTATGACCACCCGTTGATGGCCAAGTTGAGAGCAATTTGGCAAACTAAAATGCCGCCTAGTCAAATTGTCAGGCATGAATCTCAAGACGCATGTGCGAGAAAATAGACATTAACAAAGTCTGAAAAACAAACAGGATGTCGCCACGCTTGAGCAGCCCTGGAAATGTGCATGTGTGTGTGTGTGTGTGTGTGTGTGTGTTGGCCCAGGGTTTGGGACTGGCGAAGGCGACACATGTGCACAACGTGGCTGACAATTCACTTTGCCACAGCGCACATGGA
Source organism: Hirtodrosophila histrioides (assembly GCA_037075165.1). NCBI lineage: Eukaryota > Metazoa > Arthropoda > Insecta > Diptera > Drosophilidae > Hirtodrosophila > Hirtodrosophila histrioides. The sequence goes on along the minus strand of JBAMCL010000469.1, from coordinate 532,749 downwards.
GCTGGGGCATGGGTATTCGAGTGCTGGGAAATCTCCAAGTATTTGAGTTTAGCCTGGGAAAATGATTGCGAAGACATAAACAAACCGAAGACCGTTACCGATTTGTCTGTTGATCTAGGCAAGTGATAGCTGCAGTTGATTATTTGTTTATGTTTTTTAGGAAATAGAGGCATTGCATGCATATCATACACTGTTCCATGCACTGCGAGAAATGCAAGTACAACAAACATTGAAAATAAACTAAGATAAACTCTTCAAGTCTGGTGGCAGTCTTGAGATAGTTGGAAGACAAAATAAATGGGAAGACAACTACATGGCACAAACTAGAGATGGCAAACAATCGATGAACTTATCGATAATAGGGGCTTTTGGACTCTATCGAGGTTTTTTCTTGAGTAGCTTAAAAAACCTTAGAGCTTATTGATAAATCAATGAATAATTGATAGAAATAAACACTTTCAATGCATTTAAGTATTTTTCCTACCATCTTGGGTATTTAGATTTAAAATATGCAATTCAGTTGTGAAATATAAAACAAATTTAAATTATATTAAAATTAAAGCAATATTATCTAGCGGCCTATAGTGTTTTGTAGTTATATATAAACCTATTGTTATATCTATTGGCCTTCACAATATCAGAATTTGGTATTTTGTTTGCGAATCTTGTCAATACTACTCGTATATGGGTTAAGACGCCAGATCACCCACCACAGGTTGACCTCTCATAGACCAGTTAATCCCTAGCCCCTAGGTTTTTCAATTTTTTTTCGTACCGTATATATCTACATTTAAAAAGAAAAACCAACTAAATTGGTGGTAAATTAAGGGCAGCAGAGGGGGGCACACGTTTTTAGTTTCTTTGTTTTATATATGTATAAAGAAGATTATAATTATGGTGTCACTTTTTATAGTTTTCTGCTCCTGCGTACATAGGACTTCTGATGTTGTATTCCTTATGTTTATACTCAAGTTCATTGATTCTATATATTGTTTAACTAACTCCAAATCCTCAGGTGCTTCTGTGGCTGCTGTATATCAAAGTTGAGCTAGTAGGAACTTGTTGAAAGGTCACAGTTCTTGGCTATTGAGCTTAACCGAATGCAATGCATGCATTCCTTTCGGTTCTGAGCAGATTCGTTGCGGTTCGCATAGTTACCAATATTCATAAGTATGTGAGGAGCTGCCACACCCGCAGACCACGACAGGCTGGCAACTAGCGCACAACGTGCCACAACAAAACCAACAATCACTGCAACCACAGCAATAACAACAACAACAACAACAACATGCCACACTTTTCAGCGGTGCCTATGGAAAATCGTGACCAGCAACTTTGGCGCCGCTACCGACGCGACGTTGCATCCGCGACTTCCCCTTGCCCCCGTACCCCGTTTCCCCTCACCATACAAATGCAAGAAATGCCAAAGTTGAAAGGCGTCGTCTGCCCAATGAGCCGGACAGGGCAAAAAAACAAAACCCCGTTAGAAAAATGCGCTTATGTAAGTCACAAAAGTCGCACAATTCGCAGATTTGCCATTTGGCATCGAAAACGAGTTTTTTGTTTTGGTTTCTATTTGGCCAGCAGCCGAGTGGCTGGAAAAGTTGTTAGGTGGCTTTTCCAGTAGCCAAACATCCTTGGCCAAAGGTAAACCAGTTAACCGGTTTGCGGAGGCGTCTGCCCCAAACAACTTGCCACATGCCGCACATACTTGCCACAAACGCCACTGGGAACGGGAATTGGCCAATCTCTAATAACTGGTCGCGTCCGCTGCCCAAGCATTTCCGCCAGCCTCTCTTAAAGTATTTCCCACATTTTCCAGACGCTCCAGTTCGGCTGCAGTCCTGCTTTCCCACAGTCTGGCCGAGAACGTGCTTTAGAAATTGGCTTTGATTAGCAATTGGCAATTGGCATTTGGCTATATCTCAAACGGCATTTGCATTTTCACACTAAACTGTTAATGACTTGAATTTCTGGAGCTGAGTCAACTGTTTTCTCTTAGCCAAAAAGCAGCAGAAATTTGGCAAGCCAATTACCAGCCAACGAACCCAATGGCCAACGCCAGTGTCAGCGTCAGCGTCAGCAGTTGCCCCGCTTCCTGTCCAGGTCCGCTTTCAGGCAGCTGTCGGCCCCCATTCAACTGCAATTTAATTGTATTACAAAACACAACAGCAGCTGCTCCCAAAAAAAACATACAAAGAGAGAGAAAAAGCTAACACGGCACAAAGTTCACCTGCAGCAAAGCGAAATTGCAACACTGCGCCGCCGCGCCGCGAGATGCTGCAATGCTCTCTGCGCTGAAGTTGGGCAACAGCGCGCACGCTTTGAAGTACGGCAACGCTGCGTGGGCAAATTTAGAACATTTAATAGATGCGTCATGCTTGTGATTTAGCTATTTACAAGCCAAAAATGAATGCAAATTCATCAGCATTAATAATAAATATGTATGTGTTGAGTGTGAGTGTGTGTGTGTTTGCAGGTGCAGAGAGTTTCTATTCGGCTTACCTGCTCAATCAGCTGCTTCAGCTCGCTCACTCTCTCGCTTGCGCGCGCTCTCTATTTTTTGCTCTCTTGCTTGAAACTTGTTTCTGGCTTTGGACATGTTTTGTTTTCATTTTTGCAGCTGTCTGGAGCTATGTATACCATCGCTATAACTACGGTTGTTGTTGTAGATGTTGTTGTTGTTGTTGTTGCTGTACTATGCTCAACAATTTGCAGCACTTTGTGAAATTCATAAAAAACTGCGCATCAGCTGTTTTTTTCTCCTTCCCATTTGAAATTTGCCAGCGTTGCATTTTAGCCTGCAAATTGTCTACCTGACCAAATGCATTTTATTGGGTCAGCCAGCCATTTAGCCAGCGGGTGTTACGCCCCTTGGGCGTTCTATTTCATCATAACATAATAACAAAACAATACACCAAAGCTTAAACCTGTTGCACAGCTGTTTCCGTATAGAGGAGACTGAAGAATACTGTGGGAAGTTTTCGCTTTGGGCAAATACGCAAAGCGCTCTAATTTGATATGAAAACATTTAGCACAGTTTCCATCGAGAGCTCATAATGACAGTCATATGAACGCTTCAAAATTTCTTAAGCAAACACAACAACAAATATCAAATATCAAATGAATAAAGCTAATTCCACAGCTCACGTACCAAATACCAATAAAAAGCATGCCAGAGCCAAGTTTTTGTTTGTCTCGAATTCGAATTCGAAGTCGAAGTCGAACTTTGGTGCGTGTTGCAGTGCTGGAGCCCTGTGGTGTCACTGCCTGTCCCTGTGCCCATTGTGTGCCCCACAAATGAACACCAAAACAGTTTTGGTTAAACAAACCCGGCACAAAGAATTTGTTAATAGACCAGACGGAAGTGGCCCGCGGTGCAGCTCTAATAAGTACTAAGGTGCTAAGCTAACCCATCAAAGGTATCCGATTGTTACCACTGTTGGCGCTCAATGCATTGATGATCTTTCAGTTAGCACGGTTGACAAGTCGTGCTCCTTAGAAAGAAAGAATATCTTAGCGGAATCTTAAATCATAATACATGATAAAAACGTTTAGATAAAAGAAGCCATCTACTTGTCTACAAGTTTAAGAGATATATACTTATTCCTAATTCCCACGATTTTTACAACGCTCTAATCACAATTGCACTTTTAAAACTATCGATCAAATCAACAAACTTCAAATGGAGAATAGATATACTAAGGTAGCTAATACAATTCTAAGAAATAATGAATAAAAAAGCACTATTTCTTAACCCAACGATTCATTCCAAAAAACCTTTTTAAGATCAAGAAATTTTACCTACAAGAATAATAGTTCCTTCAAAAAAATAGTACTATAACTATCACTATCTAATATTCCAAAGATATTTAGAATGATCAAACTTCTACATTATAAAAACAAACAATAAAACTAGAATTTCTTTATAAAAGAATATATCTCCTTAGGAAATATGTAGAGACTACTTCGATCGTATTTATTTCATAAACTTAGTTCCCATATCAAGTTAATTCTACAATTAAACACAATCAATTCGAAGTAGACAATCTGTTATGGGCTATCAAATCGATCTCTTAATATCATAAACAGTTGCTATTAAACAAAAACAGATTGCCACAGAAAGTGGAGTGAAGGAGTTGCATTTCCACCCCTTAAAGACAACTTGCAACAAGCTATTTGTCTATAAATACCAGAAAAACATGCCCAAAACTGTATTTGGTGCTTCAGAAACTTTCAACAAATACATAAACAATGCGTTGGTAGGAAAAGCTATAGAATGGATGGGGATTAAATTGCTGGCTGATTGGGGCCAAACCTCCCCGGCCGAAGCCATAAAAGCCAACAAAAATAAAACAGACATGTCAGCAGCCAAGAGCAGCCCCCAGCAATATCTATGAGCGCCTTGAACTTTATGGAAATAGTTTTGGATATGTGGGAATATGTTAGACCCATGCCAAGATCAGTTGGAATCCCAAGGGATGGAGGGGGGGCTATAGCGAAGACTGCAGCAGGCAGTGCATGTCTTTCACGGAATCGAACAAATTGTGTTGTCTAAAATTATAAAAATGTTTTCCTGCTTATTTCAAAGTTAATTTTTATGATCTGCTGCCGCTCCAAGTGCATCCAAGTGCCATTTGCAGGCTGTGGCTCATAAAAATAAAACAAATGCGGCGACTGTTGCCACGTTTCCCATAAATAATGCACCGCACTCTTTGCAGCAGATCCCCATATCATATTTTCCCCGCATTGATTTTGTTATATGTATTTATTCGTGGGGCTTTTCAATTAAATCAGCTTGTAGTTTCAGCTATTGTTGTACTACTTATTTATTTATTTATTTATTTGTTTTATTGTATTTTGGCCACGCTTTCATTTTCATGCCGCGCACGCACTAATTGAATTTTAAATCAATTCATTTTATATAACGAGCCATTAAAGTTACACGATTTTGAGTGCAGTTAATTGAATTTTTTAAAGTTTTTTGGTTTTTCAGTTTTATTTTGCGTAATATTTGGCAAATTGTTGCTTTCAACTGAGTTTCGTTGAGCATTGAAGTGGAGTTCAATGTAGTTAAGACGCCCAAACAGTTTCTCGAGTGTTTCAAGGCAGCCCGAGACTGATTTCTAAGCTATGCCTTTGTATTTCAACAATGATTATATTTTTAGCATTTTCCGGACAGTATTTGAGACTCACTTTCAGTGTCTGGCTGGCAAATAAAAAGCAAGAGTTTCGTAGATAATTATAATTATATAATGGGTCGATAATTTGGAGAAACAACCTACGCTGTGTGGTCGGTCCATCGGAAAGCCCCAACTAATTGCCATGACATAAAGTCAATGATCTCAGCTCCCTAATGGGTGGTTGGGGGGGAGTACTGTTTGATTTCCTTGTAAACATTTGGTAGTACAGGCGGACAGTAAACGTTGACAAACAGACAAACAGTTGGCAGGCGGCTTTTGATCTTTGACTTTTAAGTTGGAGCCTCTTGCATTATTCCTGCTGTACATCATCAGATTTGTGTAAACATTTGCATTTGTTTATGCTGTTTGCCAGATGAAGGCAGCACAGGATGCGTACTTCTTACTTCCTTGATAATTGAACGGGGGGCAACGGTTAGGGGGGCCCCTATGAAGTGCACCCATTTCATAAGAGCTAATTGGTCCATGGACAGTCTGCCGGCCGGGGAGTTCAAATTTAGATGGGTACAGTTCAGCGCTTAATATGCTTTTTTAGTGCTCTTTTGTCATTTGAAGTTGTCATAAAACAGCAAAACTTGTTTTCACGTTAAATTAAATTACCAGCAAAAGGCAATTCCATAGAAATATTCTTTTATTTGTTCATATGTCTGTTTCTGTTGCTGTTTCTGTTTCTGTTTCATGCTTTACGCCCATTCCAGAGCTCCGACCCAGGCCGGGCTCATATGTGTTAATTGCTTATTATATCTTTTATTTTGATGTCATTTCTACAATGCTGTCTCTGGGAGCTGGAACTGAACTGAACTGTTGCCCACAGCTCTCTACCCTAAGCTATGGACATGTTCATTTATCAAAAGTCAAGCCACGCTCTTCCCGGGCGCCGCCAGTTGCAAGCCAAACTGCAGATAAGGTCAATTAAAAGAGTCAACCGGAAATGTCGCGACGCTCGGTTAGGAGCCGAGGAGTTGGGGGTGGGGGTGCACATATGTGTACAAAACACACGCACACACTACCATTAATATATATGTACAAACATATGTAAGGCCGCTCGCTTGGGTCGCGCTTGTAGAGCTGGTAATCCATCAATAAGGTTGCTACTTCATAGTTTCGATAGCGATAGAATTAACTATCGATTCTATCGATGGTAGAATAAGAAGCATAAATGACCTAAAATTCAGAAAGTTTCCATATTTTTTGTCCAAAGTCTAACTGCCTTATTTATGTTTTGAGTTTCAGAAATACATTTCTTAAATTTCTGGATCTTAGGGTGATTTTTATCATAGGATGACTTTCTGAATTTTATGGCATTTATTTAACAGCATTTAAGCAAATATCAATAAGAATTAAATTTCAAGCAATTCTTTAGTATAAGTAGAAGAATACATTCTCAAAACTATCTTAAAAAACCCATCGATACTATCGATCGTAGCATCGATTGTTGCCCAGCTCCAACCCACAAATATAGTACATTTTTGACTTATCTGCCTGCTAAACTATCCATAGCATATTTTAATAGTTTTTCAAACAGTTTTCCGACAACAGATATAATTGTGGGGCGGCTACTATGAATGCCTGTGGGCGTTTTAATTAGATTTATGGCCAGTCATAAATATTTTCGCACAATTTATTATTTTAATCTGCCGGATGTGAAGCTGCACTTCATAACCAGATAGCCCCCCTGCTTCCAGGGTGCCCCCAATTGTAATTAAGAGAAATGCATCAAGTCAAGACTGAAAACTGAAACTGGGGAGCAGTTTTCCAGACACAGGCACACACAAAATGCATTCAAGCGAACTGCGGCCCAAGTGCCTGGCCCAAAATGGAAGACAGGAAGTGAGTGCCTCCGTCTGGGTGTGTTCGTGTGTGTGTGTATGTGTCTAAGAACATGTTCAGTCACGTGTAAACAGTTGACGGCTTAGATGCGTGAGCAACTAAATATTGAAAAGGGCAAAGGTGCGAGGCAGGTAACAAATTGCTTAGGTAGCCAGCAAAGCCATATAAACTGTTGGCATTGATGAGTTGGGTAAACAACAGGTTGGGCTGCTTAAGTGATAAGCTATAGATATCCTTTAAAGTTGCTTATCAGCAGCAGCAGTAATCACACATCAGGTGCCATAACACTCACCTATAAATGTGCTCGGACAGCTCACAAATTTTAGCAGTCAACATTCGCCAGTGCAGAAGTTAACTTCGATGGGTTTTTGGCTGCGAATTAGCAAATTGAAAAGCAAAGTTAGCTATAGAAATTATTTCTGTCTTAAGCAACTAGTTATTAACCATTTTCTCTTATCACTTGCAGATTTATCCTGGTCCCGATCCCAAGCAGGCCATTATGGGCTCCCTGGTCTTTTGCATACACCACAAGCAGGGCTGCAAGTGGTCCGATGAGCTGCGCAAGCTGAAGGGGCATCTGAACACGTGCAAACATGATGCCACCCAGTGCCCCAACAAATGTGGCGCCCAGATACCGCGCATCATGATGACCGATCATTTGCAGTACACATGCACCATGCGTCGCACCAGATGCGAGTTCTGCCAGAGCGAGTTCTCGGGCGCCGGCCTGGAGGAGCACAACGGCAGCTGCGGCCAGGAGCCGGTCTACTGCGAGGCCAAATGCGGGCAGCGTGTGCTGCGGGGCCGCATGACCCTGCACAAGTCCAAGGACTGTGCCAAGCGCTTGCGCCGTTGCACCCACTGCCAGCGCGAGTTCTCGGCGGACACGCTGCAGCTGCATGCGGCCCAGTGTCCCAGAACGCCGCTGGTCTGCCCCCAGCGCTGTGATGCGGGTCCCATAGCACGCGGCGAGCTGGAGGCGCATCTGCGTGACGAGTGCACGTCGCTGGCGGTGGCCTGCAGTTTCAAGGAGGCCGGCTGCCGTTTCAAGGGGCCACGCCAGCTGCTGGAGGCGCATCTGGAGAGCAGCGCCGCGGCGCACTTGTCGCTGATGGTGGCGCTGAGCACACGCCAGGGCCAGCAAATACAAATGCTTAAGTCGGCGGTGTCCAAGCTGTCCATCAACTATACGGGCACGCTGCTGTGGAAGATCACCGACTGGTCGGCCAAAATGTCCGAGGCACGCGGCAAAGATGGACTCGAGCTGGTCTCGCCGCCCTTCTACACCTCACAGTACGGCTACAAGCTGCAGGCCTCCATGTTCCTCAATGGCAATGGACCCGGCGAGAATACCCATGTCTCGGTGTACATTAAGGTGCTGCCCGGCGAGTACGATGCCCTGCTCAAGTGGCCCTTCTCGCACTCCATCACATTCACGCTGTTCGAGCAGGGCGCCCAGAGCGGCCAGGGCGGCGTTGCCGAGTCGTTTGTGCCCGATCCCACCTGGGAGAACTTCCAGCGGCCATCCAATGAGCCCGACCAGCTGGGCTTTGGCTTTCCACGCTTCATCTCCCACGAGCTGCTCCACAGCCGGCCATTCATCAAGAGCGACACGGTCTTCCTGCGCGTCAAGGTCGATCCCAGCAAAATTGTGGCCGTCTAGAGGAGCCGCTCCAGCTGCAGCTGCAGCTCTAACGTTAAGACATTTACTCGACTTCCGTAAATACTGTGTATTTAAATGTATGAGTATATATCCCTTAGCCTAGCCTGTACATAAGCAGCGTCAGCTTCGGGCGTTGTTAGCCAATCGGTTCTAACTGGCCTTTGAATGCTGACTGCCACGCCTACTGGCGTAATAGTCATATGGTTTACATAATTGCATATTTAGCTTGAGTATACTTTTTAGGGTTTCGCAGTGCTGGAATTAAACCAAAGCATATATACATACAGTACACCCCATAATATATAATCCAATAATATTATTATGACCTTAGCTGTAAAGCAGGTTCGTGTCTTAAGTCTTTTGTTATAGAGATTTGTATTTTTTGTGCGCTCGATTGCGACTTTCGAAAACTTTCAAAAGATCTTCAAACTAGATCGTACGTTATTAAAAAAACAAAAACAAAAAGCTCTATTAATAAGCTAGTTAGTTGCATGTACATAGCATAAACGCATCGCTAGCTTTAAGTTCCACAATCGCTTGTAAGCCAAGGCATTAGTCATTAGTACCATGAACATGAACATGAAGATTATACAACTTTCAATATAGTCACATAAGTATATGTTTTAAAGCTAAGAAGTCAAGTCTATAATAAAATCAACTACAATATCCAAAAAAACAAATAACATTGTCTTTACATTTTTAAATCCTTCTTAAAACGAATTATGATTTTAAATGGTATATTTGGAACAGATGGGTTTTGATAAACTTTTGCAATTCGTATTTCTTGACTTTCAATCTTAAATCGAATAATTATATACTATTTTTCGTTAAGGTCGAAATTTGCGGTTTCAAAAATGATTTTTGATTGTTCCGAATTCCGCAAGAATTTAAATTTTTATAAATATTGCTTTTCAGTTGTTGAAATCAAAAGTAATTGCCGCATTAAACATTTAAATGAATTAGTTAAATACTGAAATCAACACGTTCCAATAATTTTTAATATTCTAAACTATTTATGTCAAATCGTGAGGAATTCAGAAACGGCTTGTAGTTCAATTTTAAATTTCTGATTAACAATGAATATTAAATTAGATTGTAAAAATTGATGCCTCTTTTATTACATCATAATGAAAATCAAATCCGCAAATTACAGCCTTGACATGTGTCGTATAAAAAAGCCAAGCAGAAAGTCAGATTATTAAATATTTATCACGTACTAAGATGAACATTATCTGTTTTTTTTAATAACACTACATTTTCAAGTTATCAGAATGTGAAATACTTGTTCATTGTCATGTAGGAAGTGTATAAAATTTAGACAGAAGACGAACTAATAGGAGTGTTAGAAGTGTTATTTACTTGTAAGTTGGTTTGACTAGGGAAATCGTTTCTTCAGCAGACTCTCCAGCTTGCGTATGCCTGTCTGGGAGCTTCCATCAGCATTTTTATCCGCACTGCCCGTGAAACTGCCCACGCTGAAGATGAAGGCACGCTTGGGCGTGGAGGTGGACGCTGTTGTAGTCGTCGTCGTTGTGGAATCTGACGCTGAAGTTAGAACTGTCGTATCCGTATCGTCTGTCCCGTTTGCAGGTGTTTCGTTAGCATTTGGCGCCTCTTCTTCGTTGTTGGGCACATCCAAAAGACCGCTGACAGCCGCTGCCGAGGCTGTGTGCTTGAAGAGATCAATTAACTGCAGCTGATCCACACGCTTCACTGCCTTCATATCCAGTATCTTCTGGTACTCGGCAATTGTTATATCCGGCAGCAATTTGAGCACTTGCTGCGTAAAATGCGCCGGCGGTTGCACCGGTGTCATAACCACTTTAATTATCATTTCGGCGCGTGTCATATCTTTAACCACCACTTTGGTGTAGCTGGTAGGAGCCTTGCGATTGACACTGGAACCCACAGAGGGCAGTTCCAGCAGCGCCGTTTTCAGCGAGTGCGTGTCCAGCAGCAGCTGCTCACAGCCCAGCACATTGTTTGAGCCATCCGACAAGGTCAGCTTGCATTTGTACAGCACATTGATGAATTTGGGTATGAAGGCGGCCACAAAGCGATGACAAAACTGTGTAAAATATTTGCGCGAGCTGGCGAGCGTGTCGCGAATGGTGGGCACCGTTTGCTTAAAGTTGCTGCAGATGCTGCTGATGAAGGCGCTCTGATCGCCCACGTTGCTGATGTGCTGCCACTGCACCTTGGCCATGGCCTGCAGCGACGCCTCACAGCCTGCCTCCAGATCCTGCACGAGCAGTTGAATGCAGTTCGAAATAATGCTAGAAACAACAGAACAGAATCGTAATTAAAAACATGTTGCCGTTGCAAATAGATGTCCCACTTACCGATGAAAAACATCCTTCTCCTCGCTCATATCAATCTTGTTGACATAGGCGGCTGTCACCTTTTCTTTAAGCTTATCCTCCAGCTGCTGCACCGTCTCCAGGCAATACTCGCCGGTGGTCAATACGCAGCAGATGCGCACCAGGTCATCGCGCGCGAATCGTTGGGTGTCGCCCTCCTTAAGAAAGTTGTGAAAGACTTGTCCGGCAGCCGTGGACAGATTCTGCATGTCACGCGTAAGCATTGAGACGCTTTTGCCAATGGAACTGCTAGTGCTGCTGGGGACCAGCTTGGGCGTGCTGCCGTCAAGCACTTTCGATGCGTATTCTCGCAGATATTTCTTAAAGACCAGCGCCAGATCATACATGGGCTGTTCGTTACTCAGTTGATTGCACTGAACCATGCACTTCTTATAAAACACAAAGAGATCACCCGAGCTGGGATACACCGTGGTTTTAGCCTCCGCAAACTTATACGGCTCCTTGGACATCTCTACAAACTTCTCCAGCAGCTCAGTGAGATTGCGATCAATGCTGCGTATGTAAATGTCCAGATGCGGCTTGAAGCACTGCCCAATCTGATCGTGAAATACAGTAAAGGTTACCGGTCCATCTGCTGTGGCTGGCAGTGTAAGCACGCGAGTTTGCTCGGCGGGCGTGGCGCCCAGCGTGATGCCCGTAAAGCGCTTAGAGAGCAGCTGCTCAAAGGCCTGCGTCTTGTTGATGGCAAAGAGCAGCAGACGCACATCAATTTCATTGGTGCGCTTGGCCATGATCTGTGCCAACTGCTGGCGAGTCTGGCGGCAAAACTCCACAGTGATGCGCTCTGAGACCTCCCAGTCCAGTGGGAAGACGGCGCCGAACTTGTCCTCAAAGTCCAATAGATGACGCTTAAGCCAGGCATAGCGCTTGTCAATCTTGTCCAGCCAGGCAATGTCTTGGTTCTCGTGAAACAGATGCATATACTCCTCCAGTTGTTGGGCTATAAACCATTTGAGCAGCTCCTTCTTTACCTTGGCATCCAGCACAGACATCACCTTGCACGCATCTGCCAATTGGCTGAGTCCCAGTCTGTGCTGTGTGGAGGGCTTGCTGGCGAAGGCATCCTTGAAATCCTCCGTAATTTGCTGCGCCAGAGTCACCTGAATTTTGTCCACGCTCTGGGAGAGATTCTGTGCCCAGCATTCAGTGATTAGTTGATAATTTTAACCTATCAGCTAAATGCTGCTCACCTTAATTTCCTCAATGTCCGAATACTGCTGGAAATGTTGATTTACCTCGGTAATGGCCTGCAGTGGATTGAGAATCTCGCCATAGGAACGTCGCTCAATGAGCTCGTTCAAGCTTTCAATGCCACCCACAAGCATATGCAGATGATTCAATGTAGTAATAGCCGACGTCAGATTGCGCTTGGCACAGTCCAGCTGCTTAATGTCCCGCGTAATCTCCTTGACCATTTCCTCGGTGCGTTCGGCGCGCGTCTTCACATCGATAATGTGGCTGAAAAGCGAACTGATTACCTTCTGCGCCTCGCACAGCGCCAGTTGCCCATCCTGCCCGGTGTTCGTCTGGCCACGCACCACGGAACGTATGTTGTCGTCTATCAGCGAAACTTCGCACTGCATGCGCTGTATGGTTTCATCGATGGTGGCCAGGGATTGCTCATTGGGAAACAGCTGATTGATGTAGTCCACAGTATTGAAGTCCGGCGCGTCCATGGGATCCTGTTCGTCTGTCTTCAGTACCTGGATTTAAGTAAAGTTAAAGGATTTGCTGCTGAAAGGGTCGTGGCATATGTTAGTGCCTTTTGCCGCTCACCTTGTCTATCACCTGCTTAACCTCCTTGGAAAAATGTATCTTGCTGTTGCCCATCGCTTGAACGACAGCGATATCTGGCTCGACAGCCACAACGGACTCGCTCATGTTGTATTCCCAGCGTTTTCCTCTAGGTTTTCTACAAATTTTCTCGTCTTTTCGTCCAACAATTATTTTTTGCTTTCCGCGTCACATTTGCCAGTCACTGCCAATCGCTAACATAATAGTATTTTTTGCACAGCTGATTTGGCCTTCCCTCGATCATTTCAGTATTAATTTGCTTTATTTATATTAGGTCACACTGCTTACAGCTGTTTTGTTGCAGTACAATCGGGCACATTCTCCTGTTGTTTACAAATATCAAAACAATTGATAAAAATAGACAAATTTACAACACAAATTCCATTTGTTCTTGTGTAGTTATTAATAGGTGATTAGAAAGCAAGAAGATCTTTTTACCTGCACAAACTAGGCTGTCGCCCTGTAGCTTATATACAGCTAACAATGTCTGTTTACATTTTGTACTGAATATAGGGCTATCTGCAATGATGTCGAAGCAGCTTACTAGCCCTAACTTCAATTCGTGTTATAACTTATAAAGATAAAATGGAAGCAGAAGTGTTGGTGACGGCATCAAAGAAAGGTGGGAAATCAAATAAGATATATAGTTGCTCCCAGTGCAGCTATAAGACCAACCGCGCTTACAACGTTCAACGTCACCTCGCTAAACACTTTGAGAAACCGCCGAAGGAACTGCAGCATATATGCCCATACTCTGGCTGCTCATTTACAACGTTGCGCTGCGATCATTTAAAAAGACACATTCAGGGAGTACATCGAGTCGAGGACACATTGCCACATGTTGAGCTACCAGAGGAGGCCGAGCAGTTGGATGTTCCAGCAACGAACCCTACTCAAAAACATGTAGTTTTGAAAAGCATAAACAAAAACTTCCAAAGAAAAGAACATGACATCAATAAGTCGAGGTAAGTTATTAAATTGTTCCCTTTGGATATCAATAATAAAAATTCACTTTTTTGCTAGTAAAACATATAAAAATGCCAAACCTAAAACATATGAGTGTTCCAAGTGCAGTTACCGTACCAATCGTGCTTACAATGTACAACGTCATCTTGCTCAACATGCAGAATACCCTGAAAAAGAACTACTTCTTCATGTGTGCATAATCGCTGGTTGTGGCTTTTCGACAATGCGTTGGGATCACTTAAACAGGCATATTAAGAGGGTGCACCCAAATTCAGACACACCGCCAGTTGAGGAGCTTCCTAGTGTATGCCCGGTGAACTCGAAAATAATTATAAAGCTGGACAAATAAACAAACATTAATTTATCGAGCAGTTTTTCCTATTTTTCAATATTCTTTGGTTTTGCGCCATTAAATTATTGCCATTAAGCAGGAAACGTCAACATAAATCCAGCAAGTTGGCAGGGCACTGTCTAAATTGTTGGCAAAATCCACTAGACAGCAAACGGTCATATTGTTTACAGCTGTTTGAATTATAAAAATTTAGAAAAATATGTACTTAATTGAAAGTTGCTTTCAAATAATGCTGGCTTAAGGCTTTTATCAATAGAGGACGATAGAGAAATAACAAATGCCCAAAGACGCTTTGCCGGTAAATCTGCTGCCAGGTTTGTTTACATTTTGGTCAGAAATATTGGAATAATCCCCCGCTTTCATCTTAGGACTGCCAACGAAGGTTTTCTTATAATCCCAAATGAAAAATGGAAACTAATATTGTGGTGATTGGACCGAAGAAAAACAAAGTATATAGATGCACACAATGCAGCTATCAAGCAAATCGAATTTATAATGTGCAACGCCATCTGACAAAACATTTTGAAAAACCACCGAAGGAACTACAGCATATATGCACATACGCTGGCTGCTCCTTTTCCACACTGCGCTGGGATAACTTAAATCGACACATCGCAGGAGTACATCGAATAACACGGCCAATAGCTGAAGATTCAGCAGCAGTGGCAAAAGATGAGGAGCCCGTGGCAACGCCGAGTGATGATGATCTCGATGCAATGCCAATTTATAAGATCAAGGCAATGACGGATGATGAATATCTCGTGGCAATCAGTGATCCGGAGCCCGAGGTAATACCAAAGCATGAGGATTCTGAAGATTCAATAACAGTGGTCAAATATGAGGAGGAGTTCGACGATATGCTAAGTGACGACGATCCAGCGTTTGTGTCAGGTGATGAGGAGCCCGATGGTGTGCCAAGTGATGAGAATATTGAGCTTGTGACTGATGAGGAGCGCGAGGGAACGCCAAGCTATCAGATTTTAACTGAACCGCAACCTGTTGAGCTGCCCGAAATAAAACCTACTAAAAAGCGCGTAAAAAATGAATCCAAAAGGAAGGAAGACAACAAATTACCAAAGTTAGTAACATAATTACATTATAACTTTATGATTTTTTATATATTCACCAATCTTTACCTTCTTTCGAATAGACGCAAATGCAAGAGTGGCAAATATAAACTATATGAATGTATAAAGTGCTTGTATCGCACAAATCGTGGATATAACATTAAGAGACACCTTGCCAAGCATGCGGAGGAACTTATGTTACACGTATGCGTAATCTCTGGCTGTGGATTTTCGACGCCGCGTTGGGATAACCTATGCAGGCACGTTAAGAAGATGCATCGTGAACCTGATAGACCGAAACCTGATGATTGATGAAACTGAACGTCATTGATCATTTTTTTTACTTTGTAATCGCATACAATTTTAATTTGAATGAGAAAAATATATTTTAAATGTCTATAGTCAAAAAATGCAACTATTTTATATATATTATTCGGATGATATTGATAGATAGATAGAAAAATATCCGAAGAATATATATAATGTGGTTTTTATTACCAACTTGAGTATTCACTTCATAAGATCATCGGCTCCACAAACAAAAATGGAAGCCCTTTTGAAAATTCTTGGAAATGAACTGACTTCAGCCTAAACATAGGTTTATCTTTTAATGTTATAAAAGGGAGGCATTTTATATATTCTATAAGTATAATAAACTTAAATTTATGTACAACTATCAACAATTATTACTGCGTGAAAAAGGAATTGCTCTGTGAACCCGTTCCCGTACCCCCACTTGTTGTGTTCAAGCCCAGCATGGAAGTATCTCGCTGCGATGCGGTGGCCATTCTTTGATAGCGCGCTATGTGATCCAGGGAATAGGGCAGAATGGGACGAACGCTGTGTATCTCCAGCAGCGTTAGATTGTCCAGCTTGGCATATGTGCCTTCCCCTTTGATGAACGCATCGATGGAGGTGCGCAGCTTCGATTCACGTATGTCGAATATATCCTTAATCACAGTGCGCAGCTCCTCGCAACGCGGCACATCATCGGGCGCCGTACTCATGACCAATTGTGCCACAACCATGTAGTGTTCGCTGGGCATCTTTGTAAAGAATCTAAGGATGCCAAATGATTATAAATGATATATTATCGACTGCACAAATGGTAACTCACTTGGAACGCTTCTCCTCCTCCTTAATCTCTTCTAGAGTTTCCAGCTCCATCCATTCCGGAGGCACAATGCGGCACTTTTGCTGCTTTCGCAAATGGGCCGCCAGCCACAAGGGCACAAAAACGGGAAAGCCGGCACGAAATGGACCCACTGAGCCATAGATTAGATGCAGCGGTTCATTGGAGAAATTCGGTATTATGCTGATCATGCACTTCTCGCCAATAAACTCAATAATTGAGGGATCCATAGCCAATCTCACTGCAGCCAACTAAACAAAATTATGCGCGTGTGTTGTTATTATTATGCAGTGTGACCGAACCTTGAATCTTTTTTACTTTAGGAACTGTACTACTGTGGCAACAACAATAACGAAGATTTGCTGCAACAAAAATTCTGAAAAAATCAAAACTCTTGTAGACAATTTTGAATTGTTCCCCCCTACTGGACGACACTTCGCGGTTTATCTTCATGTCTTTTATGTTGAATAGTTTTTAAATGAAAAATAAAGTTCGATATCATAATAAGCCCGCCGATAAATGCGATCGGTAATCAGCACACACAAGCTGCTTGCTATAGCACCTAACGTAGCGCTGTCGCCCACTATTTGAGTTTGTTTTTGGTTTGAATTTGCAGCCTTAACAAAAAAAAGCTTGCGTCAAACGACTAACCTGTGAAGCAATTAAAGAAACGAGCGACAAATGCATTGAACTGACCCTTGGGCGGGTTATCAAATACAGCGACGCACATGACTAAACCAGTTGGTTAGGTTGTATTTTGATTTGCAAAAATGCTATTGCGAATTCCATCCATCACGTAAACCGTAGCCGACGTCATGATAAGAGCATGAATCCCAGACATGATCAAGCGTTCAAGTTCAAAAATGTTTAAGTTAGACGCAAATACATATGTAAGTATGTATACACACACATACAACCCTAGAGACTGTACCTAATCCCTATACTATTGCAGCGTAATTAATTACATCTAAATCTTTAATGCATTGCATAAACAATGCAAGCGATTGCACAGCGTGCAAGTCCCTTATCAGCATTGTGTCTGTGTTGGTTACCAACGAAACTAGGCAGCCAATTAATTGATATAATAGCTCTCAGTTTAACCCTAACTTAACCTTGTCATGAACGCAATGTCCTAACTTGGGATTCAAATGAGAACTTGCAGCCAGGGCCAGATTTATGGTTATAAATAGACAACATCTGTGTACAATTGGGGTGTTCTTCTTTATAAAGCCGCTAACTACGTAAACAATAACAAGAATAACGACATGTTGACTTATCGCTTTAAAAGACAAACGCCTCAAATGTAGTCGAACTGATAAAACCAGATGCAACCGGTAAATACTGGTAAACTAAGCTAGTCTTGATCATTTTTGTAAGTTACACATCTACGATTCTGAGGCTCCTGGAGCACATGCAGCCTCAAATGACGTACCAGGCTAGTGGATCCCAAAATAAAGCAATCTCAGATGTTCTGGAATCTTATTGATGATGCCTGTAGAAGTATTAACGGCACGCTTTCGCACATACATAATGAACTGGACAAATACGAGTAGACTATAATCGTCTCTGATAAGGTTCGAATGGGCGGTCTCTCTGTGGACTGTGGAACCTGAGATGTCACATCAGCTTTTTGAAGAAAAGTACGACTTGAGTGAGTCTTTGGCATTAGTGCTTGTCTATTTTTGGCAGGGTACGGAGCTGCTGGCTACCGCGAGAAATCGGCAACGGCATCGTCATCTCAAAAGGCCAGCTCGTAAATAAATACACACGCGAATTGCATTTCTGGCAGATAAGTCAGTGCTAACGGAACGAGTACGGAGCATTTGCTCTAAAATTAGTATCAGCCTCTTCATACCTCTCTCAGACCACGGTAAGCGTTAGATTTGTCCGATAGAAGTGCTGCTATTGATAAGCCAAGTCCACAGTCGTCAACATCGTTGCATTTCCCAACAAGATTCAGACACAGCCAGTGCATTCCGTGTGGCCAGAGCAATTAGTTGAGAGCACAGCGCATCGAACACAAGCTCGGCCCAAACATTGGGTGCCAATACAATACTATACTATAAACATACACATCCTGTTCCTTACCCAATCGCGTATTTTCATCCTAAACCGTTTCTGGCCCGAACTCTATTAAGTGATATTCATTAGTGTGAATTGTATCTTCCTACGACTGTGTAGTTAATCTCTATCTGTATTTGAAACAATCGTTTCAATATGGTCGACACGGAGATCATTGTGACCAATGCCGCGGAGCCCTCGACCAAGGCCAGCCTCATCGTAGTCTCGAATCGTTTGCCGTTTGTCCTGACGCGCAATCCCAAAACCAAGGAGTTGGAACGCAAGGCTAGGTGAGTACAAGAATTAAAATGCAGTAAATTGAGTAAAATATTTACAAAAATTTCATTAAACTTTAAAACAATACGGCCAGGATCTTAAATAAGAGTATAGTTTTTCAATGTGTACTCAATCAACAGTTTAAAAGATTTCTATAAATATAAGAGTTAATATTTGTGTGCTTGTTTTCTAAATAGGACCCAACCAGTTTGCAAATTTATTTAGTTAGTGATCTTAATAAAAACTTATTTGAAACATAAAAATAGTTTAAATAAACCATATACATTTCAATTTAACTGTCTCTCTAAAGTGGTTTCTAACAGTCGTTATAAATTACATTGTATGTTCTTTAATATTGTGTCTGAGCTTCAGAAGTTTCTAAATTCTTTGAACTATTTAAAAATTCAATTGAATATTCAATTGTCAGATAAGTTCAGCAGCTTAAACTCCGATTCTGTTCAATAGTTCATAAAGTATAAGAAAACTATTAAATCCTTTATTAATTTCTGGGTATACAATCTCTAAGCACTTAGCTTTCTCGATGTTACTTTACAGAAAATTTAAAGATTGAAAACATTTCCAAAAAGTTTTCAAAAATGTGTGGATGTAAGTGTTGAAGCTTCAAAGATTTCGAATTAATTTCCTACACATCGAACAAAGCAACAAGCGAAAAAGTTCATTGACCGATCAATAGTCTGCTTCCCCAAAAACAAAGTATATATATATATAAATATATGTACAACATATATACGAGTGTTTATATATATGTTTATTATAATATAATCAACATTTTTCCATATATAACACCTTATCAAAATCTTGTGACAGCAGTGCAAGACAAGCTTTGAGGCATTCGAATTTCGAAACTCAGCTAAGGTAAACTTTCCCAAAACTCACACTCCAGGAAAAAGAAAAGAGCCTATTTGAAAACTCACCCAATTCGAATCACGAGCGCACAATTTGCATTGAAGATAAGCCGCCTGGGACCGGACCGGACCCCAACCCCCCGATAGGGAACTGAACTACCTATGCCTCGGATGGTTTTGTTTCCACACGCTTCTTGTGATTAGTAGTGCTTATAAGGCTGTCAGCGCGTTATCAGGCCAGAATACACAGAGAGATGAGCAAACTGAATGCCTCGCCTCGTACTGCCCGAAGTCTGGCAAACTAGATGGAAATACATTTGAAATTAGAAAACAAATTCAATAATAATGGCCGGCCTTATCAGCGGGGGCTGTTACGAGGTCTTGAACCTTGCTGCCTAACGACGACGCCTTAAAGGGGTCTACAATATATGTTTGTACATAATATGATCAGAGCAGACGTCATTTCAAGGCTTTTATAACGAAAAGCTGCGAACCTGACACTGAATATCAAGATCACGTGCACTAGGTTTTAGAATTGGAATTGGGTCTGGCTTTCGCACTGACCCTACCCAAGAGCTTTGTAGGGCTTTGATTTTTTTGATTTTTGATTTTCGGTTGTTGTAGTACATCATGGGGTTTATTTTTTGGTATTGGCCTCTGAGCCAGAGTCGAGGTTGTTTACACTTGCCGTATCAGGCAGGCTGTTTTTATGGTACTCCTTATCAGTTACTGTCAGTGTCATTGTGATGCACCCTGCATAAAATGGGATTGGACTGAATCTTTGCCAATACACATGTATATTATAGAATATATACATATATATATGAATCTCATTACCTCTGACGTCTGTTTGCAGTGCTGGCGGTCTTGTCACGGCCGTCTGTCCGGTGGTCATCAAGGGCAGCGGTCTTTGGGTGGGCTGGTCTGGCATACATCTGGAGGATCCCAATGAAGCCATACCCGAATCGAATCCCTACGATCAAACGCCCACGGCTGGCCTCAAGTCCGATCAGGTCGTTTCTGTGAACATCGATTCCAAGATCTTTGACAGCTACTACAACGGCTGCTGCAACAAAATCTTCTGGCCGCTCTTCCACTCGATGCCAGGACGCGCCAACTTTGGTGGCGAGCACTGGCATGACTATGTGACGGTGAACAAGCATTTTGCGGTGCGCACCATCGAGGCATTGGAGAAGTGTCTGGCCAAGAACCATGGCAATGAGAAGAATCCACCCATTGTCTGGATACACGACTATCATCTGATGCTGGCCGCCAACTGGGTGCGTGAGCATGCTGAGGAGAAGAATCTGCCCTGTCGGCTGGCCTTCTTCTTGCACATACCCTTCCCGCCATGGGACATCTTCCGCCTGCTGCCCTGGTCCGATGAGATATTGCAGGGCATGCTCGGCTGTGACTTGGTAGGTTTTCACATACAGGATTACTGCCTTAACTTTGTGGACTGCTGCCAGCGTAATTTGGGCTGCCGTGTGGACCGCAACAATTTGCTGGTGGAGCATGGTGGACGCACAGTGCGTATCCGTCCGCTGCCCATTGGCATACCCTACGAGCGCTTCGTCAATCTCGCACAGAATGCGCCCAAGGTGCTGAAGACCTCCAAGCAACAGATCATATTGGGCGTGGATCGACTGGACTATACCAAGGGACTGGTGCACCGCCTGATGGCCTTCGAGGCACTGCTGCTCAAGTATCCACAACACAAAGAGAAGGTCAGCCTATTGCAGATCTCGGTGCCTTCGCGTACGGACGTCAAGGAGTACCGTGAGCTCAAGGAGGAGGTCGATCAACTGGTCGGACGCATCAATGGCCGCTTTACCACTGCCAATTGGGCACCCATACGCTATATTTACGACTATGTCAGCCAGGATGAGCTGGCGGCTCTCTACAGGGATGCAGCAGTCTGTCTGGTGACGCCACTGCGCGATGGCATGAATCTGGTGGCCAAGGAGTTTGTGGCCTGCCAGATTAATGAGGTGCCCGGTGTGCTGGTCATTTCACCCTTTGCCGGCGCCGGCGAAATGATGCACGAGGCGTTGCTCTGCAATCCGTACGAGGTCAATGAGGCCGCCGAGGTCATACATCGCGCCCTGACCATGCCCGAGGATGAGCGTGTGCTGCGCATGGCGCGTCTCCGTCGTCGCGAGGCGGAGTGCGATGTCAGCCACTGGATGCGCTGCTTCCTGAAGGCCGTGGGCGCTCTAGAGATGGACGACGTGGGCACTACCATCATGCAGCCCGTCTCTGTAGATGACTTCGATGACTACTTACTCAAGTAAGTGCCTTGTTAATATGTTGTCCTATAGCTGCAGTAACTTCATTTATATCCTTCAGATACATCGGCTACAATCACAAACTAGCGTTGTTGCTGGACTATGACGGCACCCTGGCACCCATTGCGCCGCATCCTGATCTGGCCACGCTCTCGCCAGAGATCAAGAACGTGCTCTTCAAGCTCTCCAATCACTCTGACGTCTATGTGGCCGTCATCTCGGGTCGCAACGTGGACAATGTAAAGAAAATGGTTGGCATTGAGGGCATCACCTATGCGGGCAATCATGGTCTGGAGATTTTGCATCCCGATGGCAGCAAGTTCGTCCATCCCATGCCCATTGAGTACGAGGACAAGGTCAGCCTTCTGCTCAAGGCGCTGCAGGATTCGGTATGCCGCGACGGCGCTTGGGTGGAGAACAAAGGATCTTTGCTTACTTTCCACTACCGTGAGACTCCCACACAGCTGCGTCCCGATATGGTCGACAAGGCACGTAGCCTGATTGAGAAGTACGGCTTCAGGGCAACGGAGGCGAATTGCGCACTCGAGGCGCGTCCTCCAGTTCAGTGGAACAAGGGTCGCGCATCTATTTACATATTGCGTACATCCTTTGGCGTTGATTGGAATGAGCGCATCAAAATTATCTACGTGGGTGACGATTTAACCGACGAGGATGCCATGGTGGTAAGTAATTGTGTCAACTACGGAGATCTTATAATCCGCAGGGCCCCAACATAATAACTAATGCTCATTGTTAACCCTTTTTATTACGAACAGGCACTCAAGGGTATGGCGCGTACATTCCGCGTTACTTCCTCGGATATTGTGAAGACTGCAGCTGATCACCGTTTGCCCTCGACTGACTCCGTCTACACGCTCCTCAAGTGGGTGGAACGACACTTTATGGGCCGCAAGGCGCGGGCCAATTCTCTGACTTATCGCCCTACTAAGGGCGATGGCGTCCAAATGCAAATGTCTCTCGAGGTGGCCACAAGCGCCAACAGTCTCGACGTGTAGCTCGATCAATCGGCCATATATACGTACATATGTAATTTTGTAAGATTTTAAGAATAAAATAAAAAGAAAGTATACCAAATTGTACCTTAAACAAGGCGCGGTCACAGTTTTCAAATTAAATATACAATTACAATCGATTTGGTTATGCTATGGAAAGTTAGGACACTTTATAAACTAAACAAAAACTGCGACTAATTATGCGATAGGACCAGCCACGATATTATAAAGAAAAACAGAAAAATTGGGTACACGGCAAGCGGCTTTCGATGTGGCGGCTGACTTTGGCCCAGAAAGATGAACGACGCTGTAAATTACTATATTTTAATAACAATTTAATAATATTAGAGCTTTAACATACCATAAGTTGCCCAGGCGAATCCCAGCGTAGTCGTGACGAAGCGCATAAAGAAGAGGAAGCGTGTCTGCGCGGAGAGCAGGATGACCCGACAGATGATCAAGGAAAGTGCCACCGGTGTTAGACAATAGCCGAGCACACAAACCGATTGGAAAAATGAGCTATGTGGTAAAAAAAAACATCAATTTATATACTCTGTATGCATAAAGTTATCATGTTCCTGCAGCTAGTTAAATTTTCTTGGTGAATAAATTAAGGTGCGTTTTCTAACCTTCATGGAAACATAGTGTAACAAACTGTGGCCACATCACGTCTATTCATAATGAGATGGCAGTGCGGTTCGCATTTATATCAAACTTTTAGTTAACAACTGTTCAATATTCGGTTTTTTAAGTGTCTAGCAATTTTCTCAGGCAGATTGGGACTTCATGAACATGAGAGAAGCATATTTCATTTCAACGACATGAAAAAAGGACATTTTATTTGTCCGGAACTTAAGACAGCCATCATTGTCCTTGACTGTGGGCTCACATACATATGTTTGGGTTCGAATCCCAGTCAAAATAGTTTTGTCTTTCAATATTAATGACACCACAGAAAAAAGAAAGAAAAGGGGACTTAAATACTTACATATTGCCACCTAGCAGCTTGGAATTGAGTGTTACAATGGCAGCGCCAATCCAAACAATAACAAAGACCTGAGCGAATTCGGGTCCATTGTCGGACATGCTGTCGGCGGATGAAGAGCCTTGCAGAATGGTTGCCATAAACGTGCACAGCACTAAGGGACCCCACAAATCCCCTGAAAGATAGAGCACATGATAAAACTGCTTACGCATACAAAGGTTCAAATTGATGACGTACAATCGCGCAGCAGACTCGACTTCTCTTTGGGATATAGCACATGATAGAACTTGATGCCAACAGCGCGTATATCTCTTAGCACCGTCTCTCGGATGGGTTCGTCCAGTGTATTGTAGTCGGGGACACCACTCTGTGCTGTTGTTGTTGTGCTCCGCTTGCCCGGTATGGACATATCGCCCTCCAGTGAGGGCGATGTGTTGACGTCCTCAAACATCTGTGATTCAAGTGAAATCGTTGTAATTTTGTATTTAATTCTTGGCAACTGCTTGTTTTCAGTACTTACATCCAGTTTGGCATCCATTTAGAAGTTGATAATAAAAAAAACAATTGTTAAATGCAATCAATCGTCAACACTTTTCTTCTTGTGATATCGCATTAATATAATCGATGTTTACAATCGTATAATATCGATATTCTTATCAAACTCACACCGTGCTATCGGCTCGTTTATTATTTAAAAATTTGCTTTAGAGTTGAATTTCATTTATTTTATAGTAATCGCTTTGAAAAATGTTTCAAAAAATTAATTTGTTTAATATTTAATATATACATTAAATAACAAATATTGAATTGATTGTTTTGGTGATTATTTTATCGGCTGTGAGTGGGATTTGTTTTCTGGAATAAACACCTGGCACGCAATATTATTTGCGATTGGGTATTTGCGATCTGAATGAAGGCCCTCGGGCATTATGGCCACTTGTGAGCGTATGATAAGGAACGTGCTCCTCGAGTTCGGCTCTCTCAATAAAGATCTTACTGCAGTTTGCTGCAGGACACTTGTATCTGTATTTGTGAGTGGCCACATGAACAGCGAGTTCCGTTTGCTGGCTAAAACAACTTGGACAGTAAGGACACTTGACTTGCGTCTTGTCAAAATGCGTGGTGAGGTGCTCCTGCAGATTTAAAGACTTGCTAAAGACTTTGGGACAGTGCGGACACTTGATCAGTTGCTTGACATGCGTACGGATGTGCTCATTAAGATATTTGCTACCCATAAAGCAACTCGTGCAGAGTGGACACCTTAAAATACCCTGTTTGGCATGATATTTGTTAGCTTCTTCTCTGGCGTTTTGATTATTTTTGCGTTTGGAAGCCTCCCGATGCTCTCGCTGTGCCTTCATACTGTACTCAATGAGTTTCCCTTGAACGACCGCTTGATTAATCTTTAACGGCTCTGGCTCAGTTATGACGCAGTCCTCGTCGTCCTCTATGTCTGCATCTGCCAGTTCTATGCTTTCTATTTTGATTTTGGTTTTAGTATTAGAGTATGTGGCCATTTCGCTGTTTTTAATGCTACTGCCGCTGGGTACGCATTCCTCATACATCTGGGAACTCGATTCGTCGTGTTTATTTTCAACAATCTCTTCACAGTTTGGGAACTCGTCTGGCTCCTCTTTGATGTGGTCTGAATCTATCACCTGTTCCGGTGTCCGGTTTCGGGAAGACGCAGAATTATTGTTTGTGTTGAGTCCAATACTATTACTGGGATTGCAATCAACGTGGTATTCTGTATTGCATTCCTCATAGGTCCTAGGTACAGCAATCTCCGTTGATGTTGAACACGATTCGTCGTATTGCTCTTCATCGGTCTGTTTACAACTTATAAATTCCTCCTCCTCCATATTGATGTACTCTTCATTTAGGTCTTCATCTGCCGAATCCCAAGTTTCTGTTTTAAGTAACTCAGGTTGAAAAGGTTCTTCGTTTCCTTCTTCGCTGCGAGTGGTCACGGTGTTACTGCTTGCGGCCTGCTCGTCCCTGGCAATGCTACAACTGCTAGTGTTGGAATCCTCTGTGCTCTCTGTGTTGCATTCCAAGTTTGGGTCACATTCGTGTTGATACTCTTGTTGTTGCATCACCTCGATCGAGTCACAATCTAGTTCAATATGTTCCTCTGACGGTTCCAGCTTAACAGTAAGGATTTCGTACTTTGATTCAACTTTGTTCTTTCTCAGCTTCGCGCTCAACACCTGGTTGCTTTTCTCGCATCTGCGCTTGAATTTAAACGCAGCTTGTGCATCACAAATGCACAGCATGCAGATGTTTTTAGGGAGTTCATCGTCAGACAATACATCACAGTCGACACACTCGTTCAATATGTCCGCCAGGCTGGGTTTTCTCTGATCGGTGAATATATTCACCATAACTTCTGGGCTGGACATGCAAACGCGGCAAATATATTCCATCGCTAACGCTGTTTACAGCGCAAAGCAATAACTTTCGAAATTACAAATAAATGAATGAATTTTAACAACAAGAGATGGACATCAAGCAACATCGATAATTCAGCATTACTATCGCTAGGTTGTCAAATATAAGTCATCGATATTTGCCGCCATACTCAAATTTGAAAATATTTATCATCATATTATGTTGTAAAAGAACATGAAAACTAACTTAATAGAGTTCGATAATCTTGATTGACTTAATATATTATTTTGCTGGTGATTTTATTCCTCTAGAAACTAAAACTATATGGCTAAACAAAGAATGTCTTATTTCATATACCATTTCGTTTTCCAATCGCCAGAGTAAAAGCCATAAATTTTGGTAAATTCGTTTTTTAGCTTATACTATTTGCATATTTTATTATCATTTTACTACTTTTTATGATTTGAGTGACTACAGCTCGTGCTTGTGTTTGCACTATGACCTTAAAATGCTAGGAAGCGAGGGATCCCCGAATTCATTAGTTCTATGAATTTTCGCTGCTGTGACTGTTGATGTGCGTCTTAAGATAAGCGGCCCGGGTAAAAGCCTTCGAGCAGTGTGGACATTTGTGTGGACGTTCGCCGGTATGGGAGAGCATGTGTCGACCGAGATCTCCTTTGTCTATACAGGTCTTTGGACACTGGGGACACTTGAATGGCTGTTCTCCAGTATGTGAGCGAATGTGTCGTTGCAGTTGCCAGGCGTAGGTGAACTCCTTAGAGCATTCCTCGCACTTGTACGATCGTTCTCCGGTGTGATAGCGAATATGCTCATCCAGTTCGGCGCTCTCAATAAAGTATCTTGTGCAGTGTGGACACTTGAAGATTCGTTCGCCGGGGTGAGTGGAGATGTGGTATTGGAGATCAGTTTGCCGAGTAAAAGCCTTTGGGCAGTGAGGACACTTGAAGGGACGTTCGCCAGAATGAAGGCTAATGTGTTTGCGCAGATTTGATGCCTGGCTAAAGGCTTTGGAGCACTGTGGACACTTGTATGGTCGTTCGCCGGTGTGGGTACGTATGTGTGCATTGAGATGGGAGCTTTGTGTAAAGCACTTTGTGCAGTGTGGACACTGGAATTGACTCTTCTTGGGAACAGGCTCAGTGTCTATGCTAGGGGCCATCTCCTTTATGGCAGTGCTACTACTGCTGGGGTTGCACAACTCCTGGCGCTCCCCCTTGCTATCCTCGAAGCTCTCTCTGTCGGACTGCGGTAAGGGAGAGCTTTGCGTTCCACAAATCTCAGCTGTATTCAAGTTCGACGCGTCGTGTTTTTCTTGAATGATTTCCGCACTTTGCATGGATTCTGGCTTTTCTATCTTGACGCAGCCTAGGTCTATGTCTGCTTCAGCCAGTTCCCAATTTTCTGTTCTAAGTAGTTCGGATTGGACATCCAGTTCACTTTTCTTTGGCTTCGTACTCGATGCCTGCTGATTAAATGGTATTTTGGAGCTGTGAATGGACCCGCCTTCAATGTTTGCGGTCTGCTCATTACTGGGATTGGTACTACTGCTGGGCATGTAGTCCTTGTGGCGCTCACGGTTCTGAGTCTGGTCAACGTCATCTTGATACTCTTGTTTGATAGTTGGACATCCCTCCTGCTCCATCTTGACGCAAGCTAGGTCAATGTGTTCCTCTGATGGCTCCAGCTTAACTGAAAGCAGCTCGTATTGAGATTCTACTACTTTGCTCTTTTTAATCTTTGCGCTCAGCACCTGGTGGCTTTCCTCGCACCTGCGCTTGAATTTAAAAGCAGCTTGTGCATCACAAATACACGACAGACAGATTTTATTGGGGAGTTCATCATCAGACTTTATATCACAGTCCACACATTCGGTTAACATATCCGCCAGGCTAGGTTCTCCTTGATCTGCAAATATGTCCACCAATGCCACTGAGCTGATCATGCAAGCGCGACAAATTAGTTCCATAGCTAACGCTGTATGCGAAAGCTACTGCCTTGCAAATTAAATAAATAATTGAATCCTCAATAACAACAAGAGATGGACAATGTACAGATTTATTTACTTAATCGAAATTCCAATCGTCTCAACGATAATTAAACTATCGATTGGTATTGCGAGTTGAATTCATGGAGTTTGCCAAAAAGCAAGTCTAAAATATAAAATTACTCAACAATAAAAATGTAAAATAATTAATAATGTCCAAAATGACAGGGTGGTATATTGTAAACAATGTGAAAATAGTAAAAAGTGTATCGAAATACCCCTATTAATAATGTTTTGATTAGATCCCATCTTTAGTTTGAATGTTTGCGCTGCGCCCTTATCAGTGAAAAGCGTTGCCAGCTGCATGCAAATGCTGGCAGCGCAACGCGCACTGGCAACGCGCGCACATATGTATTTCGCACAAGCAAAGCGAGCAGCAACAAATAAACACACGACCACCAGCAACAGTGCATAATAATATTGGCAAACTATGTGTTAAACAAGCGTGCTTACTTGAGGAACTAACTAATTTTCGGTTTGCGCGGGCAAAATGCATAACGAGGAGGCAGCAGAAGCAACAGCAACAAAATGTAGCAATGACAAAGAGACTGCTGCAGCGTCTGCGGCAGCCTTGCCTCAGACAGCGGAGCACTCACGCCCACACCGCCGCAGGCCGTCCCCGTCGTCGTCGGCCGCGCCAAAGCAAAACATGCAACACGGTCTAAGCACAAAGGTGGCTCTGTCGCGATTGCACGAGGAGATTGAGAGTGTGCTGCTGGAGCAGGAGAAAGAGCAGCGCGCGGAGAGGTGAGCCCATAGACAAAATGACCTTTCAAAGTTAATACCTATTAATCTCCTCTATCACATTAGTTGCTATCGTAAATTGCGTGCCGCATTTATGAAACGTTATGACAGTCCATTGGGCTGGCTCTCCGTTGGCACAACGCTGCTGACCAGCAGTGCTCTCCTAATCACAGGCATGTGCTGGCCTGCCATTTGTTTGCTGGTTATCCTTTTGATTGACCTGTGCGTCGTTATACGGGAAAGCAATCTGCGGCGTACGGAGATCTTTCGCAAGACACGACATGTTTTAGGCGAGCTGCGACTGGCAGAGCAACATCTTAGCGATAACTGGCATGCGTCAAATTATCCGCATTTAAGCAATCCCATGTCACCGTGCGTCTCTTTGCAGTGGACCTATCGCGATGGCCACATTGTCAACCTGCCCTGGGCGCTGCTTGTGCGTGGTGATTACATTGTGCTGCGGCCAGGTCATATATCGCCTGGGCCTTGCCACGAACTGCTGTCCAAGCGTTTATTCAATACCAGCGAAATTTATGGCGCTTCTGCTGCACAGCTTGGCGATCCACCTGTCAAGCCTACGGCTCGTGCTCCACTGCCGGATTTGGTGTGCTGCTTGGAGAGCACACCATATCTGGATAACTTGCGTTTGTGCCTGCAGAACTCGCTGAAACGCCCGCCAACAATTTACAACCAACAGCGCTATCTGGTAAGCCACCTTCACTGAAGATTATGACGCTTTAGTATTTAATTTCCTTGCTTTCAGCTGGTGACCAAGTACATACAGCAATGGGGCTTCATTAGTGCGCTGATTATTACGCTGTTTGCCGGCCTGCTGCGTCTGCATGGCTACGGACTGGCCACGGATGAGAAGCATAATTGGCGGCATGTGTTGATAGGATCGCCTGCGGCCGCTGTCATTCCACTGTTGCCGCTCATATTTCCGCTCTTGTGGATCTCCATGAATCTGTGGGGCGTTGCGCGACTGCAGTGCTTCCTTAAGACTCCACAGGCCATGCTCGAGAAGACGACCAGCAAATCTTTTGAGGACCTGGATATGGATACACCCGCTTTCGACTACGATAGCATCTCACTGTTGCGCTCCAATGTGCTGCGCATTTGGACACAACTGTGGCAGGGCGATAGCGAGCTGCTGCCACGCTCCGCGAATCTCGTACAGGTGCTGGGCTCTATATCGGCGCTCTGTTGCGTGGACAAGAAGGGCATTCTGTCATGGCCAAATCCCACCGCCGAGAAGGTATTCTTTTTGCACAACACCGAGGAGGAGCCACAAGACGATGGCAGCCAACTATCAGTGGAAACGGAAAGCGACAATGGCGATGATGTAGAAAACAAGGAACGGGGCATTGTCGCAGAGGTACTCGATCTCACACACGATCAGCACTGCCCCTTTCGCCTGGAGTTTGACGATCACGAGTGGAAGGCGCACATTAAATCTCTAAAGCCTCTGGGTGAGTACAGCTCCCTTAACAACTACAAATGATCTGTTAATCCTGTTTGATTCCCCGCAGGTCTGGCCATTTTACTGAACACCTGTTCGCCGCTTACACACGAGCATTATGCCCAGTTTTGTGGGCATGTTAGCGCCGTTGCGATGCTCGACAAAGATCTGGTGCCAGTCACAAATCGGTATGCGATGTTTGAGTCCAGTATGAAAAGCTTATTGCATGGGTACGTAGTTTCATTGCCATACTCATTGTCTTAGCATTGTTGCCTTCTTTATATTATATATATATATATACATATACAGTCTAATGATTTTTTAAGCATATACGCATCCTCGTTGGATGTAATATATGCGAAAATGATTGATGCCCACAACGAAATTCGTTTTTGTTTGGGTTCTTTTTGTTTTTTGTTAATTAAAAGACACCCGACACTTGAATTGGATGATAAACCCCATATATAAACATAAATGCAATTGGTAAAGTTATACAAATTAATTGTTTAAGCGTAATTGTATTTTTGATTTTCAGTTCAATCAAAATATAAATATATACATGATATTAAAACAACTCAAATTGTTTGTCAACAAATTCTAATCTATTTCAATTATTCGGACAAATTATTTAGCCATGTATCTTGCCTCTCTCCCATTGTAAAATTCAGCAGATTAACAAAATACATATATCATTTCACTAATTTCATAATTAATGTTGCAATTGCAATTTTATTTTTTGTATACATTCTATATATTTTATTGTTTTGTGCATAGTTTGTATATGGAACCCGCCACATGCCCCAATGCCCCCATGCGAAGCACATGCGTCTATTCTTAATTGGCATGCTATTTTAAGTAACAAAAATTATTATGTTGCCAAGAATGCTTAAATATAGTCGGCCCCCATCTATCTATCCATCCACCGATCCACCCATATGCCCCGTACGCTTGACTGCATGCGCTCACGCACCCACCCTCGCACCTCCAGCAGTTGTTACCAGTTCTAATCGGTTTTTCATTCGATTTAATACCCCAGACGCTGTCTGTGCGAGCTGGCCAAGCAAATTGGCTTCACCAACCATGCCACGGATCGCTTTTCGCTGGAGGGTCAGCTGGCCAGCTATAGGCATTTGGTAAGCAACCTTGAAACGTCTTCAATTGCTTTTCATGACCTTTTGAGAAACTTTATTGCTTGTAAACTGATAGATTTGACCTTCCCATTAAATCGATGTTTTCATTATTGTTTAACAACTGCTAGGAATATTATTTACTTCGATATTTGGATAAGAGAATAAACAAGGTTTTATATTTTTACTATATTTAAGGTTCGCAATCGATTGTACTTAAATTCTTGGCATTTTAAGTTTCAAAAAAATTATATAATTTACCTTGACGTAAAAAATCATAAGAAAATCGCAAAAAAAAAAAGACGTATACTTAGGAATATAAATATAAAATATTTAAATGCAATTAATTCTAAAGAAAAACATCTGATGAAAGAAACATTCCGCATGAAAATCGGTTCAGTTTTAATAAACTTATGGAAAAGGGAAGTCTGGAAAGAACATTTTCTATAAAGAGACGGTCTTTAAAAGCAAATGACGAAATGTGAACTTCAAGAAATGAATAAAACTGAAATGCCAAATCAATCTGTGGGCCAAACCCTGACCAAAAATGCATTCCATATAAGAATCGGTTCAGTTTTGTTAAAGTTATGGTAGACTTGAAGTCTGGAATGAACATTTTGTATAAAGTTATGATCTTTACGAGTACCTTATAAAACACAAGGCACAGACATTTAAGGCAGCGTACAAATCAGTTATATAAGCTATAGACAGTCTGACAATTAACCACTCTATGTATACTAATGACATTGTTTGCGATTACTCCACAGCAACCGGATGTGGTGCGTCGGGACATACGTTTCGCGCGACAGCTGCAGCTGTCCACCAAAGTGAAGGTTCCGTTTCCGCACTCCTTGTCGGTGGTTATGCGCGAGAATCCTGGCGGCTATTTGTCGCTATTCACCCAGGGCACTGCGGACATTATACTGGACTGCTGTGACGATTTTTGGGATGGCAAGGACTTGCGTCCACTGTCGCCGCAGGATCGCAAGCGCGCATTGGACTTTTATCAGCGGAGCGCATTGACCTCCTACTGCACAGCGTTTGCCTATCGACCGCTGCGTCATGGGATTCATGGAGCGCTAAGCGGACCCCTGCACAGCAATGGACCAATTGCTTATTTGGAGCTGCCGCCAGAGTCGAAGCTGCGCATGCAGCATGTGGACAAGTCACACTGTGACTTTGAGGGCGGCCATCATGTGAAGCTAAGCCACAGCATTAGCACGGACTCGCTGCTGTTCTCGGAGAGCAAGGATGAGGACTGCAACGATGTGGAGGGCTGCTTCGAGATGCAGTGCCACCAGGTATTCATTGGCATGGTAACTATGCAGTATCAGGCGCAGAATGACATTGTGCATCTGGTGGAGCGTTTGGAGCGCGCTTGCATACGTTTCGTACACTTTAGCAAGGAGAACGAGCTGCGTTCGCGCGTGTTTTCCGAGAAGATGGGCCTTGAGTCCGGCTGGAACTGTCACATATCGTTGCTCAGTGAGCCGGAGCCTGAAAGGGAGCGCGAGCGTGAGAAGATCGCTGTGAGCAAAGCCAAGGAGCCGGATACTGAGATGGGCAACTGCAAGTCGCTTAAAAATGCGGGTAAAATGCATGAGAACAACACCACAACCACAAATACCACCAGCACCATCACAGATACTGTTACCATTCATCCATCAAGCGCCCAAGTCATGTACATTCAGCCTCCCGATGTAGTTGAAGATGCCGCCATAGACACGCCCATTGTTAAACACACTGATCTTGTAGGTGATCCCGAAGATGGCCCCAAATTGAGCTACCTGCTGGGGCCGCCCAACAATTTGGAATCCTCAAAAACGCTGAGCTGCTCAGCGCCCGGTGCCATATCCAATCCTGATGAGTGCAATGTCCTCAATACAACAGAGAATTCCAATGAAGCCAATGAATCGGATGCGAGCAAAGACAGCGCAGAGAATGAGGCTTTAAATCTTGAATCAGAGCCGGATCCGGAGCGGCATAAGCAGCGTCACTCTCTAGACTCAGCCATGGACGAGAATTGCCGCTCCCTAAGCACTCTGACCGAGAGCACGGATCAGAGCGCGCCCATTAACTTTGACATGTCGAATCGTGCCAAGCTGCCACGTGGCATTGAGAACATACGTCCGCATCTGGAGCAGGTGGACAATGTGCCGCTGCAGGTGTCGCTGTTCACGGACTGCTCTGCCGAGGCCACACGCCAAATGCTGGACATTATGCAGTCTTATGGCGAGATTGTTGTCTGTTTGGGCAGCTCGGCTAGCAATGACAATGCGAACATCTTTTTGCAGGCCGACTGCAGCATTGCTGTGGAGCCGCTCTATCCGCAGGTCTGTCAGGATGTCGATGCCTACACGGAGGCCAACATACTGCACAACAAGCTCCACTGGCAGCGCCATAGCAAGGGCAAGTCTGCCACGGATGATCCTTACGCCAGCGAGCAGCTGCTCGAGTGTGGCACCAACGGCAGCGGTGCACGTGCCATGCAATCACCCGCGCACACAGTCTCGCCCATTTATCTGAGCCGGCTGCTCAATTCACTGCCCTGCTCCATAGCCATCTGTCGCGAAGACCCGCTTTCGCTGGTGGCCATAATTGAGCTCTCACGACGCTTCTCGCTGGGTCTCTGGAACTGCATACAGTTCTGGGCCTGCTGTGCGGGCTCCATATCTATTTTAAACGTGCTGTGCGCGTGCCTGTCACTGCCGCCGCTGCTCACCCCACTGTTGGTCATCTATCTGATGTGTGTGCCGGTGCCGTTAATTGCCATTTCGCTGGCACACATCCATCTGGACCCAAAGATTATGAGTCGTGCCACCAGCAAGAAGCAGACCGAATATGATTCACGTGCCTTTGCCTTTGTCATGTGGTGCTATGGCTGCAAGTTTCTTGTACCCGTAATTGCAGTGGTGAGTGCCTATTCTAAGCTCAAATTGAATTTCCATTAATGCTCGTTCTTGTGACGTTTTTAGCTTGTTGCCTACTGGATGTTCATGACGCAATCGCTATCCAGTCAGGATTCAGTTGACAGCTCTGCAGAAGTGGACGCTGACGTTGATGCTGATAATGATGATGTGGACTTTTATCAGTGCCTCTACATAGCGCGCAGTTGTGCCCTGTTTGCTGTACTCTTGCATTTTGGTAAGTACAGGCTATAGCATGTAGATAGGCTAAGATTAAAGATGGACATGTTTATTCACCTTCCTGTCCCTACAGTGCTCGTCTCAATTTCATTTGTGCATCGTGATCATGCGGCCTGGCAGCGTAATCCCTTTATCAATCGCATTTGGGCCCTCACCTGCCTGGCTTTGCTGCTGCTGCATGGCTTTGTATGCGCACTCCAAATGCTGTTGGATGAGTCTGTGCAACAGCTGCTGCCGCAGCTCTGGCTGCCCATAGTTGTGCTATTTGGCAGCAGTTTGCTGAGTCTCATTGTCAGCGAGCTGGCCAAGTTTCAGGAGAACAAGTAAGTTAAAAAGCTCTATCTACATCAAATGCTAGATGAATTCTCTAATTAATAACTTTTATTTTGCAGAGTCAATGCGCGTTATCAGCGTCGGGCGCGACTTGATTTTGGCACCAAGCTGGGCATGAATTCGCCATTCTAAAGGACCAGTTATTACCGCCGTTACCAAATTAAAAGACGCCAGCGTTACATATTTATGTATATATATAATATCACAAATCACACATGCTTCTCTTTATATTATTTGCTCGAACAAAGCAAACCACAAAGTGCATACTGAAGATTATAATATTAGTTTTGTTTTGTCCCTGTGTATACGCCACATGTTTAATTTAGATTTGTAATATTTTCAAGAATTTGTGACACACTCATAAAAATGTTTAGCTAGTTTTTAAATCGTTCACTATTAATGTTCCTTGTTTCAACAACAAAACTTTGTGTACTAACATTTAAAAGACTTGCAATTATTATATGAAATATATATCTGGTTAATAAAAAGGAGAGATATATGTATCTGCTTGTAAATAAGTAAAAGTTATGAACTCACCAATTTGAAGTACGCTTTCAGAACTGGTTCTGTTTCCGTTCTTTTTTCAATATATTATTGTATATTTTTTTCCCTTGATCTGTGAATGAGCAGCGTCAACAACTTATAGCACGCCTGACTGGGTGTTAATCGGAGCAGGCACGCAATTGCTGTAGCCACTGGGAAGGCGATCTCTTGACCCACATCGATGCATTTTACGATTCCCGCTCGCCAGCGACTTTGTTGACAAATAGCTCATGGCTTTATTTTAGTCCAGAATTCTTTTAATTTGGGTTGCACACATAGGCCGTTAGATCTGGCTTGTAACATCCATCGAGTCGCATGGCGTTGATATTAATTAGCACCTTTATTACACCTGAGAATTGCGGAACCAGCGATCTATGCTTTACAATTAATAATTTCATTCATGCGCGGTAAAGGTCTCAGGTATTTTAGGAACTATGTAAATGACTATAGTCAATATTATGATATAGATTCTGTTGCATTTAAAAGAAATCATATCAGTATTGTATTAGAAATTGTTTTAGAATGTAAAGCATGTATTATTCGATTGTTGGAATGTTTTGTTAAATTAATGTTATTGTTACTAAATTTAAAAGATCTTTAAATAAACCATAAATAAAAGCAAATCTTTTAAAGTAACATATTCTCATGATATTTATCCTGTCGAAAAACTCTCCGTAAATTGTTTTCAATTCGAAAAATATATAAAATTCCGCATAAATTAAAGAGACAACTTTGTTTGTTTGTCGGCATGGTTTAAAATTATATTATTGTTAATGAATATGACTAGCTTTCTAATTAGTTGCAAAATTGCAGGCACACGCCCTGCCCAAGCCGTGCTCCAAAGAGCTGAGGGTGAGGAGACGTCAAGAGACATTTTGGACATGCTGGATGCTAAAGAACATAACGGCAGATGCGATCCAATATGTGGAGTAACAATTAATTAGCACCTGCGGGACGACAGCGAAATGAAAGTGCTGTCCACGGACTACGGTGTCTATGATAACCATGTATATGTATTTATATGTTAGTGTACTCGTATATAGATCACTTCTAGTAGCACCTTTTCTGGGTCATGAAAAAACGAAATCACGACGGCATCCAAAGCCGACGAATAAAACCATTCCAGCTACAGTTTTTCAGTGGATTCAAGAATTTCGCGCGGTACGGTGCACACGAGTTTCGGAGCTCGAGCGGATATGACGAGTGTATAGAACTTCGGAACGATAATTTGGCGGAACTCAGTGTACCATATAAAATAATAAAATATACACAGTGTCCTGTAGTGCAAAAGAAATAATAAACTGTATATCATATAATGCGAGAAGCCAGCGCTAAAGGAGCGCTGCTTTTGGGCGTAAGCCTGCTGCTTGGCTTGATCCTGCTAACCAAGCAGATTGAAGCTTATTCACAGGTTTTGGTCAGTGGCAGCGGCGCTGCGGTGGAACCAGGACCACGCATCTTTAAGGCGCTGAATACGGATTTAATATATCCGAAACTGTAAGTTATACGATAAGTGGATTAAATCGAACGAGTACTTTAAAAGTAATCCCATGCAGCTTCAATTCGACCGACAATGTGGTGTCCACAACAACGACCACAACTGCGCGACCACTGCCCATTCCCTACAATCATCAGCCGGAGCCTGCAGCGGCGGTACTCACCTCCGAACAGGAGCAACCCTTGTTTGTCACGCCAGTGAGCGTAACGGCGGCGGAGCCACAAGAAGCTGCCAGTGAGGAAACGCCGCTCGGCATGATTGAAGCAGCCTCCACAGGACGTGCCGTAGACTATCGCACCGGATATCCTTTTGGTCAGCTAATCACGCCGCTTATCAAGTCAGCGCGTCCGCAGGAGTACAGTTCCAACAAACGCCCTGTACAGAATCGCAATTACAAAAAGGGCAGTCGCTACCAGGGGGCAAAACCAAGCTACAATCGTGGTAAGTTTTGTATGGAATAAGGAATACTTACAGCTTATAATTTGGAAACATTTTAGGCCAAATTGCAGATCGCTTTGCACCCGGCCAAGCTGTGGCCTCCAATATATTCAAGGAGCAAAACCATCATCATCACTACGATGGCAAATTGGCGTCGGGTTCGAATGCTGTGCCTTCTTATGTGCCGCCCAAGGATATTTACTCCTTTCCGCCGCTCAACACTAAGTACCCATCGCCATCGCAGGATCCCAAGGCGGCACAGCCCTCGGATACAATTTCCAGCTATTTGCCACCAGCCTCGGGCAATGCATTGAGCAGCGCGGGCTATGCTTATCCTGGACCTGCTTTGGGCTCCTCAGGATATGTTTATCCTGGTCCAGTGGCCGCCGCTGCTGGCAATGGCGACAAGGACGCCGCTGCAAGCACAGCCAGTGCAATGCCTGCACAACCTGATGACGATCCAGAGAATGATGATGTGATTGGTGTTCTGCCCGCCAGTGCGCAGGATAATGCTCAGCCTGCAAACAATCAGGCGGGCAAGGATGCTGCTGGTGCTGCGGACGGCGCAGATACAGGTGCATCAGATGCAGGAGATGCAGGTGGGGGTGGCGATGGGGGCAACAGCGACGCTGGTGGTAGTTCTGGGGGCGATGATGCGCCTTTGCCAGCCTTGCATAATGATGGACCCGCCAGCAACGATAATATGTACGATCCCAATATGGAGTATGCCACTCCGCCGCCAGGCTGGCTGGAGTCGCATCCAGAATCAGCGGCACCAAAGCCAGCGGATCACGATCACAGTCATGATCACGATCATAGTCATGACCATGATTACCCCGATCATCCACACCCACCACCGCACTTTCATGACCATCATCATGATCATTATGCTGACCATGGAGATATCCCCTATCCATCTTATCCAGATGTCTCATATCCGGAACTTATTTACGATGACCACCATCCACATCATCATCACCACGTTGCGCCACCGCCACCTCCTCCTCCTCCTCCACCACCGCCGCCGCCAACTACGCCTCCACCACCTCCTCCGCCACCACCAGAGCCACGTGTCAAGAAGTACAGTTACTTCTACATTGGCCGCAAACTGTGGTACATACCACTGTACTTTACGGTGTGGTTCAGTTTCTACATTCTGTGGCTAATCATCAAGTCTATTGGACGCCACAAGGTCAACTTGCCAAATCACTACGTTAATCGACGTAGTTTGCCCGACTATTCGGAGCAGAGCAGGAATGAATATATTAATGATATGACGGTTAAGGTGCTGGAGCACATAGATAACTTTAAGCAAAAGTATATGAACTGATAACGATGCTACAAACTAGTTACGACTAATAAAACACGTATTTTTTAAAGACTCAATGTTTTTGGTTTGTGTCTAGTTTTTTGGCGCGCAACGAAGTTGGCAGTGCCACGCAAAATTTATCGATAGCAGCTTCGATTACATACTTGCTCTGCACAAGCGGTCACACTTAATAGTTCTCAGACACATTCGCTTGGCAGACTTTTGTTTACGTTTAGTTTTTAGTTGAAAATAATAATAAAAACAGCTTCAGGATGTCGTATATGCTACCGCATTTACACAATGGCTGGCAAGTGGACCAGGCCATACTCTCGGAGGAGGATCGAGTCGTTGTAAGTAGCTAAACAAAGCATGAAGCGCCTATGTTTGGCGGAGTCTCAAAAATGCCCATTAACACCTCCCAATAATTTAGGTCATACGTTTCGGGCACGATTGGGATCCAGCGTGCATGAAAATGGACGAGGTAATGTACAGCATTGCGGAGAAGGTGAAAAACTTTGCCGTCATCTACTTGGTGGACATAACCGAGGTGCCGGACTTCAACAAAATGTATGAATTGTACGATCCCTGCACAGTCATGTTCTTCTTCCGAAACAAGCACATCATGATTGATTTGGGCACCGGTAATAACAATAAAATCAACTGGCCGCTGGAGGACAAACAGGAAATGATTGACATCGTGGAGACGGTGTATCGTGGCGCACGCAAAGGCCGTGGTTTAGTTGTTTCTCCCAAGGATTACTCTACCAAATATAGATACTAAGTCCAAATCAAGAAACGTAGCTTAATGATGTATATACATAATTTAGACTTCATAAATGTGTTCGGCAACGTTTGGCGCTATCCTCAAATGAAACGTCTTTGTCTTTTGCAACTTTTGTGTATATTTTTTCGTTTTGGTTTATTTTTTCGTTTTGTCACATTTCTCAATAATATCGCTAACATTTACATCAATTTGGATTTTTTGTTCTTTTATATATGTATAACATTTAACTAAGTTTGTTTTTAATAGCTCTTTGGCTTTATAACTGTATTTAATAGTATAATTTTCAATTGCTTTCGTTTTCAATGCTTTTGTCAGTTTTACCAATTGTGATTTTAATTTAGCTAAAGGTACATACATGAATATGGAAATTAGAAGTTGGATTGTGTGAAATACTTATAGGAAATAGTATTAGTACAAAAGTATAAAAGAAAACGGCACAACAAAAGAGTATCAGAGTACATACATATTTCCATTTAAAGATTAATCAAATAAATATTTGAAAAGTTCATCATCTAAATGCGCTATGCATTTCTAGAGTTTCCCATAAATGTTGAACCATTTCAATACATTTTTTATTATTGTTCATTTAATACAACAGCTC
Organism: Hirtodrosophila histrioides; assembly: GCA_037075165.1. NCBI lineage: Eukaryota > Metazoa > Arthropoda > Insecta > Diptera > Drosophilidae > Hirtodrosophila > Hirtodrosophila histrioides. Next base: position 492,436 of record JBAMCL010000469.1, on the reverse strand, counting down.
GGTTTTTATTAGGGTTCTTACTTATATTGTAATAAGCTTAGGTTTAACAATTGGTTCTGCTACTTTTTGACTTACACAACTTAGGTTTGCTTATTACTTCTTTTCTTCTTTTAAATATATTTAGCTACATTATTCGTTAATATATTTTGTTGCTTATTTGAAACAAATTTAACTCTACAATGGTTTTTTGAATTTTCATTGACTTTTTCATACTTCAGCATATAACCAACAATTAAATATTTATATGTAAGTACAATATATATATTGTTATTCATTTTCATTTTGATATACCATTTCCTAGGCGCCTGTTGAATTGAGTTTCATCGTATAAAATACTTACTAGTATTCAAAAATATTTAAATAGGGCTTGATTTACACTTATGCAATAGGATAGGTACAAATTAGGCTCAGGCATGTGAGAAAGTCTCTAATAGGTTTCGTTGAATCCCCCACAAACGACAAAATGCAGCTCTAGTTTTTATTATTATTATAATATAAATGTATTACTTTATGTCCGTAATTATTAATTATGTTTGTATTTTGATTTCAGTTTTTCTTTTAATTTTAATTCTTGTTTTGTTTCGATTTTTTGGTTTTTTTGTTTTGAAAAATACAAGTTATTATTGTATTATAATATTTTTTTTATCAGCTATAACTTTTCTCACTTGTGGAGCAAATGCATTTTCATAGAAAAATAGAGATGCGTAGGTGGGATGAGTTAGGAAATTGTTCATACTATTATAACATTTGTTTAAGTAACGCTATATTTTTTTTTTTGTTTTTTTGACAACAACTAGTTATATCATTTAGTATGTATTTTCAACAATTTGCTTTCGAATGGCCTTTAATTTGTCTCAAAGAAGTTTTAGAAGAGTCATGAAGTGTTTTAAGTAGGTGCTAAGGAAGAAGTTATAAAATTAGAAAGTAGGCAACAGCTATGTATGTATTGTATGTATGTATGTATACACAAGTAGTTTGACTAACGCTTATCGAGGTCTTTAAGTTCTCATCTATATGTATTCATATTTTAGGCTTGTTTCTGTCAGTGTACATCAGTTGTTATGCAAAGTTCTTGTGTGCAATCTATAAAAATTCTAATTTACAATACTTCAAGTATTTTTGGCTGCTGTTTAAGACACTAGAAAAACATTTTCATTATAGAAATAAAGTGAGGGAGACTGATATATCTGCTGCTGGCTGCTGGCATTCTACGATTACTATATAGAAATATATATGTATATGTATAAACATTTGCTCTTTTACCATATGTATATAAATATACACCATGCATATTGTACATACACATATGTATGCTTGTATTTTAATAGATAGTGTGAAAAATAAATCCGAGTATCACTACTTAACTTTTAGAGTTCTATTAACAATAATAGACAACAGTCTCTAAGTACGAATACGTTGTTGTTGTTCTGGTTGTTCTGGTTGTTGTTTTTGCTGCTCTCTTATTCATTCTAATATGTTTCGGTATTATACTTGACTCATTCAAAGTAACCAACTCTAAAAACCCCTTTCATATCCTGTAGACCGTTATTAAATACCCAACAATAATCGTCTCGTAGTGCAACTCGCTAGCAGTTTTGGGGGCAACCCTGCAAGCTCTGGTGACTACCCTAAAAGTCAGTTGTTAAGCTCTTGAATGGAACTGCACGCACTGCAGCAGCGGCAACAAACTGGGCTAGAATAGCGTCTCTTTCGACCACTTTCTGGAAGTGCCGGGCAGGCTGGGATCACGGGAACGCGAATCCTCGCTTTTAACATCCTCCGCGCTATTCTCATCGTCATCGTCATCATCATCCGTTGGCAGCCGGATTAAGGGCAGCTCCAGCATGACAGCTGGCGTTGCAGATGTCATCTCATTGTTGGGCAGGCTCAGGTTGTGTGCACTTTTGCTGCCGCCACTGCCGCCGCGCAGGATGAGCTCCTTTAGGGAGGAGGGCATGCAAATGCTTTGCGGTCTTGTGGCTATCACTGAGTCCGATATGGAGGAGGCGCACGGATCGTGGCCCAGTCTACTGTTGGATGGCAGTTGTGCTGGATGCTGTGGAACTGTGCCTGCTGCTCCCGCTGCGGTTGTCGCTGCCCCTTGGCAAAAGCCAGTGGCAACATGTGTGGCCGGGCCACTGGAACACACAAAATTATTGTCCGTCTGTGGACTTGGACTGGAGTGACCCACACTGATGACCGTATTGAGGCTGCTGTATTGCGTATGTGTGGCAGATTCGCCGGCACCTAAAGGACTTGCTCCAGTGCCAGCCACTGCCTCCAACAGTCCCAGCTCTGTGTTCAGCGTGGAGCACGTATCCTCTTCTGTGGTCGTCGTGGTTGTCGTTGTTGTTGTCGTTGTCGTCTGCGGATCGCTGTGCTGTTGCAGCAGCTGCGCCCGACGCTGCGGCGGACTGCAGATCACGGCCCCGAAATGCGTTTCCAGCGGCGGCGGCACCGTCTGTGGCAGTGACGCTTGATCGTTGGTGGAAGCGCTGATAGTGCGATGACGCTGCAGTATTGGACGTCGTGGACGTGCGCCCGTCATGGGCACAGCGCTCAGACTTAGCCGCTTTGTGGGCAGCACCATGGGCATGGCCAGCGGCTGTGGAGCAGGCAGTGGCTGCTGTGCCGCCTGCGCAGCGGCCAGAGCCAGAATCTGCTCCTCGCTATCGCTGCTCAGCTGCTGCATATCATCGTCCGTATCGGCGGCACTCTCCTCCAGCCCAAACACCGAATCATCGTCGAGTGAGCGCAGCTCTGAGTCCGGGCACTCCAGCGAGGATATCTTAAAGGAACTTAGCGAGGCAAGCGGTGCCCTCCTCTCATCATTCACCTGCACATTCTGCAGCACCTTGGCCGATACGGTGCCCAGACTGACGCTGACGCTCCCATTGAGCCGGTCCAGGCTGACGGGCGTGCTGTCCACACTGATGCTGGAGGTGGCCGTGGCGGTGCCCGTTCCAGTGCCCGTTGCGGTGCCCGGCGCTGCCGCAGTTGCCGCATTTGCCGTGTAGGGGAAGCTGTTGTTGTTGCTCTCCACATTGCGCTGCAGCTGCAGCTCGACGAGCGTCAGCTTGCGACGCACGCCCAGACGCAGCTCCTCCGAGGGCGAGTCGCAGAAATGGAAGGCCTGCTGGTGATGGCCAATGGGCGGCGCCGATTGCACGGGCTTGGCCAGCGGCAGACCCAAATCGATGGTATCCGTGAGTGCGGCCTGATTGTAGGGATACACATCTACGGTATCGGCACTGATCGAGTGTATCTGCTGCTTGCGTCCGGCCTGTGCGCTCTCCGGATCATAGGAGACGATGCTGTGCTTGCGCTTAATGCTGGGCGCGCTCAGGCCAACTGGATTGCTCTTCGCTGGCGCCGGTGTGGGCTCGTGAATGCTCCGTTCCGATGGACAGGGCGAGGCCTTGGGCGTGGGCTGTATTACCTGTATGTCCGGATAGTAATAGTCCCAGTTCTCTATGCTCGATGTGCGCGATGCCGTCGACAATTTGCGCTGCAGCGTCGGCGGCAGATTGCTCATGCCCAGCGTGTAGGCGGAGGTGCGACGCTCCAGGTAGGAACTGTCCGTGCTGCAGCAGGTCATGGCGCTGCTACGACGCGAGTCGTGGCCCTGCGGTGGGGGAGAAGAAAACGTGGATGTGTTTAAGTGGACTTGGAGGTACGTACTTAAGCTAAGCTCATTGATAGCGGTCTATTGGTTGGAAGCACGTTAAGGAGGTGATGCATTCGGTAGCCTAGAGCAGAGGCAAGTCAAGACATTGAACAAGGGACGTCGGAAGATAGGTATAGTTCCTAAAATGAATCTTCCTGAAGGTCAGTTAGATATGAATAGTAAGTACGGTAATTAAGTGATCTTGTCCGATTGAAATAAAGTATCTATACTTCCCAAGAGAGTTAACGAATATTATACTATGGTATAATAGATAATCGTGAGATTCTGCTTTATCAAAACATTGTCAAAGCTCTATAGAGAGACATAGTTATCCCATTAAAATTACTTTTTATTCTGAAAGCATGTTATTGCAAGGAAAGTGTCATGAAACTGCTTAATTATACTTCCAATTGTCCAACTGAAATAACCACCCTTCAGATTCATCTGAAGCGAACTTGAAGCGGTCGTAAGCCGCAACCTTATTGATTAGGTTTGGTTCTACTTGACCATACTAATAAGGATCATTAGCTCTAACTCCAAGCCCCACTCACCGCCATCGGCACGGACAGAAACCCCTGTTTGCTGCGTGTGGAATCTGTGCGTTGATGCAGTTGCTCCTGTTCGTCCTGTGCGTCACGCTGCATGTACTCCTCGTGCTCCAGTTCGTCCTCCGTCTCAATAAAGTAATCGTCCGTGCCAAAGCTACCGCCCATTGGATAATTGCTAAAGATGCGCGATGATTCCGAGCCGCTCTTGCGTCGTCCTGGCGCACCGGGAGCACCGCCGCCGGCTGAGATAGCCGAATAGGAAAAGCGACGTGGCGGCTCCAGCAGATAGTTATAGCCAACCGGACCGGGCACACCCACACCGCCTTGAAGATATTAAGAGGTTAAGGGAGAGCACAAGGAGGAGTGGCTTGAGAGACCATGTGACTTACCCACGGAGGCGCAGCGATAGCCTCGATTGAGGAGCGGCGGCGCACTGACATTGCCCAGGGATAGCATACGCTGGCGCCGATATACCAGTGCATCATACTCATCCGGATAGATGGACATGCCGGTGGCCACAATTGCCTCCTGTAATTCGCGCTCCTCCTCCTCCTGCATGCAAACAGCGGCGACGGCTGCCATTTTTGGATCCTTGAGCACCTTGAGCGTCTCATTGCTGCTGCTGCGGCTCTTCCACACGATCAGGAACACCATCAGTCCAAAGAAGCCACCCAGCGTGGCGGCAATTCTCACTCCGGTCATCACGTCGTAGGTGGCAAAGAACTCCTCCCGTATGCGCGCCCGTTCCGCGGCATTTTCCGCTTCGGTCAAATTCCGTTCGCCCGGGGGCAACAGGGGCATGTAGGGTGTGGCCGTGACGGCAGCGGGCGCAGGTGCGGGTGCGGAGCTAGTTGCGGCAGTGTTGCTATTCTGATTGTTGTTGTAATTGGAGTACGCCGGCGGTGGCGGTGATGCGGCTGCCGGTGGCGCCTCATGTGCAGCATATGCGTCAGGATCGACAAAGGCAACCGTTTGAGGAATTTTGTGGTTGTTGTTGGATGCACGGGTGATGCGTTGCAATTGTTGTTGTTGTTGTTGGGTTGCGCCTCGAGCATGGCTAACTGTACCTGTTGTTGCACTTGTGGTTGAAGCTGCACTTGCAGTTGAAGTTGCTGATGCTGTTGCTGTTGCAGTTGCTGTTGTTGTTGCTGTTGATGGCGTTGCTGCAGACGACGGGGCACGTCGTGAAAGTTTGGCCATCTCTATTGAAACATTGTCTGCAAAGGAATTTAAATATGGATACTTGAATTAGTTCCTGTATTCGGATGCATGCCATTAACATCGGAGCCCCCATAAGTATGCAATATTTTCCAGACTTAAGCGATCAGCCACAACTTTAGTTATTGTAATACTAGTATTTAGGTTGTTTATAAGATTAAAAGGGCTGTTTAGACCCACTGGCAGTAGGCGGAATATTCGATGCCAGGAAACTGGCACACTGTTTAGACACAGGTGAATATTTAACTAATTTTTGTCTGGCAGCCTACGTCCAGTGTGTCTAATGAACAGGTCTTTACGCTGACGATCTTCATTCGCCTCGGGTTAGTTCCACTTGATTATTTAGTATGACTCAACCATTTGATATGGACCTTTAGAACCCTATAAAGCACCCTGCTATTCATCCAAATAAAGTGCAGTAGCCATCAAATAAGATTTAGAAAACTTGAAAATGAAGTTCGCTGCACTACTTTGCCTGCTCCTCGCGCTATTTGGGGCTTCCCTGGGCCTAAAGGATGGTAAGCACAAGGATGCTTATCCGTGAATGATCCTCTCTTAGTTGCCTTAAAAACAGAAATATGTGGACAGCCTCCTGAATTCCAAGGCAATGGTGGAATGATGTGCTTTGCCTACGTACCCTCCTGGAGCTACCATCCTGCAGAAAATGTATGCAAATTTTGGGTTTATGGTGGATGCAGAGGCAATGGCAATCGCTTTGGTTCGCAGAAACAGTGCGAGGATAAATGCAAAGAGTAGATTTGTAAGTCAACATTTGGGCTGGATGCCAAATAAAGCATTTCTTTTGAAATAGTTGAAAAGCACTTTCGAGCTGTCCTGAAAATATTTTCATTGAATGGATGTTTTGGAATTTATATAATCATACTGAGAAAAAATTAGTCAAATTAATTAATCTATAAGTGATCGGATATTGATAATGAGTCTGTCACTGTCTGATATTATAAGCAAATAAACATATTAATAAATAAATACATCTAGAAAGTAATCGAATAGCTAATCACTAATTATCTTCGTTCGTTCTAGATTAGTTTCGCCTGTTTGTTAAGTATGACAGCCATTTGTTAGGTAACTAACGTTAGGTAACACGTATCTTTAGAATACTATAAAGCACCATGTTATCCATCCAAATAGAGTTAGTCGCTCTGCAGTAGGCGTTAAATAAGGTTTTAAAATGTTTAAAATGAAGCTCGCTGGAGTCCTTTGCCTGTTCTTCGCACTGCTTGGGGTTTCCTTGGGCCTTAAGGATGGTAAGCAAAAGGATGCTTATCCGTGAATTATTCTCTCTTAGTTGTCTTTTACACAGAAATATGCGGACAGCCCCCTGAATTCCCCAGTTCAGGACAGATGTGCCGTGCCGGTATTCACAGCTGGAGCTACCATCCTGCAGAAAATGAATGCAAGTTTTGGAGATATGGCGGATGCAGGGGCAATGACAATCGCTTCCGTTTGCAGAAAGATTGCGAGGATAAATGCAAAGAGTAGATTAGCCAAATAAAGCATTTGTTTGCAATAGTTCAATGGCACTTTTGGGCTGTCCTGAAAATATTTGTCATTTCGATGTTGAATGGATGTTCTGTTATTTATATAATCTTACTGAGAAAGAATTTGTCAAATTAATTAATCTATAAATGATCGGATATTGTTTGTGAGTCTGTCTCTTTCCGTTATAAGCATATTAATAAATAAATACATCTAGAAAGTTCTCGAATAGCTGATCACTGATTATCTTCGTTCGTTCCGGATTAGTTCCGCCTGTTTGATAAGTATGACTCTGTCATTTGTTATATAACCTTATTAAGTACACGTATTTTCAGAATCAAATAGAGCAGAATGTCAAATCGTCAAATCTAGTTAGATACACTACAGTAGCCATTAGAGAAATCTATTATCTGTTGGAAATGAAGCTCGCTGGAGTACTTTGCCTGCTCTTTGCACTCTTTGGGGTTTCCCTGGGCCTTAAGAATGGTAAGCATAAGGATGTTTATCCGTGAATGATCCTCTCTAGTTGCCTTACACGCAGAAATATGTGGACAGCCTCCTAGATTCGAGGGCAGTGATGATGAGGCCTGCTGGGCCTACATTCCCAGCTGGAGCTATTATCCTGCAGAAAATATGTGCAAGTTTTGGATCTATGGCGGATGCCACGGCAATGAGAATCGCTTTGAATTGCTGAATGAGTGTGAGGACAAATGCAAGGAGCACTTAAAATTGGAAATTTGATAGTGGTAAAATAAAATTAATATAAAAATATTAAGAAATAAGAATTACATCTGCCTTTCCGAAGACGGGCTGGGTAAATTTTAGGCGTCGCGACGCGTCGGGTGTCATCCGGGCATCCTAGGGGTTAACCAGCTTCTGTTATTTTCCCAAATATCATTTGCTGAGGAATTTGAAATTTATTTGGGTGCGATTTGGCTACTGAACTCCATATTTGAATAGCATACGTCCTTGTCTTGTTGATCAGCCTTATGTTTGATAGGCTCAGTTTGTTCCACATCCAATAATCAAATGCTGGTGCGCTCATCTTCTGAGGTAGAATGTTCTGCACCGGATTAGCTCTGCCTGTTTAATAAGTATGACTCAGCCATATGTTATATAACTTTATTAAGTACACGTGTCTTTAGAACACTATAAAGCACCATACTATACATCCAAATAAAGTTAGTCGCTCTGCAGTAGCCATCAAATAAGATTAAGAAAACATGAAAATGAAGTTCGCTGCACTACTTTGCCTGCTCCTCGCGCTATTTGGGGCTTCCCTGGGCCTTAAGGATGGTAAGTACAAGGATGCTTATCCGTGAATGATCCTCTCTTAGTTGCCTTAAAAACAGAAATATGTGGACAGCCTCCTGAATTCGAAGGCAATGGTGGAATGATATGCCTGGCCTACGGACCCTCCTGGAGCTACCATCCTGCAGAAAATGTATGCAAATATTGGGTTTATGGTGGATGCAGAGGCAATAGCAATCGCTTTGGTTCGCAGAAACAGTGCGAGGATAAATGCAAAGAGTAGATTTGTAAGTCAACATTTGGGCTGGATGCCAAATAAAGCATTTCTTTTGAAATAGTTGAAAAGCACTTTCGAGCTGTCCTGAAAATATTTTCATTGAATGGATGTTTTGGAATTTATATAATCATACTGAGAAAAAATTAGTCAAATTAATTAATCTATAAATTATCGGATATTGATAATGAGTCTGTCACTGTCTGATATCATAAGCAAATAAACATATTAATAAATAAATACATCTAGAAAGTACTCGAATAGCTGATCACTGCAACTTTGCGAGGATAAATGCAAAGAGTAGATTTGTAGATTAACTATAAGCAATGTTTTCCATTTGATGGCATTTTAACTTGTCAATATATTCGCAAACATTACTTCCTCAATAATTTACTGCATAATCAACGGATGATTGGCACGGAAAACTCATCTGCAATATCGAACATTTTTAATTAAGTATTGAAATTAAAGGAAACTGCTCACTTTTCATCTTATATAGCACCTCCATAATACATATTTACATTTATGCCTTCGATAGGAAACTTTCAAGCAGGCAAAATGAAATTTTCCGCTCTTCTTTTCCTGTCAACTGGCTAGTTCGCCGTTGCATTAGAATGTTCCGCGAGTATAGAAGTGGGTACCTATTTACTATATATTGAGGATCCCCTTTACCATATAATCAACCAATATTCTATCATAGATTGCTTATCAATACTGCGACAATACTAGCCTTTTCGATACACAGGATCAATGCGAGGCCAAGTTGTGTCCTGTATTGACCTGATTACCAATGGCTAAGTATCTTCCAAATAAAGCTAGCAGATAGAGATGGGAAGTGGGAGAAAATATTAGATAGTTCATTATCTTCAGCTCTGATATTCTGATATACTTGTAGAACTGACAGGCAGATGGAAATGGCTAGATCGACCCTCTGGTGAAGAATTTAAATACATTTTTTTTATTACATTACAATTAGTTAACAGCGAACATCTTATACAAAAGACATATTCCGCTCGTAAGCATGGTAAAGAGAAATCGAAAGCGTGTGCGGTCTATTCATCATCATTTCGCAAAGATTTTAATACTTATGTTACTATTTATTTAAATACATATTTAAGAACTCATCCGTAGACTATCTCCCAAATTAGATTTGTGTGCTTTAAGCAGAGGTCTTTGCCGTTTTCAAGAGGCTAACTTGATAAACATATCGTAGAAAAATCTGAGAAAAATAATAAGGTGTTGTCATATCACACTACCAGCTTAAAGCTTACTTCCTACTTACCCAAACATAATAAGGACACAATGCAATTGCCCCAAAAAGTATGCTATGCTTTAACGCATTGATGAAAATATCAAGTGAAAATCGCTCTAACTCATTCCCAAGCTGGTCACGTCTGGCTCCCCAACCGCCCACAGCAATTAAAAAGCCATAAACTCATCCACATTTCTTGGCGCATTCTTTGAAAGTTTTTTAATTGTTTTTAGCGCTTTCATTTCACATTTTTGCTCGGCACTTTTCTCGCGCTATGCCGACATTCCCTTTGGGAAATAACTTGATAAATTTTTAACGTTTTGTTGAAATGAGTAAATTAAAGTTACACTCATTCATATATACATACATATTTACGAGTGTGTTGGTGTGTAGGTGTATATGCTAGCAGCTCGCTGCTCCATTACATCCTTGGATTTTCAACAAGTTGCACGCTCAATAATTCAGAAGGACGATTCGCCTGTTGCCCGTTGTCTGTCCTGCTCATTGTCATTGGGCAGGGCAGTTACAGTTACAGATGCCACCCCTCGCTGCCTCCATTTGCCACTCATCTAATTGTTCGTTTTTGTATTGACAGCCGCGCAGTTGCGGAGCTCCGCTCTGCTGAATTTTTCTATCTCAGTTGTCTTTTTTTTCTCCTTCAATTTTCATCTTCGCTTTTTGTTTTTTTGTAGTTATACCATTTTGTGTATGTGCTGCATATCTCTTCCTTTCTCTTTGTCCTGGCCAAGGACAGCGACGCGCTGTCAGACAGGCTGGCCATCAGTCGCCTTCAAATGATTATTGTAAAAGTTTTTGGTCTAATGTACCTCTGAATTCTCGTTGCTTTATGTGTTTCCTTTTTTTGTCCCGCTTTTCTCAGCTTGTTTCAGTTTTCCATTTTCACTTGGCTTGGCCCAGACAACAAAAGTTTTAATGGCCATTATCTATTGGCCATAATTCGTGCTCCCTTCCGTGTGCAATATAATGAGGCGATGTAATTTTAACTCAAATTGCAGTCTAAGCACTTTCGAGGGATTTTTAATGACTTGTCAGTTTTGCTATTTTTCCCGACCCTTGGATGCTATTTAGTGTCCGTTCACTTAATTTTATTGGCAATTTTTCAAGAAAGCCAATAAAGTTGAATAATCTTGCGTACATTATTTGAATATGCGCATAATTATAACAAATTATTAAACTGAGCAAAAATATGATGATTTTACACAAGGGATAATTTTAACCATAATACGCTCATAATTAATCGAAAAGTCAATGCGATTAAGAACAATTAAATTAATTTAAAAGCCGGAAAAATGAAATTTTCTGTATAATTGCAAATAATACAGATAACAGGAAGAGAAAAAAATAAATGTAAATTAAAACTTATTAAAATTTTGTAAATTAATAAAGAATGGAAAATATTAAGGCCTGTTCTGAATTTCATTCCGAAACAATTCCACAGAATAGTCTGTAGCATACTTTTTGGAGCAGTATATAAATAGAAACCTTGCTTTTTTGTATATTAATTTATTTTATAGACGTACTTAAAAGCATGCTTTACATATTTCTGTGGAATTGATTCGAAAGTGGAATTCAGAACAGGTCTGAATATATAAGTAATTCTTTATAGTTGGAAATTTCTTCACGCAAGGTGAGAAAAACTTACTTTAGCAATTTGTCCCATGATAAAAGCATTTGGTCTGCAAGTGTTGTCAGTTTTAATAAGTTTCCGCTTGCGTGGAGCGTTATCTGATCCCTCATATCTAAATGTACGTAGTATCATCACGCCCAAGACAAAGTGTGGAAGCTGGCAGTTTGAGCAGACTGATAGATTACCAAGCTCGTGGGGATTCGGGATTCGGGTAAATTGCTTGGTTACACAAAACTGATAATTGAGTTTAGCTGGCTTAAGCAAAAGTTCAACATGGAGAGAGAGAGAGAGAGAGAGGAGAGAGAAAGGCGCAAGGAGAATACAATATATAGAATACACATTAACGATGTCGGCACATTGAAAGTGTATATCAACGCCATATCGATGTCAAGGGCGATGTAGGGCAAAATGAGCGGAAAATGGTCAGCCAGACTAACCGCATGAGAGCAACATGTTATTGTTGTGTTTGTTGTTATTGTTGTTGTTGTGCAACATGATGAATGATTGTGGTTAGGCGGTGGGGCAAGGGCAAAAGCAAAAGCAACGGCAAACATTGCTGACAAGCGGCCTCAACTTGACTCAGCCCCTGGTGCGTATGCGTAATGTGCTTATTTGTGTGTATGAGTGTGTGTGTGCGAGTGTGTATGCGAGGACTACGGCGGAATAATAATTCATCAATGTTAGCGTCATGTTTCTTTTGTATGTACACTGAGCAAAACAACAAACAACGAATTTAAATCACGAAAACCAGCTGCTTTCAAATTCACATTTATGTACACTTTTAGTTTCAATCAAAAACGTATTTTGAATTTTATTACATTTGTCGTTCATCTAAAATACATTTTTAATTATAAGTAGCCAACATTTCATCCGAAAATTCAGTTTAAATGGAAAGTTTTCACCAAATTCGACTACTTTTTTGCCAGTGTATTATTGTCCAGGCAATTTTTGCCTTTTAGCGCAGCTAAGTTGGCCAAAATGAAATTGACGGCAAATCAATTGAAATTATATATACTTTTATACATATACATAGTACACGTATATATTTATATAATTTTGTATGGCTGGGCAGCCAAGCCAACAATGTCTTTGTTATTGTAGTGTGTGTGTGGGTGTGCGGGTGTGTGTGTTTGTGTGTTGCATATTTGCCACATCAAATTGAGTTGTGCTTTGAGTTTTGCTTCGACAAAGAAATCATTCATGTGTATTGAGGCGTAATACAACAATTTATATGCACACTCCAGTACATTTCCCTAGCAATAGCCTCAAAAAACATTCAAATCAATAATGATATATCTGCATTTATGCTTAGGTAATTCTTAAATATGCTCTAAGACAAACTCAAGTGCTGCTACAGAAAGAAGCTAAAGTTTCAACTGAATTTTGTCATATATTTATAAATTTATTAAATTCATTTAAGAGTGTTTTAAGGGCATTTATTTGTAATACTTTAAGCTGGAAAGGTTACTGTTAGCTTCTACCATCTTAAAGACTGCTTTTATAACTGAAGCTAGCTTAAATTACTTTTTAAAAATCCTAAATATTTTTATTAAATTTAATACGGAAGCTTTCTATTAACTTTTGCCACTAAATACCAGTTTGAAAATCAATTTAATTTGAATTAAGCTGAGCGTGGCTTCACTTCCTTGAATTGTGGCTGCTGTCCCTACTTAAATGAGCTGCATTGTAATTTAAAATACAACCACATAACCACCATACACACTTACTTCCATGTAAGCGGCTTTTAAGAGCATTAAGCAAATGAAAATGAAAATATTCTTGCCGCATAATTTAGGCCGGTTTTACTTCAATATTCTAACCGCCTTGTACTTTTATTTTTTAATTAATTAAAATGTTTGCTAAGCTGTAGAAAATTACAAATTGAATGCCTAAGATTTTGGGCTTACGGAGCCAACTCATCGGAAGGCCTAGAGACCCGACTTGCCGCATGCCCGTCTCTCTCTCTCTCTCTCTCTCTCTCTGTGTTTGGCTTATTAGCGTGTGTTTTGTCTATGCCCTGTCGGCAGTTCCAGTTTCAGTCAAATTATGAGCCACGCCCCCTCCGGGCCTCACCTGGTTGCAGCCCGCAGCCGTGCGCCATTTAACAAACATTCCGTTAATCTGCTACACTTGGCAGCCACACGACCATGAGGATCTCTGGCTGTGGCTCTGGGCTCTGTCTCCTGTTCCGGCCATGTCCTTGCCCTGCCCGTGCTCATCCTTGCCAACGTCGTTGTCGTTGTTACTGCTTATTGTTGTGCTTTTATTGTTATGGCCATGTTTTTTGTTGTTTCATTTGGCGGCATTGTTACCGCCCTTCCCACCCGCTTCCCGTCCTGTGTGTCTGTGTGTGTGCCTGCTCATTTTTATACCCTTGGAGAGGGTATTATAGTTATCTTACAAAATGTGCAACGCCTTCCATTACTATTTTATGTAAATTGATAAATATTTTTTAATATATTCATTTTATTAATTTAATATAATATTTAATTTCAAACCCAAACAGGATGGAAAATATGCGATCAAATGCCCATATATTTGAAGTTTAGCACCAAGGTCTTGAGTTTCTGGTTCTGTTTAGTTCCGCTTATTTATCACTTAACTATATTATATATTATATAATATTACTTAAATCTATTTAGTCACGTTTTGGTAGCAACAAAATAAAGTTTACAATAGTTAAAAATGAAGTTTGTTGCAGTTATTTGCCTGCTCTTCGCATTACTTGGGGCTTCACTGGGCGCTAAAGATGGTAAGCATAAATTCTTAATCCATGAATGATAATATATTTTGGCGGCTTTCCACCTAGAAATATGTGAACAAAGTTCAGGCAGAAATGGGCTTGTGTGCAGACAAAGAAAACTCCTCTGGAGCTACTATCAAAAACAAAACACGTGCAAGAGATTCGCCTTTGGCGGATGCGGAGGAAACCGAAACCGCTTCAAAACGAAAAAAGACTGCGAGGATAAATGTAAAGGGTAGATTTATAAACAAAAAATTTGTTCTGAATTATTGAGAATGGGGCTTAGAGCTGTATTGATAATGCTTTCAGCTCGATGTTCATTGTATGCTCTGGAATTTATATAAACATGTTAAGGAAGACAATTTCAAATAGCATTTTATTAGAAATGCATGGAAGATTTACAACAAGCTCATACTAATCGGAATTGCTCTGGTTAATGCTCTGGTTTCTTCCATTCTTTTCAAAGTTTTCTCATATGCGATTACTCCATCATCTATCTATCATCATCTACATATTTATACGCATACGTTGACGATCTTCGTTTGCTCCGGATTAGTTCCGCCTGTTTAATAAGTATGACTCAGCCATTTGTTATGAAACTTTACTAGGTACACGTATCTTTAGAAGTCTATAAACCACCCTGTTATACATCCAAATAAAGTTAGTCGCTCTGCAGTAGCCGTTAAATAAGGTTTTTAATTGTTGAAAATGAAGTTCGCTGCGGTACTTTGCCTGCTCCTCGCGCTTTTTGGGGCTTCCCTGGGCCTTAAGGATGGTAAGCACAAGGATGCTTATCTGTGAATGATCCTCTCTTAGTTGCTTTATACATAGAAATATGTGGACAGCCCCCTGAATTCCAAGGCAATGATGGATGGGTTTGCCGTGCCTACGGACCCTCCTGGAGCTACCATCCTGCAGAAAATGTATGCAAATTTTGGGTTTATGGCGGATGCAAAGGCAATGACAATCGCTTTGGTGTGCAGAAAGATTGCGAGGATAAATGCATAGAGTAGATTAGCCAAATAAAGCATTTGTTTTGCAATAGTTCAATGGCACTTTTGAGCTGTCCTGAAAATATTTTCATTTCGATGTTGAATGGATGTTCTGGTATTTATATAATCATACTGAGAAAGAATATATTAAATTAATTAATCTATAAATGATCGGATATTGTTTGTGAGTCTGTCTCTTTCCAATATATGAATACATACATCTAGAAACTAATCGAATAGCTAATCACTAATTATCTTCGTTCGTTCTAGATTAGTTTCGCCTGTTTGTTAAGTATGACAGCCATTTGTTAGGTAACTAACGTTAGGTAACACGTATCTTTAGAATACTATAAAGCACCATGTTATCCATCCAAATAGAGTTAGTCGCTCTGCAGTAGGCGTTAAATAAGGTTTTAAAATGTTTAAAATGAAGCTCGCTGGAGTCCTTTGCCTGTTCTTCGCACTGCTTGGGGTTTCCTTGGGCCTTAAGGATGGTAAGCACAAGGATGCTTATCCGTGAATTATTCTCTCTTAGTTGTCTTTTACACAGAAATATGCGGACAGCCCCCTGAATTCCCCAGTTCAGGAAAGATGTGCCGTGCCGATATTCCCAGCTGGAGCTACCATCCTGCAGAAAATTCATGCAAACATTGGGTTTATGGTGGATGCAGAGGCAATCAGAATAACTTTGGTTCGCAGAAACAGTGCGAGGATAAATGCAAAGAGTAGATTTGTAAGTCAACATTTGGGCTGGATGCCAAATAAAGCATTTCTTTTGAAATAGTTGAATGGCACTTTCGAGCTGTCCTGAAAATATTTTCATTGAATGGATGTTTTGGAATTTATATAATCTTACTGAGAAAGAATTTGTCAAATGATCGGATATTGTTTGTGAGTCTGTCTCTTTCCGTTATAAGCATATTAATAAATAAATACATCTAGAAAGTTCTCGAATAGCTGATTAGTTCCGGATTAGTTCCGCCTGTTTAATAAGTATGACTCTGTCATTTGTTATATAACCTTATTAAGTACACGTATTTTCAGAATCAAATAGAGCAGAATGTCAAATCGTCAAATCTAGTTAGATACACTACAGTAGCCATTAGAGAAATCTATTATCTGTTGGAAATGAAGCTCGCTGGAGTACTTTGCCTGCTCTCTGCACTCTTTGGTGTTTCCCTGGGCCTTAAGAATGGTAAGCATAAGGATGTTTATCCGTGAATGATCCTCTATTAGTTTCCGTACACACAGAAATATGTGGGCAGCCCATTGAAGTCGAAGGCACTGATGGAAGGAGATGCGTGACCTACTTTCCCAGCTGGAGCTACTATCCTGCAGAAAATGTATGCAAATATTGGGTTTATCGCGGATGCAGATGGCAATCACAATCGCTTTGGTTCGCGGCAACTTTGCGAGAATAAATGCAAAGAGTAGATTTGTAGATTAACTATAAGCAATGTTTTCCATTTGATGGCATTTTAACTTGTCAATATATTCGCAAACATTACTCCCTCAATAATTTACTGCATAATCAACGGATGATTGGCACGGAAAACTCATCTGCAATACCGAACATTTTCAATTAAGTATTGAAATTAGAGGAAACTGCGCACTTTCTCATATTCATCCAATGCTAATCAAGCTCGTATAGTTTGATATGGATAGGTTATATAAACAGTTATAATTGTATGGAGAGTATTTCAGTCGAATAAGAAATTTATCAGTCGTTGAGGAAACTTTCAAGCAGCTAAAATGAAATTTTGTGCTTTTCTTTTCCTGTCAATTGGCTTGTTCGCCGTTGCATTAGAATGTCCAGAGTATAGATGTGGGTAACTATATACTAAATACTGGGGATCCTCTTTACGCTACAATCAACCAATTTTTTCAGCTGGCTGTCCTTTCTTCCATTGCTGGAATTGCGATAACAATGAAAGGGAATGTGTTCTCGGTCGAGGCAGTTATGATCACTGCAGAGACGGTGGTCGTTACCCTTCAAAGGAGACTTGCGAGGAAGCTTGTGCCTAGTTGAGTTATAGACGAGCAATGGCCTGAACTCCAATGGTAGACCATGGTTCAAATAAAGCTTGTTGAAAATGTCTTCAAGTCTTTCGGCATTCTAAAATAATCGAGTATTAAGCTCTTCGGTGATGGCAAGCGGGAGAAAATATCAGATCTATATCTTGAGCTCTGATGGCCTCTCTGATGACAGGCATGTGGAAATAGCAAGTTGATCCTGGTTAGGTAATCACTCAATGAGAGTTGAGCTTTGATTTTTGGCAGTTTCTAACCGATCGGGCTAGAAACTAGGATTATTTTACAGAGTACGGAACTGATGTGCCCTGCTGTGCAAGCAGTGCACTGCTTTATACGATTGTGTTTGCACAAGGATGAGTATTGGGATTTCAGGATATCTCATGCTCGATGTCAGATCAGTTTGCCATATCGTATTGCTGTCATAGGATCAATTATCTTAAAGGGTATTCAAAAGTCGGCACCAGCAAGCTAAATGTTCTAGCTTGTTTTATTTGTATTGCTTTCTTTTTGTCTTTAGTGCTAAGCATTTTACGTTTATGAGCACAAGACAGACAGAGGGGGTGGGTCTCTCAGCAATCCCCTGCAACATTTATTTCGCAACAAATGCTTTCCAGAGCCTTAAAAATAAACAGGAATATCCTTTAAATTGCGTTTGTGTTGTTCTTATTCACTGACGCACAAATTATGCGCTTAAAGTCAAGTTGAGCGAGCATTTTGTGAAACTCGATTTGAGTTTGAAAATGTGTCACGTTCTGTATTTTGTCTACTTTTAATATTTGCTCAAATATTTACCAGTAAAACGTGCCCAGCCTTGCCAATGGGCAGGCACAGGCAAGGCACAGGATATAACTGCCTGTATGAGTCCTGGCAGCAGTCAATGTCCATTTGCCTAAGCTGTTGCCAAACTCGCAATGACTTTGGCCCCATTCAAGTGGCAAATGGCTTCACTTTTGCTTATTTTTGGCATTTACGCATTTTCGCCTGACTTTGCCTAAGTTAATAATTCACTGTCAACTTGTATATGGATTTATTGCTTAATCACTTGGAAGACCACAGATAAAACTCCAACCATGTATCGATGTCCTCGGCGGTGTGCGAGTCTATAAATCAAACATTATATTTATTTATACACATAGTCTACGTCTACTTCTATATCTGTTTGCGTAATGAGTTCAATTTGTAATCAAAGCCAATGCTAATACACAAATATATTGATGAATTATACTTATTTGCTGTAATTGGGCGAACATTCGAAATATTGGAATAATGCTAACATAACTTGGCACAAACAACACTCCCAAATGTAGGCTATAAATATTCTTCAACATTCCAACAGCTTTTTATTTACTTTACTTTGAATATTGTGAGGTGATATGCATAAATTCTCAACAAATTTGAAATTTATGAAATAACCATTAATAAACCCACATCATTTGCATTATTTATAAGTTAATTTCCTTTTAAAATAATTTGTTGACTTGGCAGAGTTTTTTTTTTTTGCTTATTTTGCTGAAATTTAATTCAGAGAAAAATCAATTACAATAACTTACGCGGAAACAATTGCTTTAAAAGGATATGTAATGGATCATTTGCTTAATTAAATTACAATATATTTTATGTACTTTCGGAATTTCGAATTAAAATGCATTACAAGCACAACTTCAAGAATATAGTCGTAATATTTGGAACCTACATAAGTATATTTGATCATTTTCTCTTTATATCCTGCCTATCCAGAAAATTCGTCATGCTTTGTCTTGTCAAACCTTGTGTTAATTTCTAAGCCCATATACCATTTTTAGTTAAGATATATATATATAAAATACTAAAAGTCAAATTAACAACTAGTTCAAAGCAATTTGTATGTGGCACAAAGAGTAGATTTGTAAATTCCATTCAATGGCACTTTTACTTGTCAATATATTTGAAATGCATCGCAAAACATTACTCCCTCAATAATTTACTGCGTAAATCCGAAGCTTGGCACGGAAAACTCATCTGCAATATCGAACACAGTCAGAATATCCACATCCTGATAGATTTCCTGAAATTTCGCTTATCAGACTAAGAAACTTTCTGTTATTTTCGATTAAGTATTGAAATTAAAGGGAACTGCTTACATTTATCTTATATAGCTCCTCCATAAACATATTTATGCCTTCGATATAAATAGATGTACAAACGAATAATAATTTGGGAAACAAGCTAACTTAACGTATAATTATTAAAAACTGGTTACGTATCTTCATTCTGCAATATTTATTCATCCATTGCTAATGAAGCGAGGCACGAGGTTATACTATAACCAGCTATTATAATTGTATAAAAAGCATTTCAGTAGAATTGGACATCCATCAGCCGTTGAGGTAATTTTAAACGATACAAAATGAAATTTGCTGCACTTCTTTTGCTGTCATTTGGCTTGTTTGCCGTTACATTAGAAGAGAAAACTTTAGAGGTTCCAGGTAACTATATACTATATACTGAGCATCCTCTTAACGCTACAATCAACCAATTTTTTTTTCAGAATGTGCTGAAATAGATTGCTGGCGCTGCAGTCCCGATCTAAAGTCATGTTCTCATTTTAGCACTTCATCGTGCGACGAATACGGTTCAGAGGAGGGATGCCAAGAAGGCTGTGTGGCTCTAAGGAGATAGGATGCGGGAGAAAATATCAGATCCATATCTTGAGCTCAGATAGCCTCTCTGATGACAGGCACGCCACATGGAAATGGCTAGATCGACCATTTTTATATAAAATATGCACATTTCTCAAGCTAAATGCACAATAAAATAAACATCAACTACATATATTAACTACTAAACAACTAAATAACAATTTGGGAGCGAAGAACACTGGCAATACGCAGGATAAGCCACAAAAGAAGGCGAAAAAGTTAAATTAACAACTAATTTAAAGCAATTTTTATGTGGCACCCTGACAAATTGGGAGCATCCAAAAGCGGCCGGCGGCAGGACAAAAGTGTCCCGAATTGGATTCAATGTACAATACTGTCACTCAAGCCTGGCGCTGGTCCTGCTGGCCGCCAGCCTGCCTCTGTCTGGCTGTCCTGTTCGTCCTGACTGGCATGTTGCTAGACAAAGGCGTCTAGACAAATTTATAACGACTTTGTTAGCCTTGTTGTTGCTGTGGCCAACAGCATTCCAGGCATTCCTTTTTATTTTGGACGCTCACATTTTGACATGAAATTGACAAATGTGGCCAATGTTCTAAACTGTTTCGGTTGGGTCTTTCTAAGCGTGTGTGTGTGTGTGTGTGTGTGTGTGTGTGTAGGTGTAGGTGTGTGTCAATGGCCTCTGTGTTGAGTGGAGAGTGTTAATTAAATGTTATGCCAGTGTCAGTTAATTTTCACTAAAAAGAATGGCAAGCACATGTCGTATACGTAATTTACTTGCATTTGCTGCCACACACACACATACACTTGGTGCGTGAGTTAGCCTTTCTGTATTTGTGTGTGTGTGTGTGTGTGTGTGTTTGGCAGCTGCCTGGCGACACTTGACTTTTGTTTTTATATCCTTAACAGCGGCGTAAAAGTGCCAAGCAAAGATGTACAGTATTGTATAATAAAAGCGCCACAAAGTATGCAATGTTTTTACAATGCACAAACACACACACACACACACAAACACACACATACACATGCTGGCTGGCAGGCAGGCAGGAAATAAACGTCGCTTGAGTTAACAATTACTGACACCATTAAAGTTTTGTGCTGCTGCTGCAAAGCGCTTGCCCCACCTCCCCGCCCACGCCCACGCCCACTGACACGCCCACCAGCTCACTAGGGCTTTGTCTAGAGGCTGTCATTATAGTTTTTTCTCTTCATTCTTATTCTGCTGCTTGCTTTCTTGCCACAGCAGCTGCTGTCGTTGTCATTGTTGCCACTGCTACTGCCACTGCCACTGCTGCCTTAACTGTTGCTGTTGTTATTGTAGTTGCTCCCACTGTTGCTGACATGTCGCCTTTGTCTTCTTCTCTGTGTGTGTGTGAGAGTGTGTGTGAGTGTGGGTGACATGTGCCTGGCACAGATTGCACATTGTCCGCATGCTTGCCACATATTTTATGTGGTTTGTTACCCACTTTGCCAGGGGTACGAAAGGGTGTCTCAAATATTTGATTGAGTTCACATCAATTAGCTGAATGCATTTCCAAACTCCAGCTTTTATTTTTGGGTATTTAATGAATTGAAACCTCAAAGACTTCAAATGCTATTCGTAAATTAAATTTGAATAAAACTTAAAAGTAGCCTTAAAAGAAATTAACTGTTTTCTAGACTTACAAGTCTTTCCTAATCTCCCATTTAGGATCATCAAGATCAGTTAAACATTAATAGAAATACATTAAATCTAAAGCTTACATTAACGAGTTCTTTTGATGGCAGGAACTTGATTGAAGAAGGGAACATTGTTAAGAAACTTTAATAGTAAGAGTAACCTTAGGATAAATACGATAATGTAAGGGAAAGTTTCATATAGTTTCATAGTCTTTTATGTGGGTATTAAGTTTATGCATTTATCTTAAACAGGGCATTTATCTTATAGGGCAACTTACAGTCCAGCAGACTCTTCTAACTCACATCTGTGTCTGACTGGGCGGGCAAGTTTTTGTCATGACAGCGTTTCATGCAAAACGGCCCTAAAAACTTTTGCCACAATTGCGCAAACTGCTGCCGGAAATGCGCTTTGATTCAATGGCCAAAGGACAGCCCTCAACGATGATTTCAGAACTGACCTCGGCCCATGTCTGGGCGTGTCTTAAACTTTGAGGAACCTAAGTAATTTAAAAGTCCATTCGCCTGAACGTGGCCCAAATGTGTATTTATCATAATGCCTGCTGTTGGCTGTCGTGTTGCAAGTGGAGAGCCGTTGCAGGTTGCAGGTTGCAGGTTGGAGGCTGCAGCATGACGCAGCTGCTGCCATTAACCTATTAAATCCCCACTGCACGTAGACGTAACCGGGCCGCCGTGAAGCTGCACTCGCAAACTCAATGCACACAGCACGTAGCCACTTCCGTTGAGCATGGCCAGCAGTAGATGGACAAGGGGCAGGAGCAGGACAAAGGAGCAGGGATGGCAAGTTAAGGTTGGTCGAGCGCACTGTTGCCGCAGGTAGCTTCAGTTAGCCTACCTCCCTTGCCATTAAATCAGAGTTAACAACTGCGGGTTTGTTGCTTGCCCACCTGGTCGCAGGGTTGCCTGACCGCCCTGCCTCCCCCTGCTCTTCTGTTTGGCTCGTCTGTTTGTCTTCCCTCCGGCTCATGAAGCAGCTGCTGCAGCAGGATTAAAACTGCAGCAACAGCTTTCACTTTGCGAGCAGTTGCAGAAATACGAGCACTACGCGGATGACTCGCCAAAAACAATTATTTGCATAAATAGTACCCACCGTGGAGTGAGCATACTTAATATTTATTCAAATGCCACACACACACATGCACTGATTCAACACACACAGTTTCACACACATAAATATGCAAAACAAAGCAACGCCTGGCGAACTAAATTGAAGTAGAATAAATGTCAGCAGGCGCCATCTAGCGACCGTTTGCATGGACAGCGGGGGGGTTGGCGGGACGCACAGTGATTCTAGTCCGCTGTGCACAATTCATAACCGCAAAATCGTTTATAATTCGCAATAAGCTAACTTTGGTATTTAAATCTTAGCTTTTCTGCTCAGGACTGCTGCGATAAATTTCAATCAAGTATTTTATTTACAACAAGTATTCAAAATATTCCCTTTGAGTCAGGCATAGAAAATCCCTTTGAAAATAACCTTAAAAAGGAAAAACCATTATATTTATTGTTAATTCCCATCCTACGAAACTGAAAGTATTGCTTTGATAATTTCCCAAATAACGATTAGTGAGACTTGATCCAAATTCCCACCCTATTAAGCTGAAGGCCTCGATAATACTCGTATTAGTTTTAATTTTAAGGTAATATTGTAATAAAAAAATAATTTAATCCATTTGAACATAGCGGAAAAACGATTTGTTAGACTTCTTCCCAATTAACATCCTCGATGCTATTGCTTAGAAAATTTCCCATTGCCTTATAAGTTTAATTTTAAGGCAATCTATTTGACATAACCTCATAGAGGAAAAAACGATTAATTAGTGTTCATCTGAATTCCACAGAAAAGTGTGAATCAAATAGCAGAATCTAAAGAGCAATTATAATATATTAATAATAAATGAAATCTGCAAGTCCATTAATAAATATTTATAGGCCTAGTGTAAGCAATAATTGGCAAGTCCATTTATATATATTTGTTTTTTCTTATATTCATTAAAATACCCAGAAAAGCAATAACAATTAATTATAATAAATAATTTATAATAATAATAAATACGCTCTGCAAGTGTATTGATATATATTTATTTGCCTTGTATTTATTACAATTGCCAAACAAAGCAATTGCAATAAATGACGTTTATTTTTATTTATTTAGCACACAGGCAATGAATCACTGTGCGCTGCCACTGCCACTGCCACCTGTTGTTGCCGCTGCAGCACTAGTTCCCCGCTATTTCCGTCGCCTCAACTCCCCTTTGGCACCCCCGCCGCCAGCTGTCGCAGACCTTCATTTTGTCTCGCAATTTGATTTTATTTCGCTCTGCGAATCGCTTTGTATTCGCATTTGTCTGTTTTCACGGTGTCTGGTTTTACACTTTGTAATTGAATATTTTAAGTGATTTCTGCTTTGACATTTTCCTGGTTAATTGACAAAACGCGACGAAGTGCGCAAAGATTTACATCGCCTTTAGTATTTGTGTATTGCATGTTGTTAAAAGCGTCATTTGTTTGTCTTAAAGAATAAAAGATGCTCTTAAGAGCATCTATTCTCTTCTTCCATTATCATTTTAAAACGAAATAGCTTTTAGCTGGAATTTATTTATTTCTGTAGGAATATTTTACAAGTATTTATTTATTTTTTGTAATAATTTACTATATATATTTTTCTACTTAATATCTTTTCCCTTTTTATTATAGAAAATTAAAACAATTTTTGTTTTTTCAATGGCAGCATTTTTACCTGGAATTCTCTTAAACTTCGTCGTTTATTTCTGTAAAGATATTTTCCAAATATTTATACTTCTGTTTATAGCCTAGCAGAGGGTATTATAATTTTGTCTCGAAATGTGTAATGGAGTGAAGGAGACGTTTAAGACCCAACCAAGTATAAATATTCTGAATCAGCATGAATAGCCGTCTGTCCGTCCGTCGCAGAAAAGGGCCATCAACTGGAGACCTCCAAAATGGTAACTTGTAGTGGCCTTTAATTCTTGAGAATCGCAGAGAAGGGCGATTTGTCTCTTTCTCTCGCTCTCGCTCTCGCTCTCGCTCTCTCTCTCTCGCTCTCTCTCTCTCTCGCTCGCTCTCTCTCTCTCTCTCTCTCTCTCTCGCTCTCTCTCTCTCGCTCTCTCTCTCTCGCTCTCTCTCTCGCTCTCTCTCTCTCGCTCTCTCGCTCTCTCGCTATCTCACTCTCTCTCTCTCTCTCACTCTCTCTCTCTCTCTCACACACTCTATCTCACTCACTCACACACACACACACACACTTAAGTGGACTTCCAAAATAAGCTATTGCTATTCCACAAACTATACCACAAACTATACCAAAATGACAAATTGCAGTGGGGTCCCTTGAATTCTTGAGAATCGCAGAGAAGGGCGATTAAAATTAAAATACTATGTTTTGTATGAAAAACTTTGTTGTTTAGAAAGATATCCTCACCAAACTCATCCAAGCCGAGTCTCTAAAGAGTTTATACAATCTGACCAAATTTGATCAAAATCGGGTCACTATATCATATAGCTGCCATAGGAACGATCGGGTGAAAAATGAAAAAAATCAAATCAAATTTTGTTTAAATGCTGCTTTAAAATGTAATCTGAAGTGGGGGTAATTTTTTGGTTAAAGTTCATGAGAAAATTTAATAATAAAGTTTGGCTTGTAAGGTAAGTAAGTTTAGAATTAACTGATTATTTTCCAGTATTTATCCTTCTAAACAATTTTAGATTCTCATCAATTGATGAGAAAGGTGACTAATAAATTTGACCTGTATGATGAGTAATAAAAATGTTTCTGCTTTTGGGGTTTTCCCTTCAATTATAGATCAAAACTAAGCAGATTTTCATGCGGAATACCTTGCATGACTGCATCGTCCGATTTTGCTTTAAATACATGTTTTTCCAGGAAATTTAATGTTTTTAAATGTTAGCATACAAAAACAATGGCACTAAATAATGCGCATGGCTTTTGTTCTGTTTATTTTCACAGGCCGTGTGCGCTTTTTGTTTAGTTTATCTGTTTGGTTTAGTTGTTGTCTCTGATTGATGATTGTTGCAGTTGTTGGCCGGACTAAATTTAGTGACCAGGCTACTAAAGCGTGTACACTGTACAGGTACTATAAGGCAGAAGCGTGTTTCATATAGATTAGATAAATGTTGGGCGTCATCGACATTTGCGTTAACCTAACAATGATAATGTGGCAAAATGATGGACTGTGCAACAACATTGGAACATGAATGTTACCCAATGACCTGGAAACATTTAATAGCAAATAGGTTAACATATTATCGGGTATTTTAAGTTCTAAATTTCAGACACTTCACAGTAGCTCACAACTGAATGAAAGTAGGTATCTGATTAGCGGCTTAAAGGGCATCAAATGCTCAAGAGCAGCTACTATTCATGGCCATCTGATTAGTTTGGGCACCAATTTACCATGTGCACTTCAATACACATTCTATATAATTTTATCCAAGCGTGAATACCCCAGGGATGCACAAGGGTTCCGCTGCCCCGCAACACCCTCAACTTGCCA
This sequence comes from Hirtodrosophila histrioides, assembly GCA_037075165.1. NCBI lineage: Eukaryota > Metazoa > Arthropoda > Insecta > Diptera > Drosophilidae > Hirtodrosophila > Hirtodrosophila histrioides. The sequence continues at coordinate 466,467 of JBAMCL010000469.1, read as the reverse complement.
CAAAAACTCAAAAAAAAAACACACACACACACTGTAATAAATACTCAACAGTTGCACATTTGAACATTTGAGTAGAAAATGTATGAAAAAAAGGACGACGAAACTATATAAAAAAGTGAGACCAGTTAAGAGATTTTATATTCCTTTTTGCGTCATTTTTTCAATTCAGCCACAAACAACTTTTCGCTGACGTCTGTGAGTGTGTGTGTGTGTGGGTGTGTGTATGTGTATGCTCGTATCTGTGCGTGTGTGTGTCTGTGTGTCTGTGAAGTTGTTTGAATGTGTGTTTTTCGTGAAATTGCCAGCCAGGCGCTCAGAATTCTCAGCAAGCTGCGTAGGCGTCCCTTCATGTGGCGGCTACAGCCAAATTTGTGTGTGTTTATTTAGAGCTGCCCCAAATCGTTCAGAAAAAGTTCAAGAGAACAATGCAATAAGCCAAATGAACGAACCATGTTCCCCAATGTGGTTCATCTAGTTCATTCATTTCGAAATGAATATATAATAAAAAATAAGATATTTTGTATTTTAAGTTGTTTTTTTTTTTTCAATAACTAAATTGTTCCTTTAGATTTTTCTCCCAATCTTTACGTATAATGTAGTGTAATTTTTATTAATTTCTTAATCATTTGTTGGATTCAGTTTTAAAGAGAAAAATAAGCTGACTTAGAGGATTATCTCTAAAGAAAATGCAACTCAAACGAGTAAAAACTTGTGAACGATTTGTTCCAAGAAATTAAACCCCTGAATTTATTTTTTCAATTGAACTAGAAGGTTCAACTCTAGCGGACTGTGTGGCCTGTGTGTACATGCTTATTAATACTTAAGCACTGCGCACACACACAGATACAAACAGATACACACAGATACACACATGCGCGCATTTGTTGCATGTGTAACCGAAGTTCCACTTGTCACAGCAAAAGCAACAGCGACAGAAATTGTCACAGTGATACCCACAAAGCACACATGATATCTCAAAGTTAATGGCCGTCTGTCTGTTGTCTGTCCCTGTCCTTGCAATCCTTGCAGTCCTGTCTATTCTATCTCTAACACTTTACCCCCAAGCAAGTTGTTAAGTAGTTCTGGTTTCCCTGTTGCTCTGTTGGGTTGCTTTTGTTGTTCGGAAAAGCGTATCATAAGCTCCACTTAACTCGCTTAAGAAAAACGCAAGTAGCTTTTCTCACAGACACTGAAGAGTGAAGGCAGAATATGCACAACAAAACTGAGAATGCAAATATGCTCTTGAGAGTTTAAGTAGATATACTACTTGCAAGCAGGTTTAGGTACTACGAGTATTCCAATCTCAGAACTGCATTTTTAAAGAATGCTACAATAATATATTTAGTTGCAGGTAACAGCATTTTATAGAACTTTTAAAGTTTGCAATGCTTTAAAAAGGAATCAATGCATGCTCGATAAAAACTGAATTTAAAAACCAATATTAAGCATTCCAAGAATTTACTTTAGCTTTCAATTAAAGGCTATTCTATTTATCATCTACTCTTTTCAATCTACATTTCTTATAACTACACTCCGGAAAAGATTATATTTGGTTTGAAAAGTTATGCTTCTGAGCTACTGCACTCAAAAATATACAAATAGAACTTCATCAAAAGCGATTCGGAATGAAAAGTACTCAAAAATGGAAGCAAACCTGAAAATGTTGTTAAATCTATGTCATTTTGGAATTAATTTCATTTAGAAAGTAATTCTTCAACTTTAAGCCGAAATATTAATCCAAGAAAAATAGTTTTGAAATGTGCAAAGATATATGTGTAATTTGCGAAGAGCTCAGAAAACTAACAAAACAAATAAAGTACAAACAAGAAGTTTAGCAACTTTTGCTTACGAGTTTTACTCAAGTTGATCGGTTATATCATGGATATATTTACTACAAATACACACATAAGTGTGCCTGCAAAGAGAGGAGGAGGTTGAAAAAGGATATGGCATGTTTGTGTTTACGTGGCAACGTTTCCCTTTTAATTAACTTTACAGCATCGACAACAGCAACAAAAGTAACAACTACAACAACCACAACAGTGACAACAACTACAACGACAGTTGCAAAAACTTATTTAATTAAAATTCGCCATTCAAGCAGATAATTAGATTTTTTTAAGCGCTGCCAAAACTGTTGTCCTCTCTGCTGTTGTTGTTGGTATTGTTGTTTTTGTTGCCACCACCTGCTCAATGCCGTTTAACATAATTTTTGGCGAGCTGGCCAGAAAATAGTTGCAGTTATGTTGGCCTCAATGGGGGCTGCGGGTTCGTGTTCGGGCCCAGTTCTGGCCAGCATAAATTTACATACATTGTTGGACTTTTGGCTGCCCAAAAAGGCAGCAACAACAAAAATCGATAGCGCTGCAACAAATTAATAAGATTAATTGGCGGCCACAGCAACAACAACTATAATAGCAAATGTTCACTACAATTTGGCCAGGACCTGTGCACAGAGGCCAGAGGCCAAAGCCAAAAAACCCAATTCCAACCATTGCCCAGCCACACGACCAAAAGAAACGAATAAGTGAAGAGTGCTCGATTGGAAGATATCCTATAGGCAGTTCTGAAATATCCCAAGTCTTGCTTCTTCTGTGTTTATTTTTCGTTGCATATGATATATTCTGGATATATAAACAGCATTCTCAAGTATGGATAGAAGTGGAATTAAATCTAGAAGAACTTGAACTAAATCGTTTTACTCATTTTCCAGGGGCTGTGCGGAAACATTCAAGATCTTAAGCAAAATATATCTGCGTATGGTACACAGGAACTTGCATACCAAATTTAATATCCCTAGCTGTAATAATCTCCGAGATCTAAGCTTATCACGATTATACCTACTTTATAAGATAGAAGTTGCTGTTACAACTTTGATACTCTTCTGAATTGGTCAGTACAGGGTATGAAATCACTAGGACCAACGTTGACAGCGCGGCTTTTCGGGTCGAATATAAGGGCCGGGGGCTCTGACACGGCCAGGCTGGTTGTCAGGTGGAAGGGAAACCCCCACAAATAGGTATCGTGTTTGTTTGAGGTTACGCGCTATTTTATGGGCGCTAACTGAACACAGCACACAATTCTGATTCTGATTGACACAGCCAGTGGAAATTGATGTCGCGCGCACAGGCGACAGCTGGGAAGGAGGTCAAGTGGGGACGGGGGCGGCAGAGTTGAGTGGCATGCGAGCAATTTGAAAAACGCTCTAGCAAATTACGCTAAATTGGCCAACAGCTGTACCTACAAAATCCCATGAAATTATATATAGAAATAGGAACATATATATAATGAATATATTATGGTATTTCAAGGTGTGCAAATTTATTTAATAGTTGTATATGCATCATTTAAATTGTGTTTATTAATCAGACAATGGGGTGTTAAGTTCTCCCGTAGCATCATATACTCAAATGTACACACAGGTGCCTGAGAATGTGTTTACTTGTTGTGCACATGCTCGTTAAATATTTGCGTACTGAATTTTGTTTACCAGCTGAAATCATTACTCAATATGAATCAGTATATTGAACTGAATAATGGCTGATATTCAAAATATGGAAGTAAATAAATATAATATATTCCAGTTCCCTCGAAGTTGTTTTAATTCAGCATTGACTTTTGATTAAAGTGAAGAACAAATTATGGCTAAACTTATGATTTAAGATAATGAGAAACAAGACTTGAAAGCATTCTATGTAAATGCTTTAAAAATTGTGGAAAAGGATGTGGAAATATAAATTCTATTTTAAAGCAGAACACACAAAACTTTTAAAACTCATTTTGACGTTTAGTTTTCATCCCAAAAAAACACAAAAAACTTATACTAATCGATATGTAAATCTCATTCCATTTTCACTAACAAGTTTCCAAGTGCTGCAATGAAAATTGCTTTTAAGTTGTAAATTTACAGCTTGAATTTAAATTAGAGTCCTTGCCAAAAACTGGAACAAAAAGTTTGCCATATAACGCAGCCATTGGCTATTTAACTAAGATGGCCATTAGAATGAACTTTAAGCAAAAGTTTTGGAAAGAGAATTTTGTATAATATATGTATATAAGATGTTTCACAAATTAATACAAACTTACTTGGATAGTCATCTCAATAATTGCGCTTGTTAAATATTAAAAGCAAACTTGGCTGTTCCAAAATGCACACAACGTTTGGCCAGGGAGACATGGAGAGGTGGAGAGGCGAGGGTGGTCGGGTAAAGCCTGCCAGCCAGGACATTGTCAAAAGGCAGCAGCAGCAACAGGCACGAAGCAACTGGCAACGTTGGAAGCCAAAGACAATTTTGTGCTTATAATATAAGTAAGTAAGCAACAAGGACGATGTCAGGCGAAATGTCGAAGGCGAAAGCGAAAACTATAAAATTCATTGAGAGCAACGTTAAGCAGAGCAACAAGTAACGCTGGGCATGAGAATGGATTTGGGATTGGGTTTGGGTTTGGGTTTCGACGTGGATCTGGGTTTGGGACAACCTAGTGGGTGTGCACTGTAGATGGTGATGTTGTGCCAAGTAACAGTCACTTAAAACGGGCCAAAGCTGAAATGTGCGCCATACTTGAAACGAGAACAGATTTAAGTGCAGCCACATCAAATGGGGGCGTGACTGGGGGTGGGCCTGGGCCTGGGCGTGGGCGTGGGTGAAAATGTGAAGGTTAACCGCGCGCTTCTTGCGATATTTTTATCACCCAGCATTGGGCAGCGCTGCCTAAGACTTTGCCACATTAAGTTAGACACGCAGCGACACAAAACACTTAAAAGCAGCCCACAAGGCGTATACGTAATCTCCGCACAGTCTGTTTAATGGATGTGTGTGTGTGTGTGTGTGTGCTTGGGGGAGGTGTGTGTGTAGGGGTGTGGCCCTGTTCGTGCCCTAATGAATGTGCCGCTGAAGCAGCTCAATGTCGCTGATAAGACACCAGCCGCGTGCTGATAATGATAAGTATCATTAACTTGAGTGAGCATGGAGCCGACATTAAGCTGCTGCCGCCCATTGTCATCCTGTTGCGCACTTTAAGTCGCTTTTGACTGTGGCATTGGCATTTAACTAACCTTGGCAGCGATTTTCTTTTCTCTTATTTTTTCGCATCCGCAGTAGCGGCCATTTTGCGACATTTCCCGTTTCGGATAAACGCATTTGTGCGCGCGTCCTTCGACAGTCAAAACAACCTTTGACACTTTGGCAATCGAGGAAGGACTCAGCGAATGAAAATCTGAATATGCATGTAAAAGCGCCTGCGACCGTGAAAGTAATTGTTGCATGTGTTGGTCAAACACACTCACACATACACACACACACACATAGGCTGGTAGGCTGAGTGGCATTCAAATACCTACATATGTATGTATATATATTTTCACCAGCATCGGTAAAAAATCAAAGCAAACTATCTGAATTGATGTAAATGTTTTAATATTTATATATTTATTTGTTATGGGCTTTAGATTTAATTCGATAGGAATTTTCATATCATTACAAAGACTGAAAAACGTTCGATATTGCTGAGATACAATAATATCGATAGCGGCAGCTTAAACTATCGATATTGGCGATAACGACAGTCTACTGATGGTTATGGTTATGGTTTCTTTGCGAATTAAGCTAAAGAATGTTGAGTACAGTCAGTATATATTTTTAAAGTTCTGCGTAGCATTGATAGTATCAATAGCGACCAATTAAACTATCGACACTTTCGATTACATTCAACTCAATTATAAGTATCAGCTAAAACTATCGATACCTCCATTAAACGTACTAAAAAGTTGATGAATACTCAATCAATATCTATTGCCATAATATTTCTGATTACTATCGATAGTGACCGTTGAAACTATCAATACTATCATTTACAAATGTTCATTTGCAATACTATCGATAACTACATTAAGCCTTATTAACTTATTGTTGCGAATAAGACTGAAAATTGATGTGTATATCAAATAAACACATATTTTACAATATTTGTGGCTAGTATCATTTGTATAGGCTTTCACCATTCAAAATATCGATACTATCGATAACTATATTTAACGATTGTTCACTTAAATGAATAAAACTGCAAATTGTGTGTGTATCAAATCAATATCTGTTACTTTAACATTTCAGAGACGTGGATAAACGTCTCTTTTCATTCTGAAAACGACATCATTCCACAAATATAATTTAGAGCTTCTTTTGTCTACGTGCTTCAATGTTGATGCGATTTAAAGCTGGCTCTAGAAACACACATACACACAGACAAAAACACATATGACTGCAATGGCTTAACGCAGCTGCATCGATTTAAAGTGTTGCACACACCCACACCCACACACACACACACATACACATGGAAACCACCCAAAGCTTTGCAGTTTTCGCTCTTAACTTATTTTTAGTACGTTCCATTTTGCTGCAATTTCTTTTTATATTACAATTTATTGATATATGATTATTTTCTTGTGTTTGTGTGTGTGTGTGTGTGTGTGTATAACTGCCAAATATCAAGGTAACATCTGAAACCAAACGTCTGTACGGTATACCTCTGCCTGGTTACATCCACCTTCGTTTACACAACTATCAGATAACTTAATTTGATTTGCTGTGCACACACACACGCTCAGACACACACATACACAATGTCTGCGTATGTATCTGTGGCTTATACGCTCGACTGGCGTCGCCTCCTTCGTCTTGTCCTCGAATTCCTTGTGCAGCAATATTTGGTGCAATTTTTCATTGCATACTTTTGGGCGCTGCTCGCATTGTGTACCCTGCACAGGCAACAAATGGAGCGTGTCCTGGCAAATCATTGGCGATATCATGTAGCTAGTCGTAAACTGGCTTCAGTTCGCAGTTGAGTGCAGCCAAGTCTCCAGGCAGTATTTATCTCAAGTTACCAACTTTTTCTTGCAATAGTTTTACTTGCTTATTTGCTGCATCGAATTATTGAGTACGACGCTGAGTGCTGCAGAAAATGTTATTCGAATTAAGTGAAAAACTTAAAAGAATAAAAGAAAATTCGATGTTGAATGATAAGAGAAGCGAAAACTATCAGAACAAATGAGGCAATTAGTGACATTTCTCTGAAGTGTACGGATTTCCAAAGAACTTGAAAGTATCCAGCATAATTCACCCTCCGTTTCTTAAAAAGGTTACGAAGACTTCACATAGTACCAAAGACACTATCTTTCGGTATTTTCCAATGTTCCTGGCTTGTAAAGATATTAACCTTATAAGAAATGGTTTTTCTAGACTTTCAACTTACACAACTTTGTCAAAACTGAACAGATTGATTCGTTTGTGGATTTCTTTACCCTCTAAGTCTAGATTTATTTGGCTTTCAATACTGAATATAAAATTCTTTTGATGTTTTAACTTTTACATTTTGGGAAAGAAATTACTATGTGGAAAGCCAAAGGGCCTCTTTTAAAAATGCCCTAATGTTCCTAAATTATCCCTTGCAGGTCCTTAGGGCATTTAAATATTTAAGTATTTAAGTATTTTAAGCTCTGTTATATTTATAATCTTCTTAACGTTGAAAAACTAATCATTTCTAATTATTTACATACTTTGGCTTAATATCAAAATTCTGCCTATGAGTAGCGAAAATGTTAATGAAATTAGCACGCATTGCCAAGATTCCGGCAGTTCATCAACGTGGCTATAGTAAATCTTGCCAAGGGCCACCAAAATCGATATTCAATAAGAAGCATGTCAAGGATATCGGTAAGAAGGTCGCAGGAGCAGATAAGATTTCAGTAGTTGGCACTGGACAAGTTGGGGCTACTTGTTGTGCCTTCATAATTGATCGAAAACTAACGACTCACTTGGTTATGGTGGATCTGCGCAAGGAATGGGCCGATGCAGAGGCACTGGACTTTCTGCACGCCTCCAGCTTAACAGGATCTCCTACAATTGAGACCTGTACGGATGGCACCCGAACAGCCGGGTCGAAATATATCATTATTACAGCCGGTGTGCGACCTGCCGGCAGGGATCGTTTAGCCATAGCCCAGGCCACGGCTGAAATATTGGCCAAGGTGGTACCAACATTGGTAAAGAACAGCCCCGATGCGACATTTCTCGTTTGCTCCAATCCTGTAGATGTCATGACCTGGGCCGTCCAACAGATCGGTGGACTGCCCAAACACCGCTGCTTTTCCGCAGGATGTAATCTGGACACGATACGCTTTCGATACCTAATCGCTAAGCGTTTGGGTGTGGCAGCGTCTGCGGTCGACGCCTTCATCATTGGCGAGCACGGCAATAGCGCGGTGCCCGTCTGGTCGAGCTTAACCGTGGGCGGTATCTCATTCCTACGCATTATGCCAGATATCGGCACCGATAAGGATAAAGAGAATTGGAAGGATATTCATAAGTCTGTTGTGCAAGCCGGCAGAGCGGTATCCAGCGTCAAGGGCTATACGAACTGGGGTATTGCCCTATCTGTGACAGATATTTTGTCCGCAATGATAGAGAACAGCGGTCGCATCCTCTCAGTTGGCACGGATGTCAAGGGTGTAATGGGCATTGAGGATAGCGTCGTCCTATCCCTGCCATCTGTGATGTGTTCAAAGGGAATTCGTCAAGTGATCGAGCTGCCATTGACAAAGTTTGAAATGGAACTATTTCACAAATCTGTGGAGAATCTTGTCAAAACGCAGTGTTCGTTGAAGCTATAGATGAACATTTTGCCTATAAATTACAGATTGTGGTAATAGCAGTACGCATATTCGTACGGTATAAATAATTTCAGTTTACTTAATGTTCAAAATTCAGACGTATAAGTCGAGTAGCCATATCAGAATTCTAGGCTAGGATAAACTCCGTGCCAAAGTCGCAGTTTTGTGTATAATAGTTTACAATAATATTCAAATAAATTACATAACTCATCAATAAATCAATTTTATGTAATTTTCCTGGGCAATTAATCAAGTTAATTTGTGACTTAAGGTAATTTCATGCATATTAAGTTATCATATTTATGTATAATCTAGTTATAAGATATTTGTATAATTATAGTGACTAGTGCCCTAAGCTTATAAGCTTTAGCTTGTAGCACTAGGAAAGATCAAGTAATTAAATAAGTTCAAATATAATTATTAAGAATACTACAGTCGACGTATACACACGAAACACCTTATCCTGAAATTGTCAAATATATGTTCAAAATTTGCAATGAAGTTAAGTACATTCCAAAATTGCATCTTATATTAGTTTCCTAAGAAGGACAGATTAACAGACTGATGGACAGGTGTACTCAGCTATTGATATAAATCAAGATTTTAAACACTTTATAAGGCCAAAGTTGCCTCTTTCTGCCTTTTGAATAAACATAGCTGCATAAGTAGTTTCAGCTCAGGGTGTAAGTATAACAAATGTATATTTAATTTCAAATTCAAGCTACAGCCGCAGCCATTTGTTGATTATTCTGGTGAATTTATAATTGAATTCTATTAGCATGTCCAGTAAAATAGGTAACTCAGGCAGTCATGAAATTCCATTTAATTTAAACTCTGCTGGTTGTTGCTGTTGCTGATGTTGATGTTGATGTCATGTGACTGTCAAACTCGCCTGTTGCTGTGGCTCGACCTTTGCAGTGGAAAACTTTTTCACCGTGCATCGAGTTTTAAGTAGCTTAGGGCGGTATAAAGGATGCGGAGTCTGTAGCATGCGAGTATATACATTAACATATTTTAATTAAAAAACGTTGGGTTGTCAGGCCAAGACAGTCTATGTTGTCTGCTGCACGTGGCGTATGAGTGATGTCTTTCACCATACATATATGGATAGCACGGGTTCATGTGTGCTGCCATCGCTGCTGGCCTTTGTTTTAATATTATTTCTCTTTTTTAAGTACACATAATAAATGCCAGCTGCTTTTTAAGCCTGCACACGCAGAGGCGCCAATTTAATACTGGCATTAATTATTTAAATCGTATTTTTAAACACTTGACTGAAATGTGGCACACTCCCGGTCACCTTCAGTGTCCGCTGCCTAAGTGCAAGAATCGCTTTCGAATACGTTTTCGAGTCCGGCAGGCACACATCCGGTTATTGTGTACGTGCCGCAGATAATTTGGCTCGCAGTTGCTCTTCTTGCCCCACAACAATGTGAAATATGAGCAGTCAAAATTATTGTGAATAACTGCCCTGTGCTGGTTTAAACGAGCGCTGCAGGCAACATCCGATCCCCCTACCCCGCACAGCCCCGTCGTTTTCATCAAGCTCCTGCCAACGTGGCAGCTCGTGTCAATTTTGCAAAATTGAAACCGGGTCAATAATATGGCAACAACACGCACAGCAACAACAAATAGAGGGCTATATATTTTGAGCATTGGCATTGGCATTGTATTCTCGTATATTCAGTACATTCAGTACATTCAGAGGTGCTGTCCACGCACAGTGGTAAAAAATTTCCACTCTAATTGGCAGTCTCTACCTTCAAATTATTTGACAAAGCCAAATAATAAAATATTTTAATTGTACTTAAATATTGTATGCCAAAAGTTTATTACAGATTGTTGCTAACTTCAGACAGGCAAAACTACAAATTTGAATTCTAGATATAGCCCATATTTAATCCTTATAATTGTACTTTTATTTCCACATCATTTGATATTCCAAATATGTGATTCAAATTGCCAATTGGCGATGATTGAAATGATCTATTCTTTTAAACTTCTTCTGCGATTCTCGAAAATAAATGGTAGTTGAATAAAAGTGCCTATTTTGGCGGTCCACAGATCTCCCCTCCTCTGCGATTCTAAAGAATTGAAGGGAGTCTAGTACAATTGCTCATTTTTGAGGTCTACAAGGTATTACCCTCCTCTGCGATTCTCAAGAATTGATGGTAGTCCAAGAAAATTGGCATATTTTGGAGGTCTACAGTGGATCGCCCTTCTCTACGAAAATCACGAGTATGTTTTAAATAAAAAGAAGTATTATAATTATGTATACATTATTGTTACAAACTATATAGTCGATGCTCATTGTTCAATTGCTTTAAGGACTCGTAGATTTCGGCATTCCATCCTAACAATTTTTATTAAAGTTTTATAAATATACATACATATCTTGTCTATATTGAGAAAGATATTCAGGTCTGTTTCCCTATCCGATTGAAACCAAGTCAATCAAGCTGAAATTGTTAACTCTTCTGAATTCTGTAATATACTTAGAAACTTGATTGCAAAATAGGGGAGAGTAGGGAAAACTATTCGAAAATAATTTCAAAAGTAACAAAGTTCATAATCACATTTGAAAAAGTGGAGACTCAGTCGGTAACGATGCGGAAATGGAAACCTGCCAGATTGTTGTTATCTTAGCCATTCTATGGCATATGCTTTTGTTATTATTTCCATGTTATTTATGAAAATCGGATTTGAAAATCCACAAGTTAACAAAACAAATATCTGTGGTTTCTCGTATAGTAGCCTTGGGTAATATGGAGGAAACAATTTAAATAATATTTGTGTACACATTGTACAAGTTTACATATTTTTTTGTGCTTCCGCTTAAATTTGTACTTTTTCAGTAAATAACAGCGGTTTACTTGTGGCATGTTTGGTTTGTTTGTGGCATTCTTAACGCGTTTTGCAACAGTTTGTTGCACTTTTCCCCTTGAGGCAGGCAAGCGAAAATCATATTCCGAATTTGTTGGCTGTTTTTATAAAGTTTGAAGAGTTCTTATATCGATTGCTGCAACTTTGTCTGAACTTATACACTTGGCAATGGATTATGCACTTTGTTCTCCACTGTGCAGTTGAGTTTTAGGCAATTTGTGTGAGTGTCTGTGTGTGGTTGTGTGTTTGTGTTGAGGGGACTCCCCCTTTTTGGTCATGTTTTACATGCAAAAAGAAAATAATAAAGATTACTTATGCTCGACACGTCGACGTTGCCCTCGCACATTTGTCGCTGCAGCCGAAGCGTGACTATGTCTGTGTGTGTGTGTGTGTGTGTGTGTGTGTTATCGTTTAACTGTCTATATAACTGCCACACTCGTGTGTGTGTGTGTGTGTGCACACACAGCAGCAGCGGCCGCGGGCGGCGTTAGCGGCAACAAAGTCAAAGTCGTTTGCGATAAAAGCGCAAACACAGTTACACACCAGGACACACATACACCAGAACACACACAGACACACAATTTGACACTCATAATGGAATGAGTATTAGTATTCGTATTCATACGACATTCAAATGTTTGAATACTTTGCTCTGCACTCTCCATTTTTTTTTTTTTGGAATTTTGTGTGCATGCAGCTTTTGTGGAAATGGCAAATTGAATGCGAAATTGAACTTTTGCCAGCCAGGTGGTAGGTTAGTTGGGTGGCTTGGGTGGTTTGGGGATGGCACAGACGCTCAAAAATTGGCAACAAGGTGCGCTACATTTCCGCACGGAAATTTAGTATAATTGTGTCGATGTCGATGACATGGAGCGCCGGAAACTGTTGCTCCCATTTCAGCAGCCAAATATACATATACTATAGCCCAAGCAACAACCAAAAATTGATGACGCTCAGCGTGATGAGCACTTGAAGCCAACACAGCGAGAGTTCATTAAACATTTAACTGGTGTTTGTGCCCAGGCCAGGCCAGGCCAGGACAAAGCCGCAACCAGAGTGTTTTTAGAGCGCACGCATATTGCGCATACGCCACGTCTGCCACGTCGCATGTAAATTAAACATTACTTATTATTATTAGCGCGTGTCACCGAGATTTTCAGCGAGTCACGTTATAATCAAGTCAAAAGGCTAAAGCAGCCGAGAACAAAGTCCTAGAGTGTACAAAACAGGCGTATACATTCTGTGGATTTATCAGGCTTAAGTTTAAGATACTTTTTAAATGGCACAACATTTGTCGCTATGAAAATGGAGCTGGGACTGTTTATTTTTATACCCTAGCATGAGGGTATTATAATTTTGTCTCGAAATGTGTAATGGACTGAAGGAGACGATTCCGATCCAACAAAGTATATATATTCTGAATCAACATGAATACCCGAATCAATATAACGATGTCCGTCTGTCCGCCCGTCTGTTTCTATGCGAACTAGTCTCTCAGTTTTAAAGCTATCGTAATGAAACTTGGCACAGACCCTACTTTTTACTGCAGGCACTACATATGCCGGAACCGGCCGAATCGGACCACTATAACGTATAGCTGCCATAGGAGTGATCGGTCGAAAACTATGTTTTTGTATGAATAACTTTTTTGTTTATAAATGTCTCGTCACCAAACTTTCCCAAACATAGTCTCTAGATAATTTATACAATCTGACCAAATTTGGTCAAAATCGAACTGGACTCCCTTTAATTCTTGACAATCGCAGAGAAGGGCGATCTGTCTCTCTTTCTTTCTCTCTCTCTCTGTCTCTTTCTTTGTCTCTCTTTCTCTGTCTGTCTTTCTCTCTTCCTCTCTCTCTCTCTCTCTCTCTCTCTCTCTCTCTCTCTCTCTCTCTTTCTCTCTCTCTCTCTCTCTCTCTCTCTCTCTCTCTCTCTCTCTCTCTCTCTCTCTCTCTCTCTCTCTCTCTCACTCTCTCTCTCTCTCTCACTCTCACTCTCACTCTTACTCTCTCTCACTCACACACACACACACTAAAGTGGACCTCCAAAATAAGCTATTGCTACGCACAAAATATACTTGCAAAATGACAAATTGTACTGGGGTCCCTTGAATTCTTGAGAATCGCAGAGAAGGGCGATGAAAATTTTAAAACTATGTTTTGTATGAATAACTTTGTTGTTTATAGAGATATCCGCACCAAACTCACCCAAACCGAGTTTCTAAATATGTTCTACAATCTGACCAAATTTGATCAAGATCGGGTCACTATATCATATAGCCGCCCTAGGACGATCGGGTGAAAAATACAATCTGACCAAATTTAGTCAAAATCAAACCACTATTTCGCTATGTCAAACTATTTGCTTATGCAAATCTAAACTAAGTGAGAGTTTCATTATACTTCAAATAGTTTCCTATAATTGCATCAAAATCGGACCACATAGCTCCCATAGAAGCAATCAGATAAAAATTAAATTTTATATAAAAACCAATTCCTGCTAGGTATATAGCTTCGGCACTCCGAAGATAGCCGTCCTTTCTTGTTTAAAATAATATAGCAAATTTTGTTTGCTTTGTTTCTTGTGCGTCAAAACTATCGATTGTAGCGCTGTTGACAGATTACTTATCGATTGATTCTCTCTACTATCGATAGTTCTTGATCATTATTTTTTTCGATATTACAAACGACTTATGCATTATTTAACATTGCTGGAAATGTGTATATGAAAAATAAGAATTTTTCGCTTGAAGGCACAATGGGAGAAATCGGTTTACTGGATATCTCTCTATTCACCGTCCAAGCCATTATTTTCAAGTTATATTATAATAAAACACTCCTTTTCAAAAAAGCAAAAAATAAAATTATTGATATTTAATAATGATATTTACTTAATTTTATAAATAACTGCCTTGTCTGTATTGTATTTTAAAGCCTTAAACTGTCCCATAAAACTATCTATAGACTTGCTCTTTCATTTGTTTTATAGATGAGAATATTTATTTGAATTTAAACTTGCCTTTTGCTATCTTTCCAAATATAGATTTGCAGCAATACTTGAAACTCTGAAGACTTGCACATATACCAAAAATAAGAAATGTGTTGAATTGCTTGGCAGGCGCAACACATTTGGCCTAAATCAATAAACATTGCGTATACGCAACGTGCGACTGGCTGCAAAGACGCAGCCGCAGGCAGCACACAGGCAAACAAGCAAACACGGGCACAATTCATAAATGTTGAGCCAAAGGACATGCAGACATTGCCCGGGACGGTGGCAGTGGCAGCAATGCCTGCGCCTCACCTGGACAGGTTGAACGTTTTAAAAAATGGATCAATATTTCTGAGCAGCAGCCGCAGCAGCAGCCAAGACGTTGACGTGGCAGCTGTGTGTCCTTGCAAGGACAATTGTGTGGCATTGTTACTGTTGCTGTAGTCGCGTCTAAATTGCGCACACACTTATAGTAGAAGCCCTGCCTCGGTGTCCATGTCACGGTTTGTGAGACTTGTTCTTGTCCTTACAGCACAGCGTGTGAAAACTGAATAGGATTCTTTGACCCAACAAAATCAGGGCGCATTCAAGTGGCAATTAGCTGCGTGCAACATCCAAAACCGCTGCCAATCAGCAGCAGACCCGCACCCCTCCCCTGCTATTGCCAAATGAGTAAATCCAGCAACATTTTACCTTGAAAAAAACAACAAAAACCGTACACATAACAACAATATAAAATATCAACAAATTGCAGCCAAAAATGCGCGGTTAGTAGCACAAATGTTTAGAACAAAAGCAAAACAGCGCCAAATTGTTTACAAATTGGCAAACTAATTGCGTTTAAATTACAACATTTTCGTTTTTGTCGAACAACAATTGTGTACAATTTCTGGCGAATCACCTGCGAGGCATTCATTTTCTTCTCCTTGTTTTTTTTTCCACAATTTTTATAGCTTCGAGACGTGTTAAACAGCAAATTGTGGATCAGCAAGGCCAGCTAGTCCCAGTTTGCCTCCGTTAGCCACAGCATGGCCATACACACACACACCCACACACACACGCACACCCCAAAAGCAGGCTCCAATTTGCAGCTCAAACTCAGATGGCCGTTGGCTGCAGGGCAGTCACAAAGCGACCGCAATGTTTGCAAAAATTGCCTCGGCTTTGATTAATTAACTTAAAACAGCTATTGACATGCACACACAGAGACACACACACACACATACACACACAACTGGCAAACACACACATACAGCAAATGACATTGGCATAAATTTAATTGAATTGTGTGGCATGTGGCATGGTTGAAATTGAATACTGCTGCCGTTGCATAGCCATTAATTTCATTTCATTTCATTTCATTTATTTCTCTATTTTATATACAGGTTTTTTTATATTAAATTCTTAACTAGAGTTCAGGCAACCTGGCCTTTTCTACTTTAATAATGGTGTAAATTAATGCTATATGTATATTTATATTGAACAACATTATCAGATGGGGAAAAATTACAAAACCCCTTCGAATTAGGAAAAAAAAAAAAAGGAATTAATATAAGGGTCAGGGCAGGAAAGGAAGGGGAGAGGGAGAGGGACAGAGACAGGGAGCTTAAGACTAAGGTGGCTACGCCAATCATTAATGTGAGGATATGCTGACTGCATACATCTCAAGTTGAAGATTTCGTTGGCGCAAGGTCCTGGCTGCAACAGTTTCATATTTGCCCTACTATGCAAATCAATCGTAGAGTGATGCCAGGGTAGGTTAAGCATCATTTTTAAAATTTTGTTTTGGGAATTTCAATTATTTAAGTGGCATTTTCTACATCAGCCCACACCGGTCACCTGAAATTATTCTTGAAAGATTACTGAAATTTGTTTTCTATACTTAAGCCAATCCTATTAAAAATGGAAATGCGAATTTATTTAACTTCTTTTGAATCTTTAAATTCAATATCTAAATTATCCTAATATTTAACACATCTTCCATTAATTCTACTTCCCTAACTAATCGCCACTTGGAACTAGATTCTTTACTTTTTTTAAATATACCTGCTTTTCTCCGGGTTGCTAGTATTCTCCATTTTGAGAAGTATTCATTTATTTCAAGGATACTTGGAGTTTATTTGTGATGTCTGATGCAAGGGTTCCTGAGCACAATGGCTGTGTCGTCTGCGAACATCGAGGCTGTGCAATGTCTTGAGAAGGGAAGTCTGCGGTGAGAATATTGTAAAGCAAGGGTGAGAGACAGGAACCTTGTGGACACCCTGCGGCGGTACTTATCGTAGTTGATTTAGCCTTTCCTAGGTGTACAGCAAAGGATCGGTTACTCAAAAAACTCTGAACTAATTTGACGAGCTCAGAAGGAAAGCTCATGCAGCACATCTTGTGGATTAGCCCGTCATGCCAGACAGAGTCGAAAGCTGCTTTTATATCTTACACCATTCCTGTGGATTGAGAATTGGAAAAGTTTTCTTTGATCATATGCTTGATTTTCTTAAGCGGGTGTATCTAGAGTGCTCCCTACGAAAACCAAACTGATGGGGCGGAAGAGTATCATTTATTTCCATAAACTGATAAAGCTTTTCTTTCAAGATCTTTTCAAGGATTTTGCTGACAGACGAAAGTAGGCTTATTGGTCGGTAAGATGTAGGCAATTCAGATGGCTTATTTGGCTTGCCAATGGCGATAACCTTCGCAATTTTCCACGCCGAGGGGAAGTAACTCAGTGCAAGCAGCTATTAATAATGATAGTGAGAAAGCTTATCCCTCTTCGTGGCGTGATTTGAGGCATAAATTGTCTATACCGTCCAGCCCAGGTGATTTTTTTATCTTTAGCTTAGCTAGTATTCTTTTTACTTCTGCTCTGGTTACGAAAAAGTCATTTTCAGGGTTGATTGTCGTTCTATTTAGAGCCGATATCGATCTATCAACGGAGGCTGTGGTTACAGGGTCACTAAGGTTGACGGTATAATTGTGATTTAACCTGAACGTTTCAGCAAGTACCTCTGCTTTCTCTTCATCCGTCGAGAGATGTGCTGAGTCTGTAACTAATATTGGGATATCCCTATGTTTCTTCCCAATAACTTTCGTAAGCTTCCAAAAGTGCGAAGAACCTTTATCAAGGGAAGAGAGAACGATGTTCCAGGAATTGTTATAAAATTCTGAGATTCTGAGGTAGTTAGATTCTAAACCATTTGTATAGTGTGAGATCGGCTGGGCGTCTGTACCTCTGCCAGTTACGACGGTGAGTGTTTCTGCATCTAATTAAATTCTTGATGTTATCTGGAAGTGGCTTAGGAGAAAACTTAATTTTCTTCTTGGGAATACTTCCTTCTTTTGCATTTTTGATGGCAGTGTTAAGTATATTAATCATACTATCAATGTCTATAGGTTGACGAATGGAGTTCTCCTCGATCTCCGGAATGAACTGGTTAACAATACGGGAGAATTGCGGCCAGTTGGCGTTTTTAACATCGTACCTATATCGATTGTCAGTTTGTACTCAACATTGGAAAGTTTAATTTCACTGGCAGGTGGTCTGAGCCTAGTCATTTAGTACTATTGCATTCGATAGCAAACGAGAACAGTTATAAGAAATACATCTAGAGTTGATACCGCCCACGGGTCTAGTTGGGATGTAAGTGTGCTCTGCTGGGTATATCATCTCAGTACAATGGGAATCTAATTTTTCTTTAAGTAAGTTACCCCATGAGTTTCCCCTAGCGCAACCCCACGATTGATGCCGACAATTGAAGTCTCCACCTAGAATGTAGGACCCATTTTGCGTAGTCAGGTTATGAATATCAGTTTTAAACTGCTGTTTGGTATATGGATCCGAGCGACCACCTGGGAAATAGCACGAGTAGATCAGTGTTTCCCTGCCTTGCGAATTCGTTATTTTAATGCCAATGGTTTCTATTACTGTTGTATTTGGGAGGGGTAGCGGGATGTGGCGGATGGTTTTCTTAATGTAAATAGCTACCCCTCCGCCCCTAGTCAATGTCCTATCATTTCTATACAAGCAATAGTTTCGTATTTTGACTGATATGTTGTTGCTCAGCCAAGTTTCAGAAACAAGACAAATGTCTATATTTTTCTCGTGTAGCAAGTGCTCGAGCTCTTTTTTCTTGTGCCGTATACCCCTGGCATTCCACGCTACGATTGATAACTCATCAAACATTATTTATATAAATTTAAAAGCTAATGAGGTAATAACCTCGAATTGCTCTAGCTTAGACTTACAATTTCTTAGCTTATTAACTAAGTCAAAAGTGAGATTTTTTAATTCCTCTACAGAGAAGAGATCCGCATTTTGAGACGGCGAGGGCCTAGCCCAGGCTGAGCTTACAGGTTCCACTACCTTATTGTTAAGACTTGGGAACGATTTTGGACAGTGAATAAGCGGCGGCTGTATTTGCCGGTGGTTGGTGGATTTTGGAGTAATCTTAATGTCGTTTCTACGCAACCTATCCCTTATATCGACATAATTCTGCCTGGACGGGCAGTCTCGTGAGTTGGATTTGTGAGCGCCGTGGCAGTTGGCACATTTAGTTGACGGATTATCCTTGCAGTCGGACGTCTTATGACTTCCAGCGCAATTGGCACAGTACGCTTTAACAGCACAGTGACTAGCGCCATGTCCAAACATTTGGCAATTGTAGCATTGTGTAATAGTGTTGCTCCTTCTCCGTTGATATTCCCACTTGACGCGGACATGGCCTATGACAGCATAGTTCTTCTTCAGTTCATTAACAGTGATCGACTTGTTGACAAAATACACCACGCAAAAGGTAAATGTGGTGTTGTTAGGTCTGGTATGATTAACGACCTTGACATCAACGCACTGCAGTCCCATATCAATGAGCTGTTTTTTGATCTCCTCTGGTTGATCAATGGCTAGCCCCTTAAGCAGGGCCTTGTATGGCTTATTGTTTTTCACAGCATGTGAAAAGAACTCGTACTTGCCCTGCATCGCTTTGCAAGCATTTTCATAGTCTTTAAAGTCCACGCAATAGAGTTTGATCCCGATGGATATTTTGCAGATGGAGTACTGCTTTATTTGAAGGGTGTTACAGATGCTATGCAATTGCTCTGCAGAACATTTAAGCACCGTTATTGGAGGAACGTAAACTTTTGCTTTTTCGATAGTGACTTCGGCCGCATTGTCGTCGATATCAGCTGAGTCATCGACCGCTTGGAGTGGCCAGAAACGATTGTTATTGCTAGGCTGCTGGGCAGAGTCTGCAATGATAACTTTTTTCTTCACACGCGGCGACATATCGACGCCGGCTTTACTTAGTGATCTCTTTATTTTGAGTTTTGTTATGTTTCTAAGTGCGCGAATGGCAATATTTTGATATCGATAGTTCTCTTTGCCCTGTGGCAACTCACGATTCAGAGAGCCTGTCACTACACCAAGGTGGCAACCCGTGAGCAAGCTTTTTTTTTTTCACAAACGCACGTGTGGCTAAGATTAATTGTTTAGATGTTTGTTGACTGGAAATTGTTTTCTGTCATAGTTTTTCACAAATTTTAATTATGCGCACTGGCACGTAAATTTTTGTTGCCACTAAATAGTGGACTTGTCCTTAAATGCACTATTAAGCAATAATTAGCTGGTGCACAAAAAACACGTGTAAGCACAACGAATGGTGTTGCCAGACTGGACATAGCCATTAATAAACTTCCACAAACGAAATGAATAAAGGCAGACGATGTTCAGGTATTGAATATATATATGTATATATATATCATAGAATAGATGTCGACTAGCTTAATCCTACATAGAGCTATATAATCGAGCTCTACGTGTGTTTGGTTTTTCTAAAGGATAGTTTTTCTTTAAGGATTGACGCTTATTATAGACTATATTAGAGTGTGCTTTTCCTTTTAAAAAGCCATTCTTATAGAATTTCATTTTAGAATAAGCTACATTCCATAACATTTATTAAATTACTAGATAATATAAGGAAAATATTATTCTAAATTGTTCCAAGCTGCGTTTCTATTTTATATTTAACTGAGATTAGGCATTAACTATAGAAAAACTGATCTCGGATTTGTATCTGAAGAATGCACTGCGATATTAATTGCATAAATTATTGTAGAAAATTTCTAACTTTACACTTCAAAAGCTTGAAATTGAAACAAATTTTAACTAAATATCATTTTTGACAGGTTATTTAAGTACACTTTGTAGTCATTTATCTTAAGAGTTGTATCTTAAAGTTGCATTGCCCTGCTGTATTGTGCATTAAACATTGTATATTATGAATAAAATTGCATAAAACATTGTATATTATTGTGTATATTGTATATTTATTGAAAATTTCAAAATAAATATTAAATACATTAAGCCCTGCCAAACTGCATTGCCTAATTTCCCAACAGCACTGTGTAACAAAAGCTACTTCAATTGCATCTGTTCGCTGATTTGTATCTTAAAGATACACTTGAACACGCTGTCTGGTGGCTATTAAGTGCTGTGTGCTTAAACGCTTTTAGCTGGAATTTCGTCTGAGGCTGCTTACATTGTTTTCTTAACTAAATCGTTGGCTCTGCGTCCAGCGGAACTGAATATTCCGCTGAATATTCATGAGCAGGCGCGCAATTAAAGCGACGCGTCGCCCCGCTGCCAACGTTGACGTTGACGTCGCAGTTGCCGTCGCTGTCGCTGTCGCCGTCGACGTAATTGTTTTGTGTACACGCGCCTAAAAATAACCAACACGTAAATATTATCTAGATATAAACACGAGTACTGCATGTATATAAGAAGTGTGTACATATTCGTATTGTGTGTATATGGGGAGTGTGTACAGAGAGTTGTATCGGATCGTTCAGATTAACGACTCAGTAAACTGAACGAACGAACTTAGTGCGTGAATATTGTTCAACCAGTTCGTTCATTTTGTTCGTTTATCGTTTTTGCTGTATATTCTGTTTTTAAACACTTTTTGATGGTGTTTTTTCAACAAGTTCTGACCCTCATTTTTCCCAAACTTAGCTAATAAATTGAATATAATGAACGAAAATTTGTTTTAAATTAATAAAAAGAACCAGAAACAGATTCAAACGAACATAAAGATGCAACTAATGAAGGACTTATATGATGATTTAACTAAAAGAACCAGAAACAGACTCAAACGAACTTTATGTTTGAGCCAACTAACGAAGGACTTATATGATGATTTAACTGAATAATTGGATAATCAAAAATTAGAACGTCTGAACGGAACAATATTATACAACTCTAATATATATGTGCGTATATAGTATAGAAGTAAAAGCATTTAGCTGATGACTACAAGCATAAAAGTGAAATTGACCAGAAAGGCAAACGGACGGCAAACGAAACGAGCCATAAAAATTGAATGCGAATTTTGAGGAAGTTTTATATGTTGGGTGCCTTTTGGCTGGTTTTTGGGTATTGGTATTGGTATTGGGAATTGGCATTGCAAATGGTTTCTTTGCTGACTGCTGGGCTACTTGGCTGTTTGTTGATTGGCAATACCGTAGCCAAAGTCAATGCCAGAAACACACAGTTTTGGGTATCTGTGAGCCTTGAATTGTCAACCCGACCTCGTTCTCGTTCTCTTTCTCGTTCGTCCTGGTTCGTCCTCGTCCTCGACTTCGACTGCCGATTGTCGCCTTTGGGCATTCTTTACCTTTGCCAATCATTTGCAGCCCAGAACCCAAAAATAAGCAAACAAAACAAAAGTTCAAGCCGAAATTGAAGCCCATTAACAGCGCTCGAGTGGATAACAAATTTTTTTCTCCACTTTCTTCCATTTTTTTTTTCTTCTTCTTGGGGCTCGGCTCGAAAACTTTTTGTAATTGCCAGTGAAAAATGCGTAAGAAATTCATTTAAAAGAAATCACTTGGCCCCAAAGTTATTTGCTGTTTATTGTGGTAGCCAGTGATTTCACATTTTTTCGGGTTTCTTATACGACAGCGCGTATTCGCATTCGCATTCGCCTTCGCGTCCTTGTGCCTACTCCATATAGCCTTGCCTTCACGGACAAGCAAGCAAACAAAGCGAACTGCGAGAGGTCCTTGCCAGCCTGACTGCCTGGGCCTGGGCCTGGGCCTGAGCCCAAGTGCTGCTTTGCATTTAATTACGCTTAAAAATTAATTAATTTCTTTTTTGTGGCTGGGCTACGTGGAGTGACTTGAGACATAATCAAGCTGGCGCTGCCGCTGCCGCTGCCTCTGCCGCTGTTGCTGCCAAAGCGACGCCGCCGACGCCTTAAAGTATGCTACAGTGCGGCCGCCTTTATCTGCTTGCCGTTATCCTTGTACCTGATGGCGTCTGATGGGCGGTCTGGAAGGGGCCTAGGGGTTGCGCACTTGTGTTTTAAATAATTCAACAAGCGCGGTTTCGTGGCAACAACAATAATAATACCAACAACAACAACAGCAACAACAACAGCAAACACCAGCTCATCTGCATTGCGCACCTTTAAATGCCAAGGATAAGCGCGTGGGATTGGTTAATGCGGCTTTCTTTAGATTATATACAATAATAACAAGCCTCTGCTTAACGCCTTAAAATTTAGAAAATTCATTATAATTAATAGACGTAAAATTACAGAACAAAAAGAGCTGCAATTATCAAGTTATCAAATTTGGCTTTCTTAGAGAAATGTTTGCTTGACAATATTTTTGGGCTCAACTGTTATTTTAGACAATATATTTATGGTTGTATGAAAATTATGTGAGCCAGAAATGTTGCTGAAATTAAGTATATAATCGAATGGTATAATTTTAAATATATTTTCAGTTTTGATATACGAAGAATATGTTTTGTATGCAACATATAACAATTTCAATCAATGCGGAATTATATTTAATTATTTAAGTCAATTACTTGCCAAATACTTCAGTTTATATTTATAAAACCCCATAGATTCAGTTTAATTTTAGTCTCACCTGCAAGAAAAAGCATAAGAAATTGGAAAAATTAGTTTAATATTCTTTTTATTTTGTATTCAATTAAAAATATATTGTATATTAAAAGACCAATAATATCCGTTATGCATGTAAATTTTAGTTTTCCGCGCTTGCGAATAGTTTTTTTTATGGTTTTTAAAGTGCATGGAAATTATTTTTCATTTGAAAATATAATTTTATATATACAATATTTATTTAAAAAAAAAAAAATTCGTAAGTGTTACCGTTATCCATGTGCCACCCCTTGGGGGTGGATTTTGTAAAAATCGGCAAAGTATTATGATTAATTAAATATTATGTTAAACTTTGAACAATATGTTTAGGAATAATCAATACAAATGATCATTAAACAATACTCCACCCATTTTCCACCCACAATTAGAGATTACTTCATGAATGAACTCAATACAATTTCATATATATGTATTATTATAAATTCAGAAATTCCATTAAGACGAGTAAATGTGCAGTTGGTATTTTTGGAAATATGTTGAAGTATATTTTTGTTGCAATTCGAAACACAAGCAACTAATGAACTCAAGACCACGCGGATTCTTGCCTTGTTTTTTTGTTTGTATTTACAATGGGATCTAAATCATTATTTTGTTGTTGCACATTTTGAGTGGCTGACACAAAACAGAAACGTTTATTGTGTATAAGGAGCAACAAAAGAAACAAAACGTAAGCAAAGAATAGAGTATAATAAGTAAATACACCGAACAGCTTCTACGAAATTTGCAAATGCATTGCCAAAAACAAAATTTAATAACTCAGCGCGCTGCTGTCATAAGCTAGACCAACAACAACAAACAAGAACAACCGCAGAAATAGCAACAACAACTAGTACAACAAAAACAGTTGAGTCAATTTGTGCATTTGAAGGTCACTGGAGGTTGTTGCTTGTGTTGTTGTTTCTGCCGTTGCTGTTACTTTGTTGCTGTTGCTGTTACTGTTACGTTGTTGCTGTTTGCTGTTACTTTGTTGCTGTTGCTGTTGCTTTTCGAGTGCACTAGAAAATAGCGGAAGAAGCGCACCAAATGAAGCTGTTAGAATGAGACAGAGCCAGAGCGCAGGCTGGCTAGATAAGCTCAAGGCTGTGGTATGAGCTGCACGTAGGTTTTTGTTGTTGGCCTGTCTCTCTTATTGGATTTTCTCTTTTGTCTGCTTCGCTGCATTAAAAAAATCACAGTAGAGTGAGAATTTTGTTTACTGCACTTTATTGTGTGCTCATTGTTGTTGCCGTTATTTTGTTTGCCTTCGCTTATTTTCGGTCTATCAAATATTTAGAGAAGCGAACTGTTGTTGTTGTTGCATACTTTATACTTATAACTTTACTGTTCAAAACAATAATGTATGCATTATACCCGTAACACAACAGATAATTCCTATAAGTATGAATAATTGTGCATATTGCTGTTACGTATACGTAATGTTCATTTAATTGCAACTCAATTGTATTTATAGTATTTACATAACAATTATTTGTACTTGCTGTACACAATTAAAAGTATTTGTCAATTAATTATTTGAAAATAAAATAAATAAATGTTATTACGGATTGTTGCTCTTGATACATAATTCATGTTCAATAATAATGCGCAAAATTATATATTTTTGTTTTTAATATAATTAAACATATGCCTGCCTTCAAATTGAGTCATAACATCTGCGGGAAACTGCAGGAAATACAAGGTTTCTGGCATTATAATAATTACAAAACACTTCATTCTGTTTCTGTTTCATTATTGAATAATATAGAATAAAAGCCTTTAGTAACACCAAGAGAGGAGGCGCTCTCAAGGACTTCCAACGAACTTTCGTTTCAGCAATCAACCTAAAATTCAACCTAACCTAAAGGTATTATTTAGCGCATTTTAACATGAACAAAACTAGCTACTTATGTGGGATTGGGTCTGGCAACGCTGCTGAGCCTACGCAGCACAGCTCAGCCAAGCCGATGCTGCTGCGGCGAACTAAAGAGACAACAATGTGCAAACGAGAGAGTTCTGATCGAGAGAAGAGCGAAAAGACGCTCCCAAAGACGTTATTTTTCAAATTATTTACTTAAATCATTTGTAATTTTAGATTAATCTTTTATAATACAAGCTAAGGGGATTTTCTTAAATATATAAATCGCATTCCACACTTAAGAACAAAATCTAACAAAAATGTTTAATTAAAACTTGTGTCAATAGGTATAAAATTCTTTAAAGCAGGATTTCAACCCTGCGACAGACCCACAAACACATCCATAAACACACTCACACAATCTGAATAGATATATGTATATGTATAATACCTCCCGTATATCCATATAAACTTGGAATGCCTCTGGGCGCAGCTTAGGCGTCACAAAAATTAAAAGTGCCGCATAAATAATGCTAAGCATAAAATTTAAAAAATGAGAGAGAAAAAGCGAGCAGTCTGGGGATATAGCCGGTACCGGTCAGGTGAGGTCAGATGAGGTCGGCGGGGAACACAAACGGCAATCAAAATAAAACATTTCGCTTGTATCTCATTCACTTTGATATGAACTCTAATATCATTGAAATTATAATTATGTGTGCTTTATGTGCGACCATAAAAAAAAGAACTGGCAACGCACCAGACGCTGACTCCGGCCCACATCAGGGACCCCGTCCAGGTGAGGCAACACATGTATGTATGAGCATACATATATAATATAAAGTATATATGTGTATATATATCCACACACACATATAGTATGGACGCCTGGGGTAAAAAGCTGTTCGCTTGGCCACCTGAAACGCCCACAAGTTTTTCATTTGGAAAACGAAAGTTGCCATTGACCGTTGCTGAATGTTGACCCTTATGTAGAGGCCTGTCCCTCAATTGCCAACCCCTTTGCCCCCGCCCCCGCTTACCCTGACAGACCAATTTGTTATTTATGCTGCGTTTACGTGTTGATTGCTTATATATGCAAATATACCAGATCTCCTGTATATATTTACGCACGACTATCTGTATTTGTATCTGTATCTGTATCGATCCAGCTAAATTTATGCGTCTCTGTTGGTTTCCTCAAAATTATGGCTTGTTCTATTTTATTCAGTTTACCCAGTCTGCCCATTAAATGCTAAACAAACGCAACTTATTTCAATTGCCAATCGGCTTCTGTTTAATTAAATCGTTTAACATTTTCATCAAAAACAATAAGCCAAATTTGAATTTGAAATTTATAATATCGATTTGTTGTTTAGGCCAAATAAACCAAGCCTAATTAATGCATTGTAACATTAATAAGCTGTATAAACAATTCATTTATGCTTTTGTTTTCATATTCATTGTTTTCGTTATTCAATATTTAATGCTGAATATTTGTTTAATTTACATCAAACTTGTACTTTTTAATCATGAATTTTGAATTATTTTGTAAGCATAATATTTATTTGAATTTACTGGGAATTTATTTCTATTTATTATTTTGTTATAAAGCACATTAAAATTTAATAATATAATATATAAAAACCGTTCCACACCTGTTTTGTTTGGACTTATATTATTATCTTTGTTAAATCAAGATTTTTTCGGCATAACCTTCAACTCCACCTTGAAAACTTTCGCAGGAATTAAATGTTTGAAATTTAAAATTCGCATTTATTTATGGCTAAGAAAAGTTTTCTGTTTGTGGCATCTGTTGTTAGATACTCGTATAAAATATTCTATGCACATTTCTTTTTGTTTGGGCTCCGGGAAACTATTTTCCTTTGTATATATCAAGCAGAAAAATAACTTGGGCTGCGGATAGAAAAAGAACACATGTGGCTCGCCAGTGCCAATGCCTTCATCATCATGGGGAATTGCATATCTGAATCTCAGCTGAGGCCACTCGATTCAATTAATTTCAGCTGGCAAACAATGAAGGCCGTTTGCTAATTGGCAGCATGGCCAAATGTAATCAAGTCAGCTGGGCTGTGCAGAGCATTGGAGGCTAAAACGAAAACATCAGCCATGGATTTACATTTACTTGGCTCAACACAACTAAACACTCAATAACAACAGCACAAGCAAACAAGTAAGAATGCCCTGAGCGAGAGTGTTTGACTTCAGGCTACCCTGTGCTCAGATCTTAAGTATTCCAAGACGTAAGAGAGACTATGCATCATCCGATCGTTGTAAAATTTGTATAGCTGATCAATAATATATTATAAAACACGTGTCCCAAAAATCAGGGTAATTTCTTTTAAAATGGGACAGTCTTAAGTATCCCAAGACGTAATCACTATGCATCATCCGATCGTTGTGAAATTTGTATAGCTGATCAACAATATATTATAATACACGTGTACCAAAAATCATGGTAATGTCTTTTAAAATGGGACAGTTATTAGGTTTAAAAAATTTGCAAAACTCGGGGAAAAATAAAAAAAAATAATATTTTTACCAAGCTTGATCTGTTGCCGGCTTACATAATTTAGAACCTGTGTATCGAATTTGGTATCTCGAGCTCTTTAGATCTATGAGATCATACATATGCATGGATAAGAATACAAACACAGCTAGATCGACTTGACTGTTCAGGCTAATCGAGAATATATATAGTTCATGGGGTTGCACAACTTTAGAACCATTTTAATGGTTTACAGGGTATTACAAGCGCACAACACACACGGATGCATCAATTATATAGCCACTAATTTGTCTACATTTGGGTTGTTGGGTAGCTAAATAATTGCATATATCCGAGGGGTGCGCAGTGGCCGAGGAGTGTGTGCGGCTTATTCCGAGTGCCAAACACAGCAGCAATCAAAATTCGACAGACAACACACACAAATATTTACATTGCCCTAAAGGGGAAAGCGGAGACTGGGGCGACAATGTTGTTTAATCGAATTATGCAAGTCAACGACAACGACAACAACGACATATGTTACACTCAAAAAAAAAAGGGGGCATGACAAATACGACTGTAGAAATTTACATTAGTCTAAAGAGAAGAGTCTTCGTCAAAGTGCAATCAAAATAAAATAGGCAAAATTTAGCATCTAAACTATAGAAAATTATTCACAGATTTTGAAGATAAATATTTTATTCATGGATCCACAATTTCTATATTATTATTGAAGAAACCCATTTTTGTTTTTAATTTAATAAAATTTATATTCTTTTTATAAGAGTTAGTAGAACTTTTTCATTGACACACATTTGTTTTTTGAGTGTATGTACATCCATAAATACATATAGAAGGCAGATGCATATAACAGGATTAACATATTCAATAAATTTACTCAACACTGAATCTGTATCTGAATCTGTACCTGTAATTGTACGAATATCTGTGGCTACCTCAGCTGGATGTTTTAATTAAAATGTGCATATGAAATCGGAGGCAGACATAATCGAGGCAGGCATTTCATTTTTGTGACTTACTCGCATACACACATTTTCAGTTCAATTGAAACTCTAGTAAAATTTCCTGAAGCACACACAAACACACACATTTCAATACAAGGATGTTGAATTTAACTGCCTGCCTGATCCTGGCACTAATTACATTGGCCAGCTGCAAAATGCGTTTTGATATCGAAACTAACTATGCTATATATCTACACAAAGGTTTGTTGCTTCTCCGAATTGAACTTAACTGCATAATTATCCTTAATTCCGACTATAGAACATCCTAACAAATGCGTTGTGGAAACATCCAGGGGCCAATTGATAATCAACGCCGAAGAGACTGTGCGTTATCCTGGCAAGTGCGGCATTATTTACTGTGGCCGTAATAGCTGGGCATTGGTCTACAAGTAGGTGACATAATTACAACTTAAGTACAATAAACCTTTAATTCTAACTGCACTTTTATACTGTGTATAGCTGTGAAGAGAAATCGCCGCCCGACGGCTGTGAATATGGCGGATCTATCAATTTTGACGCTGCCTTTCCCGATTGCTGTGACCGCAAATTGGAATGCGGTCTGGATCCGGAGTGAAAACCATTTTCTTCGGTTAGTTTTAATGTTTATTCAAATTATGAGTTGCCATTCAAAACAAACAATGAGCGCCAAATAAAAAGTAAATATTAGTAATATAACGTAACCAAAGGTGAATCGTTAATGAAAAAGATGAGCAGCAAAACTAATTATAATTATTATTGTATAATGTACCACGGAACTAATCTAGCCGCTTCTATAACACTTTTAATCTTTCTGCATGATAGTCTAACCTTTCAAAAATAATTCCTAAATGTAAACAAAGTATTATTTTAAAATCTGTCATTTAAAATAGCTATCGAAATTTCTTGTTAAACCTGAATCAACAAAACTAAAAATAAAGAAAAAATTCAAATGAATTGGCAAATTTATTTCATTATCCTGGCTTACTTAACGCTTGGCGTTCGTGGCGCCGAGTGGATCGGTTTATATCGTGACTATAGTATGTTATATCCTTGTACTGTCTCAGTCAATTGTCTGCTAATTCCTTATAGGATTTCCAGGTAAATGCGCTATTACGCCCAGGCTGATACTCAATGAGGGCGTGAGCATTAAGGATCCAACGCACGAATGCCGTCGAATTGTTTGTGGCGCCAATGGTGTTGCTACATTTCAAACGTGAGTTATTATCGTCCTTTCGATTGTGAGAGCTTAAACTATCGACGACTACCTCTGCCTGTTTATTAACAGACTAAAGTAATGTTTGTTTTTATAAACAAAGAATTCATTTATTGGAAGTAAATGAAGAGTTTGGCATTCTAATCTATTCAAAGAATTGCCGCTATCGATAGTATCGATATCAAAACAACAATCGATATACTGTCATCTCCAATTAGCTCTCCAAGTGTTCTAGCACAGCTGTGGTGTAAATCTATTTAAGGAATTTTCGCTTTCGATAGAATCGATATCCAAACAGCAATCGATATACTGCCATCTCTATTTAGCTCTCCAACTGGCACGACTCTATCAAGGGTCTTAATCTATTCAAAGAACTGCCGCTTTCGATAGTATCGATATCAAAACAACAATCGATATACTGCAGTCTCTAATTAGCTCTCCAACTGTCCTAGCACAGCTATGGCTCCATCAAGGGTCTAAATCTATTCAAGGAACTGCCGCTTTCGATAGTATCGATATCAAAACAACAATCGATATACTGCCGTCTCTATTTAGCTCTCCAACTGTCCTAGCACAGCTATGGCTCTATCAAGGGTCTAAATCTATTCAAAGAACTGCCGCTTTCGATAGTATCGATATCAAAACAACAATCGATATGCTACCATCTCTAATTAGCTCTCCAACTGTCCTAGCACAGCTGTGGATCTGTCAGTGGTCTACACAGGTCCTGTCACTTTGCTGACTATGTCAATGTGGAGGCGCCCTATCCAATGTGCTGTGAGCGTACTGTGATCTGTAACGAGGAAATATACTAATGCCTTAATATAAGCAGGCTGGGCAGTAAGAAACATACTTTCATACGTACTATAAATACATGCATACATAAATACATTCATAAGTATATACTCAAGATGTTCGCTTTGAGAACTGCCTTTATTTGCCTGATTTTCATGGCCATTTCTCAGACTGAAGCCCTAAACGCAATCAACAACTACGGAGACAGTGGTGAGTATTAACTTTAGTTGCTTAACCAATTAGAACTGCCAACTATTAACCCTACTTAGCCTATCCGCATCGCTGTGTCTTGGATATTGGCACTTCTGTGGTGCTGCTCCAAATGGGTGAGTCCATTAAGCTGGAAAACTTGCCATGCACCATGATATTCTGCATAGGAGATGGCTGGGGTATGCTCCAAACGTATGTTTACTATATAAGTAGTATTTTAGTGATTGCCATCTTAAAGATTGTTTTTCTTAGCTGCGATCCTCTACCGCCGCCAGATGATTGCCGTTTCTCCAAATTTGTGAACTGGAATGCCAAATTCCCAAAATGTTGCAAGCGACATGTTATATGCGATTGAAATTGAAAGTCAAGTTCACAATTTCGAATTTTATGTGTTTTAGTATTGTATTTTAACAAAATTAAACAAGTATAACGCATGCACTCATTAGCATTCAATTTTTATTACAACATATGAAAATATTTAGCTTGATTAAATTTTGTTTTTAAAACTACAAAGTATTTTTGTTTATTGCCTTATCAAATTTTGTTTATGAACACTTTAATGTGAGATTATTTAAATACTAAATAGATAACGACTCAACTATTACACAAAACAATTAGCTGGAAAAAATAAGTATTTAAAGTGATTTATACAACTAATAAATTGAATAAATATGAATGCAACTGTTTACTTTATAACGCAATTAACGTTTATAGTTGCTGCACCTTTATTCGTAAATCATCTAGTGTTCCCAGTTTGCGCTGACGCAATCAGAAACCGGCTTGAACCATGACCATAACTAGTTGAAAATATTCCCAAGCACGGCCAGACATCTGCTATTAAAATCTCTGAACGAATCAGTAATAATTCTGAAGGCGATTCGACAAGATGAATCTATTTGTGAACGCAATTTTGGTGGTGCTGCTGGCAGCGCTCCTGCTGCCCCACACTGAGGCAGCTGTGGCTCAGGGTATCTTCAAGGATCCAGCGCATCCGGACAAATGTGTGATCAAGCCAGATCTTATACTGAGTGCGGGCGAGAAGGCCAAACATCCTGACATGGAATGTGCTAGCGTTGAATGCGGAGACAACAGTTATGCAACTATATATACGTGAGTGAACTATAGAGTAAACCAACAGATGTTTGCTTTACAATTATTTCTGTTTTCATTTTACAGCTGTGGCGTTGAGGCGCCACCACCTGGCTGCAAGTTGGGTCCTGCTGAATTCCCCAATGCTGACTACCCTGAATGCTGTAAACATACAATTATCTGTAGCTAATAAATTCTAGTATTAAAACAGAAAGTGTATGTGGTTTTCCTCGAAGTATAACATAATATTTTGTTTGAAATCTCGTTAGATGTTAATTATATTGTAAACAAGATTATAATACCCTCAGCTAGGGTATAAAAAACGGCTGTCTTCGAAACTATATACCCCTTTAGCAACGTCTTATACACTGGAGTATAAGAGTTTTTCGACTGATTGTTCCTTTGGCAGCTATATGATTTTTTGTCATCCTATTTTGATCAAATTTAAATAGACTATAAAGGTATAATAAATATCACAATTGTGGATTTTAATTGCAATATTTGGTAAAACAAAAAAGCTGTTAATACAAAAATTCATCCGATTTTGCCTATGGCAGCTATTGTCAGCCGATGCGACCTGTTCCGATATATTTACTTCCTGCAAGAAAAAGAAACATCTGTGCCAAGATTCATCAAAACACCTACAAAGCTGAGAGACTCGCTTCAATAGAAACAGACATCGTATATTACCTCGGCTATTATTGCTGAAGAGGAATATACACATATACTTTGTAGGATGAGAAATGTGTCCTTCAATTGTTTACACATTTCGTGACAACAAATATGAATCCACATGTTATTTAAGTTATACCTGTTATTTATTGCTTTTGGGGGGTAAGTTCATATTATGCTTCCAATACGCCCTGACGCAATCTAAAACCTGCTTGACCTTTGGCCCAACTATCTCACAATATTTCCGAGCATGGGCAGACATCTGCCAGTCAAAGTCAGTGCGAGTCAGTAACATTTCTGAAGGCGATCCGACAAGATGAATCTATTTGTAAACGGAATTTTGGCGTTGCTGCTGGCAGCGCTGCTGCTGCCCCACGGTGAGGCGGCTGTGGCACGTGGCATCTTCAGGGATCCAGCGCATCCGGGCAAATGTGTGATCAAGCCTAATCTGATACTGAATCCGGGCCAGAAGGCCAAATATCCAGACATGGAATGTGCACGCATCATTTGCGGAAACAACGGAAATGCGGAAATACATACGTGAGTGAACTATAGAATAAACCCACCGATGTTGGTTAGGTTTTAATTTGGGTTTGCATTTTACAGCTGCGGCGTTCAGGGCACACCACCTGGTTGCAAGTTGGGTCCTGCTGAATTCCCCAATGCGGACTACCCTAAATGTTGTAGCCGTGTAATGATCTGCCCCAAATAAATTGAATTACTTATACAGACAGACAGTGTGTTTATCTTTAGAGAAACTCAGGTGAACTACCCACAAAACAAGAACGTGCCAAAGTATATATAACTTGTAGCAACGTTTTACATACAATAACTTTAATTCGTCCGATTTTCTTTTCTATATGATATTGTCCTACTATATTGTTCAAATTTAAGCCATCCATAAAATGTATACTAAACTTTGCAGTTGCAGAGTTTTGTTGAATTATCTGTAAAACTAAAAAAGTCGAACATCCGAAAGCTCATTCTTCATGCGTTTGGTTTTATGGCAGCTATTGTCATCCAATGTGACCTGTTCCGACATATATACTATCTACAAAACACAGATAACTCTATGACTGAGAGACTCGCTTGCATAGAAACAGACAGATGAACATCGCTATATTGACTCGATGCTGATCAAAAATGTACATGCTTTTTAGGGTCGAAAACATACCCTATATTATACATTTTGTGACAAAATTCTAATCCCGTCTAAAAGGTTATATCAATTGAATAGATGTATGTATAGGACTACATTAATATAAATATGTGTACATTATTTGCGGTCTACCTATTATTTAATGATATTATTAGTGTTTAAATTGATATTTTGCTCCCAAAACGAAGCGAGAAATTTGAAAGGTTGATCCACAACCATAACTAATAAAATTATTTCCAAGCACGGCCAGACTTAAGCCACTAAAACTCAGAACGAGTCAATAATATTTCTGAGGGCAATCCGATAAGATGAATCTATTTGTGCACGGCATTTTGGGGTTGCTGCTGGCAGCCCTGATGCTGCCCCACGCTGAGGCGGCTGTGGCACTTGGTGTCTATAAGGATCCAGCGCATCCTGGCAAGTGTGCGATCAAGCCAGATCTTATACTGAGTCCGGGCGAGAGTGCGAAACATCCAGACAGCAAATGTGGCAGCGTCACTTGCAAAGAAAACAGCCTTGCAAGTTTAGACACGTAAGTGAACTATAGAATAAACCAACCGATGTTGGCCTACCATTATTTCTGTTTTCATGTTTCAGCTGTGGCGTTGAGGCGCCACCACCTCGCTGCTGGTTGGGTCATGTTGAATTCCCCAATGCAGACTACCCTAAATGTTGTAAACATGTGATATTCTGCCTCAGATAAATTGAAACACTTATAATACTTATTAAAGGTTTCAAATTCCCGCTTATACAGCCAGAGTGTGTTTTTCTTTAGAGAAGTTCAGCTGAACTACCCACAAAGAAATATAACATTAGGCCAATTATAAGACAGGAAGGACCATGCCGAAGTTATATAACTTTGTAGCAATGTTTAACACACAATAACTTAATTTCGACTGATTTACTTTGCCAGCTATATGATATAGTCATACTTTGCAATTTCAGAGTTTTGTTGAAATATCTACTAATATCATTCTTCAACCGTTTGGTTTTATGGCTGGTTTATGGTTATATTGTCTGCAAAGAAAAACAGATAACTCTAAGACTGGGAAACTCGCTTGCATAGAAATAGACTGACATCGATTATTACCTCTGATGTTTATGCTGATCTTAATTTTACTTCTTGTGACAAAATTCTAATCCCGTCTGAAAGGTTATATCAATTCAATAGATTTATGTATACTACTATGTTCATATAAATATATGTATATTATTTGCGGTCTACCTATTATTTAATGCTATTATTAGTGTATAAGAGCATATTTTGCTCCCAAAACGAAACGAGAAATCTGGAACGGGGTTGATCCATGAACAAAACTAATAACATCATTTCCAATCACGGCCACACATCAACCATTAAAACTCTGAACGAATCAATGATAATAATATTTCTGAAGGCGATCCGATAAGATGAATCTATTTTTAATGAGGGGGAGAGTGGCCTTCATCCACGTCGCAAATGTACCCAAGTCAGTTGCGTAGGTTACGGCCGTGTAATTGTATACACGTAAGTGAACTATAGAATAAACCAACCGATGCTGTCCGAGAATTTATTTCTGTTTTCATTTTTCAGCTGCGACACTAAGAAGCCACCAACTGGCTGCCGGTTTGGTATGGCTGTATTCCCAGGTGCTGACTACCCCAAATGTTGTTATTATAGAACAATCTGTTAACATTTTTTGCACAATACTCCTTCTTGAAGAAAGAGCTGAACTACCCACAAAGGTATAACATATATCTTCGCAGATAAACATAAGTAAGAAAGACTTATATATAAAACTCAATATCGACTGACTTCTAGCTAATTATTTAAACTTTAACAAAATGTAACTTCGCAATTGCTAAATTTAGTTGATATATCTGTAAAAACAAAAATGGTGCTTATACAAAACTTATTTTTCATTTGATTATTCTTATAGCAGCTATAAGATATACCTGCTGGATTTTACAAAAAACAATATTTGGTCTACATTTGTAGAGTGATTGATCTTTGTTAAAATATCTACAAAAATGTATAAAGACTTTATTTTCAACTGATTACTTCTATGGCAGCTATATGATATGTTGGTGCGATTCTCACTAAATTTAAACTATGTATGTAAATATACTAAGTAAAATAAACTACGCAATTGCTGAGATATTTTAACCAATATGCGATAAACAAAGTTGTTCCTATGGAATAATCATCCGATTGTTCCTACGGCAACTATTATCATCGGATGCGGCTTGTCCCGACATAGATATGTCCTGCCTGCAAAAAAAAGGTAGCGCTGAGAGAGACTAACTTACATAGAAACTGACAGACATAGCTATATTACCTCAACTCTTGATATTGATCAGCTATATATGTATATAATTTGTAGGGTGAGAAATGTCTCGTACATTTTGTAACAAACCTTTAATAATACATTTCTATATTTGTTTATGTTTCAGTTTTGCCTACTATTTAGTGCTAATTATTACTAAGTAAATCAATATTATAATCTAAAGTGCATCGATTTAATGTGAAACCTGCTTAACTTTTGACCCAACTACCTCAAAATATTTCCGAGTACGGGCAGACATCTGCCAGTCAAAGTCAGTGCGAGTCAGTAATATTTCTGAAGGCGATACGACAAGATGAATCTACTTGTAAACGGAATTTTATGGGTCCTGCTGGCAACCCTGCTGCTGCCCCATGCTGAGGCGGGGCACATGGTGATGCATGGTGACTATAGTGATCCAGCGCATCCGGGCAAATGTGTGATCAAGCCTAATCTGATACTGAATCCGGGCCAGAAGGCCAAATATCCAGACATGGAATGTGCACGCATCATTTGCGAAGACAACGGAAATGCGGAAATACATACGTGAGTGAACTATAGAATAAACCCACCGATGTTGGTTAGGTTTTAGGTTTGGTTAGGTAGGTTTATATTATTTTTGATTTTCATTTTACAGCTGCTTGCCTGTGGCCTTACCGCCTTACTGTAAGTATGGTGACGCTCCCGATGCTGACTACCCTGAATGCTGTATCCGTCGACTTACCTGTGAGAAAAAAGTAACGTACTCATTCAGCTGGTGAAAATACCTAGGTTGTGGTATTTTTTATAGAAACTCACTTAGAAATGGAAAATCTAAAAATAGAGTATCTATCAAATTTACGCAACTACAAAACATTCTGTACCCATTTCAAACTTTCAAATATACATAGAACATACAAGATAATGGTTTCCTTAAAAACACTACGGTTTTAATGCATAAGAGTGTAAAAAAACAAAAAAAAATACTGGATTGAAATAAGTTTTTAAATAAAACAACTGAATATTAAAGTTCTCATAGTAGTCATTTGCACACAAGAAAAGTACTTATAAGTACTTAGTCCTTTATCCTTATAGCCATTTAATGCTGGCAAAGCAGTTATATATGCAACGTAAGTATTCTGAACTTCTTTCTTTATGTTAATTCAGTTTTAGGCATTCTTTAGTGTTAATTATTAGTGAATAAGGTAATATTTTGCTCCCAAACTGAAACCGGATTGATCCATGACCACAACTAACTGAAATCATTTTCGAGCTCAACCAGACAACTGGCAGTCAAATTTAGAACGAGTCAGTAACATTTCTGAAGCTGATCTGATAAGATGAATCTATTTGTGCACTGCATTTTGGGGTTGCTGCTGGCAGCCCTGCTGCTGCCCCATGCTGAGGCGGGGCTGGCACATGGTGTCTATAAGGATCCAGCGCATCCTGGCAAGTGTGTGATCAAGCCAAATCTTATACTGAGTCCGCAGGAGAGTGCCAACTATCCAGACATTGAATGTGCCGGCATCGCATGCGGAGACGACAGTCATGCGGTTATAATGACGTGAGTGAACTTACTATATTATGTACTATATAACACCATATTACATATTATTTTGGATTTTCATTTTACAGCTGCGGTGTTCAGGCCATACCGCCTAACTGCAAGTTTGGTGACTCCTCCGGTACTGACTACCCTGCATGCTGTAACCGTCCAGTTACCTGTGATAATTAAATTGACATACTCATACAGCTGGTGAGAATACCTGGTAGATGATGTGGTATATAGAGTAACTATCAAATTTACGAGACTACGAAACATTCTGTACCCAGATCGAACTCACAAATATACATAGTATATACAAGATAATGATTTCCTTAAAAACACTACAGTTTTAATTGATACGAGCGTAAAAAAAAAACGAAAGAAATTGCTGGATTGAAATAAGTTTTTATATAAAGCCACTGAAAACTAAAGTTACTCATAGTAGTAATGTGCTCACAAGAAAAGTACTTATAAGTACTTAGTCCTTTATCCTTATAGTCATTTAATGATCGCAAAGCAGTTATATATGTAACGTAAGTATTTTGAGCTACTTTCTTTATGGGCTTCCAGCTTAATTCTTGTGACTCTATTAATATTGCTGGCGTTTGTTTATATCTATTATATTTTACGAGTTCTGCTTGTGCTTCTGGTGCTGGTTTTGGCCAGTTGTTATCCTGGCATACTTTTGGCTACACATTTATTGACCGTTTGGCTAAATAGCGTTTTAAATGGCGATTTTGGCTTATGGGAAAAGCAAAAGCCATCAACAACGATAACAATAGCTGAAACTGAAACTGAAACTGAAACCACACCCGCAACACTAATTGCCAATTGGATGTGCCTTGTATGTGTTTGTGTGTATCTGTGTGTGTGTCTGTCCATGTGTGTGTGATGAGTGGTGGTGTTGATTGCCAGGCCAAATTAAGCTAAGACTGCCTTAAACGTTTCAAATTCCCATCGCATTGTAAAACCATTTTATTCGACTGCAATTTGACCTCATTTTGTATTTGTATTTCATTTGACAATTGATTTTATTACCACATTTTCAGCTGACTTTTGATTTGATTTCAGTTAAGGCTTACAAATTTTCATTAAAATTCAATTAAATCAATGTTAGAAGCAAATTGGCGCCTGCTCTAAGCTAAATTTAACAATTTAAACACCTTAAAATAGTGAGAATAAATACATAAATAAAATAAATAAAAAGATGAAAATAGTCAGATGAAGGTATAAAATGATTGTTTCGGAAACTTAAAATAGTTGCTTGAATAATAAAACGAATCCTTCTAGCGACGTCACTAGGGATAAGTGGATTCGTTTTCTTAAAAAGAAGTATTTTAGTTTTTCGAAACAATATTTGATAAAATGATTCTTTCGGGTAAAAGATTCGTTTTCTTTAAAGAAGGAAGTATTTTAATTTTTCAAAACAATCTTAATAAAATGATTGTTTTGGAAAATTAAAATACTTCCTTCTTGATATCCTTTTGAATCTTGATAAAATGATTGTTTTGGAAAATTATAATATCTTCTTCTTGATAAAATGATTGTTTTGGAAACTTAAAATACTTCCTTCTCTAAAGAAAACGTATCCTTTTAGCGACGCCACTATTTAGGGATGAGAAATATTATAATAAGTACTCAATTTTTTATTACTTTTTACTATAATTACACAAAATCAAATAGAGTTTTACGGAAAGCATACTCATAGCTTAATTCGTTTAGGACTCCAGCATTTATCCTTGCTCATCTCTAGCTCAGTCATAAGTCACACCGAGAAACACACAAGGATGTACCTTAAGCCGCAAATGCAAATTGATTTGGTGACCGTGTTGAGTGTATTTAAGTGAAACTAATTGAACCTGGTGTCGTCCTTATTTATGACTTCTCTCTGTGGGTGTATGTGTGTGTGTGTGTGTACAGGAAAGTGTGATGTGTGTTTGGGCATACAACCATTGAGTGCATCCTTAGCTGCCTACATACATACTTACATAGCATATGTATAACATAATATAACCTTTGCTGGCAAATAGTAACCACATGTTTAATTACAAGCAGTTATATTTGAGCTCTGTCTTATTCATGATGCTTGACTTGATTCGAAATCACATTAAATATGTTATCGAGTCCTTATCTTAAGTGCTATTCATTAAATACTAGTGAGAAATACCCATCATTACATTATAGAATATTAAAGCGGCAGATTTGGTATATGTAATTTGTAAACTCTGAGTTTATCAGATTTATACAGATTACAATTCACGTGCTAATCGTTTTATTGATAAGAATAATGAAAATTAATAAAATACAAAATAGTAATCTTTAGAACTGATGTTATTTGTATATTCATAAACAGCAAATAATCAAAATAATTGGGATTAATAATAAGAATTACACGAATGAACTTTAACATTGAGAAGTTATAACATTGTACAAATCTCGCTTATGAGTCACCATGACAAATGGATAAGTTCTAGTTATAATCCCGATTTCATATTGAATTTACATATAGTAGGTATAAGTTGACCTTCCTCCATTAAACTAGTTTAGAATTTGTTGGTTAATAATCAAATTATTAATTCAAGCGTAGCTAAGATTCAACTTATTCGTGGCACAAATATTGCTATGATTATATTCATTTTATTGCCAATGATTAGCGCTAATGATTAGCATTTTAAAACATGTTTGCAACATGCTTAAACATGATATAGCTCAGCTAACAAAATAATTAAAATAACTAATATACTTTCAAGTTAATCCAGATTTCCATTTCTTGTGTTCATTCTTTTTTTAAGAATACCAATAAAAATGATAATTAAATTGTGTTGCTAAATTTTAATTGTGATAAGAGGAGCAATACATGTATAAAATATACTAGAGCGGAGAAACACTCGATAGTTTCACTGTTGATAGCTTAGGCTATCGATAATATCGATAAATTGCTTAAGAATGCAAGAAAATAAGTTAGATTTTTATTTACCATTAAAGTTGTGTTATTTTTATAAACAAAAACATTCATTTACTGCAAATCAATATAACAAATTTGCATTATCACACAAAAAATCCCTAATTATAGGTTTCGATAGTATCGAAACCTAAATATCGATTATAAGAGGGTACAAGTATTTAAAGTTACTGCTCGTTCTGCACTTTTTCCAGGGCATATAAACGTCTAAAGATAGAATACTTTTCGGTTAGTTTCTCAAACCTTAACCATAAAAAAAGAACCCAACAAAAAAAAAATGAGCAAAGACCGCAGCAACTTTTTAGTCGCATGCGAGAGAAAATGGCAACCTCAGCATAAAAAGTGAATATTACAATTTTAGTGTGCCGCAAAAGTTTAAGCCTCTATATATACGAGTGTGTGTGTGTGTGTGTGTGTGTGTGTGTGTGTGAAATACTCGTGTATACAGACACATACATACAACATTTATAAATTGGCAGCCTGCTTTTGGGTGACCTCTCGTCCCTGTCAGTGCATAAGTGTGCGTGAGTGTGTGTGTGTGTGTGTGTGTGTGCAAAAGGTGAAGGTAATGTTGGTTGTTGGTCAGGCTACAAATTCGAGCACGAGTTGGTACATAAACTGAAATGAAACTTTGCCAAGGCACGCGCAAAAAAAAAAATAATAATAATAAAAATAAAAAAAACTTAGCCGAAAAAAGTGAAATTCAAATTTGGCCGCTGCCTTGGCGTGTATAATATGTAAAAGGTGCAAAGAAGGCGCCTTCAAATAAGCAACAACAACAACAAGAACAACAAGGAAACTAGCGGATATTTCAGTACGAAATAAAATCTTTAACCGTACTACAAATACATACAAACATAACTTATTCATTATATTTCACGCGTTGTCTGCGCCCAGTAGTAACAAAATAATAAAAATAAAATGTTCGCCACACTCTGCCGCAATTCACACACACACACAGAGACACACACACACATACACATATTCCTTTCACGCACACAGACGCATTGAAATCCTTGCAGCACTTTCTTTAGCACTCGCTACCCACGAGATGCTTCATTTCATGCCTGAGAGCAAATCTCGTCGTATTTCAGAGATGAGAGCTCGTTACAAAAGTTACTTTTAAAAAAGGATAAAGCCTGTCATTTGGGGTAGTCCCGACATCGATAACACAATACGACAGCACAATATTAAGCATAACAATGCAGTTTCTAAGCATAATATTAATTCTGAATCCTATGCTGTCTTTATTTGAGTGTTTTTCGCTGCGATAAATGGAAATTGTCAACTTTGTAGTCGCGTTAAATGTAAATGGGCACATTACTCATAAACAAAATACCAATTTGTTGCACACTCTATAAAATATTGTCTGCGTTTTGTCACTGGCTCATATCTGGCATGAGTTTCACTTTTGCACATTGCTCTCTCTCTCTGTCCTGTGTACTGTGTCCTGTGTCCTTTGTCCTTTTTGCTTATTTCTGTGCTTTTTCGGCCTGGGCTTCTCCACTCAGCAGCAGCACACACAAAAGTAGTGGCAACAGTCTTATAAATTGAGTTTTTCCTGTTGTTCCTTATGTGTCCAAATATGTTCGCTTGTGTGTGTTTTTGTATTTTTTTCTCTATGTGTGCGTGTGTGCGTGTGTGTGTTACTTTCGAGGCATAAATATGTAAACTAAATTACCAGAGCTCTGGCACCGAAAACTTTTGCATTTTGTTTTGCAGACAAGCGCTGATTTTGCTTGAAAATTATAACAATGAAATGTTAAACAAGTACTTATATGCCATGATATGATTATGCAAATATTATAGACTTAAATAGCTTCAACTTATTAGTTTTTCTTACTTGATGTATGAAATAATGTTATGTACTTGCAGCGAGTAATCCTTATAAGTAAAATCGATTATTGTTGCTTGCTGCACAGCCGCAGAGCCGCACAGTTAATCCAAATTTAGCATTCAAGGTTTTTACTATGAATAAATCATTGCTATTACTGAAAATCCATTTGATTATCGTACAGCGAAGCCCCGCTCCCGGCCCCGCCCCCCGCACAACACAACAGTCAGCTGTGTCCCAGAGCGCACAAAAGTAGGCTACAGTGAGTGCAATTAGGCAATAACCAGTTAACGCTAATGGCCAGTTAGTTTGTTGTGCTGCCGAGACTTGCTAATTATAGCAAACAGTCTCCATTACACGCCCATTATGTGGCACGCCCCCGCACACATCAACCTGCCACCTGCCACCAGACACCTACCCCCGTCCGCTAACTATGAACTAATTTTAGCTTTAACTTTTGCCACAAACCAAATCACCACAAATCAAGTTTATTGACTTAGTTCCCTCATTCAGGCCAAGTGTAAAATATTTAATTAATTTCTAAACAAATAACAAGCGCCGCACAGCTTGTTAATAACAATTTTGAAAACGAACAACTTTTATTATTATTACGTGTACGAATTGCATACTCAATGAAAATTATTTAAGGGAAAATCAAAACACAAGCGAG
Source organism: Hirtodrosophila histrioides (assembly GCA_037075165.1). NCBI lineage: Eukaryota > Metazoa > Arthropoda > Insecta > Diptera > Drosophilidae > Hirtodrosophila > Hirtodrosophila histrioides. The sequence goes on along the minus strand of JBAMCL010000469.1, from coordinate 423,192 downwards.
GCGATTCTATGAAAACATCAATATCAAAATAATTCAAAATATGTGTGTATATTTATGTGTATGAAATGTTTACAATGTAGCATAAATAGTAATAAAACAAGTAAGAACACTCGGACGCACCCGACTGCAGAATACTCTGTTGGGAGCGATCTTGACTCTTTATAAATCAAGGATTTACACCAACATGTGTACCAAGTTTGGTTGCTCTAGCTTCAAGGGTGCGGAAAATAATTGCGTTCATACGGACAGAACGACAGACGGACATTTCGCAAACCCAATATACTCTTTTTCCCTTCAGAAACAGAGCATAATGAGCTTATGTATCAGCAAAGTTCACATACGCTTGAAAATTGTATAATAAGGATTGTTTCTATTTTGATTTTCGATAGAAATCGACAGAATTGGGGTTCTCCATTCCGAAAAACGATTAAGTATTTAATTTTAGAAGAATTGTTGAAACTATTCCATTCGAACTTTGAAAATGCAATGCGATTTATTTGAATAGAAAATCGTAATCTATTTGGATTGAACAAGGATTGAATACAAAATCGTAAGCTATTTGGATTGAACAGTACTCGAAAATGATCACAAAATGGATAATTTGATCAATTTTTTGAGATATTTTACAGAAAAGATTAATTTTGAATACAAATATACTATTGTTATATGCAATTGTTGTTTTTTTATTGTGTAAAAGAAAAGAGTCTTTCATTATAATTTAATTTAAAAACGCTCTTTAATACACTCTGTAAGATCCCTCCTAGATCCTAGATCCTAGATCCTACTCTTTAACCCAATATATTTATGAAAGTGTTTTAATTAACACGCAGCATAAAAAATAAATATTAGTTTATCAAAAAAATAAAAATGAAATAAACGCAATTAGGACAATATAATAAATTTTAAAATATATGCTTAAATATATTTATTTATTTATTTTATTATTATTAGTTTACAAAACTAAAGCTAACAAACGATTTTTTATAAAGCGCTGGCTGCAAGAAGACTTCGGCTATAATACAATAATCTAAATTATATATATACAGGAATTTCTTCTAAATAAATTTAGTTTTACCCACGTTTCAGTTCTCAGAATTATCAAATTTTAAATAAAAACGTCATAAATAGAAAGTCTAAAGTTTCCATAGCACAAAATATCTGTTAAATAACTCGTAAATGATCTATAAATGTAGCAGTCATTTATTCAGTCGTGTCCTTGTTTTTATGGGCTCCCATAAAGCAACAAAATGTGTTTTCATCAATAAGTCTGTTTTTGAAATGGTGCGAATCCTGTGGAGGTCACTTGCATATGTAAGTGATAATACCGAATTTGAGTTGATGTTAAAACAACAACACAACACACAAAGGATATAACAAACTGTGCGCTGAATTAAACGAGCATTTATTGAATGCGGTTGAATTCATTTCAATTTTTAATTATGCGCTTAATTGTTTAATGCGGTTCCCATTTTTAGACCATACACACAGGAATTGTGCTGGGATGGTATGGATATTAATTGATTAATGCCAGGACATACAGTATTTATAAATGGAAATCAAAACCGCAGACTTACCTTCATAGAGAACCACCAACTAGAAACTGCTGCGCCAAGGATTCACAGATGAAAAATAACAATAAAGTTGCAGGATATTTGTTTTGTTTTAGATTAAAAACGGCAGCAATTAGCAGGGCCTGTTGCAAATGTTGATTAGCATGCCACAAGCTATTGAAACAGGTACATTAGCATTACTTTCCCGTTGAACACTTTTCAATTAAGCCAAACCGAACTGGACTAGGACTCGGATTCGTACAAGGACTCGAACTCTCACTTGAATCGCACTGCAATTATGTATGAATTTATATATATATATACCATTAATTGTGTGTGTTTACAAAATGTTCTGATTACTTTCCATTGTTATTTCCGAGCGGTGTGTGTGTGCGTGTGTGTGTGTGTGTTGCACATGCAAATATTTATTATAAAATGTTAATATTTGCACACGTACAATAACAGACATCATCAGGCTGGCCAGTAAAGCCTAGGTCTTGCAATCCAAAGGACTCAGGACACTCGGCAGATTGCGTATGCGCTAATGGCATTTCAATAAACCAGAAAGTTGGCATTTCAACCGCAGCACATTTACAACAATTTTGCGAATTTTAAATGTGTGTATGTGTGTGTTTGTGTGTGTGCTGCGAGTGTTGAATAAATAATATAACAGCATCCTTTGAATTATTCAGCATACAGCTGACACATCTCTGACTGCCGCTGTCTGGGCATGAAGTGGCCAAATCGATTTTGCATACCAAAGAATTTTGAGCCCAACTTATGCGAGTGGTAATGAAAAAGTTCATGTCCACTTTTGGACTTTGAACCAGTCAAAAAGGACCTAAACACATGCTGTCCAAGTGGTTTTAGTTATTGAACATAAATATATAAACAGTTTGCAGCGCTCAAAGCAAAACCATGGCTTCAACTTGTGGCTGCAATCATCAGCATCATTGAGAGTCCTTTGAAGAGTCCTCCCTATAGAAATAATGCTACAAAGTCAATTTGGTTAGAAAGAAAAAAAAAAGGCAAGCAAGCATCTTATGATTTCTTAGTGTTGTTGTGCAGCAGACTATAAGCTACTTTATAGCTGAGAAATCTGAACAACAGCTTTTTGTTTTTAATACGAACTTAACATTATTTTATGACATTGAAATCGCTGTTGATGTTCTTTACAGCCCACACACGAGTGTGAGTGCGAGTGGGAGAGAGAGAGGGAGAGTAAGGAGAGCGAGATAGTAGTAGAAGAGAGAGAGAGAGAGTGAACTTTTGAAAGCCTTTGTGCAATGGTATTGGTTACCTGTTACATGCTCTAGGCTGAAAGACCGTTAGACCTTACAGTTCGTAACGGTAACGGTGACGGTAAAGTTAACGGTTACGTTAACGGTCACGAAATTGAAATCGTAAATTGAACACATGCAAATTCGACGGCGGCTGTCAAACAAGACAAGAACTGACAAAGAAGGACATGAAAGTTTGTGAGCTGGCAAGTGTACAGGATAACCCCAAAATAAAAAAATAAAAACACACACACAAGCAGCAAAAGACAAAAAAAAGCAAAACCATTGAGACACATACAAGCACTTACAAATGTTCATGTACATATCCTTACAACATGCACATAAAAATGTAATACTTTCGCTTGACGATGATGATGATAATATTTTCTGATATTTTCATTACATTGTTGTACTTTTACGACTGTTATCCTTGAGTGAAGAACTTGCTACAGGATGCTAAAAACCAACACACACACACACACATACACTTGCTGGCGCAGCATTCAAGCAAGCTGACTAAAGCTACACACACACACACACACGCATGTGCGAGGTGAGCGAGCTTTTTCTACCTAATGTCTAAACCGTTAGTTTTGAGAGACTGTAAGAAAGAGAGTGGGCAGAATTTTCACCTTCGCACTTTGTGTTTTTTTTTTTATGTTTGTAGTACAAGTGAATTTTTTTTTTATTTTTAAATTTATTTACTTGTGAATTATTTTGTTTTTATTCTTTAGCACTCGACACGAACAATCGGCACAGGTCTAAAGCCTGTTTTTATTTTTTTTTAACAAATGCTTCGTATAAATGTTGATCTTTGGCAAGTTATGAATAAATTTTTTAAATATTTACAAACGCGCCTTGAGCGTGTGCACAACACACGAGATGTTGTACCGTCGCTCGTTGGGATTGAACTGAATGCTAACAAGTACACGACAGCCTAACCACGCACAACTACATCTGCAGTGAGCGCGCGAGCTTTTTACACGCCAGCGTGGGTGGCCCAAAGAGAGAAAGCTCCAAAGAGAGACACGGTCTACGTTCAATTACAATACAATAGATTCGCTGCAGGCTTAAATTGTTTTACTATGCATAATCATTATTTTATTGCTAATACTGGAAACAATTTATTTCGTTGCGGCTTATAATTTAACTTGCATGAAGCGTTAGTTCCACTTTTATATTCTCTTATTCCCAAAAGTTTTATTTTATTAACTTTAAAACTAATATTCAACATTTTTAAGAGTAGCCACAGCTGAAAATTAAGTGGTTTCTTTGTCTAACTTAATGGTAAAATACCAATAATTCGGTTAATAGTTAACATAATTTCAAATATTTTTTTTTTTTTTTTGTTTTAAACGAATAGATCACATCAGGTTTATCGCTTACATTGTCTCTACCACTTTTAAAAAACCGGTAGTAAGTTCGATCAACTTCGTGGTAATCGACAATAAGTTGCTATCGATAAGTCAATCAAAACTCGATAAGGTCTCCAGCCCTGGCTGCTGATACTAGATTGTCAACCCTCGATTGCAAAGAAAAACAAATCAATTGTTTATTTCAATAAACAAAAAACAATGTCCGACGAATACGCATGTATTGCCAAAGGCAAACTAAAGCTTAAAAGCGACAATGAACTAAAGAAGAAGAAGAAAAAACACAAGAACAAGGAGAAAGAGAAAGAGGCGCTGCAAAAGTTAATTGCAGAACAGCAACAAATCAGCGAACCTGCAACTGGAGCAGCATCGACCAGTGGCTACGAACGCAAGTTAACCAAGGCGGAGCTGGCCAGCAAGAAGCAGCAGGAGAAGATGCGCAACAAACGCATCATGGACAAGGCGCAAACGACGCACAAGCAGCGCGTCGAGAAATTCAATGAACATCTGGATACATTGACGGAGCATTTCGATATACCCAAGGTGTCCTGGACGAAATAGAGTCAGCCCGTCCAGCAAATGATGTTAAATGTAAACAACTAGTTCTAAAGTAATGTGTTAACTTTGAAAAGCGCTATATTTAAGCATAATTTTGACTATATTGTGAGATGAGAGGCCATAATAAACAGAACGTTCAAATGGCACCATTAAACTAAATACATATACGGTAGTAGTTACATTAATATACAAATTGTAAATGAGAGTTTTCTATTATGTTTCCAACTTTCAGTCCGTTAAGCACACATGCGATTTGATGTTGTCCCTCGCAGGGCAACAAACAAGGCTTTCTAACTTAATAAACGGTCATTTATTGCGGTGTCATCAGCTCCAGCATGGCATATTTCCATGTCCAGGCCCGAACCAACTGCTCAAAGCGTGATCTCTCATGCTCATAGATGTAGCCCACTTCAGGTTCCATGCACACCTCAGTGTAGGGATCTGTGAGCAGGCTCTGCACCGAGAGCAACACCTTCGCCACGTTCAAAGCGAGCGACCAGTTCTGCTGCTGGAATATATCAATGCCCACGTCACCGTGCCTGGACACATTCGGATGCAGTATTTTGGTTAGAAAACGCACAGTGGGCGGTGCCATTGGATAACGTTCGGGAAAATATATAAACAGAAAGAATTTGCCACCCTCATAGGGACTGCCAGGCGGACCAAGTATTGTTGCTTGCCAATAATTGTTCTGGCGATCCAATGGTATAGCCGAAATGCCCTCAGATTCATAGCTATTCAGTAGATTCGCTTCACCGCGCAGAAAATTGTTGCGTATCACGTTACCTTGCTCGCCAGCTGGCGGCGATTGGCTGCCTAGTTCGATGAGACAGGTGCGGCAAAAACATGATGACATTAATGCCCCATACAGCTTGTACCAGTCCGGCTGCCCCGAGATGCTTTCAAACAGCGGCCAGCGCTGTTTAATGTATGTTTTCCACATGCTTTGTGCTGTGTTCTTCGATATGATTTCTTTCCACTGTTTGCACACCTCACTGGCCATCCACAGAGACATATCGTCCAAGTATGCGAATATCTTTAGCAAAACTTCGACGGGTATGAGATTGGTAATACTCTTGTTACCTCTGTCCACGTCTTGTGCATTATTATATTCATGTGCTCGCGCTCGTCCATCTGCCAGTTCTTGCATGAAGTGCGGCAAGGCAAGCGGCGCTGCAGGGCGTGGCCGCTTGATGGGCAACAGAAATGGATTAACCGCACGCTCATGCTCAAAATCACGCTCCGGTGTGCCGCGTCGTGGCGGCAACGGTTGTGGATCTAATTGCTGCTGTTGCTCCGGTGGCGCCTGTTGTTGTGCAGGCTGATTTTCCAGTTCATGCTCCTGTTCATTGTTTGCCTGCTGTGGCTGTTGTGCGGCTGGTGCCGCATCTTCTAGATCTTCAAAGCCCATTATGTCAGCATCATTTTCAGTTTCGTCATCCTCCTGCTTGTCCTTAAACGGCGGCTCGTCATTGCCCGAATCCTCATCATCCGACAACTCCGTCAACAGCTCCTCGGCGCGTTGTGCGTTGTACAAAAATGCATGGCATGCTCCACACAGCGGTTCCCCGAAATTGGGACCGTAGTAGCCGTTGCACACCCAGCACGCATTGCTGTTCTGCAGATGCACAACAAAATTCACATGTAATAATATTACTCATGGAGGTCTTAATTTTCCCCTTCTTTTTTATTTTGTAAATACACACCGAAAAGCAAAATGTGGGCTCTGTTAGCAGTTGCTTATCCTTGTCCTCCTCCTCCATGTCACCCTCGTCGTTCATCTCATCGTCGCTGGCATTTAGCTGATCCAGCAATTGCTGCTGATCCTTTTGCTGCTGCAGGCAGCTAGTCATTTTCTTCGTAAGCTGAAAATTGTTATTAACAACAAAAAACCAAACGATGCCTTTCTCGCCTAAAACCGCAATGTACTCATTAAGTGATATCGAAATATTATCGATATCGATTGGAAAAGTTGATGTCAGGTTTACCGAAATGAGTAAAGGTGACGTCACAAAATATATAAACTATATATACAAATCGGCGAAGACAAGAAGATGTTAGTCAATATATACTCTTGTGTACACAGGTCCGTATGCAACTATGCTCTATCATAAATTTAGCTTCAGTTAGTTACATCTACACTTTAATACAGATAATATTCATTACGATTTCTGACGTAATTAACCAATAATCGAAGTCCTACAGTGCAATCTTGTATCGAAATCCCATGCAACTTGCAACTACAACGCCACACGTGCGATATTTATAATATTTCGCCAGCAACAGTGTAATAATGAAGCAAAAAAAGAAGCTGGGTAAGTTATAATTGCGCATATTTATATTTAATAAAACTTTCATTTGTTAACTATAGCTGTGGGTCTCAGCCGCGAAGAGCGCCAGGTGCTTGTGATTGGTGAAATTATTCAGGAGCTGCTGAAGGCACACGAAAACAAAAAGGATGTGAATTTGAATCGCATGAAGTCGCTTATTTCGTCCAAGTATGGACTGGATAGCTCCCCGCGACTTGTGGATATCATAGCAGCTGTGCCGCAGGATGCCAAGAAAATATTGCTGCCCAAGCTGCGCGCCAAGCCCATACGAACTGCAAGTGGTGTAAGTAAATATACGGCAAGCACAGTGGGGCAAATAATAAATAATTATATATTTAATTTGATATCAAATTTAGATAGCCGTCGTGGCTGTAATGTGTAAGCCTCATCGTTGTCCACACATCAACTTTACGGGCAACATTTGCGTATATTGCCCCGGCGGACCGGACAGCGATTTCGAATACTCGACACAATCGTACACGGGCTATGAGCCGACATCTATGCGTGCCATACGCGCACGCTATGATCCTTTCCTGCAGACGCGACATCGCGTCGAGCAGCTGAAGCAGCTGGGCCACTCTGTCGACAAGGTGGAGTTCATTGTGATGGGCGGCACATTTATGGCCTTGTCGGAGGAATACCGCGATTACTTTATACGCAATCTGCACGATGCGCTCTCTGGCCACAGCAGCGCCAATGTGGCTGAGGCTGTGCGTTATTCGGAAAAATCACGCACTAAGTGCATTGGCATTACAATTGAGACGCGACCGGACTACTGCCTGAAGCGTCACATCTCCGATATGCTGAACTATGGCTGCACACGCTTGGAAATCGGTGTGCAGTCTGTATACGAGGATGTGGCGCGGGATACAAATCGTGGCCACACGGTGCGTGCTGTTTGCGAAACCTTTCACATGGGCAAAGATGCCGGCTACAAAATTGTCACGCACATGATGCCCGATCTGCCCAATGTGGACTTTGAGCGCGACATTGAGCAGTTTATTGAATACTTTGAGAATCCCGCTTTTCGCTCTGATGGCCTAAAAATCTATCCCACACTTGTCATACGTGGCACTGGACTCTATGAGCTGTGGAAAACAGGTCGCTACAAGTCCTATCCACCTTCAATGCTGGTCGATTTGGTGGCCAAAATTTTGGCACTGGTGCCACCTTGGACGCGTGTCTATCGCGTGCAGCGCGATATACCCATGCCACTGGTTAGGTAAGTGTGCTTTATTCACCCAATTTACACTGTTTTTGTAAACACTATTCTTATTTTCAACTACAGCTCCGGCGTTGAGCACGGCAATCTGCGTGAACTGGCGCTGGCACGCATGAAGGATCTAGGCACCGTTTGTCGGGATGTGCGCACACGCGAAGTCGGCATTCAAGAGATACACAACAAAGTGCGCCCCTACGAAATTGAGCTGATACGTCGTGATTACGTTGCAAACGGTGGCTGGGAAACGTTTTTATCATACGAAGATCCCGAACAGGATATACTTGTGGGTCTGCTGCGTCTGCGCAAATGCTCGCCGGACACCTTCCGGCCAGAGCTACAGGGCAGCTGCTCGATTGTACGAGAGCTACACGTTTATGGCTCTGTGGTGCCCGTCAGTTCACGTGATCCGACCAAATTCCAGCACCAGGGCTTTGGCATGCTGCTCATGGAAGAGGCGGAGCGCATTGCACGCGAGGAACACGGCAGCACCAAATTGGCCGTCATCTCTGGCGTCGGCACCCGCAATTATTATCGCAAACTTGGCTACGAATTGGATGGCCCCTACATGTCCAAGACCATAGCTGACGACATCTCCAATGGCATACAGAATATTGTCTATGCGTTCTGATTTGTGGCCTTAATATATGAAATGTATACACTTTTTATTATTAACTATCTATTGTCTAGCTTAAATATTCAATTTCATGCTTTGTAGTACGCGCCGGGCGCACAAATAAATACATTTTAATAATAAAATGGAAAGATCTAACCAGACGAAAGCGAAATTCTTTTCCTTAAAGCAATGAGTCAGCTGCCTTTCTCCCGTCCAATCTGAGAATTAATAACACTTTCTAGGTTTACCAGCCCTCCAATATTCCACTTGATAGCTCGTATTTACTTATGTAATTTTATTAAATCGTTGAGAAATGCAAGTTTTAAGATGAATACAAGCTTTGAAATGAAAATGAAATGTTTTGTAATACAGGAACACATTAAATTTCCTTGTTAGAAAAAGATATTGCTTGCAAAATTGGTTGCTTGTTGAAACAAATGAATGCTTTCTAAAACTTAATAAAAAACAAGTGTATATAAAAGAAATATAGAAATTAATTACGCCTACATTAATGAAAGTCAATGGCCATATAGATACATTTAGCCAGTCAAAGATATAAGATGATTTCAACCTTATAACATACTACAAAGTACTTTAGAAATTGTTAAATGCGAAATAATTGGTGTCTTGTCAAATTGTTAAATAAAACCTAACTATTAATAAATACAATTGCTTATATGTGAAGTTGCTAATCAGTTAAATGTAAAAGTCTATTTTTTGGGGAGTGCATCTTCATCCGTTGGATCACAATCGGCACAGTGCCAGGAGTAGCCGCGTATCTTTGGCGACTTCTTCAGCGGCGGCTCGAGGCACGCGAAATGATAGTGCTTGTGGCACTCATCGCAGGTCACAACCTGATTGGCCTTCCCGTTTTGGATGCAAACGCAGCAATTGATTTCAACATTTATCTTCGGATTGGATACTCTAGGTCGACCCACACGCTGCTTGCGTGGAGTGGACTTTCGCGGACTGACCTTACGCTGTGGCGAGGGCGTCTCGAGCGCTACCTTTGGCTCTTTGACTTTTTGCGGCGTGACGGGTTGCGGGGTTATCACTGTAGCTGCAACGATGGGCGTGGTGATCTGCTCCGGCTGCATCACATCCTCAACGGTCTCCACAGAGGTGGGACGCGATGCTTCGTCCACGGAGCGTACTGCATTGGCGGGCACATAGAAACTGCGCGATTCGGGCGCATCTTCGCCGGGTAGGCGCAATGTTTTGAAGATAATCTTAATGGTGCTACCCGAGTTGGCCGTATCCGGTGTGGAGTCCTCGGCATGTGCACGCTTTTTACGCTTGCGTTTGTGCTCCTTGTTAAAGGACTTTTCAGTGTCTGATGACAAATTATGCTTGTTTTTATGCTTATCCTTGCGCTTGCCCTTGCGCGACGGCTGCTTGGTGCCAATGGGATCGTCAATGGAGTCCTCGCAGACCGATATATTCGGAACGCCACGTCCTGCGGCTGCTGCTATCGGCATGGTCAGTACCTCCAGACTGGCCGCCGCTGCAGCTTGAACTGTGCGAGAAAATCATATTGTAGTAAATTCAATTGCTTTTAAAGTATAGAATACAACCTACCATTTATTGGCGTTTTACGTGGCGATTGCATTTTGGCGCGCTTCGGCGACTTAACCAAATCCTCAATGGTTTCTACGGCAGCCGGCAGAGATTTGTTAAGAGCACGCTTTAGCTGATGCGGCGACTCCTTGGGCATATCATCCAGCGAATAGCGATCCACATACACCAGATGACCATCCTTATTGAAGCGCGTGCGCGACTTGCGCGGTCCGGCGGATATCTCAGTGACCGAATCGGATACATCAGATTTATCACAGCACTCGGAGCACTGCCAGCCGTACTGCTTGGATTTCTTGGGCGGACGCGTTAGCGGCGGATTCAAGCAGCCCAAATGATAATGCAAATTGCAGGTATCACACTTGACCAACAAATGCTGATCGTTGTTGCGCTTGCAGATGCCACAGCTGACGGCGGGAGCAATGGACGGTGTTTTGGCAGAGTGCAGCTGGCCCTGATGTGTGCTCAGCTGGCGTGAGTTGTCCAGCTTGCTGCCGGGTGTCGCCAAGTGTGAGAGCGGAAAGCCCACGCCCATCTTAAGCGCGGCTGCTGTGGGCACAGAGATGGGCCGCTGTGGCGGTGTCGCCACCTTCGGCAACGGTTCCGGCAGCGGACGCGCTATCAGCTCCACATTGGGCATGCTCAAGCCAGGACAGAGCTGCGCCAGGCTGCCGTGTAGCGTCTTTAGCGTTGATACCAAAGCATCACGCGTGGCTTTCGCCTGCTTGCGTTCCTCCAGCGCGCTGTCATATTTGGCGCGCAGCTCGTCCTGCTCCTGGCTGAGCTGTGCATTGTGCTGGATGAGCTGCTGTTGCTGCTGCTTAAAGTCAGTCATGCGCACAATGCGATCCATGTAGTAAGCAGTGAACTCAACACTAAATGCGGGCGCAATATGCCACTTCTTACGTATATCCTGCAGCGCTTGAATGTGCGCCTCACGCTGCTCCAAATGCTGCACATCCACGGCCATGAACTCGGCCTTGTCGAGGAGACGCCGGCAGGCGGAGGCGGAGCTCGTTAGCAGCCGTGACATCTTCTGTGTGGGCACCCAGGGCGTCGGCTTGAGCTGCTTGTGCTGCGCATATTTGTGCTGTATCTTGAGCAGCTTGCGTTGTATGCGCGCCTGTGCGGGATTCGGATTGGCCTCAATCAGCTGTTGCTGCACCAGGGCACGCTGCTTCGCCTGCTGCAGCATGTTGAGTCGTAGTGTGTGATAGTTACGCCGCCGCTTCTTAATCATCTCCTTCTCAGAGTGCACCTTGCAGTGTGCATAGAACGGATCGGCTGCATCATCCTCGTGATGCGCCTCAATCAGATAACCGGCCACCTGGGCGCAGGTGACATGAAAATACGTTTTACACATGCCCGCATCGCAGCCAATGCAAACGCCAGTGCGTGCAAAGAGTGCGTTGTCGCAGAGCGAACACAGCTTGGCGCCCCATTTGCTGTACTGCATCTCAAAGAGTGTCACCGAGCTGAGCTGCTCCACTTCGCCAAAGGCGACGCCCGGCACGTAGAGCGCACAAATCAAGTGCACCCATTTGCCCACATCCGTCTCCTTGTAAATGCCGCCCTTATTCGGGCACAGCTCGCAGTCTGGCTCCGAGACGCCCGCTCGACAGGCCTCACAGAACCAGGGCTCTGTGGAGCACGTAGAGTTGGTGCTGGAGATGCTGACATTATCGCTCACACCGTAGCAGCCCTCGTGCACGGATACGCCACAGGAGTCGCATTCAACGATCTCATTCACATCGTCGCTGCGCTCGCCCAAACATACACAACACATGCGCTTCGCCGGCGCCAGCGACTCACCATTGAAGCCATTCACACGAGGCGGAGCAACTGCAGCGGGCAAGACTGCTGCAGCAGCAGCTGCTACTGGCAGCGCCTGATTCCCATTATTCTCAGCCAGCAGCTGCTGCAGCTGCAGCGTTGAATCATCGCTTTCGTCGCCAGAATCGGCATTTGTATCACTGTTGCTGCCGCTGCTGCTGCTCGCGTCGCTGGTGTCGCCCTCGCCGTCGCTTTCGTCCTTTGAGCCATCCGAGCAGTTGTCAATGTCCGGCAAAAAATCGCTATCGGATGAGCTTTCGCCTAAATCAAAATCGAGCAGCGCCTGTGTCGTGATTTTTGGCTGGCGAACGCGCTTAAATGGCGCCATTAATTACAATTCCTTTATTTTTTGTGATTTTTCGCAAAGTTCAAGAAAAATATCGTGCGAACAGCGAAATAGTGGTGGGCGTTTGTCGATATTAAGTATCGTTTTGCAAAGGTTACTATGTTGACAATCGATATTACCTCTCCTCTATAACTTTGTCTGGCAACATGGTGTAATTATATTAGGTGGTATAAGGAGTGCAACCAGATTTTAATGGTTAACAATATATTCATAATAAGTATTATCAATAAAACATCCCTTAAGTTGTATTTAAAGTTTACATATATTTAATAAAAGGTACAATGTTATCTAAATTTAAAAGACCTCTAATTGTTCAATAGGCAGCCACTTGGAGCTCTCCAAAGCATCATAGAGGTGTCGATCCGAATCGATGGTCTCACGATTTAGTTTCTCTACGTCTAGCACAAATTTGTGATCTTCCAGTCCATAGTCGTCCTCAGCTGCTGCAGCAATGCTGGCATTAGCACTCTGCTGCTGCTGCTGCTCGTATTGAGCACTGCGCTGGGCGCTCCAGGCCTCCGCGTGCTGAGCCAGCGTTTGTGGATTTGAGTGTGATTGCGATAAGGCCTGCTGATAATAGGCGGCAGCGTCAGTAATGGAAGGAGCCGCACCCTGCTCGTAATAGCCCTGCCAGGCATTATAGCCTTGCCAGTATGTGCTGGTCGGATCGTAATACTGAGAGTAATCCGCGCCAGCACTGGTCGAGGAGGCTGGTGTTGTGCTGGAGCCGCCGTAGCCGTAATTGGCACTGCTATTACCTAAAGCAGCGCTCAGCTCAGCCTTTGGCTTTGGCACTGCGTTGCAGATTTTAATGGGCTTTGTGCCAAGGCCAACGTAGCCATTCATATCGTATAGCGCCGACTTCTGTTCATCCTCAATGCCAAAGCGCACAAAGCCGTAGCCCTTGGAGAAGCCCAGGCTGTCCAGTATCACCTTGGCCGTCTTGATCGATGTGTATTTACTGGAGAAGACTTTGTACAGCGAATAGTCATCCACGTCTGAGCTAAGATCACCAACCCACACGCTAAACTCGCGCTCATTTCCAGGCGATTTATATGAATTGCTTGCGGAATTGAGTCGAAAGCGCACGATTGGATTTGTGCCGGGAATGGGCTTGCCATTTAGCTTGTGCATGGCATCCAGGGCATGATCATCCGATATGAAATTGACGAAGCAGTAACCGGCTGGCTCGCCAGTGTATTTGTTACGCATCAGACGCACTGTGGTTGGATCTTCGCCCATTTTGCGAAATGCGGCAATTATGAAATTCTCAGTCATGTAGGATTCCAGCTGCAGACCATATAAAAAATCAGGTTTCTTGTATCCTGGATAGAATGATAGGTTACTTACGCTGCCCATCCATAGTTGACAGTGCACGGATGTCATTTTGTTGATATAATTGCTATATTTTATGCTGTTTCTCAAATCAAGTGGCACGCGTAAACAAATTCTGTAGTTTTGATATGATAATCAACAGAGCTGCATTCAATTTTTCGATATCGATAATATTTATTAACTGTCAAGCGCTGCCAGTCTGTTCAAAGTTTTCATAGAAAACGTAAACATAGCAACAGAAAAAACTTGCTGGCAACTCGCTGGCACTGCTCAAATTCGATTTTGACAGCCTAGAGTAATCAAAACATATTTTCAAAATGCGCGTAAGTTTGACCCGTTTGGCCGCCTTTACCGCCAAATTGAAGGAAGTGCGCATCATATTGGACCCGGCTGGCGATTCTTCAAAGGGTGCTAGGTGCGTTGTTAAGCATTTATTACCTCTACATTACATAATTGAATAAAAACAAAACATATCCACAGGGAATATGTGCAGAAATTTTATCCCAACCTGAAAAGGGACAATCCCAACTTGCCCATCTTGGTCAGAGAATGCGCCGGGGTGCAGCCCAGACTGTGGGCACGTTATGGTAAGTTGAGATTGGCAGAGAATCTATATGTGAGCTGCAGTATTCATTGTATCCTGGTGGCTTTCAGGCAAAGGCAAGGAAGTCTCCATTTCGCTGACCAACCGAGCTGCTCCAGACATACAGAAGCAACTGGAAGCGGTTGGCAACTAAGGCAGTCAATCTTTTTGTTTAGGAACCAATTTCTTTAGGCAAAATTAAAAGCAATAACTTGAAACTATCACTCAACTATTATCATTCCTGCTGGTATTTCAAACTCCGTTCAATCCATTTGGAATTGCAGTTCGTAAATCCGGAAGCTATTTAATAGGTATTTATTCAATATTTAATTGTTTTACAACAAGCCTGTATATATTTTATTTAAATAGCACACTCATAAGTATTTAGTTTAAGCCATGCTTAGCTTTAGATATTAGGTACACAATTAGAAACATTATTTAATTACTAAATGGCGGCAGACCAAATTGTTCCGGCTTAAAATCTTCCAGTGAGCGCACCACCTGTGTGGCATGGGACCGAAGCTCTGGGGACAGCCGCTCATCCGGCACCATGACCACCTGCATGCCAGCGCTGTTGGCCGCCGTAACGCCGTTTGGCGAGTCCTCGAACACCAAACATTTGTCGGGCGCCGGGGTATCGCCAAAGCGACCGGCTGCCACCAAAAATATATCTGGCGCTGGCTTGCCATTCTTGACCTCCTGGTCAGTGGAGCCGCAGACGCGATGATTGAATAGATTAAAGAGCTCCCGATGATTTGTGGTTTTAAGCTCGACCATATCGGCACCAGAGCTGGTGGCCAATGCGAAAGGCACTTTGTTGGCGTGCAGATGACGCAAAAGGCGCTCTGCACCTGTTTAAGGATTAACAGAAAGTTTGTTACATTAAACTAGAGTTTCAGTAGATTATTGGAGGCATTCCTTTAGATATAGAGCGTAATCAAAGGCAAATAACAAATGGGCGAACGTAGTTTGGAATCGAACGATCGTGCAGTCGTTATTTGTACATATGTATGTATATGTATGTGTGTAATAGTGTTGGGTTGTTCATGATTTAGTTGACCAAGAAGATTTGCTCACTGAACTGTGCCGGCTACTAGGAGCTACCACAGAGCATCCACTGGTAGCACCCACGGTCCCGGTTACTTGGTCTCGAACGCCGTACCTATCGGTCACCGCCCATGACATGCCCATGTTAAAGTAGCCGCTAAAACGCATTGCTGGTGGCTTGCCTGGTGACCGGTGGTATACACTGAGGACCGGTCCTGTGGGTGCCCACGTAGCCGCTACGCCGAACCACTGGGTTGTAATTGTTCTTTTTACGGCATTTCCTATATGTATGATCTGTGGACAAATAATGAGTTGCTCACAAAACTAGCCAAGTCAACTTGATTCTTACAAATTTGTTCTTTTTTGCTCAGTGGTTTCTTAAAGATTCTAAGGTTTGATGTATCAGACGCACCAGAAACTCAGAAAATTAGGGATAATCAGCTAGAATGCAGGTATTTTAATGAAATGAGAAACCATTTTGCACATAGTAAGTACTATACTGTAGTTAATTTTGAAAGTAAGATAGGGCTTTATATAAAAAGGATTCTTTCTGCTTTTGAGCTGCGAAATTTCGCAAATAATTTAGTGATTGCGTTGAGCAAAAAATCAATAAACCAGCTGTTTATATTTGTCAAGCAGCAAGCTAAACTACATATACATATATGTTATTCAACTAATTTCTAAATTGAATACTTGAGCAATCAAATTGGTTAGCGGTTAGCAATAAGCGCTTAGTTCTGCTGAACGGAACAGCGAGCACATTTCCACATATGCGAAGGCTCATCAAAGTTTAGAGCTGAGAAGTGAGCAAATGATCAAAAAGAACAAGTTCAACGAAGTAATCAATGTGTACCCAACACTATTGTATGTAGTATGTTATACAATTTGCATATCAAACAACCGTTGACAGTGCTAACCTCTTAGCAGCGGCACATTGCCTAAGCGTTCTTCGCACATTTTATGATATCGCTTCAGAAAATTGTTAAGGGTTATGGGCAATTGGCAATCAGTGATGGCTATTTCGGCGGATCGTTGTTCCGTTGTGCCCATTAGCTTGAAACGCACCGCATCCGGATAGGGACGACCAAAACTGCCAGCTATTTGCCTTGTGATTTCCTCGTATATCCTCTCAGTGTCTGCAAGAATAGTGCGAATATGTATACAAAATTAATACCTGGCATCAATTTAGCGTCTCTCATTAGGGAACGTGCATTGTCCGACTGTTGCTTTGAGTACTCTTCCCATGTCAGCGGTAGATCATAGTATTTAATCATGAACTCGGCGACAGGACGCGTCTGCAATCCCATTATCTGTTCCTTGACATCGAATGTATAGGTCTTCCCGTACGGATCGAGCACCATTTGGGCGGCCACCGTGTATAGGGTCTCGGTGTCTAGTTATAGTCATGTGTAATATATATATTTGTTATTATTCGGAACGATCCACTTACCCAGCAACAGGCCATCCATATCGAAGATGCAGTGCGTCACATTTCTCAATACCTTTTGTGCCATTGCGACGTTCGTTTTCCTTTCCTCGTTATGTAACGCTTCAATTAATTACTCTCGTTAACTGTAATCACAAAGGAAATGCGAATTTGTTTACAACTTTGCTTGAGTTTTTCCCAGCTGATTTTTAAAGCTCGCCCGGTCGCCGTGGCACTTTAGTTTCTTATTATGTTTTTTTATATTTTTCTTTTCATTGCGACTTGCATTGTCCTTGAGCCAAGGACAGCCCACTAATTCCGGAAATGTTATAGATAAAGCAACCTTGACCTACACGTTGCTGCGTTTCCTCTTTTCACTGCGTCGGCGGACTGCACAACCTCTCAGCAAAAGGCAACACGAAGTTCTGCCCCAAAGTGCAAAATGTGGCGTTCGTTGTTTCAGCAGAGGGGTTGACAAGGTTGCCAGATGTTTTTTTTTTTCAAATGCGCCAAGCTAGAAAACTTTCCATGGCTATACCCTGTAGCCCCCATGCATTAGAAGGGGTATATTATTTATATTACATCAAATAGTAACTTTTATCACTGCGTTGGATTTGAAAATACCGGTTCAAATACGATTATATGGAAACTAACTATATTTGTGGCTTCTACAATATATATTTGAATTTATATATTATTTTTATAAACTATGACATTATTTCATCACATTTCTCAACTTTTTGTAAGTGTTGGGCTTAGTAACCAGGAACCGTTACGATTATATCACATTTATAAAAACTACCTATTAAGCATTATTTCCTGAATTTATTTATTGCTCAAGAAATAAAGCTTATTTTTCGGATTTATTTTTATTCTTCACATAAGTTGACTTACCAGAATCCCATTAAAAATAACTTCTATATTCAAATATCCATGTATTTTCCACAAAAAATGGGATTTATGCTGCTAGAATTTAGACGTCTACAGGTCTTAAGCCGATCAGTGGGTGTTTTTTATTAACAATTCATTTCAAACTTGTGCATAGGATATTTCACAGTCGGCGTCTTTTCTAGTATATCAATACAACCCTCTCAATGAATAAAGTACTGAGAAAACCAGGCTATATATATATATGTATGCGCATACAGGTGGGAAAACAAACATTTGCACCCAAATACTGTAGTAATGAAAGAAATCTGGTAATAATAAAATAAACATGTCGATAAGTCGCAGATGCGTCCCTGACAGAAACTAAAAACAAACAATGGGATATAGAAATGCAATAGACTGTTTTTCTTTTAAATTTATTAAAAAACAAATACATTTTTGATGGTCGAATGTATTACGTTCAGTTGCATTTTGAAGAGGAATATCTGTAAGAACGAAAATCAAATTAGCAAACTTATAGATGTTATAATTATAGAGTGTGTACGCACCTTAAACTTAGGCTCTCAGCAAGCAGACACCACCGGCCTTCTTGATCTTGTCCTCAGCCTTCTTGGAGAAGTACTTGGCCTTAACAATGATGGGGCGAGCAGGCAAGTGACCGCGACCCAACAGCTTGTAGTAGCCCTGTAGAATGAGATAAACACACGTTTTAGTAAATGGAACCAAGCAATAACCTAAGAATGCATTTGCTTTTTGTTTTTGATCTGTAAGGCTTTCGCTACACGGGGAGAGCAATTGTACGGTCGCATTCAGTCCGCCCATCGCCTTGGGTGTATCTTCATTTCGTTAACAAAGCAAAGACATTTTCATATGCTGAATATGAAACTTACAAATTGAACCAGATCGATGACTGGGGCCTTTGTGCTCTTCTCCTTTTCCAGTTCAGCGAACTTCTCAGGTCCGACAAGGGACCAGAGTTTGTCCAGGTTGATTTCGGGCCTGAACTTGTGCTGGCGACGCAAGTGGAAGTTCCTCATGCCGACCTTGCCGAAGTAACCGGGATGGTATTTGTCAAAGTTGATGCGGTGATGGTGCATGCCACCAGCGTTACCGCGACCTCCCGGATGCTTGCGGTGCTTGCCAATACGGCCATGACCGTGGCTGACGTGACCACGCAGCTTCCTGGTCTTCTTCCTCTTGATATTCGACTAATACAATTGAAAAATATAAATAAATGCTTTATTAATTAAGTTCTTGTTGCACGTGCACTGACGGCAGCGGCGACTGCAGACGTTGGCTTCCATATAAGAAAAAAAACACATGTGGAGGTTATGTTTGCACGCCGTCGTCGCCTTATGCCGTTTAGCTCACTTTCACATTGCTCGAGCATACTGCAATTTACTGCATGGTGTACGGCACAGTTGCGGCTCAACCAATATTAAATTTAATTTGTTTATGCATTATTCACATTTGTTCAAAAACAAATTGAACTGCACGACTTGTTTCGACGTCCACTCACCATCTTCAGAGTTTTGGAAAGAAAGAAGTGAGCAAAGTTGGCTGCGCTTCAAACTAATACTGGAAACGTGCGCAACACTTTACAACACTGTGTGGAGCTAGGGTGACCAAATTAACGCAATATGTCTGATGCCAGATAGTTTTATTATTTGCCATATACCTGCAAACACGTTTATTTAATAATTGGTGCATTTTTTTGAAAATGATTTTGACGTTAATCGCATAAAAACAAGAGCATAAATGCAAATATTTCCCTACCTATGTGCAGAGCGTGTATTGGGTTATTTTTAAGGAAATTTAGTCTTCCATTCGCTTGTATGGCACAAATATCTTGATCTAAAATAAGTAATAAAGTGGGTTCTTTATAGTAAATAGTATAGAAATATTTGGGAATTTAAAAAGTACGGCTGTGTAGGAAATTATAAGCCGTATTGGTAATAATTTTGATATGCTTCCCACATACGTTGTCATCACCGAAGATATAATAAGGGTATTCATAAAATTATTATTATTTCCCTTAATAAATTGTTTTGCTTAAGCGGGGAATTCACAAATCAGCTCTGTTTCCTTGCTAACTGAATACTGTCGTTCCACCATTGTCTTGAAATTTACTTAATCTTAAATATTTTTAATCTTAAACAGTCTATATATTTTTAATATTATTTTTCTTATCTATTCATGACATATGTCTTTTCGATATAATGTAGAGGATAATATCGATAGTATGGAATGTGCTTTGGTATTTTTATTTTACATGTTGTGGTATTTTAGCGCTTGCTGCGCGCAGTCACACTGCTGTTTATTTATGTTTAGTCGCTGCTGTCGAAATACAATTTGTATATTCCTTACTTTTTATCAAATTAAAAGTGGTGTTTAGCACAATATTCAAATACCAGAAACAACAAAAATCGAAAAAAATCATAGTACGCAAAGCAAAAGTTTTATTTTGTCGCTGCGCCGGCAGTTGCGCGACGTTTGGTTCGATGTTGCCTGTTTGTGTGTTTTCCTAGTTGAGACCCAAAAATAGAAATACTCTTGGCAAGCCAAAACGGCACTTTGTGTATTTAATAGTATATATGTGAATAGATATATCTATTTACATATGTATATTAAGTGAAAGCGCGTGTTTTAGTCATATTTATGCGCGTGCCCCGACCAAATGCGCTCTGGCGGTGACAGCAGCCGCGCTAGATAAAAGTAAAAATTGTGCTTGTGCGTGTGTGCAGAGGAGCTGAGGGGAAGAGGGTACGCCTCATTACTCATCCGTCTATTTGTGCGTGCAAAACGACAACGAAACAACAGCAGCAACAACAACAACAACGATTACATATAACGAACGACGACAAGCAGCAGACGCGCAACAAATGTTTGTTAACACGGCACAAAGCTGAAGGTAAGATTCGTAATAGAACGCAAGGCAGAACCCAAGTCTTATATACTTTGCTTGCAACACAACAAACAAACAACAATCTGAGGTGCACGGTGCATGAGATGAGTCATCGAAGACACTGCACAACTATTGCATAGGCAAAGTTCAGTGGCATCGCCCATTCCCTCAATTGATGCGTCACTCCAGCTCCGCGCTAGAGTTGCTCGCGTGTCGCCTTTTCTTGCGTGACACGAGCACACTACTTATCACGAAATCTAATTTCAAGCGTATGCCAACACATCTCAACACGATAAAATAAGTAGAAGATAGTCTCGTCGGCAAATCTGTCTCTTAGCATATGCTAGCAATAAGTGCGAGTGAAAAGCACATAGTATAGTGAGTGTGAACGAAACGGCAGTAGAGTATGTTGATTAACCCTTAACAGGCCGTGGGGCTTAAAATATCCTATCCATGGCACGACCCACGTACATACATATAAGTATAAGCTAGAGGTGGCAAAACAGCAGCAGCCTTATCGATAATATCGATAGATTTCAACTCGATGGTATTTTCAAAGTATCGATAGCGTAATTTACACCATTTTACTCATAAATGTCTCGTGCCTATAGTCGGAGTCACACGATATGGTATTTTGCCACATATATGTAAAATCTTGATCGAAATCAACCCTACGAAATTCTATATGGTGAGATACTTACTCACAAGATATGCCAAATCAAAGATTTATATGATAAATACGTGCCACATAAGTTTATATGTTAAAATACTTAATATATATTTCTACGTTTGCCATATAGTATTATTTAGGGTCGATGTCAATAACGAAATTCCACATTTATGGCAAAATGCCATATCGTTTGACTTCGGCAGACATGATTTATTTAATTTTTCTATTTCACTATCTTATCGAAACTATCGATTGGTGGCAGTTCGTTGCTTTGCCACCTCTAGCAACCTTGGGCAATTCCTGTATGGCGGACGTTACATTTCAACAGATATATTTGAACTTCCCTATCTCGGTGCAATGCCTTCTAAGAGTTCTTTCAATTGGCAGTCCCTACAGTTGAAAAAGAAGCAAAACACGCGCTCATCTCTACTCCACCCAGACACACACATACGAGTACAACCGAAGCAAATCTCTATGACAAATACGGAGTACGGAGCAACTGCTGCCTGGCGCTGCATTGTCTGCCTGGCGGCCTCCGCTTGCTGCTTGCTGCCTGCGCCCTAAGAAGAACGTGCAACAGCAGCGGCAGAGCAAAAGCAATTTCAAGACATTTCTTGCCCCGGTTTCTTGTAGCGGCAGCAAATGTTATTTATTGCCAGGGTGAAGCTGAAGCTGAAGTTGTTGCACTGTGCAAAGGTTGAAGTGCCTGCCACTTATGCTGCACATAATCCATAAGGTCAATAGCAGTCAGCCGGGCGGGCAGACGGGCAGACGTGTGGACGTGCAGACTTTCCTGTTGGGCTTCAAGTGGAATTGCCACCTTCAAGTGTTTGTTTGGCTTGGGCTCGCAAGCAAAGGACACCATAAAGGAGCTTTAGAAGCCTCTGGAGACTCATGGGCACTGCAATGGCCACCAAGCGAACATTTCAGCACTTAGAGCACGTTTTTACCTCAAACCCCAAAACAACAGCGAACAAAATTTGAACTTTTGCCAAAACACAAATTTACAGTCGACCAAATTTGCCAGTTTGGTATCATTCACCTTGGGACTAAGGATTGCAAATGCCAAAAAATAAGTAAAAACATCTGCATACAATGCAAAGGGTCAGTTTCCTGTATTTTCCGTGCGGTTCGTTAACCCAAAAAATGTACAAAAATGACTTTTAATAATGTATAAGCTCTAAAAGATATTACAGGGTGTACAAAAGCGTAAAATTGCTTTGAAAATAAATACAAAATAAGCGAACATCAATCAATAAATTTATAATAAGTAATATATTAGATACAAATGACTCTTGTCAGTATTATTCCTTTGTAGACTTTAGGAAATGTTTTAAAGTTATTTTCTTAAGGCAAAAATGAATATATGAAAGCCAAAGAAAATATACTCAAACAAATGATTTATCTTGACGCAAATACTGGACTAAGTATAGGAAATTTCTTGAGGGAATGGTATGTCATTGACTCTATTTTGAGTCTCGTCAAAACATTTCAAATTGTTTGTAGATGTTCCAGAAATGTTTTGTTTCATAAATGATTTGCTTTGTTCGCCGCAATAGAATTTGTTAGTTTCAATATTGCGGGGCGCATTATTATTGTTATTTTTTGCGCTTAAATGAAAGCGTTTCACGAATATTTCCTCTCCTACCCTCCTCCCACCCAAGCAAAAACAAATACTACATTCGGCTTTTCCGTTTGTGCGGGAATGAAATGCAAAGCAAACATTTTTCTTTCCGCTGTTTGCTGTTGACCTCATTTCTCTCGATGCGATACGATATATGCCACATTCAGTTAGCAACTCGATATTCTCCTCTGAACAAATTATGAACTGCCCGCCCACAGTTCTCTGCCAACTGTAACAAAAAACAACATTAAAGGGAGAAAAAAATAACATGAACTTCCATTTACTACTCGACATATGGGCAACTGATTGGGCGATTGGGCGATTGGAAGATTGGGAGTCGACTGTATAAATAGAGATGCAATCAAATTATATTATGGCCATATATCTTTGCCTGGGCATATAACAAAAATGCATCTCAAGTGCCCAACTTAAATCTCAGCATCGACATTGGGTTCGAAACCAGCTGTGACAAGATTTTACTGGCTCTTGAACTGCATCAATTTGGTTTCGTATAGTAATGATCTGTTCTCGGAGGGTAATAGAGCATATTGGGTTTGTACAAGGTACGTAATGTCCCAATAATGTTAGACTGGAATAAACTTCGCTTCTTTACATCGGAAAAACCTCAAAAATCGCTTCAGCAAACAATGAACTTTTAATGTATCTTACATCACTAGAATGTCCGGCCTTCCTTTGGTATTAACGCAATATTTTCCGACACTGCTGAAGCTAGAGTAACCAAATTTGGTATGGTATTATAAATTTACCTTCAGCGCCCTCGCAATTCGATAACACCCACTTTTTTGTAGCCAGCATCAGCAAATTTGATATGAGGATCACTAATGACCTTCTCGATAGATTGATCCAACAAGTGTTCTGATACGTTTGACCCCGCCATCGCAAATGAGTATAGTCTATATATCTCATACCTAAAGAGCTACAGTCACAAAACAGCCAGAATCAGCAAATTTGATATGAGAATCTCTAATGACCTTCTCGATAGATTGAACCATCGCAAATAAAGAAAGTCTTTTATTCCTGAAGAACTAGAGTCACCAAACATTGTATATACCGACTATTCTTTTTGAAAGAAGAGATCAAAACTACTTAAAGTAAAAGTAAGTAGACTGCAAACAGAGTATACCACAGTCGGTAGCTTCCATATGCAACTTATTTTCTCTGACTTTGTTTCATTTTCTTTGACTTTGTGTTGTTCTTGCGCCGTGACGATCTCTGAGAGCTAAAACAAATATTTATATTTGTATACAATCTTGCGTACGCCGTGTAGTTCTGTGGCCCAACCGCAATATTTTCACACCTCCCAAAACGTTGCACATCGATAGTATTTTTTGTTGTTTTTGTTTACATTTCGTTGGTTCTTTTTATCCCCAAATTGCAGTGCTGTCGCTCAAAGCAAATAAGATAAAAGACAAGAAAAGAAGGAAAATGAAGAGTGCCAGGTGAATTTTCCTCATCAAATTGCGCACTTCCGGAAGCTGCATCACAGGTTTTTTTTCAGCGACAGATCGTTAATAAGTATGCAGAGATTTAGGTCTCTATAGTGTGTGTGTGGAACCAAATACGCGTGGGTTAAGTGTGTGTGTGTGTGTTTGGGTGTGTGTGGATGCACCTCTTGTTGCTTTGATGGCACTGAACGATGCCTCCTCCATCTGTTGCTGCTGTTGTTGTCTGCCGTCTCCGTCGGCGCCATGTGCAAGTTTAATGAATTAATTAAAATTTTGTTTGGCATGGGGCCGGGGCTGTGGCTGGGGCTTTGGCTTTGACGCTTTGGGGCTTTGGATCTCAGTGTGCTGTGTGCTGTGGCATGACCTCTGCTTGCATCATTCTAAATGGCACTGTGCGGCCATGCACAATAATGAAATGCAACATTTGCTAGCTACGGAAACTTATGATTGTTTTCCCCCGTCCATGAACGTTATGATATTTCAGGGTTAAACAAACAATTTGTAGTTCTTAGAAATCCATTGATAAAATCATATATGGTTATTTTGTTCATCAAAAGTGTTAATCAATTATAAATGACTTCTACTTAACCCCAAATATTTAATTGTCATGTTCATGTTAACATTACGCTTCAATTTTACTTGTAGTCCAACCAAGCGCAAGTTCAAGGCATTTTCATCTACATTGAAATTATTTCTCGTTCCACATTTCAATTTTCCACTTATCGGTCTGTCTACTTTGTCGATCAGCCCTGCCAACGTTTGATAAAATGCTGCCAACTTTTGATCAAGCGTTGCCACATTTTTACAGAAATAATACATATTCAATAATATAATAAAATGAAACGCAATTTTTATTTGCAAATCTATCTACACGATAACTTTAACAATGTAAAAAACTGAAAAACATCAAAATTTACTCAGGATCTATTTTTAATGATTTTTTTTCCGATGTGAAACAATGATGTTCGTTCCAGACTTAAACCCCAAACTTAGTCAGAACCAAGACAAAATAGATTTCAAATCTTTCCAATCTTAATCAGCTTAATCATCACTAAAAACTCTTCTATACTATAACTTCCCTATTATTTGCTGTCCATGTCTTACCTGTTGCTCACAGTTCTATCTAGAATCATCATCATTCACAAACTGATTGGAACAGGTGAATTTCCGCATATATTTCTCAAATATTTTCACATACTTAGTTATTATATGTGGTTGTCATGTTGATGGTGCTATATGTAAAAGTTCTCAAACGATTACTAAACCCATAAATATGAAAACTGTTTTTCTTTTTATGCTCTAACCAAATATTTTTATGGATTTATTCAAAACAAAAGCACAAACAGCATTGACAAAAAAAGAAAATAACACTTGACAAAATTTCTCAATGAAAAGCAAAAATGTTGAGGAACTGCCGCTACCCCCGTAATTGTGGGGATTGTATTATTCCTATACCCCTCCCACCTATGCCCATATTCACACCTATACCTCCTATACCTATACCTATACCTATACCTATATACCCAAATCCCATTCGTATTGAAATTCTGAATTCCCTCGTTTGTCATATGTGCTTTTCACGAAAATATGCGCTGTATCCGGCCAAATAGACTATATATGCTATATGTTTTATTAAGTATCTCGTAGGGGTCGCTCTCCCGCGATCATTAAAAGAGAGAAAGAGCGAGAGCGAGAGAGAGAGAGAGCATGTGACGGGGAAAGCCGTGAAAATTGAATTCGGTTGCCATTTGTCGCCAATGCCGTCGCAGTTTCGTGGAAGCAATGAACGCGTGCGGTGCAACCAAAGGCGAAAAGCGGAAAAGCGAAAAATTCGTACAACAATTGATGGTTGAACAAGTATATAAAAGAGCTCTAGCAGCTATATAGGCTATATAAATATATATATAAAAAGATATACATAAGTATATATGTGATTGGTGTGTGCATTTTGGTGTGTTTTTGAAATATCAAAATCAACGACAAAAAGTCATTTTCATGCGTGTCTCTCAAAACGTGACCTTGTGATTCGGTTATATTCCTATAACGGATGCAGGAATTCCAACAATCAGACAAATTGCAGTCGTCCAAGAAATCGTTTTCGAACTGCAATGGAATAATTTTGATTTTGGCAAGTGTCTGGGCCACTATTTTAGAGGGTCTCTATGTAGTATATACACACACACATATTTAAGTTTATATATAAAGTATGTAGATATATACTAGATATCGCCTGATTTCCATTGGCATATGGTATGAAGTCGGCACGTCAAGATTTATATTTTCGTCGCTTGTTATTTTTGGATGCGAAAAACTTTTTGGGCAATACTATAAGAAAAAACATGTTTTTATTTCATATTTTTGCGGTTATTCATTGTAGGCAATAACATAAATGTGATTAATCTACATATTCCTAGAAAAACACATTCTAAAAATGTTTCCTTTTGCTGTTTACATTTCAAGACATGCCAACAAATTAGCACGATTCAACTTTATATTAGAGTTCTATAGGAATAACTAAGAAGAACCTGTTGCTTCTATAGATTCTATAAACATTGTTGTTTAAATATACCAGAAATAGGATTAAAAATAAAGATTAAAAGTGTTTGATTAGTTCGATTCTAACCTTTATTAAAGCGTCAATCAAAACTTATCAAGAAAAGTTATACAAAAATCTAAAGAGTTAACTAAGAGTACTATAAAAAACCGCGCAAAATTAAATTTTTAACAAAACTTACATATTTAACTACAAACTTAGGAGGACTTTTGCAGATAATGCTTTAAAACATACGAAAGTATATTCGTTTATTTATTTACGAAGGCAAAACAGTATAATATAATAAATAGATATATGGAAAAAATTAAAAAGCCTACACGAAATTACAATTGAAATCTAATAACGACACCAGAACGAAGGGGGAAGTTTATTTGCCAGTCCAGCTAGCTTTGCCCCTATTCACAGCAAAGATAGTAAAGAGTTAGTTATAAGGAAAAAACTTATAGAATTTCAGGTTAATTTAAGGCATACAAACTAAAGAAAAAGAATAAAGAAAGACAGTAGGAATGAAATCTGCAACCCAGTGGGGCAAGTTCTAGTAGCCAGACCGGCAAACTATGCCCCAGCTCACAGCGAGGTTGGTTAGAGATTACATTAGGGAAAGAAGGATCTAGGAAAAGGTAGGGATGGGATATGAATAATATAGTTATAAAGTAGAAAATAGAGGGATATATACAGCCGTGGTCATATAAACAGCACAAACCAAAACAGAATATTTCGATCGATCATTTGACATCCGATTCTTATAATGTTGATCACAAACGAATGTAGTATATGTCTGTACATCTGATAGAAAGTTCGAATGTTAAATAAAGAAACCCGTGAATTAAATAATTATTAGTCATGTCTGAATTTTGTTAACATGTTTCTAATCTAATCGGAGCTTGTTGACACCTTTAATATCCAACATACAAGAAAAGCAAAAGAGATAGGCTATTTTTTTGGTTTAGACTAGTTTACCTATTCCGTTAACACCTCTAATCAAAACACTTTATAACTTTTGGAACTTCTTAGCCTTGTAAAAGTTCTGTATTATATTACAGTTGAGATAAAGCAAGTGAAAACAATGTTTATCTGCAACTTATTTTACTTAAAATGTTTTGCTTTTGGCAATTAAGTTTTAACATCTTGTGTACATATTTTGGGCTTATTTTCGAACATATCGTAAAAAGTTAGATCGTAAATTTTGAAAAGTCATGCCATGGTCAGTCGTCGTTTTGTTGTTTATGATTTATATAGCATTTTATAAAAACAATATTTCATTCAGTGCTTTTTTTTATGGACTTTCGCAATCGCTCAGTTTTGAGGCACATTTTCCTAATGCTTTTCTGCTCTTACTGCGCCAGCCTTGGCCATCGATCGTTCAATATATGTATATATAAAGATCTGAACGATTGCATGAGTTTTCCAGACACTTGCCATGGGGCAATGAAGTGAAAAATGTCATGAACATTTTTGCGCACGCGAGATCTTTGGCAAAACGAGAACAGATGTTTTTATCTAAATGTTTTGGCCATAATAATGTTTTGTGAGCGCTAAAAACGATTGGAATTTTCAACACACACACACCCACATAGCAGCGCCAATGATGATGACGAGCTAATTGCGTGGGTGCCATAAAGAAAAGCAATTCTTAAGCATATAGATGATTGATAGATATATACTCAAGTCGAAAAAATTTCATTGAACAATTTGTTATTTGCACGCCGTTATTTCAAGTTCAACAAACATTTCAATTAGAGCATGGACATGCGACAAGTTCTATACCAAAACCCGCTTTTTTCTCAAAAATAAGGTTTTCCTTTGCCAATTTCATCCTTTTCTTAGGTTATTCTAAGAGCTCTGAATTTTCTAGATTTTCATCCTTTCACCCATTTCTATTTCTTTGCCAATTTCATCCTTTTATTATGTTAATCCTAAAGTTCTTAGCACCCAAATCCGTAGTATTCTGGAATTTTCTAGACTTCTACCATTTCACCCATTTCAAAATTCTTTGCCAATTTCATCCTTTTGTTCGGTTATTCTCCGAGTTCTGAACCCGTAGTATTCTTGGACTTCTACCATTTCACCAATTTCTAATTTCTACAAACTATTTTCTGTCTTTGCAGTTGAAGCAAAACAGAGCAGAGTTTGAACGGAGCTGAAGAACTGGAGCCTCGAACAAAATGGAGCAACCGTTGATAGTGCGGGCGGAGTACTCCTTTATGGGCAGCAACAATGATGAGCTGTGCTTCAAGAAGGGTGAACTTATAACGGTAACACAGCGCGAGGATGGGGGCTGGTGGGAGGGCACACTGAACGATAAGACTGGCTGGTTTCCCAGCAACTATGTGAACGAGTACAAGGCCCCATTGCCACTGGCCGAGACCATACGACCCCCCGAAGAGATACAGGAATATCGCTCGGTGGTGCTCAAGGATCTGCTAGATTCGGAGCGCGCCCATGTTGCTGAACTGCAGGGACTGCTCGAGAATTTTCTGGAGCCCATGCAGCAAACTCAAATGTGAGTAGAAGAGTATAGACATGCCACAGATTATATTAAACTGTCTTATGTTTCGTACAGACTCAGCCAGGATGAGTATGCGCAGCTAATGTGCAACTTTGTGGAGGTTGTGCGCACCCACGAGGATCTGCTCACGCAGATTGAGGAGTGCAACGATCGTGTGGGCAAACTGTTTCTAAACAGCGCGCCTCTGATGAAGAAGGTCCATCAGGCCTACTGTGCCGCACATCCCAAGGCCATAGTCATACTGGACAAGTACAAGTAAGTGGAGCTGGAAGATATTACAACACAATATACTTATTAAACGTTTTTATAAACAGGGATGAGTTGGAGAAGTATATGGAGCGTCAGGGCGCGGCAACGCCGGGGCTGCTGGTGTTAACCACAGGCCTGTCCAAGCCCTTTCGGCGTCTGGACAAGTACTCGGCCATGCTGCAGGAGCTGGAGCGTCATATGGAAAGCAGCCATCCGGATCGCGGTGACACTCAGCGCAGCGTGGCCGTTTACAAGGACATTGCGGCCACTTGTTCCGCAACACGGCGACAAAAGGAGCTGGAGCTGCAGGTGCTCACGGGTCCAGTGCGTAACTGGCAAGGCCAGGAGCTGAGCACCCTGGGTGATATCATACACATGGGCAGCGTGGCCGTGGGCGCCGATCATCGCGATCGCTACTTTGTGCTGTTCCCACAGACGCTGCTCATACTGAGCGTTAGCCAGCGCATGAGTGCCTTCATCTATGAGGTGAGCATACAGAGATCTATAGGCAATCGATTTATTAACAAATTTGTTGGGCCTAACAGGGTAAATTACCGCTGACTGGCATCATTGTGAATCGCCTGGAGGATACAGAAGCCATCAAGAATGCCTTTGAGATTAGCAGCCCGCTAATCGATCGCATTGTCGCCGTCTGCCAGGGTCCCAACGAGGCCAACAAGTGGGTGGAACTGCTCAATGCCAACAATCCCAGTCTGCCCATGGGCATCAAGCGACAGCTGAGCAATCTGAGCAACTCTTCGCTCGGCGGTCAGCTGAATGCGGCACACGTAAGTTATGCCTTGAAATACAAATACCTGAAGCTTTCATTACTGTTCCACATTTTGTACCATTTTGTACTATCTTAAAAACAAAATATACACATACATATTTATTGATGAACTTGGCGCTTGGCAACTGAGCAGCTCAGTCAGCATCTGGACGCGCGTGGCTATTGCACACGTTTCTCCCTGTGCGCCTACTACAGCCAGCAGCAGCAGCATCAGTCAAATAATTTGCGCCCATTGCGCATCACCTTGCCGCCCAGTAATTATCCGCCCACGGCTCCCTATGCGAATCTCAGCGCACACTTTGCGCGTCTCGTGCGGGCGGGGCGGCTGCGCAGCGCCATTGTTAAGATGCTGCTGTATCCACAGGCCCGCCAGAGCATTGATCTCAAGCGCATTGCGCTGCGCAAGAAGCGTTGTCATAAGGCAGCCAAGCTGCTAAAGGATATTAATGCCAACGTGGAGGAATCAGCGTCAGCCATGTCCTCACAATCCGAGCTGGAGCGTCAGGATGCCTTTGAGCTGCCCACGGACTCGGAGAGCTATGATGATGAGTATGATGATGAATATCTGCGCAGCTGCAACTCGGATCCCTTTGAGTATGTGCGCTTCTATCAGCATAGACCCATCGAATCCACGTGCACTTCAACGGGCACTTTTGTGGATCATGGCAAACGCCAGCGTCACAGCTCCTCCATAAATCTAATCAAGCTGGATTCAGTGGATGCGGATGAGCTGCTGGTGCAGCATGAGCTCAAAAAGGAGTCCCTCATTATAGGCTCCAAGGCATTGCGTGCGCTGGCGCGCAAGTCCACAGAGCGCAATTCCAGCGTGCATACATCCACGGCCACTATAAATCTGGGCGGCTCTAGCTTTACCAACTGCGTGGAGGAGGAAGAGGAGGAGGATGAGCCTTCAAAGGTTGCCTCAGAGCCAGCCACGCTGCAGCAGCAAAGCTCCGACTCCAGCTCTTTATATGGCGCACGCATTGGAGGCGCGTTTATGGCCTGCGAAAACTTGGCCAGCATACACGATGATCTCAGTCAGAGCAAGCGGCAGCCAGGCGCACCACGGCAGCCAGCTGCACCACAGCTGCCAGCTTCGCCCACCGAACGCCACAGCATGCCAAGTATATTTGTGGGCAATCGTTTCAATCGCAGTGCTGACACGGAAGTCTATGTGCCCAGCTGGCGTGAACGCCACGAGCAGCAGCTAAATCAAAGTGTCGATGCTCAGCTGTTAGCCGAGGAGGAGGAAGAGGAGGACGGCGTGCACTCTAGCTCAATGGACTTGCCCGCTGCTTGTCGCACCGCGCCCGATCAGCTGCAAGCGGAGCTGCTCTATAACTTTGAGGACACTGTCCTGGGCAACTCCCAGCAGCGTGAATCACATAAAAGCGACAGTCCCACCACGGGCAATGCACGCAATGAGCCCGCAGCGCGCAGCAGCTCCACCACGGAGCTGTGCATAGAGGCGAACACGGGCAAGCAGCGGACGCCGGCGGGCGACAGCAAGCGGGATTCCATAAGACGCTGCATTAGCTATCAGTACCTGCAGATGAACAATCGCCAGGGACCAGCAACACCGTCAGCGTCAGCCAAACGTGATCAGCAGCAGCAGCATAATCATTGCAAATGTCGCTGTTGTGAGAATTCTCAGTGTCCCAGTCCGCGTTCCAGTGATAGCGGCATGGCTGGCAGCTGCACCATTGCCTCACCGGATCCGCCCAATGCCGAGTGTGGTGAGGTCGGCGTTGATGTGCTGGATCAGGTGGAGCCCGAGCGGCGTTTTGATGTGTGCGGCATGTTTCGTGATAAGTTTCTAACGCCCGAAAACACACAACAGGAGGAGGAGAAGGAGGAGGAGGTGGAACAGCCGCCACAGCAGTCTGAGGCTGGAAGCGGATCAGCCAACCACGCCGACAAATCAACCAGCGCCCAATTCGACACAATTCCAAATCAATACAAAAAGTATTTTTCTGGCCTCCAGCTCAATGGATGAAACCACACGCCCCACGCCCAATCCTACAGCTAATGAGCTGCTGTTCAGCGGTAGCTGCTCCGCAGATGAGCTGAACTCGGAGTCGACGCAGCCACGCGCCATGTTTCGCTCTGGGATGTATGCGCACTGGTGGAAGAAGGAACGTCTGCCGCCGGAGGTGCTGCGTGGCATTGCCAGCGCCTACAATAAGCGACTGCCTTCGGTGCATGCCAGCGGCAGCAGCGGTGGTCGTGGCGGCGGTGGCAGCAAAGATTCCAATTGTTCGATGGCCTCCATCTGCTCCAGCTGTTATTGCTCGCTGGGCGCCAGCGGTTTCAGCGAGGGCACCATCTACTGCTCCATTTGCCAGAACTGCGGGGATTACTCGACGGAGACAAGCACCACCAATACAACGACAACAACGGCATCCACCTGCTCCAACTGTCCCGTTTGCAGTGAGGATCTGGAACTAATGGATACACCATCCGTTGCTGCCGCGCTGAGGCTATCCGCTGCCCGTGATGCCTTTGCCGCCCGGCCATCGTATTCCTCCTCGCTCGATTGTCCCATTTGTGCAGCGCGCGTAGCTTTAGCAACCGAAGAAGGCAAGCAAACCGAAGTGAGACGTCGGCCAGGCCGCCTGGATGTGCGGTGCGATTGCTTCTGTTTCGATGTTCCGAACCCAGTTACCCAGTCCAGGCGGCATGTGCACGACGTGCGTTTGTGCACGTGTTCCGTTTGATTGTTTTGTATATTCGTTTTGCTCACGTTTCCACATCATCTTTCTAATTCTCTTGCATCAATTTGCAACCAACCAATTTGGATAATGCAGCACGCCCAAAAATTCTGAATCATTCAAAATTCATTCGAACGAACATGCTTCCCACTCAGTTCAACATCCAGTCATCCAACACGCACTTGACTAACATGTTTACATCGCAGAGATCAAAATTGTCAATAATTCGATTGGAAACTTTCAACTAATTCCAGTGTTTTTCAAATTGAACTAGTTCACGGCTTGAGCTTAACTTGTTGATCAGTATATGTACTACTATAACAATTTCATTTAGTTAAACAACCAAATTCATTTGATTAACTAGAACTAGTGAACTGGCTCCAAATTTTTAATTACTGATCTTTTAATTTCAAGTTAGAAATGTTATACTATTCAAAATTCTGGAATTTAATATTGTTTTGCTCGCAGGCCTTATGCAAAATTGTATTATTCATTAACCTACAGGAATCGGCTCTCAATTTCCATATAAACGATTCAATTTATTCAATTTAACTTGAGCTAGTTCAATAAAATGGTTTGCTCAAATAACTCTAATGGCATAAATATTTTAAATATTTTCTTCAAACTAACTAGTTTAAATGATAAATTTTAGTGAGTGGTTCAATTGAGCTAGATCGTGCTAAAAGCTTGTTTACAATATTTAAACAGCATTCTTAAAATTAGCTAGATTAAATTCTAAAATGTAGTGAACTTGAACTAGTTCAAATGAACAGTTCATTCAGTGAACTAGTTCAATATATGATAAATATATTATTGAAAATTCAGCTTAAATGATAAATTGGTTGTTTCTTGGGATTTCAATGAACTAGTTCAGACATAAGCTAGCGAACTAGTTCCTTGAATAGTATAACTACAGCGAACTTGATTCATTAGCCTCCCACAACATGCACCCACATTGCAAGTCGTTGCGCCCGCTAACCAATGAACTCAACCACAAAACATATAATGTATAATTTTTGGCGTTATATTTGAACTTCAGTTCCATCTTAAAAACAAAGCCAAACGAATTACAAAACATTTATCTAACGCTCCAGCAACACACAAAAGACAAACCAAAAAAACAAAAAAAAAACCAAATGAAAACAAAAAGATAATAATATAATAAACAAACTCATTCGATTTGATTTGCTTGCTGCGCTTTGCTCGCTGCGCTGCCCGATGGACTGCAGCCTGTTGTTGTTGTTGTTGTTGATGTTATTATTATAACTATTATTGTTGCTGCTGCTGCTGTTGCTGACAGCTGCCAAGAACTTTCATCAGAACTAACTAATGCCCCCCATTGATCATGTTTGAATAAACTTTGACTAATCGCTTGTCAATTTGCCTGTTTACTTTTATATATTGCAGATGTCTCCGCCATCGAGCCACAGCCTGTTGTTGCCGCCAGGCAGCCGCAATCAGACGCCAGCGGTGCCACTGCCGCCCGGCAGCAGCGGCAACAGCCAGCAGCAGCAGTTGCAGGGATCAGCGGCAGCGAATGCAGCTACAGCGATGTCACAACACAAACGGAGCCTGTCGTTCAATCATCATCTCAGCTACAATCAATACACGCACACTCAGCCTCCACCACATCTTCTGCATCCACCACAACCACCAAGTCTACCAAGTCATCTGGGGGCACTAAGCCACAAATCAAGTTTAGTCCAGACACCAAACAGCAAGACAGCAGCGGCCACGGACGGCAGCAGTCAGGCGGCAATTCAGGCAGCGGTTGCGGCAGCAGCAGCAGCGGCGGCGGCGGCAACGGCGGCGCCAAACGCAAGGAAAGGAAGCACAAAGGGTAAGTCTTATAATGGTCCATAAATCTGCCAGCTTTTCTAATATATTTGTATATATTTATAGCTAACTGGACCATCAGTTGTTTGCGTCCCACGCCGCCCTTGCGGCCCAGTTTGTTAAATGCGTCCAGTGGGTCGGGCTCTGGCTCTGGCTCCGGCTCCGGCAGCTCCAACAATGCCCTGGCCAGCTACTGTAGCGGTCGCAGGAATCAGCCCACATTCGAGGAGGATGCGCTGGTATTGCGCGTCTTCGAGGGCTACTGTGCCGCCTATCAGAACAGCGCCCGGAATACCATACACTCGGGTAAGTGCCGCAGATCGCCCATGTGCTTCGTCTAGACTCTAGAGAGGCCGCCAAGCAATTTCTGTGTTCTTTTGCTGTTAAACTATTATATATATTCTTATTTTTTTTGGAATACTATACTTGTGTCTCAAGTTTTTAAGTTTTTAATATCATCAAGAAATCTTGTAGCCAAATTGCTTTACCTTTCTCACACACACACACACACACCCACACCTCCAACACACACACACACATAAACATAAAACACGCCCACTTAAATGTGAAAAGCTGCTAAAAAGAAATGAATTTTATTATTTACCTACATATTGTATTTATTTGTTGGTTTGGTTTCATTTTTAACATTTCGTTAAACGTTTCACAAAAAAATACAAAATATAAAAATATATATTTGTTCTCAAAATTGTATTAGTTTATAAGCAAAATAAATTACACCAAAAAATGAACTAGAGCTCGAATTAAACAACATACTTATTAATACTACTTATGCGCAATTAAATTGTTTAATTTATAATTTTAACAATTGGACATTAATAATTAATTGAATTGATTTAGGTTCCATCAACTTTACAAATTACTATTTAACTGTATCAAATAATTGGTGGCTCAGGCAGCTAAATGGATTTTAGGCATTCAATGTTATGTTTTGAATTTGAGTTTGTTAATTTGCATTATAATATATACTATATTTGTGACATTTGTAATTGTTAAGCAATTGGTAAGCGTTCATTTAATTGGATAATAATATGACGAATTAAACATGTAATTTCTATGCTAATGTGTTTTGGTCTCTTATAAATATAATAAATACATAGTATTTGATTAAATTCCCATTACTTATGTAAACCTCAGTTGAATTTATTTAGTTATATCCGTTGCTCCAAAAAAAATCAAAACACAACTCATTATTTCATATCATTATCATAGTCTTAAGGCACATCTGATTGTATATTGCAAGGTTTTTGTGTTCATAAGTTCTCACACGACTTCCCACTGACAAAACGAACATATTCTATTTATTATCCTTGTCCTACATGTTCAGTTTGATGGCATACATTTATAGTAGAGCTGGAAAGCAATCGATAATTATTTGAGACACTATCGGGATTTTTTTTCGATTTTTCGAGTATCGAAATCGGCATGGATTGATTGGTTTATAAAAAAACACATTTCTTTGTGTATAAATACACTAATGTATTTCTTGGCTTATCAAAATTTCCTAATCATCCTATACACTTTAATCGAATTACTTCAATATTGATTATTTCAACTATACAAACTATCGATAAACGTCACTATCGATGCTTTTCCAGCTCTACTCTATTGTAGCTTCTCCTGCTCCCTTTGGTTGTGGCCTTTCTTCTGCTCGACTGCTTTATCCAAATTTTGCTTACCTTCATAACGAACTGACGCCCCGCTTAAAAGTAATCATTTTTCCTGGTTTGGTTTCTCGTTCATCTCATACACCCATTATCCACACACGCATACTCCAAAAATATCTTTGCTTTATTCACTGTATTGTTGTTGTTGTCCTTGGTGTCCAATTTATATTTGGTTTTGAATTTCGATTGTTGTTTTGTATTTGTTTGTTGTGGGTTTTAGTTCTTCCTGTTGTCGTTGTTGGTATTTCGTTTTTCGTTCTTCAAATATCTTCATTTTCTCTCTTTGTCTTTCACGCCTCTGCAACGTACTCTAAACGACCCAACAACCTCAACCTCAACTTCAACCTCAACCGTATAGCGTTGCAGCCGTGGACGCCCTGCCTGCCCATACGCGGCGGCAAGCTGAAAACGAGCAAAACCTTCTCGACCTCCAATCCGCAGCTGCCTTTTATAGCCAACGCGCCACACCTCACCCAACAGCAACAGCTGCAGCAGCAACATCAACAGCAGCAACACCAACAGCAGCAGCAACAACAAATGCAACAGTCGCGTCAACATTCGGCTGGCAGCCTTAACTCCTCCTTCATTTGGCGGGAGGCAAGTCCGAACAGCTTCAACCTGTACTCCAGTTCGGTGGGCTCCTCTCTGAATGCGTCGCCTGCGCATCGCTACTCGCTGACGGGGGCGGGGGCGGGTGCTGGTGGTGGTGCTGGTGCTGGTGGCACGCCCAGCATCAAGGACTATCAACGTGCGCTGTCTGAGGAGCGTGCCACGCGCAAATCGCTGAATCGCCTGAAGAGCGGCTTTGGCTCTGGCTATGACAATGTGTGCACCTCGCCGCTGCTACCCAGAAAGAACAAGCCGTCGCCAAAGCTGCTGGCACAGCAGAGCTATCAGCGAGGGGGCAACACCACCACCATTGTGAAGCCAAATCCAGATGGTACCACGCATCCGGGTCTCTATGATAGACGCCTGAATCGCTCCTTTGAGACATCCACATCGCATCGCTATGCGGGCTTTGGTGCCGGTTACCTGATGAACTGCGGCGGTGCACTGCGCACCAGCACCCTGCAACGTAGCACGCCCCAGCTGGCGGGCGGCGAGAGATCGGATGATAGCGATGTGGAGCGTGGCGAGCACGGTTGCACAACGCTGCTGCGCAATGGAGGCGACACTGCCACCAGTCGTGGCCATGCGGCAGCCGGCACACTGGAACTCAATCCGGATGGCACGAAACGGCAATCCGGCAGCTGGTGTTGCGGTAATTTTGTGATGAAGCAGTGGCGCAAGATCAACCATCTCTGAGTCGCTCAGTACCGTCTGGTTGTGGGTGTGGCATGTCCTCATTTCGACCAGCATCATAATTATCCGAGCATTAGTTCAATCGCATTCATTGCTGCCGCCTGCTGCTGCTGCCCCAGCGCTCGCTTTGCTTTGAATGCGCCCGCTCTGCAGTTATAGCTGCTATATTACGTATACCTATAAAATACTTGATTATTTTTAGTTTCATTTGCTGTTGCTCAATGCTTCTAAAATGCGAACAAATCCTAGAACAATTGCAGCAAATTATAGTTAAGTGAGGCTGGCAATCCTCTCTAGTTTCTGTGTGCCTAGTAAAACTCATTCTTAGCAGATCTGTAAAAGTGTTTTAAACCTGAGCTATAGATGAAAAAGTGTTTCAAAGCATTGAATCTTAAATTCAGTTGCGAAATACTTGCTATACAATATAAATGGTATTCCCATAGACAAGTAAAGGAATACCATTTATGTTTTTTATTTCATGTTTAACTCTCTTGAATATATAACTACTTGCTTTCTTAGAAACGTTTTTAAATATTTGATGTACTTTTAAAATAAGTAATAATATTTTACATAACTTTTTTAATGAACTCCCGTTTTAATATTTACAATTTTTTTTTGTATTTTTTATATCTAAAAATCATTTTTACAGGTCTGCTTGTACGTAACTCTGTGTAGTTGTCTGAGTTTTTTTTTTTTTTTTAATAATATTAACCTGTAAGTTGAGTGATTTCTAATCTAGTTAGGTGCAATAGAAATTGATTTGCCTCCGCAAAACATATAAGACTCAGCCAAAAAAAGACTAGTTACTAAAAATATTTAATTGAATAATGTAGAGTAATTAATGTTTTGTACTAGCCATGCCGCCGATTACTTGCCCCATTAGTTACTCGTACTTGAAGTGCAACTGCAGCTGATTCCTGATGCAAAATGATCCTTAAGGCTTAATACATTTCATCAGGCACATCAGCGAGGCTTTAAATTTTCCGTCCAAGGCTTTTACACACGCGTTTTAAATGCCACCATCGGAACACAAGTTTGCTACACACTATATACTATACTATAAATATATATATATATATATTTGTGACTTGATATACATTGATTTGCCATAGCTTAAACTATACAGACATATGTAGATATATATATGTACATTACTCCTAGCCGCAATATTTCTTTGTGCTTACTAAACCAAATGAAAGATTCGTGGTCAGAATTTTTGGGGCTGCCCCAGTGAAAGTTCTTTGTTACCTGCATAGCAAAAACTGCTCGTATTGAGAGTACTATATTATACTATAATCAAAAAGAATGTGCAATGTGTAATCAAAAATTGCAGCAACAAGTTGAAAATGCTTTAAATGTTAGTCAAGTACTTGGCAATAACTAGCAACTACAAAAAATGAAAGAAAGTACATTACTGTTGTGCATTATATTAAAAACTAAGCTATAAGTGTTTTGTGAAACGTTGTCTAACCAAATACAATTACCATCTAACTATATTAATAATGATTAATGCGTTTATACGTTTGTATTGTATTGAGATTTCAAATTAAATTAATTTCAACTGAGAATATTTCAACGAACTGAAACAAAATTCAAATAAAATCATTTATATTAAAGAATTCGTTGTATTTTGTATTTGTATTTGAATTTGTATTTGTGTCTGTGTGGTATTTGTTTATATAATTAAAATACATAAAAATACATAACATTAACAACACATAAATTACAACAATCGGTCTTAGAATGTACTCGTATCTAGAGATTCTTTTATCATTTCCTTTATTGTAGCAACTTACGAAATTCTGGTAGAATATTCTGTTATATCCTTAGATTACATTATATGTTGCACTTCAAGAATTGAAATAAGAATTTAATTTGAACAAGAATCTGATTGCTGAGCTTTTAAGAATAGCCTTATCAATTATGTAAATATACGAAATCAATATTAATTTATTATTTGTTTGGAAAAGTAGCTTACAATTAAATTCCAAAATATATACCTTGTAATATGCAGCTATACAAAAATATATAATTCTTGCAACTACACCACTCATGAACTATATACTCGAACCATACATACATATCACTACTCATATACTCATAATACCCATTCTGATTCGCTTCATGCTAGTTACACACAACACTAACATGGTATTCCCGTTTATCCCATTTTCTTTTTTATAACACACAAAACATCAAATCCCAACGACAGGCCTCGAGAATGAAGATATGACGCCGACACTGCGCCAGCTCTGGACAGCCATCCGGCAGATGCAGCAGGATATGTCCCAGATCAAGCTGCAGATCAACGAGGAGCGAGCCCTGCGCGCCGACCTGCAACAGCTGTTGATGCAACATCTGGAGACGAGCAGCGTCAGCAGCGGAGCCAATACGCCCAAGTGTTGACTATGTAAATGAATGAATACACGGATTCCCACAGAAAACATAAAATGAAACCCGCCGCTGCTTTTAGCCTTAAGCTTATTAATCTACTTGTTTGGCTTACTGGGCAGTAGAGTTATGCCTTTTAGTTCAATTGAAGGATTCAGTTCGGTCGTTCACTTCTTGACAAACGAACGAAACGTTCAACTAGTTCATGTCCAATAGTTCAATTCCTGACAAACGAACAAGAATCTAGCTAACAAATGAATCTTTAAGATGAACGAGAAACACAAACTCAATTCGTTCGTTTGATTGAACTTCGAACTAGAACTCGACTAGGCAGCTGTTTAATTAAGAAATGTGTGTACCAAAAAGAATTCATTAATTAACTAAATTGAACTTTATTAATCGCTTAATTGTGTAATCGTATCTATTTATATGTTTTTGTGAGTGACATTATGGACAATACGCCAACTGCATGTACAACAATTGTTAAGCAGCTGTTTCTGTCTAGCCATCTATATATCTATCGATCTATCTATCCACCTATCTAATTAGTTAAGCTATTGGCGTGTTTTTCGGTTTAGGCCATGCAATCTAATTACAATATTTATTATAAAATGCCTAGCTATAATTATATATTGTGCTAGGCAAATTGTTGGCATTCTGCATTACAACAATTAATTTAGCTTTTAATTTAAGTGTAATTTTTGTATTTGTCTAAGTTATGCTAGTAACATTATTAATTTGCCTTGATTTTTTTCTATTAGGAGTTTTGTAATTGAGTCCGACAAGTATTGAAATTTGATAAATTAGTTAACTTTGAAAATGTGCCAATGTTTTAGTAATTAATCTAAAACAAAACAAAACGAAACAACGCTCAAAACAAGTTGTATTTCTTGTGTAGTGAATTAAATGAAAATAAATGCCAATTATACTATATATACATATAAATATATCTGTGTTTTTATTATAGTGCTAATGATATGAAAAATCGCCAAGAGATTTTATGGCATTTTCCGCAACTATTTCAGGAGGTACTAACAAAAACTATGGAGTTTTTACTCCCTGTACCCATAAAATGGGTAAAAACGGGGTTTTGGATTGTGCAAATGTCCGTCCGTCTGTCTGTCTGTCCGTATGAACGCGTCGATCTCAGCAACAATAAGAGCTAGAGACACCAAATTTGGAATGAAGCAGTACAGCCACCACTTAAAATGCCTCGCATGGGCTGTTGCTTGTGTGAGTGCGTCTTTGTGTATGTGTAAGTGTACGAAGATGCGATCGGAAATCTACGACCTGGGTACAGGGAGTTTTGTAGTCGGGTATACTCGACTATCTTGCTTTGAGCCACTCGAATTTTGTTTAGGTTGGTCTTGGCAGCGACCCCATAAACTTGAAGACCATATCTCCAAATTGGACTTAGTATGTTTGTTTTTTATTGATGGATGGGAAAGATGGGAGCACTTATTATTTTCAGAATTCATTTTCGGTTTAATTCAGAGTTCGTCCAGAATTATCAACAGAAATCGTTAGGTTGCCATTTCAAATAACGAGAAAAACTGCAGCATTCTTTTAGAGGTATATGAATTTTACGCAACCTTCTGCTGATTTCTGTTCGCCTGCTGCTTAGGCGGTGCCAATAAAGTTTGAATATGCCACAAGATTTTCTAGCTTAAGATCAGCAGCCCACAAGTATGCAACACAAATTTTGAATTTCAGCACAAATAGTACTGTTTCCTATTAGCTCCCATTCAGCCATATCCTTGCAGATTTTAAAAGGACCTTGTGCTTTAGGATCGTAAGGACCTACTCTATCGATTGGCATTCAAGGATTATGGGGTCATCTAAGGACCATCGACTTGCAAATTTTCAGTCCGAGGGCGAAAGGAATCGTGCCCAAAATACAAAATACCTCGATATCTTGGGAACTACAAGGACGAATTTAATGTCCTTTGGCCAGTTGGTAGCCCTGATGATGCCAAGTCGTCTGACACAGGACTCGTCAGGATACGCAAGGATACGGCCGAGATATCGCTAATTTTCTGTATACAGAAAAGTCCTTATTTCTCAGCTCCTTTAAGGATTTTAGTCCTTTGGGTTATATATCCGTGATTCGTCGGGATAAGAGCTCTATCTTTATGCCAAAGGATATTAAAATCGTCCTTGAAAT
Source organism: Hirtodrosophila histrioides (assembly GCA_037075165.1). NCBI lineage: Eukaryota > Metazoa > Arthropoda > Insecta > Diptera > Drosophilidae > Hirtodrosophila > Hirtodrosophila histrioides. The sequence goes on along the minus strand of JBAMCL010000469.1, from coordinate 380,377 downwards.
GACCGAGTTACAGGCGATTCTGTGATTTTGGGTCCTTTTTTCTGACCTACCCCCTTGCAAAAAAGTGAAGTGTTTTTTTCGGTGAGGTCCTAAAAATTCTTGAATGCCAATCGATAGTCCTCATTCCTACGAGTTCAGAAATGTATGGGGTTTCGAAAATCTTAAGGATATGGCCGAGCTATAGCTAAAAGTATGCCGCAAGATATTCTAGCTTAAGATCAGCAGCCCCCTAAAGTATGCAACAAAAATTTAGAATTTCTGCACATATGGTACTGCTGTCTAGTATTAGCTCCCATTCAGCCGTATCCTTGCAGATTTTGAAAGGACCTTGTGCGTTGGGATCGTAAGGACCTACTCTATCGATTGGCATTCAAGGATTATGGGGTCATCTAAGGACCATCGACTTGTAAATTTTCAGTCCGAGGGCGAAAGGAATCGTGTCCAAAATACAAAACACTCGATATCTTGGGAACTACAAGGACGAATTGAATGTCCTTTGGCCAGTTGGTAGCCCTGATAATGCCAAGTTGTCTGACACAGGACTCGTCAGGATACGCAAGGATACGGCCGAGATATCGCTTGTTTTCTGTATACAGAAAAGTCCTTATATCTCAGCTCCTTTAAGGATATTCGTCCTTTGGGTTATATATTCGGATTTGGGATGAAGTGCTCTATCTTTTTGCCAAAGGACATCAAAATCGTCCTTGAAATGACCGAGTTACAGGCGATTCTGTGATTTTGGGTCCTTTTTTCTGACCTACCCCCTTGCAAAAAAGTGAAGTGTTTTTTTCGGTAGAGATCCTGAAAATTCTTGAATGCCAATCGATAGTCCTCATTCCTACGAGTTCAGAAATGTATGGGTTTTCGAAAATCTTAAGGATATGGCCGAGCTATAGCTAAAAGTATGCCGCAAGATATTCTAGCTTAAGATCAGCAGCCCCCTAAGGTATGCAACAAAAATTTTGAATTTCTGCACAAATGGTACTGCTGTCTAGTATTAGCTCCCATTCAGCCGTATCCTTGCAGATTTTGAAAGGACCTTGTGCGTTGGGATCGTAAGGACCTACTCTATCGATTGGCATTCAAGGATGATGGGGTCATCTAAGGACCATCGACTTGTAAATTTTCAGTCCGAGGGCGAAAGGAATCGTGCCCAAAATACAATATCCTCGATATCTTGGGAACTACAAGGACGAATTGAATGTCCTTTGGCCAGTTGGTAGCCCTGATAATGCCAAGTTGTCTGACACAGGACTCGTCAGGATACGCAAGGATACGGCCGAGATATCGCTTGTTTTCTGTATACAGAAAAGTCCTTATTTCTCAGCTCCTTTAAGGATATTCGTCCTTTGGGTTATATATTCGGATTTGGGTTGAAGTGCTCTATCTTTTTGCCAAAGGACATCAAAATCGTCTTTAAAATGACCGAGTTACAGGCGATTCTGTGATTTTGGGTCCTTTTTTCTGACCTACCCCCTTGCAAAAAAGTGAAGTGTTTTTTTCGGTAAGGTCCTAAAAATTCTTGAATGCCAATCGATAGTCCTCATTCCTACGAGTTCAGAAATGTATGGGGTTTCGAAAATCTTAAGGATATGGCCGAGCTATAGCTAAAAATATGCCGCAAGATATTCTAGCTTAAGATCAGTAGCCCCCTAAAGTATGCAACATAAATTTTGAATTTCTTTTTTTTTCTTTTATAAAAATTCCAATTTATTTCAGATGTGTAGTATTGGTTTAAAATTAGTATATTGCTACCTGCGTGACAGCTTAACCTAATTATACATTAATATAAAGAGAAGTGACTATCTTTTAATATAGTGATACATACTAATTATTTACATTATTTTGCTATTTATATATTTAAAAAATGAGATTAAGAAATTCTTCTGGCAGGATTATCGTGTGGATGCAGCCTTTTAAGGCGTCTTCTGCCTGTATACCTCAGTAGGCGTTGGGCAAGCGCATTTGGGTGGAAGGACAATTGCTTTGAGCCACTCGAATTTTGTTGAGGTTGGTCTTGGCAGCGACCCCATAGACTTGAAGACCATATCTCAAAATTGGACCTAGTATCGCCTTGTAAATGGTAACCTTATTTTGAAGGGAAAGCTTATTTTTTGGAGACAACAGCCACGACATCTTCGCCGCCTTTGAAAGTACAGAAAAAAATGTAGATTTCTAAATTTTCCATTTATTAGAATTTCCGCATGCCGAGTAACTATGTTGCAAAGAAACTTTATTTTGTAACCAAGTCAAAGTGTTACTTTGCTGATTTAGCTTAAGATTGTAAGTAGTTACAACTAAATACGAGTAAATTATTTAAGCAGTGTGAAACAATGTAAACAACAATGAGTATAACTGCAAATTGTTTGTTTGACAATTTGCCGCATAGTTTTGAATGCATTTAGTTTTTCTGCTCTGCTTCGCAAGCAAACAAAAACAATAACATGCGCGGGGCAGGCAGGCGGACCAACTGTAGCTGTAAGTATCTGCAAGATACATTCGTCGGTGGCGGCAACATGGCGAACATAATGAGATTACAATCAAGCAGCTGTGGCGACAAATGAGTGACAAGCGCTATGGCTCTGAATCTGGCACCGAGTTGCAGTCTTCTGACAGTTGCAAAACAATTTCAGTATGTCAGTAAGGAGTTAAGAACAATGCATGTCTGCAAAGTTGCAACCAGGGGCGTAGCAACATGAAGGGGCAACTGTCAGTAACCCTACTCCTAGAAACAAAAATTCATATAGTTTTGTTACATGTATTCAATAACATTTGTTTATTTATTGGACTTTTGCTGACTTTTTTACCACCTTATAAGGAGTTTAGCGTTGTTCTATCAAAATTAATCTATTAGTAATTGAAACAATTATGTATTTGAATTAGTTTTTCTGACAATAGAGAGACTTCGTTTAGCATAAGAAAATAACAAAATATTCCCAAATACTCTATTGAAATCTTAAGCTTTCACTTAACTGAATATATATATTCTATGCAGATTTAATGCACTTGATGAACTATGCTGAAGTTAATCATAAAATCTAACCTTGACTAAGCAATCATAAAGTAATCTCATACGCAGAATTTATTGCTACCAAAAACTATAATATATAATTTGATGGCCTTAGATTATGGGTATAAATTCTTCACTTAATGGGGAGTAATGCATAAAAACGCATAACGGTGCTGAAATTTATGATTATTCTAAGTATAAACACTGCATAACATTTCTCTTTTTTGAAGGAAAATGAATGCTTTAATTGGTTGTCTTTATGGGTAATATTTATTAGTCATAATATAACCGTTACTAAAGGCCCGCCCGCCTTTATCCTACACGTTTCTGTTAAAAAGCAATAAAATAACAAATCTTGTATTTGTCTTTAGTTATGCTTATTATAAAAGAAAGTAGTATTGCGTACCCCTCTTGCCAAATCCTGGATACGCCGTTGAGTACATAAACTGAAAGTATGTGTCACTTCCACTTCCTTCCTTGGCACTTGGACAGCGCTGATTGTGAGTCTCAGCTCTCACATTTGTTTGGCTTTGGCTTTGGCTTTGACTTTGGCTTGGTCTGGCTCTGGGTCTGTGTCTTCAACAGCGGATGGCAATGACGGAAGTTTTCGTTGGAAAGACTGCAAATCTCTTACCGTGGGGCATACAACGCTGCCAAGTTGCACGCCCTTTGCTTGTTAGCAAAATTTACTACAGCTGCTTAACTAAATGATCGACTATTGTGGCAACTTGGCCTGGGGGGGCTAAGGCTTAGACTGTGGCTAAGGCTTCAACTGTAATGACAATCATTAGCGTGCCTGCATTTTGCTCCGCATGGCACGTCTTTCATATTTTTCCAGCTATTTAATTAATAACAATTAGCAATTATTTTCTGACTAGCAATTTAATACAGCGCCAACTGGTGGGCAATTGTCGTGGCCAGGCCAGGCTAGGCTAGGCCAGGCTCACTGGAAAATCTCTACTTCGTCATCATTAGCCAGCATTTGTGGGCCCAAAGGCTGGCCCCCGTTGCAGCTGCAATTGTGGCCAAAATAATAGCTGGTAAACGGCAATCGCCCAAGAATCAAATTACCCGCTTGATGCTTCAGGTTTAAGTGTTCTTTTCTGCCTTAAAGTCTTAATAGAGTCGACCGCTCTACTTGATTCGCATGTGTAGTTAACCCATTTTTACAGCGGCACCCCAACCATCCCAACCACCGCCACCACATCCTCCTGCCAGCTGTCAGTCAAGTCAACGCCATTTGGCCACGGCTCAATTTTGTGTGGTTGCTTTTGGCCATTTGTGGGCCGGTTTGTTTGAAAATGAAATTATCATTTCTAATGTCACTCCGCAGCCGCAGACTCCTCATTGTGTTGAACAATTTGGTTTAACTATTGTTATTAGTTTACCCACCAACCATAAATCTCTCCAAACGTGCAATTAATACGCATTCAATTACATTACTTTGTTTGCTTTTTACAAATTTCCACTTTGTTTATTTATATACAATAATATATGTGTAGTATATGTGGTTAATTGTAGCCCCGTTAGGCTTTTAGTTGGCGCTGCTCACAAAATAATTTAGAAAACTAAACTAAACTAGACTAAATATTTGTTTGTTTAACCAGCTTTACTTCTAAGCTATTGACTTAACAATATTTAAATACTTTGTCCTAAATAGATAATATTATCAGCGCAAATAGAGTCATTTGAAATCATTGCCCTCTTTTTTGGTTTTAATAACTTATTTTGGTTTATTTTCTCTACTGCAGCCAAAACTTTGTATACATCCAAAAATTTACATACAAAATTAGTGAGATTGTCGTTTGATTAAACTTTTACCGGATATTGAGAAAACTTGCATTTTTGAAGCTCTTTTTTAATTAATATACGTTTATTGAATATTCATAAAACCTAGACAGTCAAACTGCTAATCAAATGTCTTTTATTGTTATTTGTAAAGCAATTATTTACCTGATCTTTAACTATGTTGAATAGTTAAACTTTAGTACAAAGTCTCTTTTGAAACTTTAATGATCCTTGGTATTTATTAAACTGGTAATCAAAAAATATTAATTATTATGTATATTTTGAATTGTCATTAAAACCTGTGAAAAATTTGTGCTGCTTTAGAATTTCATTTTCATTAAATATTTTTGGTTGTAAATATTTATATTAAGCTGATAATAAAATGTATATTTTTATCAGATTTTTCAACTGTTTATTCATTAGTGCACACTCTTTATAAGCTTCTTTCTTTTGCTTGTCTTACCTCATTTGATTTTGGGGAATTTCTACACACAGAAAACTATAATTTGTAATTCTTCTAATGACTTTTGCCAGAAACAGCCTAGTAACACTTTTTCTGCACAAATCGATTCTCAAGAGAATGACCCAGATTGGCATCAAATAGTGTCAGACTTGGAGCAAGAATCGGGCTCAGTCTCCCGTCTCAGTCTCCAGCTTCTGCCTCAGCTTCAGCATCCACATTCACATCATCAGCTCATCGCGAATAAGTATCATCATTATCATTATTGGCAGGGGCATGGAACAAAGTCTAGTCTGGCAAAACATCATCGATATGGCTGCCTCTTGGCTGGTACTCTCTTTTGCATTAACTCATTCGAATGCTACCCGTATGTAAAGCAATAAGTTAATTCAGCTGATTGGCAGATTGTCTGGGACTGTGAAATGCGATGCTTGTAACCCAATTCTCGAGCCATGCTTAACTCGGCTAGCCAGCGCGACAGTTGATGGATGCCCATGCTGCTGCATGCACCATGTGGCAGCCGATGGTATATAGGGCATATATTAGTGGCTTTGCCCATGGGGCGTATTGCCAAAGGTTTGCGAGTGCACATTTGACAGCTGTCATGTGCCGGAACCACGCAGATACCTCAAACGGCAAACTAATGGACCAACCAGTGGCTGCTGTTAGCTCTAGCTCTGACTCTGCCTCCGACTCTGGGTCCAGCTTCAGGCTTAGCCAAGTGACCCTAATTACAGTGGAGAGTATTCAGAGGAGAGTGCCCAAGATGTGTCTTCAGTCGATGACAAGCTGCTGTATTATGGGCACTTGCTATTAACGACAAAGAAAAGCGAACTTGACACCAACTTTCAGCTGATCAAATTTATGTAGCTCTTAAATTACGAATTTCACCTGAAATTATAGGCTAATTGTGCGTGTTTGTTTTTAAGTTATTTCTTTATATACGCAGATTCCAATATGTTTTAAAATTTCTATTTATTTGTTATAATATTACCTTAAAGTTAAATTTATAAAGTAATTGGAATGTTTTAAAATTATTTTATAATAGTTATAGAACAGCTTTAATTTTTGAAGAAAATATAAAATAGAAAATTTGTAAAGCATTGAATTTTATTTTTAAATTATTTTATAAACAAAATGTCAATTTTAAAGGCAAATATTATTGAGCAACAGTTGTAAGACTATACATAAAAAAAAACAAGTCAATCAACTTATTCTTAGTTGAATAAATATTCTTATGAATCTACAGTTTGCTGCTCACGCAAATTATTAATAAACTTCTTCAATTTAGAGTCCAGCTATATGTTTTTACTCGCACTATCTGCATAATAAGATCATGAACCGCTAGCCCGACTGATCACGAACTAATTTTGCCCCTGGGTCTAATTGTGCTCGAGCAGCGAGCACGTGAAAAATGAAAAGCAAACAATGGAAAATCAGGCAACATCTGAATTAGCGGGCTTAACGCCGCTGCGGCTCCTACGTCTATAGTACATAGGTGCCATAACGGGCTGCAAGTCAAATTTGTGGTGCAGCAACAACGGCAGCGGCAACGGCAACTTGCCACGCGCACGCGCATAGACCAAAGCCAAGGCCCGAGCACTGAACTCCCCTTGCCGCCCTGCCGCCACTCCGCCTCGACGCTTCCACAGATTCCAAAGCACTTTCATTTTCATGCTCACTCACAATGGGGCTTATTAATCTGCTAATTAAGTATGTGTGTGTGTGTGAGCGTGTGTGTGTGTGTGTGTGTGTGCGTTGATTAGACAAGACGTAGAATTAAGTTAGTAAAACGTTTGCATTGTTTTATAGTTGTTGCCTTTGCTGCAGTCTTTCATTTGTGAGTATCTTAACTTGATATTAATTTAATACCCTGTACCCAAAAGTGGCTAAAGAGGGCTTATTATATTTAGGCGAATTTAAACAGCAGATAAAGACATTCTATATTATGTTGGATTTAGCATACAAGACAGAAATCTATTGTAGTTTGTTGTAAACTTTAGAAATTTTTCCCCGCTTCTGCCCAAATCGAACAAGAGTCATTTCACAGGGAAATCCTTGATTTTTGGGATATATATTATGCAGCTTAGCAGCTTAGATATTGTTAGTTTTATATGCTAAAAGTTTTGTAAAGATTTTGGAGCAATATATTTGTTAATCATTTAACCAATTAGGTTGTTAGTATTGAGCATAGAAAAGCAGTAGCTTCAGTGCAAATATGAAGAGAAATTTCTCAATTTATTTATTTATTTAAGAACTTATCATATAGTTAAAACAAGCTATTCATATACTTATGACAAGTGTGTATCAGCAATGGCTGCCAGGACCTTCAGCTGGAAGTAACAATTTAAATAAGGATACTTTAAACATATACAGGGTATCTTTAAGTTGAGCACGCTAACTTGGCTTACAATATTATACGGCCAATGCTGGGAAATTGGCTTTTTAGGGTCGGGGAGTCAACTCCCCAACCAACAGCTGGGAATAGTGTGGAATTTCTGGACTGCTCGGTACGCTTCTTAAATTTGATAGTGAAATGCGTTGGATAGTTAAGAAGGTAATCCTGAATTGTAAAGCTGAATTGTGGAAACGGCCTCTGAGAATTTAAGTGAATGTTTTGAAATACTTGATTGCAATTACAGCTGTAAGTTTTTGGATTGACGAGTTTAATTAGAATTGCAACGCATTCTTTTAATTTAATTTAATTTCTTTTCATTTAATTTCTGCAATTTACTATTAACTAAATGCCATTAAATGGAAGGTTTATTGCTGCTTTGCGATTAACATTAATTTTAAAATTTAACGCGAGTTGCTCTTTGAGAAAATGTGCTTAGACAAATTACAGTTTCATTTAATTGTAATGTACTTTATTACTGAGATAGGATTTCTCGAGAGTTCTAACTTTAATAGTCAGTTTACAGTTGATTAGGTTCTTAAACAACGATTGGGATTCTCTAAAGATTCTTAACCTAAAAACAGTAAGGATAGATTTCCCCTTCCTTTTCTAAACTGATCAAAGGAAGCAATTATGTTTTATTATATTTATATTTATTTATTTTAATACGAAAGCTATTCTGATCTTTTATTTATTTATGTGACTTATTTATATTATTATTATATTTATTATATTATTTATATTATATTATTATAATATGTACGCACTAATAAAATAATGTTAAACGCTAAAAGAAGAAAAACTCTGTTCATTTGAACGCGTCTTTAAACTTACTTTAGGGTTTAGGGTCTAGGGTTAACATAAGAAATGTATCTATAACTTAAATAATTTGTATAACATACAATACAACGGGTCTTTAAATATATATGTATTTATTAAAGTATTATATTTTAGCCTAAGGTTGAATATTAATTTTTAGTCAAGGTATAATTTTCTTGTCTTGTTGGCCCTTGGTTTTCTGGCCCTCCACCAAGGCTGTTTTGTAAGCTTATAAAGACCTTCTTTGAATTAATTTTCACCGCATGCCATTAAGATTTATCTTCTAAGGTCTAAAATGATTTTAGCTTTCGCTGGTCAACTCTTATGCTAATTCACTCGGACTAACAATAAACTGGTCATTGACATCATCGTCGTCCGACTGTATAGTACTGTCTCTAATTTGACACCGAGGGCCTTACGAATCAGGCATAACTATAAATTGTCTGGCCTGTAATGCGTGGCATTATGTGCCCATATAAAATATAGAAATTGCTGAACTTGCCGCACTTGGCCAGAACATAATTTAGCGTAAATAAAAACCTGCTAGCCTGCTGACTATTGTTGTTGTTGCTGCTGCTGCTGCTACTGCTGCTGCTGCTGCTGCAGCACGCATCGCATTTGGAGCTAGGGTAAGGAGACTGAAGTACAAGCCGCAACTTGGCTACTAAACCTGTGTCTGTCTCTTCCTTTGGATTCTTATAGTATATACATATATATATACACATATATATGCACCTGCTGCCTTGTTGGTTTCCTGCATCAGTGCATGCGAGCTATGTCTCTATCAACTTTGTATTTGTATCTGACGCCGTTCAGAATTCAGCGTTCGTCGCAGCTCTTTTATGGCTGGCAATGGGGAACGGGACGCAGTTGAAGCGCAACGGCTGCTGGAACACGGCAACAACAATTGCAACACTATTACAACAACAACAACAACAACAACAACAACAACAACAACAACTACGAGTATACGGCTATATACATATAGTAGTAACTGTAGCCAGTGGCTGGGCCAATCCGCGTGCCGGTGTCGCAATGCGCCGTGTAACTTAGCCAGCAAACGCCTCGTTTTGTACTTTCTGTATACCCTGTAGGCTGTGGCAGTGAAACGGGTATATTTACTTTAAGTGCCAGATGCTTGACAGTAAAAGCCATAGCTAAATTGCAAGTGAAAACTGAAACAGTCGCTTTCAAGGCTTGCTCTGTGACTAACTGAGAAAATCATAAGATGTATTATTTCTGACAATTTTCTTGTATACTTTCTAAGGTATACTATCTATATAATATCATAAAATGCACTGCAAAATTTAGTTGGGTTATTTGTGGTATAGCTTCTAAGGTGTATTAGTAAATATGTATTTTAGACATAAATATTTCGGAGATTTCTAAATGATTTTTGGATGTTTTATCAAAATTAACGAATATTAAGATTCCAAGTTCGAATTCCAGGCAAAGTTATGTATATTTTGAATAGTTTGTCATTGAAAATATGGTTCATCGAACAATTGAACTCCAAGTTCGATTTCCAGTATAATTTAAAGCCTAAGTTATAAAATTTGTATCAATAGAGTATCATTAAAAGTAAGTGCCGTGTACAACCAATTATACTTATAGCATTCTTTAGTTATACTCCTCTGTGGAAATCTATAAAATGCAGTTCTAAGATTTATATATAAGTTGTTAACTTTGAACTTCATTCATTTAAAATTACTGTATTTCTAAGTTAATTTATTATACCTTTAAGTACAGGGCATTTCTTAGGCTAGCACTCACTTCTTTTATGCTTGTCGCTTGTTTTTTTTAAAGTAATTTTTCTGTTTTCTTTTTTTTTTGTTTTCGTCGCACATTTTTAAGTGTATTTTAAAGTATGTTTGTTGTGGCATGTGGCGCATCCCAATTCCAGTCCCAACGCTCCCAGCTCATAACTGTTCTTGACGCGCTTGCCTTTAAAATTAGTGGCCATGCCTTGTGCGTTTTGGGCCAAGTTTGGTGGCGCTGCCGCAGTTGAGTGACAACAACAGCAACAACAACAACAACTGCAAAAGACGTTCACTGCCTTTACACTGTTGGCCTGCCGCTGCCACGCCCCTTCTGCCTAGCTAATCAACTGCGTATTTCAATTTACCGTTGCCATTGCGCAAAATTTTGGCTAGAAACTAACTCTAAGCTCCAGCTCCAGCTTCAGCTTCAGCTCCAACTTTAACTCCCAACTGCCTACTCCCAACTTTCAGCTTCAGCTCCAGCTCTAGCTCCAGCTCCTACTTCAGCTGAGGTACTTTAGCTTTAGTTAATTCAAATTTTTATGCGACGCCGTTAGGTTTGTCTTATTATTGCCATCATTTCGCCTTGCTCTTGGTGTGTATCTGAGAGTGGGTCTAGATCTTGGATCTTGAATCTTGAATCTCTGTGTTTGTGTCTCTGTCTGTGTCAGTTACGAGCCGTGCAAATTGTGGGAGATTTCTTCAAGAATAAAGTTCAACCACAAAATGTATTGTGTGCCAATTTTTCGTAACGCTATTCGCTGTTCCAACTTCAGCCCCACCAAGGCACATTAAGTAATTTTCTCATTGAATCTGCTCCAAATTCCCACACAATTGCGCTGCTTACTTCTGCTTATTTCTCTCCTCTGGTTTTTTCGGGCACTCGCATTTACTAATTTTTGTGTTTTTTTTTATTGGTTTTCTTATTTTGGAAACTTGGCTCTTTCTTTCTAGCCCGAAATAATTGCGAAAAAGTTTGGCTCGTAGCGAAAGTGTGCTCCTGAAGTTTACTCGAGGCTAGGGCTATTAAATTTTGCCTGTTGCAAACTCATTTGCCAAAGGAAATTAGTCATGGCTCCAATGCATTCGATATGTAGCTTAATAAACTATTCGCAACTACAAAGAAAGTAGATAATTATACTGAAATATCAGAGGGAACTAATCCAAATCACAGTTTTGCAGGAGACTATAATGCAATAGTCAGGCCTAATTATTAAAAAAGTTTTGGAAAATATGAACTCCTGGATGCATTTAATCAGATGTTCCTCTGGCGAAAATATATCTCAAAATATATATCTCTCTCTCTCGCTCTTTCTCTCTCTCTCTCTCTCTCTATCTCTCTCTCTCCCTCTCCCCCTCTCCCCCTCTCCCCCTCTCCCCCTCTCCCCCTCTCCCTCTCTCTCGCTCTCTCTATCGCTCGCTCTCTCTCTCTTTCTCTCTCTCTCGCTCTCTTTCTCTCACTCTCTCTCTTTCTCTCACTCTCTCTCTCTCCCTCCCTCTCTCTCTCCCTCCCTCTCTCTCTCTCTCTCTCTCTCTCTCGCTCTCTCTCTTTCTCTCTCTCTCACTCTCACTCTTACTCTCTCTCACTCTTACACACACACACTAAAGTGGACCTCCAAAATAAGCTATTGCTACGCACAAAATATACCTGCAAAATGACAAATTGTAGTGGGGTCCCTTGAATTCTTGAGAATCGCAGAGAAGGGCGATCAAAATTAGAAAACTATGTTTTGTATGAAAAACTTTGTTGTTTATAAAGATATCCTCACCAAACTCATCCAAACCGAGTCTCTAACGAGTTTATACAATCTGACCAAATTTGATCAAGATCGGGTCACTATATCATATAGCTGACATAGGAACAATCTGACCAAATTTGGACAAAATCGAACCACTATTTCGCTTTATCAAACTATTTGTTATAGAAGGGTATATAGCTTCGGCACTCCGAAGATCCGCCCTTTCTTGTTGTTTTTTAAATTATATGTTTTGAAATACTATTAAATATATTATATTATTATTATATATTATATATATTAAACTATCAAATTCTACGGACAAACTCAGTTCAGCTGATTTTATTAAAATCGCCATATTAAAATAAAAGAAAAAGAAAAAACAATTAAATAATCTTCAGAATCTAATAATTTTCTGTTCTTATGACAGAATGTGCTTAACTATGCGCTAACTATAATTTCCCAACAATTTTTATTGCTGTTTATAACAAAATGTTATATGAAATGTTATAGCGGTGTTTTACTTTCAGTTCCCTGACACATTTACCATGTCACAATACAGTTGTCTTTTTCACAATGGCATTTCCCAAAGTTGACACCGATCTCTGTCCATTAAGAAGACCACAAAATTCATAATCATAATCATTAAAAGTGCCGCTGTCCCGCGTCTTACACTCTCCCACCAGTACCCCACGGCTGGCTCACTTTTGGTGTGCTATTCTTGTGGTGCTTTTGTAATAATAGTGTCATCAGTGGGTTAGATCATGCCTACCCACAAGATAACCCAGTTCTTGCAATGTCAGCTGACACAAAACTGATATCTGAAGCACAAATCGCAATAATTAGGCCCAAATCGCTGAGTAAGAGCCCAAATCTTTTGGCCAGAAGGTAGGCGTCCCAGCAATTTCCAACTAATTGCCCATGGAAATTGTTCACGCTGAGGTTTGGCTTCAAATTTGTAATAGTAATGCTGATGAACGTTAATTATATAAGCAAGTATAATGATCTGGCGGACTGGTAGACCTTAGATGCGTATGGTTTTTGGCAAAAAGCAATTTAGAGCCCAAGCTACGCTTACAAAAGAAAAACTTTCACAATTTTATTTTTACTTTCGTCGACACTCGCTCGCATTCTAATATCAAGACAACAAAGGGGGCAGGCAGCAGAGCTGGAGCTGGAGTTGGAGCTGGAGTTGGCGTCTCATTAAGCCGTTTGGCTGCTTCTGGCCAAGAGCGTTGGCCCCATTATGCCTAGTCTAAGACCAGCACCAAAGTCATCTTTTAAATAATAAGTGCAGTCGCGTTATGCTCGCCTAAACATTGAAAGCGCTGAAAGCAATAGCAATCGCAATCTTTTGGATCTGTCAGTGCGTTCTACAAAGGGAAACGGAAGCCCATGAAAACCCCAACTAAGATTTATGTGTGCCACATGCTAATCAACGTTAGACGCATGGTGGGTGAAATTTGAGTGGTTGCATTGCTGAAGTGGGTGAAGGTGAAGTCCATGTCCAAGACTCAGTTTCAGCCTCAGGCTCAGGCTCAGTTGGGAAAGTTTTTATTTACATCTTGGCGATCTTAACGCTCACTTGGTTTCTGTGTTCTAATAATAATAGACAAACAACAATGGACTAACAAAACCTTTCATACTTACTACCCGACGTTCTTATATGTATATCTGATGATGATTAAAAATGCCTAATGGCTTTGCTATGCTAAATCCATTTCCCCTTCCACGAAAACACTTCAATCAGAAAGTTTTTCATTTCAGTGGATCTTGTTGGGGGCCTCGAGTCGATTTTGGATGAACATTTCTCCATATTGGGCAACGTCGCGACTTTATTGAAGTTGAAGTTAAGGTTTATGTTTGTCGGTTGGTTCTGTTGTTGTTCTTGTTGTTGTTGTTACTTTTTATCTGCCGGCTTCCGTTTAAGAACCAAGAAAACAAAACTGAAAACTTTGTTTAAACCATTTTGTGCCACTTTCATGCAAATTGTCTGGGGACTGTTAACTCTGTCCGTTGTCTGTTGTTGTCCGGTGTCCATTGTCCGTTGTCGATTGTCCGTTGTGTTGTTGTTGCAATAGCTGTAGCTGTTATTGTTGCCTGTGTTGCTCTTAACATAATTTCGTAACTTGTTGTTGCTGCTTCTGTTGGCGTCGTAAAACGCAACGACAACGACATTTATGTTCTTGACCATAACATTAAAAAAGCGTTTTCAAACGAAACTCGCCAGAATTATGCGAATGATAATGATGATGATGATGATGACGCCCTGGGCAAGTTCGTTGGAATTGCAAAACCAGGATAAGCATTAGGAAAACCCACACAAACTCGAATATTTTCACATTTGAATTGTTAACTTTGGTTAGCAATAAACTTATTACTATTTTGAGTTTCCATTCCATCTAAACGAGCCAGTTAATGCGCGTACTTCTTCTCTCCATAACTCAATTAAAACAGATCCAATATTCATACGGAAATTTTTCCTGTTCTTAGTTTGTCCTCCAGATTGATTTGACATCAAACATTTACTGCATTCCAAAGAAATTTAAATTTCCTCGGAAATTTCTCAACTTCAAACTCAATAAAAACAGATGCGATATTCATGCGGAAATTCTTCCTGTTCGCAGTCTATCCTCTAGATTGATATGACATCAAACATTTTCTGATTTCCAATATAAAATTACCTCGGAAGATTCCCAACTCGATCGCAGCATAACGAATTCCATTAGTAGTTATAAAAATATAAGTATATATATGTATATTTGACATCATAAATAGTTTATACAAGAACTTAATGCTAAAATACTAGAAACTAATCCGCTGTTGTATAGTATATTAAAAGTTCTATGCCTAGTAATCATATAAATTTGCACAGCTAAGGAGTAGTTGGTCTAAAGTAGAGCTAAAATTAAGTATTGTAAATTTCCATAAATTACGAGACAAACTTCGTGTGGGCTGCTGCTGATCCCGTGAGTACCGTTTGTTGAGTTTACCAGTTGCCAGTTGCCAGCTGCCAGGTTGAGAATGAAGAATGGTAGAACCAGATAGGAGCTAGAGCTATAGCTAGAGGTGGAAGGTAGGAGGTACTGGCCCAGGCTATGCCCAAGTCGTCTTCAGCTAAATGGGTTAAGCCAGTTGCCGGCGGCGACTTCGCATTCAGCAAGACAAGTGGGCATAGTCAGTGGAGGAGTTGGAGGCGGAGTAGCTGGGGTTCAATGCTGCAGATTGTTGGGTCTACAAGGTGCACTGATATTGCTGCTGCTGCAGTGCACGGGGCAGCGTCTTGTGCGGCAGATGGGTGGCGGGGTAGCTGAGGGAGGCCAAATGCGATGGGGACTTGTAGCTGGGACGCATTCGCTGGCGTTGCAGCAGTACGATGCAAATGCTGATGATTATCACAGATATGGAAACAGTTACCAGCACGCTGCCCAGATTGGCGCTTATATAACGCAGCGAGGCGGCATAAACTGCGGAAAGGAGTGAGGCAAAAGAAGTGGTTGCAGCAATCACGATTGTCAGTTGTGGCAGGCAGCCTGTGATTGCCATTTATGCATCTACTTACACTCATCATCATTGGCATCCGCCTTGGCCTGGGCGGACGTCCAGGTAGCTCCATTGTAGCTGTGGCCTGGCCCCTGATCCACAACCAGTTTGGCATACTTTGTGCCCAGTTGCTCCAGCATGCGACCCTGCGCCGGCGCCTCTATATACTCAGCTGTCTCCGACTCTGGCTCTGCCTCCGCCTCTGCCTCTGCCATGTTGTTCACCTCGTTGAGGCTGGCCAGGCTCAGGGCGCGTCCCTGCTGCCGGCTGACAGTGCTCTGTTGCTGCTGCTGCAGCGGCGCTGGCGGCTCGGCTTCCATGACCAGGGCAGGCAGCTCAGCTGATTCCGAGTCCTGCTCGGACTCTTTGAGCACCAGTTCACTTTTGTTCACAAAGCGCATGTGACGCAGTTCCCTGCCCAAACGCTCGTCGTCCGGCTGGAAGGGATCATTGGGCTCCACGGCGGCAGCCACGCCGGCATTCTTGCCGGGCACTGTAAAACTGGCGCGCACCGTTTGGATACCCGACTGATAGCTACACACGACGACAAACCTGAAGCAGTGGAGAGAAATAAATCAAATAAAATAAAATAATAATTATAAAATCATGTCTATTAGCCATTTTTCAGCCTTCTTACCGCCTGGTGCTGTGCGTAAATATGCCCAGGTTCTCTTGCACCGTAATGAAGGTCTCCACGGTGTTCGTTTCCGGCTTGACCATGCTGCCACACAGCTTGTGATCGATGCGCATTGTGTACTTATCGGCTGGATCATTGGCATTGCCTTTGATGCCACAATCGCCGCCATCGACGACAATGCGACCGCCGAAATAGGGACCCGTTTCCACCTCAATCTCTGAGGCATGCGCCAGACACTGTGTTGCATGAGCTGAGACTAAACATTGCCAAGAAATAAGAGGGGCATGGCTTAAAATTGACCTTTGTCTATTCACTAGAGCTCGAATATCATCGAATTGTTTCGATGGTGATTGCCTATACTATCGATAGTTTCGAGATAAATCATAAACAATGAAATTTTGGAGTTCATAAAGCTGAATTGAAATTAAATTATATTTTCTCATAGTAAGGTCTGTTTTCATTAACAAAATAAGTTGCAAGAATGCAAATTAGTTCGTCAACTTGGCTTTACCGCTCTTAAACTCTACAGAATCGATAGTATCGATATTGGAAAAAACCTCGATTGGAGCTCAAAATGTATATCGATCCCATCAAAAAACCTTCTTTGTAACTAAAATATCATCGATACTAGCGATAAAAATATAAGTCTTTAAATTAAAATCCTGGACTTGTCATTCGATTGTATCATAAATTTTGAAAATAATCTCCTAAGTGATTCAAAAAAGAAAGATTAAAGCAAAAGGCTTTAATTCAATTTATAGACTTGACTATTGATAGAATTTAATGTGAAAAAACCTCGATAGAGACACCAAAAAAATCATCGAAACTATCGAAAATGCCATCGATTGTTTTGCAGCTTTACTACTTACAGCCCTTGGTGGGTATAATGATGCTCTGGCCCGGCAAATGTCCAGTTACAGCCCCAGCTCCAGCTCCGGGACCAGCTCCTTCGATCTCGTTGTCGTCGTGAAGCTCGGCGCGTCCGCTGCTGCTGCGTAGGCGACGCGGCTGCACTGGACGTATGTGGAAGCTGTACCTGGTGGCCATTCTCAGATTCTCGATGGCGGCGGCAAAGTGTTGCACTTGAGGACTGGGTGAGAGGGGAAAGCACAGCGCCGCTGTAGAGCAAAGTTAACCAATGTTGGATGCTGTGAATGAACTTACTCGGCATCCTGCGCATGTTGGGGCAGCTCGGCGGCGGTGCCATTCACCAGTTTGACGCGACAGCGCTGTGGTCCAAAGTTCTGCATCTCGCAGTAGAAGATCTGAAAGGCTTTGGGTGGTTCCACATCGGCGCTCATATTTGTCACGCTATTGACATTCAGATCCACATCCATAGCCGCATTTGCATTGGTATTCGTATTGGTATCTGTGTCATGGGCCGACGTCACGAACTCAACTTCCCAGGTCAGATTCACCGATTTGTAATTTGGTTCACCAGCAACGCCGCGTATCTCTGCAGTAGTCCCAAATGGGATTCGGAATGGGAATACATATATAAAAATGGGGTTAGTCAACTGCAGATGCAACTGCAACTGCAACAGCAACAGCAACTGCAATTGCAATTGCTGCCTGGCATTGTCTACAGTTCATTGAAGGCCCAAGTTGCAGTCGCTTCTTGCATGCAAATCAGTTAACAGCAAAAGGCAAAAGGGGAAAGTGGAAAGGGGCTGCCTAAGAACTTGTTTCACAAAATGTAGTCTACCACCAGAGTCTCGCTTTTGGATTAGTTTCGGTTTTTGTGGGCATGTGGCCATTGCACCACTAAGTGGTGTACCTAGCCAAAGATCTTGGCTAAAAGTGTTCTTTTTTTGTTGTTGTTGTTTTTGTTGCACCACAGGTGATGGATGATTTGGCTGGAAGTGTGCCGGGCATTAGCATGTCCAGCCAGCAGATTGAAGATGAAACCAGCTGTAAGTTATTCGAAATCACATTAAGTGGCAAACGATGCCAAAGAAGCAGCAAAAATGAAGCAACAAACAGCGCTGCTAAACTGGAACCAATTCGAACAGCTTATAACTAACAGCGAGCATAAATAACAGGCCAATTTCTAAAAATAAACAAGGTAGAAATAATTCTCATCACTCATCAACTTATCACAGCTCTATTTAGCAGACACTCCAAAGCCGGCTCGAATTTTACTTTCCACAAGAGTTGATTAAAATGAAGCATGCAAATGTAATAAATAACTTTATTAAAGTTCTTTTTAAATAGAAAAGCAACGAATAAAAGCAATAAAAAAAAGAGAAAAAGAGTTTTTTAAATTTGTGAAATGCAAAGAAGCGTTTAATTTTGATTAAGTCCAATAGAAAGCAAGAAATTCCAAATTATATATGCTTGTTATGAATTTGCTTATAAATAAAACAAGCTAACTCTGAGAAAATAAAATAAAATCAGTTAACATTTTAAGCATTAACTAGTGGGGTGTATAAGAAACAAAATATGAATATGAGCAATAAATGTAAATAGTTAGATAGCTTTACTAGACAAGGCTTTGAAGGTGTCAAGCTAAAAAAGAAATTCAAGTTTCTTTTTAGTTTTTGGCAGACTGATCTGGATCTTCAGATCTTAACTGGCTATATTTCATTATTTAAAGAAAGAAGACATTTGATTTTTAATGGAGTAGCTTATCTATCAAGTAATGACAGAGAAATTAAAGAAAAATATTTAATTTTAATAAAACTAAGGGCAAAATAAAAGCAGAAATTTATAAATATATTTTATGTGAGCAGAGATATTAAGTAAATGTGATAATGACCATCCTTCTGAAGTAGATGACTTAATATGATAATGACTGTCATTCTGAAGTCGCTGACTCAACAAATTAGTTAAGTGATTTAAATATAAAAATGAAAATTATATTTAAAAGTGATTTGAAAATGTTTTAAATACAAAAAAGGAATATTATATTCGAAAGTGAATAAAAAATTATTTATATTTACGAAAGCAATATTGAATTTGAAAGTGACTTACAAATGATTAGAATATAATATTCTTTTTATACTTAAAAGTGATTCAAAAGTGTTTTAAATACAAAAAAGGAATATTATATTCGAAAGTGAATAAAAAATTATTTATATATACGAAAGCAATATTGAATTTGAAAGTGACTTACAAATGATTAGAATATAATATTCTTTTTATACTTAAAAGTGATTCAAAAATGTTTTAAATACAAAAAAGGAATATTATATTCGAAAGTGAATAAAAAATTATTTATATATACGAAAGCAATATTGAATTTGAAAGTGACTTACAAATGATTAGAATATATTCTTTTTATACTTAAAAGTGATTCAAAAATGATTTAAATATAAAAAAGGAATATTATATTCGAAAGTTACTTAAAAATTATTTAAATATAGTATTCTTTTATATTTAAAAGTGATTTAAATATAAAAATAAAAATTATATTTAAAAGTGATTTAAAAATTATTAAAATATAAAAAAAGCAATATTATATTTGAAAGTGACTTTAATATTAGTAAAATATAATATTCTTTTTATATTTAAAAGTGATTTAAAAATGATTAAAATATAATAATCTTTTTATGTTTAAAAGTGATTTAGAATTGATTTAAATATGAAATAGAATATTCTATTTAAGAGTAATGTCAAATGATTTAAATATAATAATCTCTTGATGTTTAATAGTGATTTAAATATAATAAGCTTTTTTTAATAAATTAATTGAAATCTTCTTCCCCATTATTTAAGTACGATCCTAACTAATTAGCAGCTCGCAACTCAAATAATTCTAGAGCTGGAAATTGCAGCTTTTCCTCGATTTAAAGTGAATTTTCACCATTTCCACTTAGCAGAACCTTGCATAATGTGCAATTAGAAATGCAATTTTCTGTGCTAAGCAGCTGAAATGTTGTTTTTGGTTGTTTGCTCGCATGTTGTTTACTCGTTGTTGTTGCTGTTGTTGTTTCTGCTGTTGTTGGCTGGCTGTGCTTTTCCCATGCTGAAATCATTGACACCAATTTTGAATTCGCCAGGCCGCCTCCGTGTTGCATTCGACATTTAGGCGAATTTCACACAGAGTGAACAAAACAGCAGTAGTATGTTGGAAAAATCACAAAAACAAAAACAAAAAAAAGTAAACATGGAAAAGTGAAAATTGAAGCCAAGCAAAGCAAAGAGTTGGCACCATTCTTGGCCAGAGCTGCGAGATGCCATTAGAACAGCCACGTCAAGGTGGCGACGTCTCTGGCGGCAACTTGGCAACATTTCATTTCTTTGGCCATGATTAGAAACTGTCAGTGTGACTGACAAACTGACCATCATGGTTGCAGCATCAGCAAAATTTATCGACTGATTGATGATTGATGATATTTCAATCAGTTGCTGCTGCTGCTGTTGGCCAACTGCAGCATGACGTTGCACTTAACAATAAAGTAGAGAGAAAAAGAGTGTGATATGTTATGTAATGCAGGTTTTTGGCTAATAGCAGAGCAATTTGCCTGAGCCATGGTATTGATGCCATGTTGAGCATTAAAGCAGCTTATACCTGGCCTAAGAACTAACATCTTGCCTGGCCTAATGACACTTTTGCTCTCAGCGAAACTATCATTAAAAAGAGCCGCAGTTTCCGCCACATTTGTGGCAGCTCTGGTTCTGGGGCGTTGTCCATGGGGCCGCGGCCTCTTTTGCGGTTTGTTGGACTCGGCCTGGACAGGAAACGTTCGCACATTGCAACATTTACAGCAGGCATGGCGTTGATTGGCATAAAATAGCTAAAATTAGTGACAGCGGCAAGTTCGTTGCCTAAGTCTTTTGTTTTTTATATGCGCTGCCAAAGCGTGAAACAATTTCGCTGCCAAGGGCAACCCTTTCTTGTTGTTGCAGTTGTTGTTGTTGTTGTTGCTGTTATTGTTGGCAACAAGGTCTCTCCTTTGGGGCTTAAGAAGTGCACACGTTCACAAGATCACAAATCGTGACCAAATGCAATTAGGCAGCAACTGCAACTCTCGACACAGAACAGAATGTTGGAATACCACTGCGACTGGGCCCTGCTTAGTTTGGGGGAGGGGAGGTTTCCTTCTTTTTTTTATAGGACTCACCATATTTGCTGTTTGCATTGTTGTTGCTGCTGCCGCTGCCCGCAGATGTTTTCAATTTTGTTTCGGCTTCGGCTTCTGCTGTTGCTGCCGTTGTTGTTGTTGTTGTTGCTGTTGTTGTTCCTGCCTTTGACATGTCTGCCGCCAGTTTGGGCTCTGTCAACGGCTCATTGTTGTTATTGTTGCTGCTTGCTGATATTCGGGCGCGTCGTGTTGCAGTTGCAGTTGCCGTTGCCGGCAGCAACAGCAATAGCAGCAGCAGCAGCCCCAACGGCAGCAACATGCTGCAGCTGCAGCCTGCCATTGATTTGTTTGACATTATTTTCGGTTGATTTATGAAATTTGTGCCTGTTGCATCAAATCTGTGTCAATTGAGGCTGCACAAATTGTTTTTATTTTCAATTATTTCAATAATATTATTAGCTTTTATTATGTTCACTATTGAGACTTGCCAAATGGTTTCTTTGTAAACGCTGGACAAATCGCTTTAGTCATGGACACACACACACACACTCACACACACAGCGTAGTATTATACAAAACGGAAATATAATTAATACTTAAAATCTTACGCGTTGCGACTTTGATAATTAGCAATAACGGCATGCGTAACGTTAACAGCGACAACCGCACGCCTTCAATGGCGTCCCACAACTGACAATTGAACTGCAGCCAAGCTGTGGACGAAGCTCCATAAACAGCTGTTATGGGCAGCAGAGCGACCGACGCGCAATGCCAAGGCCGCACGAGCAAGTCAGAGAGAGAGAGAGAGAGTGAGCGCGCTGGAGCGAAAGCTTGCGGCACGAAAGCTTGTTGGCAGCGCTCTCTCTTGTCATATGCTTGCCATATGCTTTCAGTTTTAGGCCGACGCGACGCTGTTGTTGGGTGCATAGGC
The DNA here is from genome assembly GCA_037075165.1 of Hirtodrosophila histrioides. NCBI lineage: Eukaryota > Metazoa > Arthropoda > Insecta > Diptera > Drosophilidae > Hirtodrosophila > Hirtodrosophila histrioides. The sequence goes on along the minus strand of JBAMCL010000469.1, from coordinate 358,271 downwards.
CCATAGTGTAATAATAGTGTAGCAATAGTTGGTGTCAACCGAGCAAGCAGGTACCAGTTGATAAGCACCCGTAAAGCAAGACAATATATCAACAATAAATAAATTTCACAATGAGTAAACGGAATAATGAATAGGACAAAACACATTAATTTTGATCTCAAAAAAAAAATTCTAAAAATTATGAGGGGTATTCACATTAAAATACAAATATTTAAAAAATTAATTTCAGATCAAAAGATATATATATATCATAAGTTTACAAGCTTTATAATATTTGATTACCCGAGTATATTTATAATTTTTTTCAGTTTAGTTTGGTTAGCTGAAAATGAAGAGAAATATATTTGAGCTCTAGATATATTTCCTATTCAGTATGGTTGTTTTTAGAAATGCATTTGTATTCTGGATAGTTCTCCTATTCAGTACGGTTGTAAAAAAAAATAATATTTGTAGGTTTATTTTAAGTGCTTCAATATTATATTGTTTTTAAATAAAACTGCACTGGAAAACAAAACCCACCTAAGAGTTGTGTTGAATGGAATTTTAAAATTCAGATAAGGTCGTAAAACAATAACATGCTCCACAAAAGTAAGATGTTCGCTGACAACTGTTACCTCAGCAAATAGTGCGCTTCAATGCACCTTACATAACTCCACCCTGCATTGACCTAACACTAGAAATATTAAGCAGCAACGGCGCTTATCACAGCCCGCTTATCGCTTGGAAAATAATGTGTGTTGTATTTGTTGTTCTCAGACGATACACGCGCCAAATTAAAAATCCATATTCCATCGATATAAAGCGAAAACCTTTTTATATAATTAAGCCAGCTCTTAGTCAAGCTGCTTATAAATGTTTTGCACTTTTGTTGCTTTTGAAAAGCAAGCCGCAGCGGAGAGAATCACTTTCCCTTTTAACAGAGGCCCATTGTTTTTTTGTGCAGAGTTATTGTTGTTACCGCTGCTTTGATTAATGCTTAATCAGCAATATTATTGTTATTAGTTTTCTATAGACAACAAACTTAAGCTGCTGCTGCTGCTGCTTCTGCCTTTGGCAGGCATTATTCATGAGTGTTTTCGGACTGCTTTTATACCAAAAACTAACTTAAATTAAATCAATTAAAAAAAGCAAATAAACAATTTCTCTTTGGCAATAATAATAAATATATGAACTGAACTGAAGTTTGGCACAGCTTTTGCCTTTACAATTTGTAATAATAATAACGAACATACTGAATTAATAATAGCAACATGAAATTTTTGTAAATTGCATAATAAATTTGTATTCATAGGTGCGCATTATTTTTAAGAGCTGACGTCTTAAAAGACTCCTAAGTAGGCCATTAATTGGTATCAGAAATGGTATTTTATAGCGCTATAACTTAAGTAGATCGTTTTTTTAGATAAGTAATAAGCTACTTAAATTTCCTCAAAATAAATTGGTAAGTTTTAATAAGCATTCAAAAAGAAAATCATTCATTTGCATCACAAAGGGAAAAGTTTCATCCAAGCCCAGTAGTACAATATTAACCTTTTAATACTCTGTTCCCGAAGAGAAATAGAGTATATTGTGTTTGCAAACTATCCGTCCGTCCGTCTTCCACATTTTTAAAGCTATAGTCACCAAAGGCTAATGTTGAGCCCCTTGGCAATTCTACATCAAAAAACCTTTGACCCCCCACCCCCTTCCATCGCAATTGAGCGAAATCTATATCTCCAACAATTGTACAAGTAAAGTCATCAAATTTGAGGTACAGACTACTGTTTTTATCTCGTTTCTTTCCGAACCCACAAATAACCAAATTGTTCAGAACTGGGAACAGAGTATTCTGTAGTCGGGTGCGTCCGACTGCAACTTTCTTACTTGCTTAATGCTCTAAATGGTCTTAGCCCCATTCCTTATAAATATGTATATTTGATGTTTGCCTTTTAACTTATTGTCTTGCTACCATATCACGTTCTAGTTGTTGACCTTTCTGTGGTTTCTAACGTCTTTTCATATTTCTCTGCCCAATTTCCTGGTTGAACCTCGTTAATACAACTAACACGCAATGTAATTTCCTTTTTAATAATGAACTATGCCAACTATTTAAATGTTAATTGGACAGCGCCCTCACATACGAAGATCGCATGACATAAACCTAAATTAAATTTTATTTCATTTTTTGGTAATTTCAAGGCCTTGGTTTCTTCGTCATTACTTAATGGCCCACCTGTGCTGGCAAATCCTTAGAGTTACATTAGAGGACTTTGACCGCTGTACAGGTCAAAGGGCTTATAACAATGAGCCGAAAAACTAGATCTAGGACCTTATGCTACAGCCGTGTGCGAATTCATAAATAATTAAAGAGGTCTTGGCCAAATCCCTTGGCATTAAGTGGAAGTAACGTGCACTCGAAAAACAAATTCCACTAATTTCACTAATTAAAAATTTAATGGGGCTTTCAACTAAAAATAACACGAAGCGAGGCAAGGCCTCACAATTGGAACACCTGTTGGCGTCGTAAAACTCTTTGGCAAGTTTCCCATGAGGTTTTAAGGATTGCCGCATACAGGCAGCACACACACACACACACACACAGGTCACAAAGGACATGGTAAAGCAGAAAGGCAAACAAAGCGCAAATTGAAATGTGTTTGCCAAATCACTTGCCACGCCCACTTGCCCAAAGCAAGCCCCGACCCCTGCACCTCCCCCCACTCCACCAAAAAAAGTTACTGCAAGACAATGTGCGCGCTGAAAGGTTAAAAACCGAACACGGCAAAAAGATAAAACCGCGTTTTTAGTATGTGCCTAAAAGTAGGCAACGAATTTTTGTATCCAAGCATTTGCATATAAGAACTTATTGTATGTGTATTTGAGCGTGTGTATGTGTGTGTATATTTGTTTGCATGTGTGGCGCATAATTGAGTGGCCGTCGCCAAGTATCCTGATTTGCATAGAGAGACATGGCAGGCAGCAGTCGCATGTCATTAGCAGGCAACCAGCCACCAGCAAGGAGCAACCACAGCTGGACGAAGCTGACAAGGGCTTCGCCTGTCCGACATACGTCGCGTATACGTAATGTCGCGTCGTCGCCTGACGACTTCCTGCCCAGGCAATGCCTGTCGATTGTTTAACTTGGGCCTCACAGCCGGGATTACATGTCTCGAGCACATCAAACAAGCTTACTTACCAATGACCTCGTTAATGACGCACACAAATGGCTTGAAGTACACACACACAATGTCAAAAAAAATAGAAGGAGCAATGTGTGCTTACGCGTGTGTCTATGTGTGTGTGAGGGTGTGTTGTATCTATGTGTGTGTGTGCATGTTGCTGAGTTTGCTTTGTAATTTGCGCTTATCAGATTTATTTTTATTTTTGATTTTTCAGCTGTTTCTCCAAATAGAATACAAGCCATATTGACAATTTGATGTGCTGCGACTATAAATATACCCTGTAATAAAAGGGGTATAATTGGAAATATATGCTTGCATAGATGTCGAAACATAGTGTACCTTTTGTATATTGTATTTATTAGATTTTTAAATAATGCTTGTAAAATTACAGATCTACTTTTGAAAATTTCGAAAGTTCCTTATTATATTCACACATTAAAAGAAAATATAAGTTGCGGTAAATACAAAATTAGCTTTAAAAAAATATATAGTATATTAAGATTCTTTTTCAATTGAATACCTATATAATTGCTGAGATTTAGCTTCCTTTATTTTTGTAACAACATTTAAGAAATATACTAAAAGATTCGTTAAATTGTATAATTAATCTGTAAGTTTTTATTATTTCTTACGCTTTTTATGTGCTGAGACTTGGCGAATATATATTGGAAATGAATAATATGGAAGATAGATTAGACCTTAGTAGTGAAAAGTTTGTCTTTAAAGTAATATTCTTGATATGCCTTAAGTAAGATGACCACTTGCAGGAACCTTAGCCAAACAGAAGATCAATCAACCGCACAGGGTATATGGTATAAAGAACAATCATATGCTCGCTTAAAGCTCAAATAACACGAACAGGACATTGCTGACGTCGTCCTGTGGCCTGTCACAGTCGCAGGCACAATTAAAGTAATTACCTCGCCACTGGCGCTATAAAAATCGCTAATACTCTTTAATAAATGACTCGGCAAGAGCTGTGGCAATATGTGTGCGCGTCGATAATTGCTAAAAGGGGCATGGGGCACGGGGCAAGGGGCAAAGGACAAGAGACAAGGAGTGTGGCACTCAATTCTACATACTTACATTCCCACTTCTTGGTCATTAAATGTTATGGCAATTGCATAGACAGTGACACAGGACGCATGTGTGGCATTTGATACTGTATTTGTATTTATATAATTATCTTCATAGTCATCATCATATAACCATTAACACATGCTCTATAATTACATAAACTAGGTTTAGTTAACTATTAATTAATTGGTCGAGCGCTGGCAACGTATTCTATTTCTATATATCATTATAATTTGTAATTTCTTTAGTATAAGGAAATTTCTTTGTTTCATTGTTTGTATGTTTTCAATGTTCTTTGGTTGATTTTTGGTTTGTCTAACAAAAGCAGCCTAAACTTATGCTATACAGCTTTAAATTATATTTAAATAATACTTGTGTGTTTGTGTGTGTCTCTGTGTGAGTGTGAGTGTGTGTGTGTCTCTGATAACAATACAGGTAATCCGCACAGGTATTTGATATTTATAGAGTGGAGTATTTGTAAATGGTTACAAAACTGTGGAATCAACGCAAATCAAATTTACATATCAAAGGAATTTGTTTACATAACTTAACAGCGAATTAAAATAAGGTTTACAAAAGGTTGGTTCTTAAACTGAAACAGCGTAGCGATAAAAGAGAATATTTTTAAAAAATTCAGCTTTTGAGACTCAAGTACAAGTTAAAGTTTCGTCTAAAAATTCAAATATAAATTAAATATTTAAGAAATAATTAAAAATTAAATAAAATATAAACTTTGGCTTTAAGATTGAATTCATAGATATTTAGGACATTTATAAAAAAAATTGTTTGTTCAACCAAACTTATAGAAACTTATAATTTTAAAACAAATTGAAAACAGATGTAATGAAACATGGACTACTTAAAAAGTAAATTCTTTGATATAGGATAAGATTAAAGTCTACATATTCTTGGCTATCTAAACTTAGAAAACATAAAACTTTAATTAAATATTAAAAGTTTTCATTCACATCATACAAAATACCATTAAAAATTCAATGAACTTTAGTTTTAAAAACATTTTTGCACTAAAAGTGTTTATTTCAGCGATTTTTTCTACCAAGTTTGCGTTTTAAGAACCAACCTAATTAACAAATTGTTGCTACATTAAATTCTTCTTTTTTTATGCAATGTGGGAGGAATTGTTTATTTAGGACTGCACCCCTCTTGGCCCCCGCCAAGCGTTGCTCTTGAATTTCTCATTGTTGGGCCTCTCTTGGTGTTTTCATTTTATATTTTTTTGGTGTTTTTCTTGTGTTTTTTTTTTGATTTTCTTTAGGTGTAAACTGGAATTTGCTTGCTAAGAACTAAAACATTGACTAAATGTTAATTGAACCTACTGGGCCAGCTGGCTAACAGCTGCCGCCAATCCGCGCCCCCGCACGCTTCTCTAGCTGTGCGACTTGCAGAGACGCAGCAACAGCGGATAGTGCAGATCCTCGTCGTAGAGCGCCGAGTCCGCCTTAAGCTGGAGATGACGCTGCCAGATGGTCTCGTTGTAGCGTGTGGCCAGGTCGACGTGGAAGCCGCGTGCCACACACTCATCCCGGAATACGTTCAACGTGCGGCCGCGCCGGGGCGCCATGATGAGTGCAACGCCGTGGGGCGCCAAATAATACCAAATAGTATCGACCAGCGCCGATCTGGCCTCATCGAAGAACAGACAGTCCGCGCAAAGTATAAACTCAAACTTGGCCTGCTCCGCCTGGGCACGCGCCGATGCCTCCTGCCACTTCAACACCGAGCATTTTGTGTAGCAGCTCAGCTCGTTGAGGCAGACAGTCTTGCGGACGTTCTCCACGCTGACCTCGTTGCCGTCCGTCAGATGGACCGCATAGGGCTTGGCATATTTGGCCAGCATCAGGCCGGCCAGTGAGGTGAAGCCGCCGCCCAACTCCAGGATCCATCTGCCGCGATACGCGGCCAAATCGGACAGCACCAGGGCGGTGAGTGCCTCCTCCGAGGGCCACACACAAATGTTGCCCGTGTTGTTGAAGCCCATGAGATCGTTGGCCGTTAGCTGCCGCTCCATGTGATGTATGTTCACCGAGTACTCGGCATCGTTGTGCAGCTGCATGCGATACTTGTACCAGTTCTCCGTCTTGCCCAGGCACTTCAGGCTCACATGATCCTCGAAGCTGTCCTGTCGCAGCAGATCGAAGCTCTTGAAGCGGCGCACGGAGGCGGTTTGCTCCTCGCTGAACTCATCGCTGGATGAGCTAACCGTTTCCTCGGAGTCCTTGCGCAACACTTTGGCTAATATGCGCCAACGCTTTTGAGCCGTATTCTGTAAATTGGGCGTGGCTGGCGGCGTGGGCGGCATAAAGCCATTAGGGACGCCCACACAGGACTTGCCTGTCACAATATCCTCGACCTCAAGCTCCACACTGGGACTGCCAGCTGTTTGCGTTTGTGACGGCATCTCCAGATTGTTATCCTGGTCTTTGTTATAATTGTTGTTGTTACTGCTGTTGTTGCTGTTGCTGTCGCTGTTGCCGTTGCCGTTGGTTGTTGCCAGATCCATTAGCGCATCCCGCTGCCGCGTCTTGGATTGCGTCTGCTCCTTGAGCGCATTCAGCGTATTATCAATATCGTATTGCAGCATCAAGGATATGGTTGCAATATGTGTGGGACTGGCCACGCCCACAGCCTCTATGATTCTCGTTTCTTGCTGCTCCAAGTTGCTATTCAATTTCGTTTTTCTGTTTGATTTCTTTTGTACTAAGGTTGCTGACATTTTTCCAGGTTCAGGTTATTTGTTTTATTTGTTGCTCAGTTGTTCTCCTGCCACTTCATGCCTTGCTGCAAAGAAAATATGTAATATAAATATAAATATCAGTCACAAAAGAAAACAAAAGAAAACTTTATGCAAAAGCAGCTGGCGCAACTTTGCAGCCATCAACTTTTCAAATTAACCGCCGCCAACTTTTGCCACAATTTTTACTTGGCTAACTACTTGCCCCTGAAGCCGGCCCATTATTCTGCAATTATAAATCTTAAATGGCTTTACAATTGCAAATTGTGTGTCCATAAAGTGCAAAGAGCAACAGCAAATCTTTGGATAATCTTTGCGTATAAATATACAAAAGCACATAAAAATTAAAAAGTCAAAAGCATGGTAAAGTTTGTATACTCTTCTCACGAATAAAACCACATCTTGTCTAGAAATTGTTTAATTTTAAAGAGTTTTTATATTTTTTGGTTAATTTGAAGACTGTGGTAGAAAAACCATCGATGCCACTCTTATTATCGGTACTACTATCGATAGTTTTTAAGTAGTGCCACTTTCGATTCCTTTCGATTCTATGTCGACAGTTTAATAATTTTATACACCTTATGCAGCGCTATTCACTTAAAAATCTGTTGGAAAACCATATTTTAATTGTATTTAAAAAAAATCGACTTATTTTACAAGTTACCATCACGATACTATCGTTGCTGTGTGTAAGAGCTATCGAGTGGGGGGCTCTTTCGATAACTTTACAGCGCTGGACAGTAATTATATATTATTATAATTATAGCGGCCCCTTATAAAGACAGCATCAAAATGACTGATTTTCTGATTTCCAATCTGGCAACTCCAAGGCTTTAAAACTATCACATAAATATTGCGATAGTTGACCGATTTCCCTCAACTATCGAGTGTTTCATTCGATTTTTGTATATCAACGTAGATTTTTGCATTTATTTCATTATATTCGCCACTAAAGTCTTGCTTCGCCGCCTGAATTTGATTTCTAATTTTTAGACGCGTCATTTAAGTCCAAAATCAGTAATTTTGATGCAGTCTTTATATGGACCGCTATACTAAAGAATTACCATAGCAACTATACGCCGGCTTTAAACATTCACAAAACAAACTGTAAGGATGCCACACAGTCAAAAATGTACTGGCTCCATTACTGAGCTAAGTTGGCTGCGATTTCTGTACAGAATTGTAGGAAGCATTAACAACTCCGCTCAGTTTCAGAATAAAATTCGTCAAGCACGTTTTCGAATAGCTGCAAAAAGCAAGTTAAATCTGAAATGTTTGATCCTGAACAAGACGGTGAGGAAGAGGAGGAGTTTATGTCCTCCGATGATACCATGGGCGAAGAGTCGCCTCCACGCGGCATGCCGTCGCTATCAGATGAGACGTCTGAATCTGATGAAGAATCGCCAACCCCAGCTCCTGGCTCGCGTTATAGAATTACCATCCCTAACGATCCCAATGAACCGGAGGCTATCCAGGGGAATGCAGATATGCTAGCAGACGCCATAGTTGAGAGTATCGGTTGTATGACAAATGTTACGGCTCAAATTGGCAAGACTCCGGCCATTATCTACCGCAAGGGTCCCGAAGTTGACAAATAAATATAATGCTCTTAGAAGGAGTATACACGACGGAAAACTGGATCTTCAGTCGCCCCGTTAACAAAAACGATGCAAATTTGTATACGTTCCACATATAACAGAGAAGAACAAAAATAAAACATGCATACGTTCCACATAAAACAGAAGAATAAAAATACAACATTTGCATATGGTTTGCTTTGTTGTTGTTGTTGCACATTTTAAGCGTACATTGAGTTTGTTGTTGGTCATATAAATTCATCAAAATTAACAAATTTTACAGCTCATAACAAATTTTAATTGTGCTGACGTGGAAAATACACACACACACACACACACGCAGTTGAACAAGGGGACGACTGAGTGTGTGCGTAGGGGCAGGGTGTACTTTTGAGGTCGACAACAAAAACAACATATGGAGTCTGTTTTGCGATAAGAAGGCGTTCAATTCTGATTAAAAGGTGGGTGGCTTTTCGCCCGCTGGGTGGCGGGTGGTTGCCCCTGACCATCGACACCTGCGAGCTCGGGAATGTGTAATCAGAGTCAGTGTAATTAAAAATTTTACCAAACCACTGGCTGTGTGGGTGTTTGTATGCGTGTGTGTGGGGGGGAATTCACCGTAGAATGTGTTGTTAATAACCCGAACATTCCTTTAAAGCGGATGTTGAATGTGCAACAAATTGTTGAAGGGGCAGCCGTTTTTAATTGCTGCCGGGCTTCATTTATCATAATTCCATTTGTGCGCCTGCAAAAAACGCAGCCAAGGGCTATTGCAGGACCTAATTGATGGCCCAGGCGGCAGGAGAGCATAAACTCGATTAGTGCAGTTTGAAAGCCATTTGCTGTAAGTGGACTTTCGACTTGTTGAGAAAAAGGCAATTGCTCAACTAGACCTTCAGCTTAGATAAATAAAAACGTCAAGTTGATAAACGCGGGTCTAGCTATAGATATATTTGCTTATCAAAAACCTCATTAAAAGTGATAAAAATAGCTTACATTGAAGTTGTTTTCACGTATTAAGCATACGCAATGTTGCCAAGGCGGTAATAAAGTAAAGTCATAAATAATACTATATAATTGCTGTACTTAGCAGCAACTAGATTTTAAATAAATTTATTATTCGCTGGGGGGCGTGTGTGCTGGGACCTATAAGATCTAATGTACCCGGATTTTATACATATTTTTTAAAATAAATAATTGACACAAACAGAGTCATAACTCAGAAGATAATGGCTCTATAATGCTGAAATTTGGTATGTTGACTAACGCTTTTCTGTATATAATAGTTCTCCTGCTGTTTCAATAATCTGTTAAATATTGTCCCGAATAACGCTGAACAACAAATCAGCCAAGGCCAAGTTTCAATTTGGATAATACGCACACTTGATCAAACATTAATAACTTTTGTGGCACTTAAAAGCCACTCGAGATGCGAACTAAAAGTTTTGGTTTTGTTCGCTCAACAAACTTGAACTTGTTTAATGCCCATTCAAAATGTTGATTTGCATATTAAAAACATGAATATTGAGCAGTCGACGGTAAAGTTATTTCGACACGAACTTGCCGAGTTTGCGACAACAGTAAATCCGTCCAAGTGCCACGGAGTCCTTTAAGGCAAACAACTCAAATCCTTGGGTATTCTTGAAATGCCGCCTCAGAACTACAATAAAAACCGACAATGTCTCAAACTTGTGATCCGTTAGGCAGTTCGTGCTGCCAGCCAGCAAACACCTGCTGGCCAGGCCAATGATGTTGCCTAAAAGCATACATTAAGGATATTTGCAAGTACAATGCGCGCCTCGGGCCCAATTGCGGGGGGTGGGGTCCATGGGGCAGGAACAGGGGCGTGGCAGTGCCGTTGATTGTAATTTAAAGTTTTTATTTTGCCCAAAATGTAGACATTCAATTCAATCACTTGAGAAAGTTGCCTCACATTGTGGCAACTGTGACGGCGCCGACGTCAGCTCAAAAGTTGAGGCCGAAGAACAAAGCGAAAAGGTTCCTCCAATTGCCGCACACAAGCGCCATCTCGTCCTCCCCACGCCCCCTCACACTCCACGCTCCAGCAGCAAAACTTGGCCCTGGCTCAAACTCTGCGGGTGAGTGACGTGCGTGAAGGCAACGCAATGTGGGTAAAATCCTGCTCTTCCTACTGCCGCGCTTGCCCCTCCGCAGCTGTTCCGTGTCAACGGCGCCGCAGCACGCAAACTTATATGGTTTGAAGTAGCGATGGGCACGTGTCGTGCTTCATTTTGTGGCAAGAACACGACTCAACATGAGGTATTCGTGATGAGGATCTCAGATTTCTGTTCTTGTTGAGTAAACTCTGCTTAAAAATGAACAGGTTATCAAAATAACTTAAGGAAAATAACCTGAACAAGCCGCTGTTGTCAATATTTATAGTATTTTGTGGCAAAATTGGTAATTTTTGCATTAACTCACTTTTGGTCACATTGTTTTTGAAACTATGCTATTTGTAGTCAATAAGAAATACAGTCTTAACTATAATATTTATTTATTCTCTTTAACTAACAAGCTGTGGCAATATGTACAGTCTTCTTCTGGCATTGATTTCATTCGTGTTATCCTTAATATTTAATAAATTATCCTCACATTAGAAATGGTCTAATTTTGGAGCGTTTGCAGAGTTGTATTCGTACTTCGTGTCGTGTTAACAAAAAGAGCGCGCATCTCTAGTTAAATTATACATATATACACACATATATTTAATATTAATATACATATGTATGTATCTGTGTGCCTATTATGTACATACATATGCTGCGTGCCTTGCTCATTGCTCGCATAAACTCTTACAATTCATTATTTATTACTTTCACTGCCATGAAATTTGCTCAGCTTTTTTGGTAGCTAACCTTGAAGCCATCAGTGACAACACACACACGCACACACAGGCATACACACACACATGCAGATAAAGACCAAGATAAAGACTGGTTTAAAAGGGTTATACTAACGGCGCTAAGCTGATAATAAATTTTAACTTAATTATGAGCAGCAAGGACAGAAAAGTTCACAAGTCGCGTTCTAAATGCGCTTCATACACTTGACACATAAGAAGCGCTAGTGACGTCACAAGCTTATGTAAATCAGATTAGGTGGCAACGCTAATTGGAGTACGAGTACGCGCATGGTGAATGACAGACAGCAGCTAGAAGAAGCAGTCAGCGGAAAATAAGGTAGATTGAGAAATAAACAAACAAGTTCAAGTTCACTTATAATATTTCTATGTATATTAATTACTTGTGCGTCATTTTTATTATTTTGGTGCGTTCTTAAAGAAATATTGACATCAAATAAAATAAGTAGAGTTGAATAATAAAAGCAGGTTCAAAATCTGGCTCTCTAATATATAGCAGCTACTTATAGTTAGCTGTAAGTTACTAGATGATTGGTATCGCATTGTTTAATTATATTTAATTATTGTTGATTGTTAAAAAATAGTTTAAATATAAAAAATTAAATTAAACCTCAGCACGCAAGAAATTTAATCATTTGTTGCTAAAAATGTCAGAAATTCTATTATTATATTAATATCCAACCATATACTAAATAAAGGTTATTCAATACAAAAACCTGTCTATTTTCAGTAGTCTTGCTAATGCTTCTGACAACAAACAAGATATTTTTAATCCAAGCCAAGACTAAGCCACTTAAGAATTATTAAAAGCAAACTAATAGAGTATGTTAATCTTCGGGTATTATAATTAAACACTCAGCGAATCTTGAGATTTCCAAGCTGTTAGACTTAGCTGACTTAGCGGGAAAATATTGTACCTTTTAATAGAGCATATTTATAGTATAGTAGACCATTATCCAGCCTACGCGTCGTATGCGTAATATACAAAATTAAATGTGCGCCTTTTTGGAGCGTCTTAAACTTTTATTAGCGCACATAATGCCCATCGATTTATGAGCAACTAACTGTCTGTCCAGCTGTCCGGACTATCTGTCTATAGAATATACATATATATATATATCTGTGCATGTTTCGGGCTTGTATGTTTGTTTCTCCGGCGATTTGTTTACTGTTTACTAAACATTTACGCAGATTTACAGTCGTAAGTTGATTGGAACTGAACTTTTCCCGTCAGCCATTTGGCTGCAGGCTACAACAACATTGACGCCAACGCATTTATTTAAATATATAGACATGCAAGCACACATACACACACACATATATGTATATTTATGCAATTTATACAGAATCGTATCTGGTTTTTTTTTTGTTTTTGTTACTGTGCATTGGCATCTGAATGCATATAACCCTCAGGGCGAGTTCAACAACAACAAAAAATACATAAAAATCCAATTTTGCTTTTCCACTTGATGAATGCATTTGACGTGTCGTGGGAATTGCCTCAATATGTGCGACTGGTCATAATAAAATATTAATTAAATTATTTACATAGCTTTGGGGCACGCTGCTGCCATTGGCCAACGTCCATCGGCCATTGGCCAGGCGGAAGTGGTTCGCCAAGTGTCAGCCACAGGACGCTTTTATTGCCTGTCATTCCAACTTGGCTAAGATAACGCCATTAGACACTGGAGTATTGTTTGCTGCGGTGACAATATAGAGGGGCCAGGGGGCCAGGGGCCAAGGGGTCTGCAGTTGGCTGGCCATGACACGTGTGCTGGATTTCTGGTTGCTCTGGTTGCTGAGGTGAGCGAACTTGCAATGACATTCAACTAAAGTTCAAGGAGTTCTGCATTTGTTTGAAGTAAATTTAGTGATGAGCTTCAACTACTCAATGAGTTGGCACTTTAGCTACTATATACATATATATCTCTGACACATATGTATGTACGTGAGCCTTATGTGGCTGTAATAAATGTCTTTTATTGATTTATTGTATGTTCGTTTGGCATTTAAGCTTTGCAGCGACACATTGTCATTTCTAATTTCCTTATTGCTTATTTTTTTCAATTTCATATACTCTTGTCTTTTTATTGTATTACATTTTTGGCCACGTACCGCTAAAATTTAATTTACACATTATGCCATATAAAATGTGCTTCTGCCTCCAGTCAGTTCCTTGTCTGTTCCTCGCCTGCTAAGTCGACTGACCTACAAAACAGATTGTCTTCTATACCCTTTAGTTTTCAACTTTCAGCTTATTTAGATACTTGGGAAAAGTTTTCATTTAATTAAGTATTTTTATAATAAAGCCATACCGAAGCTTACTCTGTCAGCATACAACGATCGAATAAGGTATTTAGGTAGTTATTTAGAGAGTCTATTCAGATATGTATACTATACAAGTATCCAGCTCATTTACCTTGTCTCAAAATGTATTTAAATACCTTTCGAAATTAATAACAAGTACTGAGGCTTCAGCTTAGCACATTGTATATTTTTATCCATCATATTTGATCATCTTTTTAGTGTGCCCGTACTACTTGAAAATCGCTTATTTTGCCTGAATTTAAGACATTTTTGAAGTACATCTTTTCTCTGACTGCTTGGCCTTAAGACACATCAAAAGCTTAGAATATAAATCAGAACTATAGATTATTTTTTGATTTAAATGATGATTTATTATGATGATGATTTATGTACTAAAAATATACTCTATACTATATAAAAATATTTTTAGAGCTTGGAATATAAATCAGAAATATAGATTATTATTTTTATTTACTACAGAAATATTCTTTTTTTTATAATATTATATTATTGTCTTTTAAATATGTATTTGTATATAAATTTGCTGTTTTCTATCTTTCTTGACAGCTTGATCAAATTGGTTAAATATACATACATATATATACTCAATAAAAATATATTAAGAGTATTTCAAAGTCATCTACTGCCCGAACACTTATTTGTATGCGAAAAAATGCAAAAGGCAAATATGTAAAACATTTTTGTTCAAATGGCTTAAAGTCGCCAAGTTGCCAGGCTGCCAAGCGTGGCATGGTGGGCGTGGTGTAGCAGGGGAGTTAGAAGGGGGCGTGATTACTTATGTGGCAACCTTCTATTTAAGTAAAATACAAGCGAAATCCCGCTGTGCCAAAAATTTGAACAGCAAAGTCAACTGACCTTTGCCAGCAGCGATCCTATGACATATAAAGCGTTAGTATATATATATATATTTACATATATATATATATTTATATATATATAGAGCAAGTCGAGGTCGCGCTCCAGGCATTTGTAAAAGTCATTGCCGCCTTCTTAATCATCGCAGTCAAAATTTGTTTGTTGGCAGGCGCCATAATTTAAAAATAACATCAGTTGGAGCCAGCAAAAGCAGCGACGCATCGCCTGGGTGAGCACAGCGCCAGGACCAACGTACTGGACAGGACATCGTTAGCGCCAACATTAACAACAAAGCAAATCAAATCAAATCGGGCGACAGCCAAAAAAATAGAAATGCGAGCGAAAGTTCGGCAATAATCCAATTTGCAAGCCAGTTTCACATTTGGGCCAATTAGCAGCGAATTTGTGCAGTGGCATTAAGCTAATAAATAAATAAATATCAGTAAATAATATAAAATCGTATAAATCCCACAAAACCAAAAAAAAAGGCTGCAAAAATGTTGCTTCGCGTTTCGTTTACCCAAACAAATAAATAGACACATAAATAAATAAACAGGCAAATTGTTTGCGCTATAAACACACACACACACTTATGTATAGTGTGTGTATGTGTGTGTGTGTGTTTGTGTGTGTTTGGTGCTTGTCGAGCAGCGGCTACAACAACAATCTCCATGGATACAATTCGCTTCAGATTCAGTTTCAGTTTTGGCTGCCAGGAGTCCAATGTTGCTGACATCGTTGTCCTTTGACAGGGCGTGGGAACAGGCACGGGAAAATACTACATGTTACATGGACACTATGTCAGTCTATAAATATACACCGAGTTGTGGGCGGGCGTGGGTGTGGGTGTGGCCAGTGCCAGAGGTGCACCTGCCAGCATCAGCCTGCTGCTGGCAGCAGCATCAGACGCCATCTGACAGAGGCGACGTGTCTCCGTGTCGACGTCTGGCAGTGGTTTTAAAGGCTGCTGGTTACCCCTGACAACGTTGGCTTTTAGAAACACTGACAAAATTTCCTGGAACCAACATCAAGAACTCTTAAAACCCAATTAAAATGTCATGTACTACAAAGAGCTTATGCAACAGAAACTCATCGTTGATTATCGCTTACTGATTTGTCTTTTCTGAACAGTTCATCAGCAAGCACACCCTTGAATTAGCTTAGGTTACTTTTTGCCAAATATATATAGAGTGATTCAAGTTTCTTTATAGTATCGTTATTATAAAGTTTCACTATCCAAAGTTATAAGCCCTCTCTCGAGAGAGACTTTAATTTATCAATTCCTCTCTATGTGCCATCCTTAAACGTTTCTCAGGCTATGGTAAGTAGCAATCTATTGTAAGCTTTAACAAATATTTCGATATTATACAGATTCACTATCCAAAGTATTAGCCCCAGCTGAGATTGAGAGTCTCTCTCTAGAAAGTTTAATTTATCAATTCCACTTTATGCGGCATCCTTAAACGTTTCTTAGTATAAATCTATTGTAAGCATTTACAAATATTTCGATATTATAAAGTTGCACTACGCAAAGTGTCAGCGCTAGCTCTCAGTCTCTCCCGAGAGAGTTTAATTTATCAATTACTCTTTGTGCGGCATCCTTAAACGTTTCTCAGCCTATGATAAGTTGTAATCTATAGTAAGCTCTTACAAATATTTCGATATTATAAAGTTGCACTACGCAAAGTGTCAGCGCTAGCTCTCAGTCTCTCCCGAGAGAGTTTAATTTATCAATTTCTCTTTGTGCGGCATCCTTAAACGTTACTCACGCTATGCTACGTAGTAATCTACTCCAAGACTATACAAATATTGCACATATTTAATTATTTATACATTAGAGCCCTCCAAATTAAATTATAATATGCTCCCCAACTTTTCTCGCCGTGTACTGCCATATTTATAAGAGCAGAGGCTATTGCTGCGTGCCACGTAAGTGCTGCTGTGCCACAGAGCGCTGGGGGTGGCGCCCAGTGCTGGGGAGGCTTAAATGCTTTCATCACTCAGCTGGAAAGCCCGGTACGGTTGGGCGCTCGCACGCACAACAAGTTAGGGACGAAGCCCAGTTATTCGGAGCAGTCAGGGATACAGCTGGGTCAACTGCCTAAGTAAACATCATTCACATGGGTCCTGGGTGCTCTCAATTGACCTTTGCAGCCCATAAACAGTTACCTTTTGCAATAAACAGAATCACAGAGCTGGCTTACGGTCTCAATTGGTTTGGCCAGTGGACAAATCTGGTCTAAATGATTGATGGAATGCGGGCATGGCAGGGAAGCTGCGTGGCTTGGCAGCACCATTTCAATATTAGCCACAGTTTGCACTGATTTCAAGTGGCTCGTTGGCATTTTTATTGACTGTGAATGACTGTGAGTTGTGCGGTGCACAAAATTCGACAAAATCTTTAGATTATATACAAATATATATGGCCAACACTCGCACTAACAACATGGATGATGCACGCTGATATTGGCCGCTCACTGGCACAGACGGCAATAACTGGGCCAAATTGTGCGATTCCAGGCTGTTTATTTGGATTGTAACATAATCGTTAAAGTTAAGTGAGTTGCCTGCTTATGATGTCGGGGTTATCTGTTGGCCAGTAACAAAGCGTTCATTCTCCTAATGTTCATCTCAAGTTTATATTACCAAACAAGTTCACAGCCTCTAATAAAATCTTATTCCAGATTTTATGGAATCATTCTCTGCATTTCTGTGCGCATTTTTAAGGCCATCAATCAAATAATCATTTAAATGTCATATTTAATTTCACATTAATTCCATAGCATAACCTTTCATATCAACTTATTTGCAGAGAACGATTTTTATGGAAATTTTGTGGGACGTGTGTGTGTTTTTATACTCTGTTCCCGAAGGAAAAAAGAGTATATTAGGTATGAACGCAATTTTGTTCCACGCCTTGAAGCTAAAGCAACTAAACTTGGTACACATATTGGTGTATATCCTCAATTTATGGTGTCCAGATCGCAAACCCACCTCCACAGGAAAACCTGTATCTTCCACATTTATAAAGCTATAGTTACCAAATTTGGTATGCAGACTAATGTTGAGATTTCTTTTCTGTTCTTTTCGCGACTCCTTCGGATCCCACATATAACCAGATTATACAGGACTGGGAACAGAGTATTCTGCAGTCGGGTGCGTCCGACTACAACGTTCTTACTTGTTTTTTGCAGAGTTTGTCAAGTGAAATCAATCAAATCATCATTTAAATGCCACATTTTATTGAATATTCAACAGCGGCAGAGCCATAAATCTTGCAGCTTAAAAAGTGATAAATAAAATTGTAAAATCTATGCATTTTTCATAAATTAAATTTCAACTTGTGGCAGCATAAAGTAAGTGATTCATTTGATTGCACAATTTCCTTATGCAAAATCATGTTTTGACAAATAAATCAATTTCTGTGATTGTTGTTCCATTTCAGATATTAAAATCAAAGTCGAAGATTTAACCGATATTCCGATTAAAGAATCCACTCTGATGTAATATTAAAGACAATTAAAGAAATATTATATTCATGTATTTAGGACCTGTTCCCACTAGCTCATATTCTAATATGTTTTCCACGCAACTGTCTAAATATTATATGAAAATGTTACTTTGCGTTCAAACTATTAAGCAACAAATTTCACATATTAACAAAAATTTTACTATATTATATAATATTATTTTACAATATTAGTCAAAAACCACATGTAATTCCAACAAGTTGTAAACATTGCTTGTAAATATGAGATAGTCTGAACAGGCCTCAAAGAAAAATTTGTGTTATGTGTATATTTGCAGAGTTTGCCAAAGGATATCAATTAAATCTTGTATTTTATTTCATGTTTACTGCCAGAGCACAGTTCACTCATAAAATTGCACCACAAAAAAATAAATAAATGTAACAAAGAGTTTTCTATGTATTTTCTCATAAATAAAATGCAATCTCACTTTGAAATAGTTGCATAAAGTTTTGTAATCCATTCGAGTGGACAATTCCATTTGCATATATGTATATTCTTCTCAATATATTGTGTTGCTGTTCAATTGCAGATATTAAAACAAGGGGAATAACAATCAACTGGGAATAGAATAGTAAATCCATCTAGCAAATTCGCCTGACCGGCCATTTAACCTCCTGCAAAATGGGCAACATTTATTTTTCTAATGAACTTTGACACGAGTGCGGGGTAAGGGGCAAACAATTCGCGTGTTTCTGTCACAGGTCGAGAGCTGAGCTTGGAAAATGTGAAAAGTGCATGTGCAGAAACGACAACAACAACAAACACAACAAAAAAAAACCCAGGCTACAATGAATGAAAAATCAGTATGGCGCATGCAATTTTGAAAATGCCCTCGGCGGACAGCTGACTAACTGACTGAGTGAGTGAATGACTGCATGACTGCTTGACTGGCTGACTGGCTGCTTGACTGACAAGCTGAGCAGTAGCCACAACAACAACAGCAACAACAACTACAATAACTGCTCGCAAACTCATGTACGCTTATCACAAAATCACAGTAACTGGAAAAAACTTATAACGCAAGCGTGGAAAGTGTTCGACACTGAGATACGCTGCAAACGGTTTTCAAATAATATATTTCAAATATATCAAAATACTAAACTCACAAAATTTGTGAGTGCATAGAAGATCCATTTACCGTCAAGATCTGTTCTCACCGGACAACTTAATCAAATATTTATAACTTTAAACTAAAATTTACAGGTTCTATTGCGCTGCAGCAAGTGAATTCAATATACAGTTAAATCTTCCTTCAAATCTATGAGGAAGATCTTGTATATAATATCCTTTTAGTCAACTATTATCTAATGAGTTTATTGCTAACAAATTTTCATGGCAGCTCAGCCCGTTTATATAATTTTCTGAATAGAAGATGTATTGTATTTATTCTGGATTTTATTGGAAAAATCGAAACTTGAAGAATAAGTAAGCTTTTTGGAAAGCCTATCCTAGAAACAAGGAAAATAAAAACTATCATCCTCAAATGAAAATTCTTGCCTATGTTCAAGAAATCGGTTTAGTAGACTCAGAAGAGGATGCAGTAGATCCTAGAAGCTGCAATGATTTGCCACATATATGGCATATATATATTTACAGTTATTCAATAAACAAAAAATATTATGATTTAAATTTCGTATAGAATGTCGAACTCTCGAGTATAATAAGTAAGGGCCAAACACCGTCATCTACATAGAAAGGTCGCCAAAAACCGAGTAAACAGTTATTAAGTTATTTTCAGACTTAAATTTATACATAGTAATTGCGAACATACCCAACTTAAACTAACTAATTACAGAGTATATGAAAAACATAGTTCGTTATTAAATGTCCTGCTTTCTACTCATGTCATTGTTATTACTATTTTTGCTGGCTTTTATCTGCGCTTAATGGTCGACTGCATTTAAGTGTGAATTTTAGTGTGGGGTCGCGCAGGGGATTGGAATATTTTTTAGCTGACGCGGCGTATACGTAATGTGATGGTGATTGTCTGCATTACGTATACGCCGCATCAGGCAGAGTCAGCCCGTAGCACATTATGCAAACTTGGCAATAAAAATTCAATTAAGTTACAAGGACACAATGTCAAGTGGCAGGGCACCGATAAATCAAAAAGTGGCAAGAAGCGCAACAACACAAAATTGTGACATGCTGCGTTGCCGTTCTGATTTTGATGCACGTTTTAATTATAATTTTGACGCCAACTGTTTAAACACACACACACACAGAGAACGATAACACATGCCATGGGTGTATATATGTGTGTGTGTGTGTTGTTGTTGTTGTTCTTGTTGCTTTTGTATCGCTTGCACTAATTGTTTGGGACAGAAATTGCTGAGCCGAGCTGAGAGCGAAGGGCAGGAGAGAAGAGAACTCAACATTTGCCTCGGGGCTTAATTGAGGCAACAGCCAGCACAAAGGACAATAGGCAGAAGGCAGCCACATACCACAAGCACACACACACACACACACACACATACTCACACACATATATACACACATATATGCCACATATGGTCAACATAAGTCAGCAAACCAAAGCTTGCCGCCCACAGGCCTCGTTATACACTCAGCAAAGGGAAATTGAAATGAGGCATTTTTGATTACCTCGTTAGGAGAATTAACAAGAAGTCAATTACATTTGAACTTAATAAATTGACACAATTTTTTAAATATTTAAAGGGTTGAATAATATATTTCAGTTATTAAGCGACAGTTGGCAACTTTTATTCAAACAAATTGAAGTTAAATGAAATATTTATTGAGATTGCATATTAGAACTCTTTATTCAGGTACACAAAGTCTATATATATTGAACTATTTAAATTCAATATCATACATAGCAGACAGATTGCCAGAACTCTATAAATTGACACAATATTTAAACTCTAAAAAGGTTGAATAATATATTTAACTTATTAAGCAGTTTGCTGCTTTCATTTAAACTAAATGAAGTTAAATTTTAATTATTTATTGAGACTGCATATTATAACTCTTTATTCAGGTAAAGAAAGCGCGTATTTATTGAACTTGTCAGCCTATTTTACTCTTATATCATAGATAGAAGATAGATTTCTATATATTCAATTTATAAAGAAAAAGCTGCATTCTATATTCTCACTTTTACAGTCAAAATTTTCACCTTTTAGCAACTTGAAAACAGTAGAATTTGGTACATCAGTTAAATATAAAAATAAGGAATAATAATACATTTTAATTGCACAAGACTTTTGAGCTTATGTTGTTGAATATATTATAATTGTCAAATTAGTATCTTAATATATATTTGAAATATTAAAAGGTAACCAATTTATTTCGAAATTATTCGAATTCGCGGTGAATTGAAAACTTTTATCGCATTTTATACAAAATAGCTTCTATTCGATTTAAGACCGTCTTAAAGTAGACGAAGTGATATACATTTTTGCTTCATTTATGCATCAAGAAATCTGGCAAACATATACATATACCCATTGTCAAGACATTATTCTTAAAAGTGAGGGTTTTATTCAATTTGTGCCAAGCTGCGAAATACTTTAAAGAATTGCCAAGTAAAATATGCCCAAAAATAAAGAATTGCTATTATAAAGGATAATAATATTGATCTACTATATATATTTCAGATATTTTCTAGCTCAAATATTAAAAAAATATTAAAATTAAGAAACAAATAGAGATTCTAATCAATAAAGCAAGAAAACAACAAATAAATATAATATGCTCAAAAATAAAGTAATGCTTTTAAAAATGATTATAATATTGATCTACATTATTAAAGATATAACTATTTTAAATCAATAATCAAGAAAATATGCGAATTAAAAAACAAATATTTGAGATTCCAATTAATGAAGCAATAAAAAACTTATTAATTTAACCAAATTTAATTAAATGTACAATACCATAATTAATAAATTTAAGCAAGTACTAACAACTAGGCTATCGACTCAAAATCTTAACAAGCTTGAAAAGTATTAAAAAACTGATGATTTCCAAGCAAAAAACAGAGCATTTAAAAGTCGAGCAGTTTGGTTAATCCTCAATTTCCTTACATCTTTTCTATAAGTGTAGGCAAAGTCCGCAAAGGCTCAACATTTCTCCATGTGTGATATGTGTGTGTTTGTGTGTGTGTAAGTTTTGGCGTCGGCATTTCAATAGGGGGTGTTTGTTAGATTTATAGCCCCAAAGCCATAAGTTTGAGTGGTATATGTGTGTGTATGTGAGTGTGTGTGTGTGTGTGTGGCTGAGTGTGCAAGCTGTACTCAATTAATACTCATCAATGGTGACATTAGTGCCATTTATTAGCACAGGATGAGGAAACAGAGTAGATCAAAGACAGAGATAAAAGATAAATGAGATAAGCACGTGCGCTGCCAATTGTTACAAATTTGAATACACACACACACACACACACACACACACACATACTCATTGATTATGCATAATAAAGGCTCATTTGCCACAGAAACTCTCTGTTCTGGTTTCATCAATAAATAGCTCATAAATTCTCAATGAGTGCAAAAAGAGAAGAAAAAAACACAAATTCGTCTCTTTAGACCAAACTTTAAACTGTATAGAAAATTTATGTGTCTCGTTTTTATGGTCAGGGAGGGGGTGTGTGCCTGAGGCGGGGAGCGGGGTGTGCTCACAAAAGTGCAAGAATACGAGAATAAATTATAGCGACATTTGACTTTAATTTGGCCATAAAATGCGCCAGAGCAGCGCAGCAGGCACGAAAACTACGTGCAGTAAAATAAATTAAACGCTAGCTAAACTTTACTTTCGAAATAATACGAAATACGAAATAAATAAATAAATACCCGTTGAAATGTACAAGCAGCCAAAAGCCCCAATACTGAATACTGAATACTGTATACTGAACTGTCTGTGGATGCCTGCAAATCATTGGGGGCGTTAATTAAATGCAATTAAAGCAATTCAATTTGCCATCGAATGCATTTCTAAATATCCAGCAGAGCTCACTGTCTGTTTAAACTGTTAGAAAGCTGTGGACTCATAGGATTTAAATGGTTCTGTTTTTAAGGTTTTTTTGGTTAAACGGTTTGTAGAAATCATTGATAAAAAAGCAGACAAAAACAGAGTTTCTATTTAACTCATAAATTGATGAAAATTAAGTAGTGTCATATATTCTTTCATTAAAAAAAATCAAGTTAAAAGCAAGGCTTTCTCAACAAAAGTTAGCCTTTCTGTTATTCTAATGATCTAAGAATCAATGATCTACAAATTGGATGCATATTTTTGGCCTTTAAACAATCGATGTATATATTTTATTGGAATATACATAAAGAAAGGGTTTGCAAATTAGAACTCTCCTTAATTCAAACTATCCTGGAATGACAATTACAAATACGAACCACCCGAAAAATCTTGTTTTTTTATGTGCTGGTTCTGATCGGCACCTTGCGATCTTTCCCAACCGTGTATTGAGTTTAATTATACAGGATCTACATATTTCCAGCGTTCGGAGATGTTAAATAAAGACTAACTAAACATAAATACGGGAGAGAAAAAATAAATACAAATATATAGTTTTTTAGTTTTCTTTACTATATATTTTCAAGTTTTCTGAAAAAATGTTTTCTTTGGCGAAATTTTATATCTGATTCCAGATTCTTGATCTCGTTTGAAACACAGGTAATCATTCTATTCTTGTCCCTCTTATGAGGTACTCTTAGAAATGACAACTATTTTCTTTACATTATTAGAGGACTCTCCTGCTGTGGAGGTCCCTTAGGCAGATGCGCTTCAGTCTTCTGTTGCGGGGACTTCTGTTCAGACTGTTGACTAAGGGGTAAGGATGGTTCGCTAGCTTTTCATTATAGCGACTAGAGTGCCGATTTATTTGGTCACCAATTGGCGTCAAGTGTAGATCTCGCTCGAGGACTTTATTTTTCACACACCAATCATAAAAATCAAGTGGTTCTAATTTGTGAGCTCTTACTGTATTAGAATACGCTCTTACAAACATGTTTGTTTGTTTTCTATCACATTTATCGTTATATCGTCTTGATTATACCTCCCACAAATATCGATAATCGAACCGCAATCGTAACAACCTAACAACAAAACCCCGATTAGAGTAATTTTATCGTGGTGAATTAATCGTTTATAATCGATTAATCCATGCATTTTGACATCTCTACTGGAATAATTCGAATAAGCCAAATAAAAAAGAATTAAAGTTGACCATTTTAAACAGAATTTAAATAGCCCCGATTAGAGTACTTTTATCGTAGTGAATTTATCGTTTATAATCGATTATTCTATGCGTTTTGACATCCCTAGCGGAATAATTCGAATAAACCGAATAAGAAATATTTAAAATGTACAATTTTCAACAGAATTTCTTTAGGTAATTTGAAATTGAAAGTTTTGAGCTTTTGAAATGTGATTAAAGTACAAAGTACACAAATGAAAACGCTCAACTGCAGAAATTCGTTGGAAATTGTTGTACTATTGTCTTCTAATTATTTAAACTGCTAACAACGCATTCGCATTCTCATTCTCAGTTTGCATAGCCTGAAGCACATACCAATTTTCTAGAAACTGGCAATAAGCATAAAGTCGACATTTGAATAAAGCATGTATATATATAGTATAGTATTCTGACATTTACAGTGCTGGCACCTTTGACAAGATGCTGTGAGAAATAAACTTTTGAATTACCATTTGAGATGGTTACATTTGAAGTTTGAGTTTATTACTGGCAAGCCAACAAAGTTGACCTTTTGCAGTGACAACAATGCGACTTTTGGCTGTCAAACTGCACAGTTATCAGAGGGGGAGCCGCGGTGGCGGCTAGGGTTTCCATTTGGCCAGTTGAGCAGTTGGCCAGTTGGCCAGTTGCCCTCTTGACCTGCAGCTACTGTTAGCCAAGAATAACAATCAAATGTTTGCTTTATATTGAAGCGACTTAAACAAAGTCTACAGCTTAAGACAAGTGTAATAAAGCGCCATGATATCACAGCTTTTACTAACTTGGCTAAGATATAGCCATAGCCATAACAATTTTAAATGGAAATACATAAAACTGCATATCCGTTGGCCATCTAAACTCTTAACTTAATGAGCAGGGAAAGGAAATGTTTACAAATATGCTTACCAATCAAATTTCACTCTGAGGCAATTGAACTCAATACGCGGCCAAGAAACAAAAAAATTATTATTATTATAATTCTTCAAAAGCAGCTCTAAGAACTGTGAGATATGTTTTCTTGTTGTTGTTGTTGCTGTTGTGGTTGTGTTTGTTGTTTAGCTGATTTCTTTTTTAAATGTTGCCTGGCCTCAGCCTGTTTATGAGCATTTAATGTATGCAATTATTAGCACAGTTTTGAGAATTTTTGTGTATTTTTGATTTAATTTCGCTTTCAATTACAAAATGTGTTTAAAAATACGCCCAAGAGGCAATTTGCGGTTTTTCAAAACCAAAAAAAATAACAAATTTTTGAATTTTTATTGAGTTGATAATTTTTCAAAATATACACACACACACACGCTCACACACACACACACACACGCACGCACGTAGCGAGGCGGGGCGAGGCGAGGCGATTCGCACGCGGCCAGCGACAATAACTAACTGAAATTTTGTAACGGAAACAATTAAACCAATTTCGATTTGTTTTAGCCGCGTGCAACGTTGCGTATGAGCGACGCCAACAAACTGAAACCGAAAAGCAAAGCGCTCGCATTCGAGCCGCTTGCAGCCGTTCGATGCAACATGTTGCATTGCCAGCGCGGCTTCGAACCTGTTGGCTTATGTTCGACGCGCCGCTTGGGCTTATCATTCGAAATTAAGACAAAAGAACTGCGGCTTTTGTTGCTGTGGCATAACGAAAATTAAATGAGACCACAAAAGGAACAAGCCCAGCAACAACAACAACAACAACAACAAGAACAACAACATCAGCTACAACTACAACTACAAAACTAGCATGCAAACTGAGCACATTTTTGTCTGTGGTTCATTTCATTAGATTCCAGGCTATTTAAATTCACTGCGCTAAATTCCAAATGTAATTTAATTTGTTCAACTCCTTGCTATATATCCCTAACATATCCTGCTAAGCCCTTGTGTCACTTCCTTGTCTTGTGAGCATTTTTTGTTTAAATTTCTTCTGCTTAAATGGAATTTGGGCACAAAATTAGCAACATTATTTTAAACTTAAATGAATCCCAATGTTGTTAATAGTAAAAAAAATAGATATAGATTATAGACTTTCTCCATGGAATCCTTAATACCTAATTAATTAAGGCGTTTTGCCTGTCATTCGTAATCCTTTTGTAATTTAGCTTTGAGTCAAAAGTATAAAATATAACCTTAAATTTTATCTTATACCAAATTTCATCATCGTCTCTAAAAAAACATGATTAGATAAAGCGAGTACTGTTTTTTTGAAGCAGCTTACAGGCTTAGTAGTAAATTACTTTGTAAATCATTCACGCATATAATATATATAGTAAATATATAACCTAAAAATTTATCTTATACCAAATTTCATCATCGTCTCTAAAAAAACGTTGATATAGATAAAGCGAGGAAACACTTATTAAAGCCGTTTAAGTACTGTTTTTTCGAAGCAGCTTACAGGCTTACTAGAAAATTACTTTGTAAATCATTCACGCATAGTTACAAATGAGTTAGTTGAAGGAGCTATGAATCCTTTAAGTCTAAACTTAACTCAAACAAACTCAACTCATACATACTTATATAAAATGAGAAATAATTGAGATCTAACAGTCAAAGGGTCTCTTTAGATATCTAATTAGATATTCTATAAACACCAACAATATCTAACAAATACATTTGTGGTTACGGTTCACCAGTTCAAGAACTAGTTCCGTTTGCGCTTCAGCTTGAAGCAATGTTGCTACTACAAATGAGAGCGCATTATCTCATTAGAGAGCATTATCTGTGTGAGAGGATCGATTAGGAGGAGGCGAGGCGCTGAGACGTGCGGTACAAAATTGACGTTTCTTTGGCGTTGGCTACATTTCAGTATGTTTGTTGTTGTTGTTTAGCTTTTGTTGTTTTGGTTTCTGTGCTGCCTTTGAATGATTTTCCATTTGCACATTTCACGCGGCTAAATGTTTGCCTTTCCGATGTTGTTGTTGTTGTTGCTGTTGCCGCTGGCAAAATTTTCATTCATAAAAAAAAGCTGAACGCTGGTGGGCGTCGAGCGAGCGTCGAGAGCGTTAAGCGTGAAAAACAATAAAAATGCCAAGAAGAAACAGCGGCAGAGGCAGCAGCAGCAGCAGCAGCAGCGGCAGCGACGTCGGAAACGACGATGGCCCAGGCAGACAAACAGGCATACAAATGACTGAACGGGGGGTGGGGGCGACTGGTATATAGGGGCTGTTTAGGCGAGGGGTGAGGCATAGGAAAGCGGAGAAAGTTTTGTGCTTGCCGCAACTTTGTTGCTGTTCTTATTGTCGCGTCTTTTACTTTACTTGTATTCATTTATATTAATGCACAACACATGCACATGATTGTATGTGTGTGTACTTTTATACCCTGTAGTCATTTAAAATTAGTATAAAAGGATATAAGAAATTACACGTGTTTATATCATCTAATAGCTTAACTGGAGAAAATTGCAAATATTATAAAAAAACAAGTCCTTATCATGATTTTAAAACTTGTTATTCCTTTGTACAAGACCCCTTATCACCAGCTAAATATCTAGCTAGGGTTATGCTCCATTCAATGATATCCCTTTGTTAAGTTTGTTAGGCAAATCCATGGGTCGTCAGTACACCCTACTGAGAGTCTGCCATATGGCTGAAGGATCGCAGCAATAGAGTCGAACTACAGAGAAAGCTGAGGAAGTGTATGTGACAGCAAATGCAGATAATCCTGATGACATATAGCTTATATAAGATCTCAAAAAACGTTTAAAATCGATTAGTTAATTAGTTTTTGGAGCTCACAACAGCTACAAATCTAAATATCCATTAATTTGATCAAAATCGGTGACGAAAACAGGACGGAATAATATTATCAAAAATTTCTAAAGATAAAATTAAAGCCGAAATATTATAGATAAAGTCTTGAAATTTGGTATACGCCTATTTTTGCATGTCATCTTTCAATGTTAAAAATTTCATAACAATCGAGCTATAAATACAGAAACTATTTCGAGTAAAGAGGAATCAGTGCTATAATACTTTAAGTCTAGCTACAGGGTATCTGCCAGTCGGGCGCACTCGACTACCTCGTTCTTACTTGTAATTTATATTCTTTTTATTCAATGCGCAGAAAAGCAAGAGCAAAGTAACCTAAAACAAAATATTATTGCCAAATATTTGTTACTTTTTACAGTACAAGAAGAAAAATGAGGCAACTGGAACTGTAGCTGAACTACTATGTCTAACTGTAACTGTAACTGTGTGTATGTGTATGTGTGTGTGTGTGTGTGTGTGTACGGGTGTGTATAAGTGTTGTGTTTGCCTGGCTTGTCACATTGTTAAAACCTCAGAAACCTAATGTCAGGCAAGCGGCATTTGTGCGGTTTTTCCAGCTGTTGTTGTAGTATATCCCTACCCACGAAAAAGGAAAACATCTAACGAAAAATGTCGAGCGAAAGAAATGGAAAAAAGGACGCACAAACTGTTAGTCGATAAGGTTGTCCAAATCAAAACATAGAGACCGAAGTCGTCTGTTTGGACTGGCTGACAGGCAGGCGAATGGAGAGGCTGTTTGGCAAGCAAACGAGCGAGCGAGGACTTAAGGATAATGTCAGTTTCTTGTGAGTTAGCTCAATTGTGTATACCCTGTGTCCACAAACTAGTTAGCTAGGTTAGGAAAAACTGTGGTTGTTACAGGCAGAATCAAAGAGAATTTCATTCGAACAATTACATTGAAACTTAGCTTTGAAAACTTTCATCAGTTTACAAGCGTTGATCTCAGAGATCAAAGGTATTATAGTCACTAAATTTGGTATGCAGAGTCCTTTATATATACTACATACAATTTAACTAAGCATAGCCTTCTTTCTACTCCCACGGACACGAAAATAATAAAAACGAAATTCAAGTCACCAATACATAGCTGAAGTAATTGATATTTCGTACAGAGTATTTGCAGCTCTCTGTTTTTTTTTTTGTTCTTAGTGATTGCTAGCATTCGTACAGTGGGTTAAAGTTGATCCTTCGACTTATACTTTAAGCTTGCCTCGAATTTTTGAATTATTTTTTCAAGATTTATGCGCCATTGAAATAAAGCAAAGAACTTTGACGAGGGGCATGCAAAACAGACAGCCAGGCAGAGGGTGGCAGATAAAAAAAAACACAGCAGCTGCTGATATACTTTACAATATTCGATTTTAAATGTAAATGCAAAATAATATCTCATTGACATAGTGCGATATTGAGTAACAGCCTTGGGTTCAAGAAAAAGGAAAATGCAGCCACTTATATATACGGTTATTGTATTTTCTTTCCGACTTGCTACGACCTTTGCGATTATAATAAAATAAATAAATATATCAATGTGTAAAAGGGAAAACAAAAAGGGTGAAAAGACCTTGGTGAACATTTTGATGAGCAAATAAGCATGGCCAAGATAAAGCTAGATAAATATGCTTTAACCACAAATTCAAGTTGAGTCTGCACAATTAGGGAACTTCAAAAAGCTAATTTAATTTTGGCCAGACAAAGCAACCCAAAAGTTACTTAATTCATGTGAAAAGTATCCTTGACAAAACTGACCCAACAAAAAAAAAATGTGACAAACATAATTTTCATTTAATAAATACCAGCTGGGCTTATTACAAAAGTTAAGCTAAGTAAACCCAAACAAATTAACAAGCCATCAACATAATTCTTTGAAATATATAACATTTTTTAAAACAAATATATTTTTTCTACTTAAATCATTTCTAGAGCTAAATTAACTAAGCGTAAAAGGACAAGTCTGAGCAATTTAGTTAGTTATTAAGTTAACCCAAAAACCTTGCCCAGAGTAAAGTTTTGTAATTCCTATGAATTTTCTGACCCTTTACACAAATTAGCCCAAAAAATGTCAAATAGAAATTTAATATAATGAATGCATTCCGACCTTTTGCAAAAAAGTTTGCAATAGCAGCCATAAAATAATAATATTGTTTTTAATTTTAGCCACAAATTAAGGAAGATATTAAGGCACATGTGGCTTTGAAATATATATTTCTACCTCAATCATTTCCAAGGGCAAATTTACATAACTGAGCGCAGAAGGACAAGTCGATGGATGGTAGCCAACAATTTGAAATCTATATTTTTTTTTTATGCTATTTCTGGGATGCGTCTGCAGAAGAAACCCGCAATTATATGAGACACAAATAATGCATGGCTCATTTGCTGCTGCAGCTGAAGGCTTATTAAAATCAACGAGTTGGCTTCTGAGAATTGCCAAAATAAACTAAAATCTAAATATGTCGGCTACTACTACTACTATAACTATACTGAAATGTTGTTTCGTTGTTGTTGACAAGCAACAACAACAGCAACAGCAACAGAAACAACAAAATGAAATTATGATACCACAAGGCGAGAGGAGCAACAAACCGGGCGAGCTGTTGGCATATTCGATTTGCGTCAACATCGTAGGTTGTTTCGTTGTTGTTGGTTGTTGCTTGTCGGTGCCCGGACATGAATGCCCACCCGCACCCGCACCCCGCACCGGACCCGGATCCGGCCCACATAAACCTAAAGAGGCGGGACAGTGTGGGGACACTGGGCAGCCATGTAAAAGTGATGCATGCCAGTGTCCATCTCTGTCTCTCTCTATCTCTCTGTTGCTGTCTCTGTTTGTGCTTGTGTGTCTGCATGCGAAATAATTATTAATAATAAAAACAACGTGCCATGAAATGTTGTTGTTGCTGTTGCTGTTGTTGTTGTTGCTGTTATTTTTGTGTCACTGTTGTCGTTGTCGTTGTCGTTGTCCTCGCTGATGCACTTCCGCTGGCTGCAGCGAGTGGCGTAGGTAATTAACACACAGCGGGGGAGTTTAGTCACTGAGTGATACCAGAGGAGCCCAAGTCAGTCAGCCCAAGTGGCCATTGGGGACACGAGGGGCAGACACAGAGCGACAATTGAAAACGTTGCTCTTTAGAGTGTTATACCCTTTCAAAAGTGGGTATTAGCGGCCTGAAGTAGAGCTTGAAAAGCAAGCACTGCATAGTTTAGATTGTGTTAGTTTTTACTAATAAAAATAAATAAATAAATATATAATACAAAAATTTTATTAAAATTGAGGTAATTTCAACCAAGAAATTGAGTTAGAGATGTGTTTAAAAAAATACAAATAAAATAATAAATAAATAGAACAATGTTGCTTGACAAAACACAAGGTCTACACTCTAAAAAAAAAATGCCAAAAAAATTCAGTAAATCCCCCTATAATAAAAGTCATCCTAAAAGCCATAAATAATTTCTATTTATTAGAAATAATTTCTTAATTTAAGATATGTATTTCAAAAAAGGGCGAGCTTTTGGCTAAAAACGCTTGGCGACTTTTGCATTTAGGGCAGCTTTTTCTCTGAGTGCAACATTAATTCATAGAAATAACATTAACCCATGTAAGCTTCTTGACTTATTAATAATTGATGCTAAATAACAGCTGAAAAAAGAATAACTATTAAGTCCAACAGTAGGACAAATATTACCTCAAAGCAGCTGAAAAAGAATATCATTAAACCTTCGTTAATATCAAGTAGTATGTTTTCAAAAGCACCATCTTTCACTGTCAATTTGTATACCCAAATGTAGAGCTCAAAAGACCTATTGTATATAGGATATTGATTCCAAGTAAATCTAACAATAGTGCCTTAAATTCTTTGCCAATCTTAGTATGTTGCAAACTGAACCAATTTTTAGCTATGCCGACTATGCAAAAGTTTTTCCCAACTCATTAAGAAAACTAAATAAAGTTGGATTGTGTTATAAACTTAGGCTAGATCTAGGAAGTTGTGATATCTTAGCCAAGAACAATATAAGAAGCAGTGGCAGCAGTAAATATAAAATGTTGAATGTTATATTAGTAACTTTCATTAAGAAATTCATACTAGCCGAAGGCCTCAGTAGCCAGTGCTATAAAACTGCTTGTTAGCTTAATCTTTTGAGTTGAGCTATCAATATTAATAAATAATAATAAAAATAATAATAATAATAATAATAATAATAATAATAATAATAATAATAAAAAATAATACAAAAAATAAAATAAATAATAATAAATAATAAATATGAATAATAACACGACATAAAAACAGGTGCCTAAGGGAATTTAATCAAACAGTTCCTACTTAACTTAGAGAGTAAAACTAGATAAAAGTAGATGAAAAATAGTCTATCTAAAAAGTCATCTAGTTGCATTCACAACAATGTTTATAGCACATTAAATGTACAAATTCGTCGATGAATAATTGTTATAATCCATAATACTTACAACAATATTGTA
This sequence comes from Hirtodrosophila histrioides, assembly GCA_037075165.1. Classification (NCBI taxonomy): domain Eukaryota; kingdom Metazoa; phylum Arthropoda; class Insecta; order Diptera; family Drosophilidae; genus Hirtodrosophila; species Hirtodrosophila histrioides. The sequence continues at coordinate 325,652 of JBAMCL010000469.1, read as the reverse complement.
ATGTTGATTGTATTATTAATTAAAGTCTAAAATAAATAAAAATAAATTCCACTTACGATATTTATAACTGCTCCAATTCCTTTCACTATTGCTGTAAAATGATTTTGTGGAATTTTTATTCAACTCTCTCCTGTTGTTGAATTTCAAGAGCATTAAGACTTTCGATGATTTCGAATTGACTTTGTAGTCTTATTTAAAATTGTTGAATTTTCTTCAATTTGTTTTGTTTTGTTTGTCTTTCTATTGTTGCTAGTTTGGTGCTATTTTCTTGTGCTTTATTTGGCAGTGTGCTAATTATGACATTTTTCTCTCGAGCAATTACTGCCAAATGCTTGAGAGCACTTTCGACATTAAGTAGCCGCCTCAGTACTAGCAGTCCCCACACCCGCCCCTGCTCTCCCTCCTTCAAGCCATGCCTTTTCACTATTCATTTGAATTGTATGCAATAATTCAATTAAATGAGATGATTAAATTTAAACTTGATCTGTAGAATAACAATTTGGCTTTGCATTAATTGTTGTGGCTAAGTATGTAAATTTGTGCAAACATTTGACACGTTTGTGTGTATGTGTGTGTGTGTGTGTGTGTGTTGTTGCCTTTTTATATAACTTTTATTTATGTTTGAAAACTTGGCACAGATTCCTAGCCAAATTGCAGCATGACGCAATTGACACAATGGCGAACGCTTTGAATTTTTTTCATCTCATTACTCCCTGTACCCATCAAATGCGTAAAAAGGGGTACTTAATCTGTGCAAATGTATGTAACAGGCAGAAGGAGACATCTCCGACCCTATAAAGTATTTATATTCTTGATCAGTATCAAAAGAGATTTCGATTTGGCCATGTCCGTCCGTATGTGATGAATGCGTCGATCTCAGCATATAAGAGCTAGAGACCCAAATTTTGAAATGTAGGTTCGTATGTAGCGGGCGGAATGCGAGATATTCCCCCCATTCCCCTGGTTTTCGATAAAAACCGTTTTACACCATACATTTTAGAGATATAGCTTTGGGACTTGGCATGTATAATACTTTAGTCACTCTTAATCTACTTTCAAAATTTCAAGTTGATCGCTTAACAAACACAGAAGTTATTCAACAAACAAGATTCAGAAGAAGAAGCTCAGCCGCCACCTAAAATGCCTCGCTTGCGCTGTCGCTTATGCTAACGCTTGTGTATGGGTAAGTGTACGAAGATGCGATCGGACACTTTTGACCCGGGTACAGGGAGTTTTGTAGTTGGGTATACTCAACGATAGCATTCTTACTTGTTTTCAATGTTTCTTTTCTTGTTTCTGATATTTTTTGTTTTTGTTAATTTGATTTTTTGGTTTGTCTTCTGTTTAGATTTTTGTTTAAATTGTTGGCAGGCGAATTGCAAAAACTAAATGTGCAGCAACAAATTATATGCCATAGTCTTTATTTTGCAGTTATTTAAAGGCATTTTAATTACTTGCAAATTAATGGGGCATATTGCGTATACGACGCGTTATCCGCTCAAAATAATACTATTACTTGACGTACCCAAATTGGCGCTACAAATCAAAAGATTAAAAGAAAATTACTCATTATTATGCGAATGGCTATCATAAATATTTTGGATTCGCATCTGCTTGGATTTGGACTCTCGGTTCTTGGTTCTCGGTTCGGGCCTGTTCTGATCATCATCAACGTGTGTTTATTAAAAAATATCACAGGCCAAATTAGCCATGAGCAGCAGCTACAACAATTTTTGTGTATAAACAAAAGCAGAAGGCCGACGAAATTGCTTATATCAATAAAGAAACAAGGAAGTGAAATTCTAAATACAAATTATAAACTATAAGCTTATGACAGCTGCAAAGTAGGTAATTTAGGGCCAAAATAAATAAGAGCTATTAAAGTAGACAATTAAGAAATAAGAGACATAAAAAAAAGATTTTAAAGAGATTCATTAATGTAAAAAATAAATACTTATCAATATGTATACACAGCTCTAAAGAAATAAGAAAAACAAAAATAATTAGAACTATATAAATATATAAGTAAATAATAAATAAATAAATATAATTGGAATTATATAAATAAATAAATAAAGGCAGAAAAACAAATACCAAAATTCTAAAAATATTATAATAGTGTATAGAAAAAGTTTGGGGCTTACAGAGAAAAATAAAAACAAATTTATTAAAGTTAACAACTAATAAATATGTAATATTATGCAAAATAAAAGTTATAAATACGCTAATCTCTTTGAATTTACAGCGTGTTGAATTTGAATTTATGATTTTAATAAAACTTTCAAATATGACACACCCCAAAAATATTCAAAAAGATTTCGCCTTGCCCCAAACCCCCCCATGAACACAATTCCCAAGCTGTTCACAATCCATCTTAAGTGTTATAAATCTAAAAAGAAATCGACCCTAAAAAGCGCTGCGGCACTTGGCATATGCCGCGTGGTCAAGGCGAAGACTATTATTGAATATTTTATTTTGTATGGGGAGCTGGGACACACACACACACACACACATACACACTGTTAAAAAAAAACACTCACACACGAATACTCGAATACTCGAAAAACATTGTGGGAAAAAGTGAACTGAAAATTACAAACTCAGCTGAAAATTATGGCACGAAGATTTTCAATGAACGCCCAGCGCCAAATTTTGTCGAGTGCGAGCCGCACTTGAGAATTTGGCAAGAGAAGTGAAGAGTAAGCAAGAGAGAGACAGTGACAGAGACAGAGAGTGAAAGAGATAGGACGTTGCCACTCGAGAAACGGCGCGCAAATTTGTTGCCAACTTTTGCGGGAAAAGCATTGCTTCAAATGTGTATAAATCTATATAAATATATATATTTGTGTGTGAGTGTGTGTGTTGTGTGTGCAGGTGTGTGTAATTGTGTGTGTCTGTATATGGCTCACTAATTCGCTGCCGTGGCATCGCACTTTTTGTGCGATTTTACATATTTATCGTTCACCATTGAGCGAGATTTTTATATTATTTTTTTTAACAGCGACAGGATTCCTCCTAATGGCAGGCAATGCAAGGATAAAAGTTACCTGGAAGCATACATTTTATTTATTTAACAATTCCAATAAATTTGTACATTTCAGGGAAGCCTTTAAATAAAAGTACACATCACATTTGACAAGTATAATTCACTTTTAAAAGTGAAAAGAAAATCCTTTAAAATGTGCATATATTTGCGTAAAATTTGTAGCAAATTTTCAACTCTTTATTGAATTAAATATTTCAGACACAGCACTGCTACTTATGTGTATATTGTATAAAAATATCACAACTCCATTATATATGTCCATCATTTGATTAATTTATGCAAATAATGAGAATCCTTTGTGTATGAATTTTAATTTTTTCGTTGAAATTTCATTTTATTTGTTTCTAGAAATGTTTTTATTAGTATTTCAGTATTTAAATCTTTCACAATACAACTTTATTTAAGTACATAGTGACATTTAAGATAATAAATTTAATACTAAGCTGAAACTTTATGATAGCTGTCTGATTTTGTGAACTCTCTGAACTTTGCCCAAGAACAAAGATACAAAGTTATAGACAAAGCCATGTTTTATTTGTATATTTTATGATCTCTCGATTTTCATTGGCATTTCAGCATATCTTGTTATATTTTAAGTTGATTGTTTAGTTTAATACGCTTAACTCTTGCAGCTGCCATTATATAAATAAATGAACCGCATTTTGTCATTAATAATACAACAAATTGCGCACAAAATCCGCTTACAATCGGCTTTCATTTGAAGTGCCCAACATAATACAATTTCAATGATTTAAATTATCCAAAATGGCAGTGCAAAATTAGCGAGTCAATGAATATGCAATTTAAATGAAGGACAAATTGCACAATGCAATAATAATGAACACAAAAAGCATGAAACTATGTGGTAATGGAATTATTTGTTATACATAGAAATGCGAAAGTAAATTATGCGCAAATCGAAACCAAATGTTTTCAATCAACCAAATGGGCAACATGTCGAAAAATTAACACAAATGAAATGAAATGAATGTAAATCAAGCCAAAATGTGAAACGAGAGGCGCATTAGCAGGTCTCAAGTTCAGAGCAGGAAATACATTTCTAGTTGAAACAAGTGGGAATGCTATAGTCGAGTATACCCGACTACAAAACTCCCTGTAGCCAGGTCATAAATTTTCGAACGCATCTTCGTACACTTACACCTACACACACACATACAAAGATGCATTCACAAAAGCGACAGCGCAAGCGAGGCATGTTAAGTGGTGGCTGTGCTGCTTCTTCCCCCCACGCTGCAGTACTGAATCTTGTTTGTTGAATAACTTCCGTGTTTGTTATCCGATTGATTTGAAATTTGGACAGTAGACTAAGAGTAACTAGCGTATTATGCATGCTAAATTCCAAATCTATATCTTGAAAATTGTAGGTGTAAAACGGTTTTTATCGAATAACCAGGGGAATGGGGGGAATATCTCTGCATCCCGCCCGCTATATGCGAACCTACATTTCAAATTTGGTGTCCCTAGCTCTTATAGTTGCTGAGATCGACGCATTCATACAGACGGACAGACAGACGGACATGGCCAAATCGAAATCTCTTTTGACACTGATCAAGAATATATATACTTTATAGGGTCGGAGATGTCTCCTTCTGTATGTTACATACATTTGCACAGATTTAGTACGCACTTTTTACGCATTTTATTACACTAGAAGATACTCTGTCAAACTTATATTCAAATCAATTAACAGGCTGCAAAATTTTTTCTTGAATAACTTTTGGGTTTATTATGCGATTGTAATGAAATTTTTAGTATATAAAGATAAATTGTAGCTTTCAATTGAAAAATACGTTCTGTAAATCATATTATTCAGTTATAAGAATATTTGCGGAACTAACACAAATATGATGACAGTCTACTTTAAAAATATCCTGTTTTAAAGATCGAATCAGCAGATAAGGCTGATTATATGTATTTCATAAGGACAGAGAAGCCTGCTTGTTGTCTTTTTAATACATTATCATTCACTTCATTGCACATTTGATGAGTACAGGGTATTAATAACAACAGCTGCAGACGTAAAGGGACACGCTCCATTTAATGGCCAACTGTCCGTTGGCCATCATGCACAAAAGATACATAATACATACATACATACATAAATTCACATCAATATAAAATAAATATTCAAGCCGAAGGCAAAAGGCATTTCAAGTGCTTCGAGGAGGGCGAGAGGGTCGGTCAAAGCAAATGGCTAGCAAATTATTTATAAATATTAATCAGATTTTGCTCGGGTGTGGTAAATGGAATTTTTAATTTTTCATTTATTTTGTGAGCTTAACTTGCACCTCATTTTAAAACGCTTCAGGCATCGTTGAGCCCCCCAAATTCAATTATATTTGCCTTCAAATCCAGACAAGATTTTCCGTGCAGCATTCATTTTCAGTCTGTTTGTTTCACGCCCTCTTAAGTGCCACGTTGCGTATGAGTAATGAGTAATGAGTGCTGGAGCAATAAGTAATGATCTATGCCGGCTGACGGAACCAATAAAAGGGGGCAGGCTGCCTGCCTTTTTAGAATACGATTGCTACCAGATAATGCTCCAGATAATGCCGCGCACCCTCCTGAGTTTTCAATGCCAGCTGATTCAGCGCTGAACGGAGGGGGGCGCTAACCCAAACGCAGACACAAAAGCAGACGCCGAGTCGACGACGCTGCTGCTGCTCGGCAAAAAACAAATAGAAAATAGAAAAAGAAAAATGAAAATAACACACACACACACACACACACGCATACACACGAAAAGAGAAAGAACATAACATTGCCAAAATAGCAAAGTAATTGCAAATCGTAAAACTCGTGCAGGCATATAAATGCTACAACAGCTACCCCAAAGGCAAACTCATACAAGTCTGCGAGGGTCGCCCGTTCAGTACGCGAATTAATAAATTTAAATAAAATGAACGAAATTTTGAAAATAGCTTTAAAAACTAATTTCCATATTCGCAATCGAATAAATTAGAAATTTAACAAGTAAGAATGCTATAGTCGAGCATACCCAACTACAAAACTCCCTCTACCCAGGTCAAAAGTTTCCGATCGCATCTTCGTACACTTACACATATTTACACAAAGACACATACATACACAGCACAAGCGACAGCGCAAGCGAGCCATTTTAAGTGGCGGCTGAGCTGCTTCTTCTGAATCTTGTTTGTTGAATAACTTCGGTGTTTATTATACGATCGACTTGAAATTTTGACAGTAGATTAAGAGTGACTAAAGTATTATACATGCCAAATTCCAAAGCTATATTTTTAAAATTTATAGTGTAAAACGGTTTTTATCGAAAACCGGGGAAATGGGGGGGAATATCTCGGATTCAAAATAAACTTGACCTGCGCCTGCTATACACAAATCTACATAACAAATGTGGTGTCTCTCTCTCTCTTATAGTTTCTAAGATCATGGGTAAGAATGGTATTAGCATGGAGGATGCTAACAGATTAGAAAGAGAACTCCCCCTACTCATGCAACCGAGGGATGAGATGACCGCCGAGCTACTCTTCGAGCGTCACTTTGAAGTTCACCTTTGCAACAAAAAGAACTGGACGTGTCTAGAAGACATACATCCCATGGAGAATCACACAATCACGTGGTACACTGATGGATCCCTAACAAACCAAGGCACTGGCCTTGGGGTGGTGGGCCCTCGGATTAAATACCACGAACCTTTAGGCAAATACACCAGCATCTTCCAAGCTGAGGTATACGCCATCGGGAGATGTGCTGAATTCAACATCCAACGAAACTATCAGAGCAGAAGCATAGCCATACTCTCTGATAGCCAAGCAGCAATTAGCGCTTTAAGCAACCCAAAAATCTCTTCGAAGTTGGTTCGAGAAGTGCGAACCAAATTGGACCAACTAGGCAGGAAAAATAGGCTTGCCCTCAGATGGATCCCAGGGCACAAAGATATACCCGGGAACGAAGCAGCTGATGAACTGGCTAAGTTAGGAGCAGGAAAACCTCTGGTAGGCCCAGAACCGTTCTGTGGCATAGGAAGACATACAATAAGAGAACATCTCAGGATAGAAGAGGACAACAGAAGGCAGTCAAGCTGGAGAACTACACCAGGTCTACGACAGGCCAAGTCACTCTTAGGAAACTATAATCTCAAAAGATTCAAGCAATTAATACCATTAGGGAAGAACTCACTTAGAATAGTCACCGGCCTTCTGACTGGGCACTGTAGACTGAGAAACCACCTAAGCAAACTAGGAATTGTAAGAAGCGGGACATGCAGATTCTGTGAAATGGAGGCTGAAACCTCATCACACATACTAGCAGACTGCACTGCCCTTGCCAGAAGAAGAAACAGGTACCTGGGTGGGTTTTTCCTTCAGACAAACGATATAGGTACTCTAGATCCGACCAAGATCCTTGCATTCATGCAGGAGATAGGGTTGATGAGTGAGCTTTAGGCTTAGAAGGGGGCACAATAGATCTCATAGGTCGCAGTGCAACGCTCCCATCACTAATAATAAATAATAAGATCGACTCGTTCATACATACGGAGGCACAGACGGACAGACAGACGGACGGCAATGGCCAAATTGATATCTCTCTTGATATTGATCAAGAATATATATACTTCAGGGTCGGAGATGTCTCCTTCTGTATGTTATATACACAAATTTAGTACCCCTTTTTTACCCATTTTATGGGCACAGAGAAAAAAAGAAAAAAAATTTGGCAAAAAACAAAATTTAATTTTTTTCACACGTTTCCAAAAAAAGGAAATGTGTCAAATAAATTTTTTTTTTTTTTTTTTTTTTTAAATAAAATTTTAATGCCAAGCGAATAAATAGTGCAAGACATGATTAAAAAGACATTCCGTATGGAAATTCAATAAGTTTTGACTAAGTTATGGGTAATAAAGTAATCTAGAAGGTATTGTGGCATGTAATACTTTACAAGTCGAAAATATTTTAATATTTAGCATGAATTTCGGCCAAAAAAGGAACTTCTTATTTGATGTAACGATTTATACTAACTTTGATATTAGTGTTTTTTAATTTCAGCGTTGATTGCTTTCACCTGAGCATATACAGTACAAGAAACCATCTATGTAAGTTTCACTCATTTTAAACACTGCGGGATATAATAAGCCCATTGAGTGACCCTCGTGTATCGATATCTCTATATTTATATATGTATATATATACTATATATCTATACATATCCCGCTTGTTATGTGCGTGTGTGGAAGCCGTGTGAATGCCTTGGCCCCTTGTCTGACGTTGACGCGCCGAGTTGCTGATGCTGATGATGCTGGCGATGATTAGCAGAGACGCTGCCTGGCACATTACGCATACGCACAGTTGGCAAAGACCCCGACGGGCACCCCTTCGGGCCGCTGTGGCGCTGCGACCCCTGGCTGTCATTGTATGTGAGTTAATGGTCTAATTGACGGCAAGTGCACTTGAAGTAACTTGCTCGTAAATGTAATTGCACACAAGTGCAATTAAACAGCTTGACACACGCGACGCAAGTTTACATGACGTTGCAGCTGGAAAAGTGACGCCAGTTGGCCGCCAGGACATGGCCAGGACATGCGCCACCTTCTCTGCACTGCTCATTTTTGTTGCTTCTTTTGGGTACACTTTGTCTTCATTCATTGCGCCCGAAAAGTCGTAAATTTTAAATGCTTTGTAGGTCGTTGCTGCCGTGCCCGCGAGTGAAGAAGTTTGATCTGAACTTTTGCAAAGGGAACAATGCGAAAATTTATGCGCTTGACTGACCGGTCAGCAAAACGGCGCCAAAGTTCAAAGCTCGACCGGCTGCAGATGCAAAAAGAATCGACCCAAAGCAGGTCAGGAGGGGAACGAGGAACGAGGAGCCACCGCACCGGCCACTAAGTGCCTGGACATGATTTAGATTCGTCTCGCATCGCAGGACTTCGTTTGCATTCGGTTCGGTTCGACTCGTCTCGTCTCGGCCATTTGTTGATGGCATTGATTGTGTCTGGCCATTGTTGTTGCCGTTGCAATTTTATTGCAAATTCTTTGCTACCAAATTTTTTTTGTGGCCCTGCAAAATGCAAAGCATGTCCTCAAACATTGCTGCAACTGCAACAAGGACAACAACGGAACAGCAGCACCAGACATTGGCTATAAAACAAAATGTTGCTGCATTGTAAACTGCCAGCGAGCCTACAATAGACAGACGGCTAGACGGACACGCACACTCCGTGAATGGCATTACGGAAAAGGCAACGCTGCATACGTGACGTATACGTGACGTTGGCCTTAAGTGCACGAGAGTTGGGAGTGAAGTTTTTGGCAATGTCCGGGCAATTCCCTGCAAATCTATATACTGTCAAAAGCATATCGGAGAAGCCACAGTTTCTGAGACTCCACTCAATAAAGTATTATTTTCACTATAATACTGATTCCAAGAAATAATGGAATATTAAGTAATTTTCAAGCTTTAGTACCCAACAGAACCTTTAATATAATACCAAATTTTCTGTTAAAATTTCAATTGCTCAAAACAAAACCTAATCAAAGTAGCTCTTGAGAATCGCAGACAAGGGCGATCTCTCTCTCACTCTCTCGCTTTCTCACTCGCTCTCTCACTCTCTCTCTCTCTCGCTCTCTCACTCCCTCTCTCTCTCTCTCGCTCTCGCACTCGCTCTCGCACTCGCTCTCTCGCTCTCTCTCGCTCGCTCTCTCTCTCTCTCTCGCTCTCTCTCTCTCGCTCTCTCGCTCTCTCTCTCTCTCTCTCGCTCTCTCTCTCGCTCTCTCTCTCGCTCTCTCTCTCTCTCTCTCTCGCTCTCTCTCTCTCTCTCTCTCTCTCTCTCTCTCTCTCTCTCTCTCCCACTCTCTCTCACTCTCTCACACACTCTCTCTTCTTCACTCTGACACACTAAAGTGGACCTCCAAAATAAGCTATTGCTATTCACAAAGTATACCTCCAAAATGACAAATTGTAGTGGGGTCCCTTGAATTCTTGAGAATCGCAGAGAAGGGCGATCAAAATTAAAAAACGGATTTCTATGAAAAACTTTGTTGTTTATAAAGATATCCTCACCAAACTCACCCAAACCCAGTCCCTAAAAAGGTTATACAATCTGACCAAATTTTGATCAAGATCGGGTCACTATATCATATAGCTGCCATAGGAACAATCGGGTTAAAAATGCAATCTGACCAAATTTGGTCAAGATCGAACCACAATTTTGCTATGCTTAATGCACTTCCGACCCTACAAAGTATATATATTCTGAATTAGCATCAATACCCGAGTCGATTCTGTTTCTATGCAAACTAGTCTCTCGGATCGGACCACTATAACATATAGCTGCCATAGGAATGATCGGTCAAAGACCAAGTTTTTGTATGAACAACTTTTTTGTTTATAAAGTTATTCGCCCCAAACTCACCCAAGCTGAGTCTCTGAAGAATTCATACAAAATGATTAAATTTGGTCAAAATCGAACCACTATATCACATAGCTGCCATAGAATCGGGAAAAAAATTAGGTTTCTAATGACAATTTTATTAGACTTCCTATAGTTTCCTATAATTTTATCAAAATCGGACCACATAGCTACCATAGAAACAAACTGATGAAAATTGAGTTCGGCACTCCGAAGATAGCCGTTCTTTCTTGTTTAATTTATGTTAGAATAGTTTTAGGTGCCATAGTCCCCAAAGTCCTAAGTTTTCAAACCTTATATTCAATGGAAGTTCAGTACAGAAATTCAGTACAGCCAACAATTTGGATTCCGATTGATTCGATTGCAATTGCAAATGCAAACACGCTTTATTAATGTAGTCTCATCCAGAAACTGAAAGAACGGTATTAATCATGATTATCTGCTACCCGGGCACCTCTCCCCACCTCTCCCCACCATTATACACCAACTGTACGATTAATTATTGCATATTTCTCAAGCACATCAGCAGATCATTCAAGATTGTAAGTGTATTCATGCCGCTGCCCTCGCTTCACACGCACACACATGCAAATTGTATTGAAATGCATGGCATGCATATGCCAAAAACAATGCGGAGATTCACACACACTTACACACACTCACTCACACACACCTAGTGCCGCATAGACATGGCAAATGTATAGACAAGTCGAGCGAGTGCACCCCGCACAATGCAAGAGTCGAGTGTTTTGTTCCGTTTGGATTTATTGTTTGTATGTGCATATATAGTATACAATATAAATATAGTATGGTAAATATATAAATCTGCCCCTCGAGCAACCAACGCTGACAGTGTTAGAGCTACACGCTTGCAAACAAACAAACACAGATACGAATGTATGTAAGTTGTGTATTACAATTAATTTGGCACACATTGCTGCATATATACGAGCATATATTCTTTCTTCTTTTTTTTTTGGCGTAAATCCGTGGCAATTGGCAATTATACAAATTTTGTGCATAGACAATTTGCAAGAGCCCAGACGCAAATAGACCAGAGGCGGAGAGTGTGCACTAGGTTAGGGTTGACACGTTTGTTGCCATGGGCGGCAGAGCATCCAAATCGGACTGTGATTAATGAGCCGCTGGCCTCCAATGATGTGCCACTGACAGACAACAAATGATTCATCTGAGCCCAAACTAGTCTATGTAACTGCCCCACACACCCTCCTGCATACCGCCCTCTGCATCGCCGAGTGCGATGCTCTTGCCTGCAAACAGTTTCTTATCGTCGAAGATAGGAATGCATTAATTACACTGCAAACATTTTCTTATCGAGAAAGTTAAGAGTACCATTATCTTACGCCTGAAAGATGCTTTTAGAATAGAAAAGCTCAAATTCTTGGGCATCCTTAAACATTTATTATCCCCAGCGATAAGAATGCAACAATTCCTGATATTTTTTGATTATTTCGGGCTATATCGCTTTCCTCTCGCATTCTTAGCTTAGCTTTTTCTATGCCTCTGATATCCGTCAATTCTTCAACAGTTACATTCTATTAGTTTTTTAAATAACTGAACTGTTTCTTTAAATATCCCTTAAAAGATCGACCTTCTTCCTTGTGATGAATATAAAATATAGAATATCTAAATACTTAAATAGAGAATAAGTATAAATAATCCAATTTGTTCTGAAAGCGAAAACTATTGCTAAAATCTGACTAGGGGCAGTACCTAACCTATAATACAATTTACTCCCACTATAGTTTATTTGGAATTTATGTATGCTGCGTTTCATAACCTATAAGATACCTAAAATGTTTTGAGCCTTAGCGGTTAATATCCTATCCAACGCTTGCTAATTACTGCAATGACTATCATCAAACAGCTGATTTCTTGATAAACAACTAGTTTTCAGTTTATGGCTTTTCACAGTATTTCCAGTATCTTTATATGTAATTCGATTTATTCTATAATTCTAGGAAAATTGTTATTTTAAACCGTTTGCAGCGAGAGACAGTGGATAATCTTGCGAAAATTAAGATTTATAATGATATTTGATTGGAATTTATAAAAACGAAGCATAGACCGTTGCTACAAGTAATTTACAGTTATAGAACGTATCTGCTCATATCAAATAAACGGTAAAAGGAAACAATTGAAGGGATTCGCAGTGCAGAAGTTTTTTACTTTCACAGTTTTCACATACATAACCTACAACTATGAAGCACAGTTACATTTGAGCTTAAAGTGCAAAGCTTTAAGCGCAAGATAAATGCTCGCATATGAATAACGGTGATAATGCTTACCGCAAGTGCTGGGAGGGGGAGGGGGTAGTGTCAGAAACAGTGACAGTGACAGCAACAGCAGCCAAGCTCCTCCATCAATGGCGCGTCGTAAAACTATCAAGGCGACGCTGACGCCGACGCTGACTGCGCTAATGGCAGCGCTGAAATATTTAACACTCACAAACACAAGCACAAAGCTGTGAAGCCTGCAGGTGTCACAACAGCATGGCGCGCGTTTACATTCACTAACAACAACACTGTTGTAGGCACGCACACACACACATTCTGTATGTATGTATGTTTGTGTGCATGTACGTACATATGCAGAAGGAATCACCGTTGCGTACATTCCATAACAAATCCCGCGAAACAAATCCGCATTACTTCAAACGATGCCGACGTCGACGTCGTTTATTTGTATAAAATTAGTTTATGACGCGCTGGAACCGCTGAAACACACACACACGCACATTTAACAGACACTTAAAAAGCGCTTTGTGCGCGTAAGTTTATTATTTTAATAATTCTTTAAGTTTGTCGGCTCTTTGACGCACAACAACAGGGCCAACAACTGCACTGTGTGAATCGAACATGGCAACTATTTTAGCCAATAAGTAAATGGTTGTTTTCTGCCACACAGACAGACGGACAGACAGACGGACCGACAGACGGACATAATTGAATGCATGGCTTGCCAGCAATTTGTTTATAATTGTTTTAAAACATGTGTGCTTGTGAGTTATTAATTGCAATAAATGGTGCCGAGCGTGGGCGTAATTATGTTTATCTATTATTGTTATTGTGTTTTGATTTTAGCGTCCATAACGCACCGTTTGAAAAGTAACACTAGCGCCATCTGGCGTGCGGTGTATGAACAGCCGCCTGGCAATAACATTAATAATCGATAATATTATGTTATGGCACTGTTAGTGTGGGCTGTTAAATTTAAATTCGCGCCACAGTTTACAGAACGCAAACGGAAATTGATCTATAATAATTCAATTTAATGTTTTAAGCCGCAAAATATTTTAAAAAATAGCTGTGCACTTAAATATATATATATTGATCCAATTTAATCTTGCCTTCTCTGTTGAAAAAAAGAGTTACATTAAAAATAAATACAATTTTGCATATGACCTTTAAAAAGATTTGAATACCTACTTTCTGTGTTATATATTTATTTAAAATACAAGTACACTTTGAACATTATTTGATCGCTTCCCAACCTTAGACGCTAGTTGAATATGTGACAAGGCGCCACATCCTCTATTTCCTGTCCATCAAGAGTTTTTATTTGGCACTCGCAGAGAAAATGAACAATTTTACGTTCCGCCTGCCGTCGCTGCTCCGGACTCAAGCCATCGAGCAGCATTTGCACCTTGCTCAACAGGCTATTGTTAGTCTGTGTGGATGTGTTGGCTGCCTGCTGCAGGATATGCAGGCAATCCTTGGACTGCTGCAGCACAGTTTCCATATTGGTGATCACAGTGCCGATTAGTTTCTCAGCGCAAGGTGCAGCAGATGCATCATCAACTACACCATTGATTAACGCTGACGGATCGCTGGTGAGATCCTCCCTGCTAATGTCCTCCACATTCAGCAGTATCTCGTTCATGGCAGGCATGGTGGCACTCACATGCAGCTGCTGTGGCTCTAAAGATTCATCGGGTTCTATTAATCGGTCCGCCAGCTGTTGCTCTTCCAGTGGCATTTCCATTTGTACAAAATCAATGCGGGTCTCCTGCTCTGCTTCGGATATCACTTCAAATGCATCTGGATCATCGTAGTGCATCTCATCCTCCAGCTCATCATTGTCGTTATCTGTGCTGTAGGGATAGTCCGCGCCCCAGATATGCTCGCCAGCTGCAATATCCAGTCCCGTGACCATGTCGACTGCATGCTCCGCCTTGACACTGCACTGACTGGCTTTGGGTGGCCGGCCCCGTTTCTTTATGTTCTCAATAATCAGTGGCACACCCTTGCGAAAATGACGGCCGAGAAACATCAGATCATTGAAATATCTCCACGTAATGGGCGCCGATTGATTGATCTGATGATTGCGATATTCCCGCGCAAAGCGATCGCGCAACTTCTTCCAGCGTTTATAGCACAACTCCTCTACAAAATAAAGTAAACATTGATGGAATTAGAGTTCTGTACAACACTAGAAGGAATATAGAAGGAATCTCTGCCCTGCTGCTTCACAGCTTACCCGATGCATTGAGACTCTCTGAGATGGCGCGCCAGGCGTCATTTTTGATAGACAGATTCTTGGAGTTGCGTATTTTGTGTCTGTCGTAGAGCACTGGATGTTGTTTGACCAGCTCTATAAGCTGTTGGCACAGTTCAATATCATTCGCATCCTCATCAAAGTCCTCGTCTCGTTGCTTCTTGTCCTGCTCCTCCGAGCGCAATCGCCGCGGTTTACGATGCCGGGGCTCGAATTTCATGCCATCGAGACTCTCATTCTTGACCAGACCATGTTTATAGTGATCCTTGAGAAACAGCAGGCGTGGAAACATGTCCCAGTATGTGGGACTCGCTGGATTCTCTTGGAAACGCCGAAACTCCTTCCCGAAGCGATCGCGTATGCTTTTCCAGCGTGTAATGCAGGCTCTCTCGCTGGCGCCTAATTTGATTGATATTGTTTTCCATGCTGCGTCCTTGTTTGCCGCATTCTTTACGCTGCGCGCACTGTCCTTATCATAAAGTATGGGATTGTTTTCTATCAACTTGATTAACTCAATGTCGTCCATTTGTTTGTTTTTCGCAACACAACAAAGATGCTTCCATTTCTTTTGCTCTATTATTATTATGCAGTGTGACCAAATCTTGTAAGCAAGATATACCACATGTCCATTTCAAATTCGCGCATTTTGTGTTTTGGTGGAACACACTGTGCGGCAGGTTAGGGTTTTAGTTTTAAATTTACTTTAGCGGGCTGGTTGTTTTGATTTTGAAGGAAACGCTGCCTTGATATCAATTATTTTTATAGCAAGCCGCAAACATATCGCTTATATGTCAAATATCGAGTTAAAAATCGATATTCTTCTACAATATCGATGTCAGCTGCCACCTCTAAAGAGTGTCAAGAGCTGGCCACATGGATTACGTGGTATGTGTGTGTGACACATACACATACGATAGCAAACTGCTAAAAAAAGAAACGGATTTACTGCCACTCAGGCTATATTTATTAAATATTACTGAATTTTAACATAAATAAATGCGAAAAGTGCATATAAAGCAAGAAATAATAGTCAAACTACTACACATGCTGGCCGTTAAGTACACCGCAATTGAAGAGTGAAAATTGCAAGTGTCAAAATCGCTAGAGCAGCGGGCGTGAGTGTATGTGTGTGCGTGCGTGTGTGTTGGAATTTGCAAGTGTGTGTACGGCAAACGACCAAAAAAGCCGACATCAACGTACGGGGCAAAAACAGAAAACGTTGCGCCCATTTTTTGTTGTTGATTCATTAAAAACGCTGCACACATACATGCATACATAAATACCAAGGCGACGAGACAAACACATATATGTACACATACATATGTATGTGCAAGTGCCTGTGTGTTTGTGAGTTGGAGCAGCCAGTCCAGCAAGCTCCCCCTTAAGCAGCAATCTCTCACACCAACACAAACGCACTACAAGCAGAAGCAGCGACACCAGCAGTAGCAAAGAAACAGTTACCGCACGAAGAGCGCCGCAGTCACAGCCGGAGCGGCAAAGGCAACGTCAACGTCATAAATTTGTCATCGCTGTTGGTTAATTTTAGAAATCAGTTTTTTGAAACACACAAAACGTCTGCATACAAAATTATTTCAAGATGATATTGCTGGAAATCAATAATCGCATAATTGAGGAAACGCTCCTGGTCAAATACCGCAATGCTCAGTCAGGGTGAGTGCTTATTCCGTTCTACTTATGTCTCATCCTCTCTAACTGTAACTGTCGCCCATTTTTATTTCATTTTATCTATTTTTCTTGCCTAGCGCGTGCTATCAGTTTTCGTTAACATTATCAGCATATTTCACACACAAACATACAAACATACATACGTGCCTTAATATATTCGGGTGTTGTTCGAACTTGAAGCACACTCATTCGCTCTGTGTGTGCGTGAGTGACCAGTTTGTGTGTGTTTACTCCCCGCACCGCTTGCCCACCCGCACCTCATTTGTTAATCCAATATAGTAGCTCATTTATCGCATCATTTGTGCATAATTCGCATCTCTCCGCCTTGCATGTTACACACTCTAACCGAATGCACTTGAGTCATCGTCACAGTCACTCAAATGCCTTTTAGTCCCCCTTGCTCTAAAGCCCCTTGCCAGCCCATATCTGTGGAGTCAAAGTGGCATATTTTGGATTGCTATTCCGATCTATGTCTCAAATACTCCCAAATCAATCTAAAGACGAACGGCATCCTGTTTAATTACACATATTAAAACAGATGACTTGTGTTCGTGTACAGTTGCTCCAATCTGTTATACTCCGTGGAGTCAAAGTGGCATATTTTGGAGTTCTATTCTGATCTGTGTCTCAAATACTCCCAAGTCAATCTAAAGACGAACGGCATCCTGTTTAATTATTCATATTAAAACAGATGACTTGTGTTCGTGTACAGTTTCTCCAATCTCTCCAATC
This sequence comes from Hirtodrosophila histrioides, assembly GCA_037075165.1. Classification (NCBI taxonomy): domain Eukaryota; kingdom Metazoa; phylum Arthropoda; class Insecta; order Diptera; family Drosophilidae; genus Hirtodrosophila; species Hirtodrosophila histrioides. The sequence continues at coordinate 308,265 of JBAMCL010000469.1, read as the reverse complement.
TGTTATACTCCGTGGAGTCAAAGTGGCATATTTTGGATTTACCCTCCGATCTGTGTCTCAAATACTCCCAAATCAATCTTAAGACGAACGGCATCCTGTTTAATCCCACATATTAAAACAGATGACTTGTGTTCGTGTACAGTTGCTCCATTCTGTTATACTCCGTGGAGTCAAAGTGGCATATTTTGGATTTACCCTCCGATCTGTGTCTCAAATACTCCCAAATCAATCTTAAGACGAACGGCATCCTGTTTAATCCCACATATTAAAACAGATGACTTGTGTTCGTGTACAGTTGCTCCATTCTGTTATACTCCGTGGAGTCAAAGTGGCATATTTTGGATTTACCCTCCGATCTGTGTCTCAAATACTCCCAAATCAATCTTAAGACGAACGGCATCCTGTTTAATCCCACATATTAAAACAGATGACTTGTGTTCGTGTACAGTTGCTCCATTCTGTTATACTCCGTGGAGTCAAAGTGGTATATTTTGGATTTACCCTCCGATCTGTGTCTCAAATACTCCCAAATCAATCTTAAGACGAACGGCATCCTGTTTAATTATTCATATTAAAACAGATGACTTGTGTTCGTGTACAGTTTCTCCAATCTGTTATACTCCGTGGAGTCAAAGTGGCATATTTTGGATTTACCCTCCGATCTGTGTCTCAAATACTCCCAAATCAATCTAAAGACGAACGGCATCCTGTTTAATTACACATATTAAAACAGATGACTTGTGTTCGTGTACAGTTGCTCCATTCTGTTATACTCCGTGGAGTCAAAGTGGCATATTTTGGAGTTCTATTCCGATCTGTGTCTCAAATACTCCCAAATCAATCTAAAGACGAACGGCATCCTGTTTAATTATTCATATTAAAACAGATGACTTGTGTTCGTGTACACTTTTATTAATATTTGTATGTTAAGTATAATAAATAAAGAGCAAGTTCAGGAAGAGTGGCATGCTTAGAATCACTTTTTATTTATGTGTGAGGTGCTCCCAAATGAATGCAAGGCGCGAGTGACATCTTGTTGATTTTCACACCATACAACAGATGCTTAGAGTTCGAGCACACAAACCACTTAGAAAACACCTTTAAAATATACAAGTATAGTATATAGTAAATAAAGCTGCATTGAATCATCCGGCATTTCTGTTTTGTAAACACTAATCTCTAACGGCTTGGCACACAAGCGATAAGATATTGAATGGGGGTCGCTGCTTGATTGTTTATTGATTTACCTTACTTTATATTTTGCAGGCTCAAACCAGAATCGATAGATATACGAATAGCAGACTTTGATGGTGTGCTGTATCATATTTCTAATGTGAATGGCGATAAAACGAAAGTGCGAGTGAGTATACTTTAGCTGTTATTAGTTTATATTTGATTAACAAAACGTTTTTGCCAACAAAACAGATCAGCATTTCGCTTAAGTTCTACAAACAGCTGCAGGAGCATGGTGCCGATGAGCTGCTGAAACGGGAATATGGCAGTCTGCTGACTGATACGGAGGAAGGTTCGTAAAGAAATCCTATTTTTAAAAACTTTTGTGCTATCATCAAATTTGTATATAATAATTCAAAGGTTACAATGTTTCTGTACTTATTAATCTGGAGGACATACCCGCGGATTTCGAGCAGATTGCAAAGAGAATTGGACTGCTGAAGCGCAATTGTTTTGCGTCAGTGTTCGAGAAGTATTTTGACTACCAGGAACAGGGCGAAGAGGGCCAGAAGCGAGCAGTCATCAACTATCGCAACGATGAGACGCTGTAAGACAAAGTGGCCATAGCTAATTAAAACCTAAATATTACATTAAACTTATTTAACCTACAGCTATGTAGAGGCAAAGCCTGATCGCGTCACTGTTGTCTTCAGCACCATCTTCAGGGACGAGGATGATGTCATCATTGGCAAGGTATTCATGCAGGAATTGAGGGAAGGACGTCGGGCATCGCATACGGCGCCACAAGTGCTCTTTTCGCATCGCGAGCCGCCTTTGGAATTGGCCAACTCCGATGCCAGGGTGGGCGACAATATTGGATATGTTACATTCGGTAAGTTATTTCTCAGATACTCCTAAATATACGTTTCCCTGTGGAGTCAAAGTGGCATACTTTGGAATTCTATTCCGATCTGTGTCTCAAATACTCCCAAATCAATCTAAAGACGAACGGCATCCTGTTTAATTATTCATATTAAAACAGATGACTTGTGTTCGTGTACAGTTGCTTCATTCTGTTATACTCCGTGGAGTCAAAGTGGCATATTTTAGATTTACCCTCTGACCTGTGTCTCAAATACTCCCAAATCAATCTAAAGACGAACGGCATCCTGTTTAATTATTCATATTAAAACAGATGACTTGTGTTCGTGTACAGTTGCTTCATTCTGTTATACTCCGTGGAGTCAAAGTGGCATATTTTGGAGTTCTATTCCGATCTGTGTCTCAAATACTCCCAAATCAATCTAAAGACGAACGGCATCCTGTTTAATCCCACATATTAAAACAGATGACTTGTGTTCGTGTACAGTTGCTCCATTCTGTTATACTCCGTGGAGTCAAAGTGGCATATTTTGGAGTTCTATTCCGATCTGTGTCTCAAATACTCCCAAATCAATCTTAAGACGAACGGCATCCTGTTTAATTCCACATATTAAAACAGATGACTTGTGTTCGTATACAATTGCTCCATTCTGATATACTCCGTGGAGTCAAAGTGGCATATTTTGGAGTTCTATTCCGATCTGTGTCTCAAATACTCCCAAATCAATCTAAAGACGAACGGCATCCTGTTTAATCCCACATATTAAAACAGATGACTTGTGTTCGTGTACAGTTGCTTCATTCTGTTATACTCCGTGGAGTCAAAGTGGCATATTTTGGAGTTCTATTCCGATCTGCGTCACAAATGCTCCAAGATTAATCTTAGACGAACGACATATCTGTTTTAATCTTTATATTAAAATAGTATTTAATTCGTGTACAGTTGCTCTAATCTGTTATACTCCGTGGAGTCAAAGTGGCATATTTTGGATTTACCCTCCGCTCTGTGTCTCAAATACTCCCAAATCAATCAATAGGCGAACGGCATCCTGTTTAATTCCACATATTAAAACAGATGACTTGTGTTCGTGTACAGTTGCTTCATTCTGTTATACTCCGTGGAGTCAAAGTGGCATATTTTGGAGTTCTATTCCGATCTGTGTCTCAAATACTCCCAAATCAATCAATAGGCGAACGGCATCCTGTTTAATCCCACATATTAAAACAGATGACTTGTGTTCGTGTACAGTTGCTCCATTCTGTTATACTCCGTGGAGTCAAAGTGGCATATTTTGGAGTTCTATTCCGATCTGCGTCACAAATGCTCCAAGATTAATCTATAGACGAACGACATATCTGTTTTAATCTTTATATTAAAATAGTTTTTAATTCGTGTACAGTCGCTTCAATCTGTTATACTTTAGAGTTCTGTTTTATCCTGTTTAATATTATATGGCAAAAGTTGTACTTTATATATATGAATCGTTCTGTAAGTTTACAATGTCTAATAGCTTTGTGTTGTTTATATTTGCAGTGCTATTCCCTCGACATACCAACAAGGAAACACGGGACAATACTATCAATTTAATACACATGTTCCGAGATTATTTGCATTATCACATTAAGGTGGGTCAGAGCTGCTGTGGATTTACACAATAGTGATACTTATATATTAAACTAATTCCGATTTTTCAACAGTGTTCAAAGGCGTACATTCATTCGCGCATGCGCGCAAAAACCTCAGACTTCCTCAAGGTGCTAAACCGTGCAAGGCCCGAGCCTAAGAATACGGAAAAGAAGACTATAACGTGAGTAATGTTCTAAGTTATTTGGAAATATTTACTAACAATTGTATTTATTTTTAGGGGGAGAACATTCAAACGCATGGACTGATGCGCGCAGTATATTTAGTTGTTTTTATATTAATATAAAAATAAAAAATGTGTATTAAAAATGAGATGAGCTGCAGAATTTATGGTGAAAATGATAAAAAGTAAACCACAAACAGTAAAAGAAAATATCATGCTGCAAGTATTCCAAAAGAGAACGTTAAACTAAATGTAAGCTGAGCAAGTTAATGAACAAAGAAATAATAGTTATGCGTTATAATATTAAAACAATTGTGTGTGTGTTTGTCCAGTCAGAGTCAGAATTAGAATCAGAATCAGCGAGTCAGCCACAGAAAATTTGTTACAGTCAAAGCCGAGTCGGCGTACATATTATGTATATCAAAACTAAAGAATTGTCAAGAAAACATTTTAAACAAATAACTACATCTAAGTGAAAAAGTAATGTCATAAACATACCAACCTGTTAATGTCGCAATTGTCGTAATGCTGCCCACACCAGATACCCTAACTAGCCTGTATGTGTAGAGAATTAAAAGGAAAACAAAAATTAAATTTAATATCTTTGATACATCAATAAAAATCCAAAACAAAAAAAATAATAACTGATTTAATAAAATGTGAAAAAGCAAACTGCAATAAAAATAACAAATCAAATTTATGCACTGCCCTCTAGTTTTATTAACCGTATAACGTTAGTAGAATGTAAGTAGTAGTATAGTATAACAGTTTTGTATAACACGTTGCATAATTAAATCTTAAATTTAACATTTTGCTTCTCGTTCATGCTCTCCACGCTGGCCTGCAGGTTCAGATAGTCGCCCTGAATGCGCACACAGACTGCAATAGATTTGTAAATAGTTAGGAATATACATAGTAATCAAATATAATACATATAGGTATATTAATATATATAGATTGAAACAGAGCTACTTACATTGGCAGTGGCTTTTGTGTAGATTAGTATAGAAGTAGTATATTGTAATTCCGATAGTTTCATGTGCTTGGGTGATGCATGCATATGAGAATTTACAGAGCCCTAGGGATCATCATATTGTTCCAATTTGATATAAGCAAGTGCTGTGATAGAAAAGTGACAGAAGTGAGTGTTATATAGTAATAAATATTCGAGTAGACTACAAGTTTTAAGTATATATACATACAATATATTCGAAACTAGCGTGCATTGGAATTCAGACAGGCTCAAGGAATCGTTTATCATTTTGTATATACACATGCGTGAGTTTATGTGTGCGACGATACAGGAAAAACAAAAAAAGGGCTTGGCTCGCATTTGGTGACAGACAACAAACTGGGGCAGTGTACACAAATATATACACAAATTTCCTCAAATATTGCGAGTTGCGAGTTGTTTTTCATGCATACATACAGAATTAAGAAGGTCTCCTATGTACAGCAATTTTGTAATTATTATTATATTACCTTTCTGTAGGTCCATGTCATCCATTTCCGAATTCTTAATTTGTTGCAGCTTCTCGCGAAACTTTTTGGTGATCTGTTTGCGTTGATAATCCGCTTCGATTTCCTGTTTGGTGCGCGGTATGCGAAAACGTATACAGCAGCAGACCATAATCACTAAAAGCCCCCATTTGTTAGCAATTTTGAAATCTATTTTTAGTTGTCAACACTCACTAATACTCATCAGTATGCCCAAGACGGAGGCTATAATATGCCAGCGCCTGAGTCCGCCAAATGTAATCTTTTCCAGCCAGGCTTCCTTTGGATCTATATCAAATATATCCGTATCGTCGTCCATTTTCACGCAGGTATTAAATGAGCCAAGCTTAACCCGATACAAAACTTTTCCAGCGCACTTTCACGTCTGGCTGCTTTGCCTGGCCAATTCAGACTGTTCATTTGGCCAAGAAACGTAGCCACACTCAATATTCTTTGGCTAAACTGGGTGCTAAAGCATACACAATCGAGCAAATTATTGTTCTGGCCATATCTGCGACACACCCTGTATGGATTGTGAAGGAAAAGTGGCTAACATGTAAAATAGCAAACAAAAGAAAAATGTTTATAGGTGAAAATACGAGTAGGTGCCCTACAATAACTTTTTTTAGGTCTTTCCAAGTTTACGGAAAACAAATATTTTTGAAAACAACGTAGAATATTTTACTTATCCTTTTCTTCAGTTTAACGAATAACAATTTTAGTTATTTTCCAGAGGATTTCCAGAAATTAAATTTATCCTTTTAATTAAAAAACTATGCCTATCTGAAATTCAATCTCTAGTAAAAGCAACTCTTCAGAAAACAACTTTTAAGATATCTTTAGGCGTAAGACAGAAAATTGTACTGCATTTTGTCCAAAGATTTTCACGACATGGTGACCAGATCTATTCTATATAATATCCACCCAAAACCATTAGGCCCCACTTAGTGTAGCGTATGCCCCAGCCCCAACGAATGGTCAGAATTAATGCTAGATATTTTATAGAAGCGCGAAAATGACAACGGACGCCTTTCAAAGCTGGGTGTGGTTGCTGGGTTCGCTCCGCTATCCGCGTGCCACAGCAGGACAAAGTAATTTTTGCTTTGCATACTAACAGGCGTCGCGGCAGGACTATAACGATGAGACTGTGTAAGTAGCGCTAGTAACCCCAACAGGAGGCAACATGCATATGGTTAGTAGTTAGGTAGTCACATGCTGGGCACACCCAGCTGGCAGGATGAACCACAAAACGCCCACTCGTTTGTTGGAAATTTAATTTGTTGACTTTTTGCCAGCTCGTCAGCTAGTGGAATGAATGTTTTGTTGGCGACTTCGCTGGGCGGGATTGGGTGGTTCCCGAGCCAGGCCGAGTGTTTGCCTAATGACTCTGGCATTTAAAGTCTGGCGTGTTTGTCGCGGGCGTTTATCATTATGTGATTGCAATTACAAATATTGTAGATGAGCTAGCTTTATTAATTTCAACACAAGGGCGTTGGGTATGGAAAAGTGAAATATTTAAGAATTACGAGCTGAAATTTTGATAGCGAGTAGTTAGGTTTGGAAATTTATTGGATTAGTTTTTAGATAAATACTAGTGATCATGTTACAATATAAATGCATATAAATAGGTTTACAAATATTCCATTTCAATGTAATTTTCACCTGACATTTCTTTGCACCTGCCCCAATGTGCCGTGTCCTAATGACCTAAAAAAAAAAATGGAACATGAGCCACAGATAATCGTAAAACGTAACGCTCTTTAAGGTCGTGCCGTTGCGTAGCGTTGAAGTTGCCGTTACGTTTTTGCATAGATGGCAACGCCGCGCGTTCACAATAAACTCGTTGCCAGACTCGCCCAATGCTGCGCCTGTGCAGAGAGCAATGTTACCGTTAAAAGCAACGAGTTCGAACGCGCGCACACACACACACACAAATACATATGTGTACGTACTTTCATTCACCCACTCATTCAACAGAATTCTATCCTTATCCTTGCTGCTCAGTTTCAGTTTAAGTTGAGGCTCTCGTTCGGTGGCACACACGCTGGGCTCGTCGCATGGCAAGAAAAATAAATGTAACAGAAATCAGAAATCAGGAATGCAAAAAAGCTGCTGTTTGTTCTGAAAAAGTTTAAACCAGCAAAGCAAGGAAATAAAATATAGCACACACACACAGCTGCAACCAAAACGCCGTAGTGGTCCAAAACGTTGTACGTATTCGTAACGGGCGTGTGTGTGCCTGTGTGTGTGTTTGCGTGTGTGTAAGTGTGAGTGTGAGTGAGCATGTGTGTGTTGAGTACATAATAGGGCCATGAAGTTTTATTGAAAAACGAAAAAAGCAATAGCCTACCAAGAAATCTCAGAGGCCACACACACACAGAGTGGAAAAAAAAAGTTTCATGCAAATACTCTGCTGGCCATGAGCAAAAATCAAAGAAAACTGTTTAGTAAATTGTGATTGTGTAAATAAGCCTAACCTACTACACACATACATACATATGCACGTATTTGCATATGTGTGCGCATATGTATATAAATTTCAAAAAAATATATAGAGCCAACAACAAAAACACCCGACCACGACAATTGGCATAGGTGTGGGAAAGTGTGTGCAAAAAAAAAAGAAGAGAAGCAAAAAAATAGGACGAAACGAAGGCAACGCGCGCGCGCCTTCACTGTGTGAGTGTAAAATGCGTAGGTGTGTGTGAAAGGTGTAAAAAATGTACATTTTGTGAATTGGCCACATAAAAAAGAAAGAAAGAAGAGGAAACGAGTAACGAGTGTAACCAAAAACAACAACAACAACAACTAACGTAACGACAACCGTTATATTTAGCCGCCGCCGAGTCATTATACGACCTACTAACACCAACGCACACTACGCACAAATGTAGCCAGTATATTTTTGTTGTTGTTGTCGCTGTTGTTGTTGTTGCATACATGCATGTTGCGGATAAAGCTATTTTACAACTAACAAAATGCACACAGATCTCGTTATCGGTATCAATATAAATCACAGCAAGTGCGCACTGCCAATGCGCCGTCAGCAACAACAGCACTTTTATCAGCATACAACTCGTCCACCCACGCAGTGAATTAACTAATTAATTATAAATAACAACACCAACAAGAACAACAGCAAAGTAAGCACCGCTTATGTTTTATTTTTCTGTTTATCACCTGCAAGAGCGAACATTTTCAAATGCATTCAGTTTTTTTGTTGTTGTTTTGATTTGCGCATCACTAGCGATTGCACAGCGTTCAATTATCGATAACTGAGTGTATCAATCGATCGAAGTGCTGCTACAGAGTGCGACTGAGCGGAATAAAACTGCATTTATTCAATTCAAACGGATAAGTTATGCTCAGCTCAGCTCTTCTCTGCTAAGCTGCTGGCGTCTACTCGTATTGATATTTGTGTGTTTGCATTGTTATAGCAAGTAAGTTCAGTTACGTACACTGTGCTCAGTTTCGTTTTTTGTTTGGGAATGGCCTTAGGCTTAGCTTGGCAATAAAAGCAAGTGCTTTCGCTGATTTGAATTATTGCTTTTAGATAAAAGTCGATGAGCTAACACACATCGTCTGCTAGCTATCGATAGTATCGCTGCACGTGCATAACTATTGACACGAACAAACTTTAGCGCACACGCATAACTAAAACAAGAAGAAGCAGTAGCAGCAGAGAGAGAGAGCGCATCCAATTGGACTGTCAGACGGACGCGCACGTACGTACGGTTTGTTACAGCGGCACTTTGCTCGGGCGCCCCATAAAAATTAAAACAAAGCAAACACGAATTAAATGTATGTAATTAAGTGCATTTAACTTTTGATGCTTACGTGATTTTGTGTGTGTGTGTGTGTGTGTGTGAGTGTGTGCGTGCGTACGTTCTTAGCCAACACACCAAGCTTATACTTAGAGCGTACCTTAAGTTCACCAATTTCATTCATTTCATTTCGTTTTGCTCTCGTTCGCCAGTGAGCGCTTACAACTGTGAAGTAAAATGCACAAAACAAAAAGGACGACAACGTGGAAAATTATAAGCTAGTTTCATATTGTTTGCTTTGGGCTGCCCTTTTATTTCGACAAGTTAATGTAAGCAATTTCGCGTGTGCCTTTCTCTCGTTCTTAATGTGTTGGTTCTAGAGCTGTGTCGCTTCGTTCAGAATAAGTTCTATTGAACGTGTGTCATTTAAGTGAACTACTGAGCCTATTTAGTTATTCATGCAGTCGTTCAGTTGTTTTTGATACTTCTAGTGTTAAGGTCACGCGAAGGCAATGAATAAATGTTTTGGCAGTGATAATTGTTAACAAGCATATGTATGTATGGCTGAACCAAGGAACAAGTGCATAAAATGACCATTTTAGTTAACGGAGTCAAAAATGAACAACTCGACTTATTCATAAAATTGAACTCGGCATCCCAACTCTAGTTGGTTCTGATTGGGACTGGTGTTGTTGCCGTCATCAGTTCATGTTGTAGGCATGGTATAATAATGTGAGGTGGTGTCATGCGAACACAACGTTTCCAGTTGATAATTTCATAGAATTTGTGATCGTTTAACAACTGACAATTGGTTACACGTAAATGAGAGCGCTAGGTCCATTAAGACTACCTAATATTATAACACCATGATGTTGTTGGGGTCGTATTTGTTATGTCAATAATTAAAGGTAAAACTTACGAAAAGAAGCAAAGGCACAAAATGCTGCGTAGTCTGTCAGCTGCCAGCTGTAAGCTAGTTGTTACTAGGGCTGCAGTATAATCGTGCATGTCCAGGGACTCCATGAAGTTTTCTTATTACTACTTTTTTGTGACATGTGTGTGTGTGTGTGTGTTTGTTGCGCCCCATTCTTGCGGCCTGTGTTGTTGGGCAGAGGCAGCAATTGCATTTGGCAATCACACGGAAAATTGATTTTTTGCCAAATGCGCGAACGTTTTGCTGAATATTTGTATATGCCTTGCGTTTTTCTTTTCTGACCACTTCAGCCTGTTTGAAAATGTCCAATTGGATTATACCGTTGCGCGTCGCTTGTCCAATTGGCACATTGTGCGTTGTTGTTGTTGATGCTGCTGTTGCTGCTGCCTCGGCTGGATACTTTACTTGTCTCCTCTTTTTGAATTACATTAAATATTTAAAGCATATGCAAATTTGAACAGTAGCCCCGTAAAAAAAGTACCTGCCGCGGCCTTAACGCGCGCGATATTGTTGTTTTTGCTGCTTGCTGCTCTCAGCCATGACGTCGCTTTCTCGCACCTCCTGCTCCTCTTTTTTTTGTGGCAGCAGCAGCAGCGGCAGCAGGCAGCGCTTGGCGTGCGCCCGTTTTTAGCTTTAGTGTCGTGTAAATCGTTTTGTATGGCAAGTGCTCTGCCCTTTTTTATATTTTTTTTGGTTGTGCCCTTTTTTTTATACTACCTACTACCTTTTTTGCATTACGGAGCACTCACTCACATACACCCACACATGCACATGTACTGAGAGCAATCAGCGTCGACGCTCGCTGCTCAATTCAAATGCATTTCGATTGCTTCGTTTTCATACACTTTTAGTATACTAGTCTATGTGTATGTGTTTGTGTATGTGTTTGTGAGTGCACTCAACTTGTGAAACATACATACATACATACATATATGTACATACATATGTATATGTACGAATCTTAAACACCATTTTCGTTGATTCCTTGTGCCTACACTTTTGCTTGCATGTGTGTATTTTGCCACCTTAAGTTGTGAACGCTGCTCCCTTTTTTGAGCACGAGCGCCCTGTACTTACCCCAGCTCCCCACAGCCGCCTCCTTTGGCCAACACTTGCTGCGACACGTGCACATTGTGCCGCAACAAATTTACTCTACTTTTGACTTTTGCTCCGTTTTCCGTGTACAATTGTCTATAAAAGCTTTGTGACCTGTCTGTCTGTCTGTCTGTATTTGTGTATGTGTGTGTGTGTGTGTCAGTGTTAGTGTGGCTTTCAACTGCTTTTGGTTCGGCATAACCAGACATCTTCAAACAAAGACAGCCATCTTGAATCTAGAAGATTAATTCCTTGTTCCTTATAATTTGTGCTTTGGTAAATGAATGGCACATTTTTCTATTATTTACGTACTTAGTCAAACTTGAAATCGATTAAATAATATTGGGATGTCATCTGTCCAATTCAGGCTATTTGAAATTGTTAGCTGTTCTGATTTCCGCAAAATTGCAAAGCTTTTCTGCCTTTAAAACCAACCAAAATTATGAATTAGGCCTTATACTTATTTCCTTTCCTTTCGACCTGAAAAAGGCCCATAATCATATCAGCAGGCTTTTTATACCCTAGCAGAGGGTATGAAAATTTTGTCTCGACATGTGTAATGGACTGAAGGAGACGTTTCCGACCTAACAAAGTACATATATATATTCTGAATAAGCATCAATAGCCGAGTTGATATAGCGATGTCCGTCTGTCCGTCTGTTTCTATGCAAACTAGTCTCTCAGTTTTCAAGTTATCGTAATGAAACTTCGCACAGACCTTTCTTTTTGCAGCAGGCATTACATATGTCAGAACTGGCTGGATCAGACCACTGTAACATATAGCTGTCATAGGAATGATCGGTCGAAGATTCTGTTTTTGTATGAAAAACTTTTTTGTTTATAAAGATAGCCTCACCAAACTCACCTAAACTAAGTCTCTAGAGAGTTTAATACAATCTGACCAAGTTTGATCAAAATCGGATCACTATATCACATAGCTGGCATAGGATCGGGTGAAAAATGAGTAGTTGTATAAAAAACTTTTTGTACTAAATTGAAACTAAGTGAGAGTTTTATTATACTTCATATAGTTTCCTATAATTTGATCAAAATTGGATCCCATAGCTCCCATAATCAGAGGAAACTTGAGTTGACATATTTGTATTAAAACAGTTTCAAAATTGCTAAGAAAAAGTAAAATCGAAAAGATTACGGATGACATTTCGAACATCAATAAGTAATATGTTAGGTATAGATTTGTTTTCAATATGTGCTGGTTTCGAACAGTTATGTTTAGGTCTTTCAATAACACCATCAAATAGCAAACTCAGTTAGGGCTTTCCGACCATTTGTTGCCCCTTTTAAGTTGCACAATTGTTTTTCAATTCATTTAATTGATGTTCAACGTCGACCTACAGCAGCTGATAACCATAACCATAAACAGTCGATGTGGTTGAGATTGTTGTTGTTATAGTTGTTGTTGTTGTTGCTGTTGTTTACTGGCAGTAATTAAAACTTGTTGATTGTGGGCGACTCTCAAGCTGGGCACAACAACTGAGAATAAAAACAAATAGACTTACATGGGAGAGAGAGAGAGAGAGGGAGTCGAACGCCCAGTCGAATATTTGATTTATTTGATATTTCTTTTGGTTCGAACAAATGTTTTGAATGTTTATTTAAAACTTAATTACCTTTAATGGCTGGGTTTTGTGTAGAACTAGTTTAAAGTTAATACAGCTCTTTCAGTTCGTCAGAATCCATTGCCCAATAACAATCGTAATATTTAAACGGCTCTTTAATTTACTTATTCCTTCACTAGAATCCTTAGAAGTATAGAAAGATTCTAGATTTGTTGTTTTTTTTTGTAAAATATCTTGTTTCACTAAAAAATCTTGAAAAGACTACAGATATTAAGAGTTCTAACCATATATTTCCTAATCGTATCAGAGGTCCATCTAAAAATTAAGAAATCCTTCCTCTAAAAAACACTGAAAATAATAATTGATTTATATTAACACTAATTTCTCTGTCTTCTTCTTTTACTTTACAGTTTCTACGAAGGAAATCAAAGTGGCAAAGAATATCGAAATAATTTAAGAGTTTGCCAAGCAAAAAAGCCAAGTAAAAAGTTTTAACAAGTGCAACACAAAAGTGCTCAAAGTATAAAAATTAGAAACCTCCCCGATTGCGTGCGAGGTGTGCGTGTGTTTGTATGTTTTGCTGTGTGTAAGTGCGTGCGCGCGTGTGTGTGTGTGTCTGTGTGTGTGTGTCCCAACAGTTGAAGCAATCAATTGAGCCCTCGAATTGAGTGGGGCTAGCGCCAAAGAGTCGCCACAACGTCGTCCGCAAAACCAACGACATCAGCTGCTGCCGCTGCTGCTGCCGCCGCCGCCGCAGGCTCATCTAAAGTTAAAACGCAACGTCAGGGATCGACGCAGAGTCCGCCGCCAGCAGCGGGGGGAGCGAGTGCAACTGCAAACGCAACAGCAACAACAAGCACAACACGCAGCGGCGGACGCAGCGGCCAGCGGCGTCGCAGTAGCAGCAGTAATCCAAACGCCGGCAACACGAAAGCGACCAGCGGCAGCGGTGGAGCTGGCTGCGCCGGCGTCGCTGGTGGCGGTGGTGGTGGTGGCGGGGGCGGTGCTGGCGGTACGGCCAACATTAAGCAGAGCGTCAGTCGCAACAGCAACATACGCAGCAGCTCCTCCAATAGCACCATGGCATCGGCGAACCATCGCGGCGGACGCGGCGGCGTCACCGGTGCCGGCGCTGGCGCTGCCGATGGCAATCCGGCCGGCTTGCAGTTTGGTTCCGCCTGGTTTCAGCGCAAAATCAATCTAAGGCCGCAGCATCGCGGCGTCCATTTGGTCACCGAGGAGATACTCAGACAAATGCCGGAACTGACGCAATTCTCGGTGGGACTATGTCACATGCAAAGTAAGTTCAAATTCCCTATTCAAAGTACAGTTAACGCTTCTATTGCAAATTTAGAAAATGTCTGTTATCGATAAATTTTAGTTTTTTGAGCTACTATCGAGTATAAGTTGGAAGAGTTTGATAGCGTGGAATTAGGAATAATTCTTTATACCATAAGTGCTAAACAGAACGATGAACTTATCGATAGTTTTTTTTAGCTACTATCGAGGTTTTTTAGCTTATCGATTCTATCGAAATGCTTCGATTTGTGTCTCAATAACAAATATTTACTTCTGTTTTATACGAAATATACAAAATTTCTTAGCAAACTGTTAAGTTTTAAGTATTTTCTTTAAACTTAGAGCTTAAATTGTTGCTATCGAAATCTACTATCGGTAAATTTGTTGATTCATGAGATCATGATTTCTTCATTTTATAAATCATAAAATGATCCTAAATTTTAAAGGCACAAAGTTAAATTAGCTGTCGCTAATTTCATACAAACAGGTCTGTCTTAAATTGCATTTTCGTATAAATTTTATAGAAAAATGTAAAGCTTACTATCTGAATTATCTACAATTTATATGAGTGGCTTTAAAATCAATTCATTAATTGTCGAATCAATGAAATAACCCAAATAAAAGTTAGATATTATAGTAAGGTCCTGGTGATATTGAAGGCACGGATTGCTTTTTTGTTTCAAAAAGATTTTGATTGCGTTTCCAGTTTATGCTGAAACATTCGGTTTCGGTTTCTCGCTGAAGTAAAGAGGCATTTGGCTCAAAGTTCTGTTGGGCAAACAACGAAACTTGCATAGCAATAACAAATAACAAGTTTTTGTTGCATTTAGCCAAAGTTAAAAGCTGCATTTCCACAGACTCTTGGCTGTCCATTTGAATTAGGAAGTTCAAATAACTGGGTTAAGCTACTACACACATATAAAGCTACTTGTTCAGCCCTTCACATTCTGCCCGGATTGTGATTGGATTGGTCATTGGCTTTGTTGGGTGCCGAAAACTACATTGACATCGATTAAATTTGGCCCCAATCGTCTATTATATTGTTACATTTCAATATAAACCAAAGTAAATGAATTTCGACATTCCCGTGAGGGCTTACTTTTGCCGGAAATCAAATGCGTTGAAAATAAAGTATTCAGACCGGGTTCAATTGCCGATTCCAATCAAATTAAATTAAGATTCTGAAATCCAGAGAACGATTAAGGATTTTGTGTTGAAGACTCCTCCTTTTAGTGTATTATCTCGGCTTGAAGATTCATCCTTCATCCTGCCACAATACCTCTTGTCGAAATGCTTGCTCTATAGGATTGCAATTGCAGTTTTCTCAGAGCGTTGCACTAATTCCCAACCCAAATCCTTGGCTCGACGGCTTTTGACAGCCTCGAATGCGGCAACAACTACAACAAGATGAAGAAGCAGATGAACATTTGCCCCCAGCATTTGCGGTCTTGTTGACAGTTTGCATTACAATGGCAGGACGCGTTCTCAGCGCCAAGGCTCAGGAGCGAGCGCTCAGACATGAGCAAATAAATAAAATCGTATCATAAAACGGCAGTCGAGCAGTCAGTGGCGGATAACGGCAGGATTTTGGTGGGGTCAAGGGGGCGCTCTTAAAAGGAGCTTCAAAGTGAAAAGCAATCGTCATCGTTGTCGTCGTTTCTCATGTCTTCATGTCATGGCTCTGTGGCTATGGCGTGTGAATGCTCGAGGCAAACTTCATCCTGCCTGCCTCTCCTGCCCCCGCCTGCCTTCCTGCCTGCCTGCCCCCTGTATCCTTGTTCCTACATTGCACATTGCGCTGGCACTGGCACACAAATCGTCTTAGCCCAGTCGAGTCTTTATTATTTCTTTCTCTTGCCTTTTATTCTTTCTCTGGGCCAAATGAAAAGCACGTGTGTTTGTTGGGCCACCCCACCCTCTTCCTGCCGTATCCCTCTGCACACCAAAAATGAATCTCAATGTACCGTGTGCGTGTATGTATGTGTGTGTGTGTGTGTGTGTGTGTGTTTGTTGTTCTTGTTGTCTGGGGATCCGTTTTTGTACGTGTGTATTGTGAACTGTAGTAAGCGGAATCTAATTGAGGTCAAGACATGTTTATTGATTTTCTTAAAAGGACTTCCTAATTAGACTTACTTTACTTAATATGTGTGTGTTTATCTTGTGTGTGTGTGTGTGTGCTAGTCCCCTCGAAAGCCCCAACCCTCTACCTCTATCCTCCCTGGCCGCAGCTGTGCAAAATGTGCAGCGCCATCACAAATCAAATGGCAGTCAACCCCTCGCTCACCTTTACTTTACCCTTCCACAAATGGCACAAATACAAAATACAAAAAAAAAAAAAAAGTTAATTTCAAAAAATTATTTCAAAGCAACCTTGCCATATGTTGTTGTCTTTTACTATTGACCTCAATACCCTGTCATTGTTTCTATGGGGAAATGCACATACAAACAAACAACGCCCCACAGGCGAAAGGGTAGGGTGAGGTGGTGAGGTAGGCATGCAAATCACACAAACAAACACGGAAAGAAGTAAGCAAATGTAACGGTAACTTTTTAAATAAAAACACTATACAAAGACCTGCAAACAAAAAGCAAGAAGAAATAATAATGAGAATAACCCAAACAAGGATGCCTCCTCGGACGAAATTCGCTATAAAAATGAAATAGATTTCCGTTTTTAGTTTTTAATATTCATATGCGGCATGTTTCCGGACTGTTGGTAACCCCATAATGTCAGACTTGGTATTGTTAGCGTCATAACCTATGGGTTTCCTTGAAAGCGCTCCCAAATTCTTGAGCCTTAGGAAGAAAAACCCTTGAATAAGTAAGATAAGATACGAAGCATGAGATAGGGCGGCGTTATTGGGTATCGGTTTGGTGGTGGAAGTCGATATCAGCAGAACTATCGATATCAGCAGTCAATAAAGAATCGGAGTCGATCGTCATCAGCAGGAGTTCGTTATAATCAGAGTTGGTTGTTAGTTGAGAAATAAGCAGTCAGTTGTAAGCCGAATAAGAGTTTGTCATAAACGTCGATTAAGGAGAAGCTTTTCTGCTGTTCGGTGCATAAACCATATTAAGCTGCCTCAAATCATAGTTCTTTACATATAACTATATGCTTATTCTACATTTAGGTTACCTAAGGTCCGCTAGACCTAAGACCACCCACAGGGTGGTCCCACATAAACCCAGCAGGTTCTTAGTGTCGGCGGATACTGAAGGTCGTTAGGAGGTTTGTTGATCCTGTAGAATTCGTGTGCGCTTGGCAAACGCCAACAGCGCATTGGGAGTGTGTTTGGCCGCTACTTCTAGGGATGCGAGCCAGTGTCTGTTGAAGTAACGTTGTCTAAGTGTTGCGAGTGCTGGACAGCTGCACATAGGGTGTTCCAAGGTTTCAACAACTCCTGGTTCCTTACATTTCCAGCAGCCGTCTTCCGTTAATATCCCCAGCTTTTTAGCTTGAGATTCTACACTTAACCTTACATTGATATGTTGTATATGTTTACTTCAAAAGGATTCATCCTTTTAATATTGTTATTATTACTCTACTATTGTATTACTATTATACTCTCTTCCGAGCTTAAAATTCTTCCTTCTGAATGCTGAGGGTGCTTGACGCTCCTCATATTCCCTCCTTACAAGGACACGCTTCCCCAAAAGCAATTCAATACAAGTAGTTGTCTATAATTGATTGATAGTTCAACTGGAATAGACTTCGTTTTTGCTTAATGAACATTTTACAACATTTTTCAGTTTCTTTGCACATGAAGCTCGAATTTTGTGTTTTATTTCAAAACAAATTTCAGTGTTGCCTTGCAGAGGGGAATCCTCTTACTCGTAGCAATTTGCTGCATAATCTTAAGATCATATAAATGGCTCAACTTCAATTTATAACCCGAGCATATTTTTCAAAGCAGCTATACGACGACGACAGAGAAAAAAGGACCTCCCCAATGTCCTGTGCGTAGTCGAAAGAGAAGCAACACCAAATAAATCAACTGAAACCGAAAGCAAAGTGGGTGGAGAAACGAGGGTGGCAGGAAGGAATGAAGTAACATTGCGACGCTTTAACATTTTTTTTGCTGTGCATGTACTATGTATGTGTGTATGTATGTGTGTGTGAGCATGTGGTGTGGCCCGGTGAGGGGTCCTGGCGTTGTCCTTTTCGTTTGTTTCGTGACAGCAAAACGTAGCGCAAAACAATGAAACAACGAAGGGAGCAAAAAAAATCGTTTTGTTTTGTTTTTTTTAGCGCATCGAAGTTTAAACACAATAGCTAAGGTTCCGCTTTTTAGTCCAAACTCGATTTTTGTTTTCAGTTATTTAGGATAGTTACATTTTCCTGCCAATTATAACTAGCTGTCCATGTGCACTGCTAATATTTACCATTCCAATAGAATTGCAATGCTGTCAGCTTTGAAATTAATGGATTTTGAATCAGTTTATATCAGCTTATAGATAAGGTGTTACTTCCCAACTAGAACTTTGTTCTGAAGCTGAGAAGAGTACGGAAGAAATGTATTAGATTTATTAATCGATTATGTTTTCAAATCTAATCCTATGGATAAAGAATTTAGTCTTTATTATCGTATATACCCAAACTAATTGCTTTACGTAGTAGGAAAGCTATTCAAAGGACAATTCTTTAAACTTTCCTAGAATGAAAATATATATATTCTAAATTTGAGCAAATTTGTAGGCTTTGTAGCTGTTTCATTTACTTTTGTTGTGCTAAGCTTTGTATGTAAATTCTTAACTGGCCAAGTTACTAAATTAGCTGAACAACAAAGTTGCGGGTTCGAATTCCAGGCTAAAGTATAGGATAGAGCCTCATAAACTGTTTTGATAGTCAGCTAATAATAATAATAATAAAAATAATAATAATAATAATAATTTGATTGTATTCGTTTTTGGTGCTTTGCAAATTCCATAAAGAACTTCACATGGCTGGCCCACATCAAGGACATGCACAAGCCGAATCGAACACAGAGGCGAAGAGGCATAAAAATGAGGCATGTGTGTGTCATACTTTGGTTTCCATAGTCTCGCATTTTGCCACAAATTCGTATCCTTTTGGCCCGACGGCGCCTTGCGCTGCGCCTTTTGCCAGCAGCGCTTTAGCATTAAAAATTGTTCGCCTGTGAGCCGCAAATGTTGCGCTATCCAATAAATCAATATTATTTATGCAAAAAGAAAATACACATATACATACATATATACAAATATACATATAAAAGGCAGCAACAAAAAAACAAAAAAAATAAAATAACAACAAAACAGGCGACACGGACAACAAACATTTACGTTTGTTTGCCATGAAAACTTGAACTAGTTACACTCGTTTGGTTGTGTGTGTGTGTGTGTGGCTGCGTGTGTGTGTGCAAGGGTCGCCTTGGTTTAATGAGTGGTTAGCAGGTGCGTCTGCACCTGGCGTCTCCTGGCCTCTGCGCCTATGAGTATGCTACAAATTTCGGTTGCTTCTGGCTCTTGACCACACAAAGTAACCGACGCGCTGTGTAATAAGGTTGATGAATTTAAGCGTTTCGTGCTGCGTTATATCATATAATATGCACACACACACACACTCCACACACCACACACACACAGCTACTTATGTATGCACATTTGAGTATGTGAATGAATGAAACATAAGCGAGCCGCAGTTCCATTGTTAAACATTTGCAGCAGCCGCAGACTGCTGTGCCTTGTGCTTGTTTGACTTGCTATAATAAAGAGGAAAGAGAGAGATAGAAAGAAACAGAGAGAGAGAGAGAGAGGAAGAGTGAAAAGAATCCCCTTTAAAAACATTAGCAACTTTTGTAGGGCCTAAACGCCACGCCAAATGTGAGAAGCGGCCAACAGCAGCTACTCAAAATTCTCATCCAACTCCTCCTCAGACACATATAGACATATTTTCACATACTATGCCTTCCTGCAGTCAACTAAATAGCCAACTGAAACACACACCCCACATGCCACTCAAAGAATGCATGATACACTTAAAGAAATCACTTAACATTTAAAACTTTATTTTTTATTTAAAGATAATTTTCCAACAATGAAAATAGATTACTGTTTATCTTAACTTTTTATTTTATTATAATAACAATCTTAATATTTGCCTTAATTTACTTAAATGTTCCAATTTCCTTATAATTTCAAGTTTAGGGTAATATTATGATAGATAAATAAATAAGACCTTAATGTTGGCATCCTCTATTTTCACCACTGTAGTGAAAGTGAATGTTTAATAATTAATCTTTGCTCTAAGACATATAACATAGGTAAAACACCCATCTAATAATTTGTAGCAATCTTTAAAAAAGAGTTTGAAGCAGTTATTCACGGATAATAAATCTTTCGTATATCAAACAAGTTTTTCGCCTTTGTGGTGGGTATTTTCAATAACCACATCTAACTTATCTTATAATAGAAAACTACTTTGAAAAGATTGGATAGTTTTCTATAGACTTCTTAATGTTATTAAACAAATATACAGAGGCAGACTTCCGGCCCACATCAACTCCATGGCTACTCGCCTAGCAAGGCCTGATATAAGCAGAAAGCTTGTTCGATACCATCCTTCGGATAATTGGATTTATGGTAGTACACCCACAGGAAGGTTATTGAAATTTAGCATAGGTCTGTTGAATCAGGTAAAGACTTGCCTACGATACTGCCTCTTTTTGTTTGATCTGTTAGATCCCTGCGTATCTCTGCCATGTAGTCCGATATATTTTTGAAAGTTTTTTAAATAATGCGCAGCATTATACTAAAAAAATATTAGTATATCAAAAAAAAAAAAAATAACATAATTAGTGTAATTTTTTTCCTTTCTTTAAAATTGAGGAAAATTCATTTTAGTTCACGAAAATGAACCATATTGTTAATTTTAATATCATATCTATTTCACAGAAATGTGCATAGCATATTTATTGGAGTAGAAAAGAATAACGAACCTGAATTATGTTGTAGCATCTAAATTCCTGTTGTACACAGATGTATGCACATTTTTCTCACTGTGCATTAAAACGCTACGAGTTGCAAGCCGCTGCCACTGATACGAGCATGTATGTATGTATGTATGTGTTGTCTTTGCGCCCTCAGCACATCTGTCCATTGGCAAACATGAAGCATACTCTATACTCATACTATATACGGCTTTCCGCTACCCCTTCCCGTCCAGGTTCCTGGCTAAATCATATTAAAGCCGTTTTGCAGCTGTTTCCTTTTCTGCCCCGTCGTTTGTTATGGCGCTTGCAACATTTAAATAGTGTCAGTTGAGTAGGCCGTGCGGATGCGCCAGTTTAGAGAGAGAGAGTATGAGAGATTTGCGGCGGAAAGAGGATTCCCACAGCTACGAATGCCGCTCTAAAGCACCTCGCAGACACGCACAATTATGTTAACGCATTAGCATATTTATAGCGACCGCAAACGATGACGATGGCATAGATACTCACACATACATGTACGAAAGAGATGAGCGGTTTTGTTATATTGCAACCGCGGTGACCGCAGTTAGACTAGACTTCATTGTAGCAGGATCAAAAGTGCACGCAGCGGAGATTGACTGTTAATATCGATAGTAACAGCTGAATTACAGGACTGGCACTGTTACAGCACTGTTACTGTTAAAATGCTGGACAGGGACAGTGACTGTTAATGTGAATGTGATTATTAATGGCACTGTTAAAGGTCTGTAACTGGAGAGGGACTGTTAATGTGAATGTGATTATTATTGGCACTGTTAAAGGACTGCAACTGTTAATATGCTGGACAGGGACTGTGAGTGTTAATATCAGGACTGTGGCTATTACCGGCACTGTTAAAGGACTGTTACTGTTAATATGCTGGACAGGGACAGTGACTGTTAATATGACTGTGATTATTATTGGCACTGTTAAAGGACTGTAACTGTTAATATGCTGGACAGGGACTGTGACTGTTAATATCAGGACTGTGGCTATTACCGGCACTGTTACTGTTAAGAGGACTCGGACTGTTGAGATCAAAACTATCAGCTGTTACTCTCGTTATTCAGTAGTCACACTGTGTCACGATATTTGTCACAGTTACTGTAATATTAGCCATGTCTAGTATTTATGCATGCACCTATTTACACCTGCCTAACCTCCCTCGCCTACCTGTGTAAGATGTGGTGTCAACTAATTGCGGTCGCTTCTCGGCCGCTGCTTACGGGGCTGGACAGGTGGCCAATGACTTCTGCTCCTGCACACTCCTGGCCCTTTGGTGGTTGGCTGGAATCAATTTGCAAATTTGTATAGGGTCTGCCTTTGGCTGTCATTTTGAGTTCATTTTCATTTGCATTGTCCGGTTGTCCATTTGGAAATGCCCGGGGTTTGTTTGCTTGTCCGTTTGTCTGTCTGTTTGTTTGTTTGCTTTGTGACTGTGACTGTGCTTGTGCTGTGCTTGTGTTTGTTATGTTTACTTGTGCCTGTGTTACATTTAAATTCCTGATGCCATTTACACATGTTCAACATGACATAATCGTTGAAATTATTATTTAGAATGCCCAAAAACTTGAACATAAACATTGATAAACACACAAACAACACACACACATATACATAAAGCGTTTGGGGGCTTCAAATGACATCTCTGGGATTTGATAATAAACTAATTTGAGCTGCGTTCCACTCGTTCATTCAGTTCACTCAGTGTCTTCTCTTTTATTCATGAATATGCAATTAGTGTGCAAATTGAAGTGTTATGGTGCTCTATTGCTCTATTTATTATTAACACTAAATGATTTTAAGTACTAGTATTCAATTTCAATGCTTGTTGGCCTTTGCTTGTTATTCTTTCTGGCAGTTGGCCAAATTAGAAGCAACGTATAGGAGACCTAAACAACTTTTGACCCCTACCCAAAACTGGGGCTATGAAATTGTTGTCGAAATGCCTCAAAGTCAAACAAGACATCAATTGGTCATGTTTAAAAAAACAAAAACAACAAAAACAGAAAAGGTTCTGTGTCCTGTCAAAGTATTTTGTGTCCAATTGAGTAAACTGAGAAGTAGAGCTTGAAATAATTTCCAGTCCGTTTTTATACTCTAAAGTTACACAAAGGCTACTTACGACAACTTTAAGTATATGTGAAATGTAAGCCAAGCAGAAAGAAACTTTTACTGAGTTTATGCTCTACGCGCTTTCTGCAAAATCACTTCACAAATGCAAAATGAAGAAATTACGAATTCTATAAAATCAACGAAATATAATAAGTCGTGTTCTGAATTCCACTTGCGAATTAACTTCACGGCAAAGTGTGTAGCATACTTTTTGGGGCAGGCTTTTATTAAAAATGTAATTTTGAGACACTTCGATAAGTACATATTATGTTTAATGATAGAACTTTATCCTAAATGGTTTAGACGCTGCTTTTAACTTAACAGCTTTTAAATTCTTTCTTTCTTTGCGGTTAACATTTAACTCTCTTGTAAAAGTTCTAAGCCATTTATTGGTTTATAATATATATATTTATTTATTTTATTTTTTATTAATTTTGTTTATATATACTAGTTTTTTTAATAGTGAATAATTGAATAGTGTTCTTCTACCTTAGAGACAGTTTAATCTAATCAGAAGTTAATAACTATATTCATTTTTGAATATTTTATTATATTGTATTATGCATTCAAATAAATAAGTTTATAAAATTGTCCTAAACTATGTGTTATATGTGTATCTAAAACTACATATAAATGAAAGTCAGCACATTAAACAATTTCCAAAAACTATCCGCAGACTTGCTTTCAATGTGGAAATTAAACTAGCGTATCATGTCTTGTCATATAATTTGTACCATAATTTTCATTATAATTGTTTTAAAATAGCTTTCGCGTCGTGCCTTAAACTCATTAATTTTCAACTCTCGCCCAAGTGCAAGCAAGGCATTCAAAAGATTCATGAGATTCGTGTTAAATATTTTGGCTAATTAGCGTTACAACTCAATTGGAAATGCATTGGGCTGATCAGTTAAGAAAACAAAATTCGAACAAATTTAAGTTGCCGCCCTCGTGATGGTCTAATAACTGGCCAACAGCTTACAAAGAGATTTGCAGAGACTTAAAGTTAGCCAACTAATTAATTGACGCCGCATTCACTTTGTCTCATTTCTCATTACAGTTCTTCACACCTCGGCGAGTTTAGCGTTAAACGAGAGCTGGGATCCAGACGTCAGGTGAGATACTAAAACCCATTATAAAAGTATAACAATTACTTATGAATTTTGTTTGCTTGCAGAGACGATATGGAAATGATGTTGAATAAAATAGTTCCCGAAGGTTTGCCCTACAGGCATTCGTGCGAAGGACCCGACGATATGGTTAGTACTATTATTAGGGCAGATGAATTGGTAACTTGCTGAGTTTTTAAACAAGTTATCTTGTCATCTCTCTAGAATGCATATCTGTGGCAACAAAACAGGGTATCTTTTGTCGCAAATAGTGTAAAATGAGATCTGTCATCTCAGAGATATTAAAATGATTGTTTAAACTAAAGAAAGTCAAAACTTTGCATATGTATCATAAGAAAGTCTGTATTTGGATCCTAGATTCTCATATTTGAAATGATAATTTAACTTTCAAACTCAATTTACGCTCAAGTCTACATAGCCACGCTGTTTTCTTGCCATAAATATTTAAGTAATTTTGTTAACTGTTTGCTAATTGAATTTGTTTTGCTTTTAGCCCGCGCACGTGAAGGCCTGCTTTTTGGGCAGCTCACTGACAATCCCCATAACCGAGGGCAAACTCTCGCTGGGCACCTGGCAGGGTGTTTGGCTGTGCGAGCATCGCGATCAGGCCGGCAGCCGTAAGCTGGTAATCACGCTAACCGGCTGTCCTCGGGAGCAGGCCGTGCGCAGTCCGCTGTCACCCGTCTCGCCCATTGCCAGTACCTCCAGTTAGGGGCGGCCTCGCTCCACCCGCGACAGCCGGTAATCGCGGGGGAGCGACAATAATGACATCATTTCGTCGAGGAAGTTGATTTTACAAAAGAATTTAGCTAGGGCCACCGCACAGCAGCGCGCAGCGGCCGTAATAGCCGCTGGCCGTGGTTTAATTGGAGCAACAGCATCGGCCGCAGCACCGGCGCCACCAGGTGTTGCAACCGTTGATAGCAAGACGAATCGTTTGCTGTTGCGCCAGCGGCTGCATTTGAATCTCAATTTGAATGTAACGGAAACGCTGCAGGATGGCGTTGATATTGATGATGTTGATGAGGATGTCTGCGACGAATACGATGACAACGATGATGACAATGTTGATAATTATAATATTGTTCATCAAATTGTTGGCGGCGTCGCAGATGTCGTCGATGCTCAGGGCAGTGGGCGTCGCCGTGTTGGTGATAATTTACAAACCGTCACAACAGTGCCTCAAACCAAACAACAACAATTAAGAAATAAGATCACCGCAGCAACAACAACAACAACAACAACCAGCTCATCAGCAGCATCAAGCGCATTAGCTAAATTCAATCGCATTATCGAGTCTGCAAATCTGGAACCACATCGTGCCTCGGCCACGTTTAGCAGCGCAACGCTGCAGCAACGCTTGGCGCTGGCCTACCCAGAGTTGCAACAACAACAACAACAGCAGCAGCAGCAACATCAACAACAGCAGCAGCAGCACGATATGCGACAAATCGACAACCTCCCACGTAGCACAAGTCGTGGCATTGCCGTCGTTAGCACTCCATTAACATTGCAAGCACTAGACACAATAAAAACCAAGACGGCGGCAATGGAACTACAACAACAACAGCAACACGACGCCGCTGATCAAACGAAACGAAATGATGTGCATTATTTGTTGAAACAGTTAAATAGTTTTAGTGATATAGAAGAAATAGAAATTGTTGATATGAAGCAAAGACAGCAGCGACAGCAACAGCAACAGCAGCAGCATAAACACACACAGCAGCAGCAGCAACGCACAACAACAACAGCTGCTGCAGCTGCCGCACCAGCTGCGGCCAGCTCACTAGAGTTAATGCCCATGTCCAGTTCGATGGTGCCAATACCGGGGTCACCATCGACGCAGTCGCACAAGGGCAACTTTATGGGCGGCGCTGAGAGCTCAACGCGTTTGCAGTTTGATGATTATTTATTTGAGTCCTGCCATTATTTGGAGACTAACTATTTTGCCGCTACCTATCGCACTGCCATGGTCGAGAGCAGCTCCCACGAGTTTCGACCCTCGACCACAACGCCAACGAGCACACGCTCCGATAGCTTTGAGCTGCACGAACTGGAGCCGCCCAAGCGTTATATGCAAGGCGGCTCCCATGCTGGCATCGCCGCCACCCTATCAGGCCGAGGCGCGCATGACCAACAGCGGTGTGCAGACGGATCTAACGGTCGAGTCTCTGGCGCAGCTCAGCGGCAGCTCAAGTTCCGGCAGCACGCCCCGTGTGCCGCCCTTCTTTATATGCTGCTACACGCCCATCGATCGATGGCGTGCCAGGCGACTGGGTGCGGCAGCTGCCGCCAAGCGTGCTGGCCCCGACAAGAACGGACATGCTGTCTGACAGTTGACAAGCTGGTTAACTGACTGATTGACTGACTAACTAACTGACTGATTGACTAACTGGCAGACTGTCTTATGACAGCGCTGCGCTGTTTCATTTGCGATATCAACAAGAGATTCCATTTCAAAGACAGTCGTTTTATAATAATACACTCCGCCTAAAATCATTTCCTAAACATGTACAATTTTTTATACACAACAACAAAATTTAGAGCAGAATTCAGCAACAAACACACACACACATTCGCACATTTTTGCAATACACTAGAGAAAAAATGAATACAATAAACACATTTTTATAGTCTAAAATAAATAAAAAGTCGCAAATCATTTAAAATGTTGTATAAATCATAAAATGAAAGGCAGATTTAAAATATATGTAATAATAATAATTAAACTGTAATAATTGTTTCAATCAAATAAAAGCAACCAAATTAATGCAAAAATATTGTTAAAATGCGCAAAAACAATTTGTAGCCGGCAGTGAGAAAGGGAAAGAAAGAAAGAGAGAGCTTGTATAGTAAGTTGTTTAATAAATAATACCAACAATAATGCATAAATAACAAAAACATTAACTGAACAGTTGAGGCGTACACGCTAAATTCAATTTTTATATATTGTCTATTTGATTTTTCCCTTTTCGTCTGTAAGATATTTCCTAAATCAATATTTCGAAATATTATTAAAATGCTTATGTTTCAAATGTTACTGAAAATTTACAACTGCGTGTGCGTTTAAGAAATAAATTTACGCATTGAATTCATTATAAAACAAGCCAATGCAATTGTTACATCAATTAACACTAAATATAACCAATTTCTATTGATTTTATTGTTTGGTTGATTTAATTTGTAAGCATATTTATCAAAAGGAAATGGAATTGTTAGAGAAGCACAAGAAGCAAATGTTTTAATTTTGATTTGTACACAAATTGTGAAAACCCAAGAAGCAATATTAGTTTTTAAATTCTGTAAATCATGTAGAATTTGTCAATTTTGTTCGCAACATGCTGGGCAACATTCAATGAAAACAAACAAACAAACAAAATCATTAATAAATATAAAATAATTACACATTTAAAGATAATATCACTAAGCTTAAAGAAGGACACGCGCTTTAAGTTCAAATTGGAAATTGAAACACAATAAAAAATTGAATTAATTTAATGCGTTTTATTGAGTTGAAACTCAATATATTGTGTATTATTTGTGTATTTGAAAAGAGCCTTAAATTTTAATTGGGCATATCATATATGCTGACATTGCTATCATTGGAAAGCTAGCAAATAGTGAAAGTAATTTCAGGTTTTTCAGCTCAGTTCTTCCAAAAATAACAACTAACAAAAACCTAAAAAACTTTTATGATTATAAATGATACGAGTTACACACACAAAAGAAACCAAACAAATGCCTTTTACATGCCCACACGTACACTAATGAGAAACAAAAATAAAAATAAAATAATTAGTAAAATAAAACTAAGCTAAAAGAAAATGTTAATCGAGTATAATAATCAATGGGTCGATGAAATTTCACATTAATTAATATGCAATTTATAACAACATGTTGATTGTTAAGTGTGAGATGAGATGAGAATTTGTTGAAAATTAATAACTGAGAGAACAACAATTGTTAAGTGACAAAAATAATAACTATTGTTGTATGTTTTATTCTGAAGCGCACGAAAATAATAATAATACATTAACTAATGAATACAAATGCAAATGAAATGTAGTTAAAGGTAACAATTTTTGTAAACTTTTTGATATGTGATGATGATTTGAATAAATTAAAACCACAAAAAAACAACATGAATAATTGCATAACTTAGCCTTAGATATTTAAACTAATACCAAAACAAACAACAACAAAACAAAATTATTATATAAAGAAATAACATAGCGCAACGCAAATTTAGTGCATAAAGATATAATACCAAAAAAATTATAAATAAAAGCTAGTTAAAGTATATATATAAAAAGAAAAATGTGGGGAATACTTGTTATACAATAAGTATAGTCTCGGCAAGCCGAAGCACAATGTCTGGCCCCTTCCTGCCTCCGGACTAGCTTCTTGCAACATTTTCAACAGATCTTTTGATTTGTATTTCAAAAATTTCTTTATATATTTTCAACATTTTTTGGATGGGAAGCTTGGAGGGGCCTAGATCTAGCAATATTCATGGCAATTCAATTGTATTAACGACATTGATAAATCTGAAGTGTAAGCAAATAATTTAGCGAGCATTTTGTAGGATCGTGTAGCTAAAAACTATATATATATATAATATTTATCAAATTGAATAGTAAATCTATGTGCATAAGTAGCGAAATATTCAATTGTAAATAGATTTTTATTGTACACGTTGGGTTTTTGTGTTTTTTTGACGAAGATGAGACGAATGTTGATTGATGATGATTATTTAAACTATTGCAATATTAGATTATCATTTGGTCTCTTAAATACACCAAAACTGTTGAACACATACACACACACACACATACAAACACACACACACACGAGAAAGCTTTAAATAATTTAATTACAAAATACATTATATGGTAAATGTATTAACAGTAATAATTTTGATATCATTATCATTGATAAATTCCATTGTAGATACATACTAACTTGTATTGATACAAAATTAATTAAAATTAATTAATTAACTAGCCAGCTAAGTCAATGTCGCCTAATGTGAGTTCTATAAGCATAAATAAATAATAATAATAAAAACACACACACACACACACACACATATTAACTATAAAAACGCAACTACTTTTCAAATAACAAAACAAACAAAAACCGAAAAAAAATAAAAATAAAAGCAAAAACTGAAACAGGCCTGCAACAAACACCACACACACACACACACACACACACACTAGACACAACATCCAGAACAACAAGAAAAACTGAAAACACACAAAGCTTTTATAAAACTATTTAAAAATATATATTTAAAAACAAAAAATAATAATCCTGCCAAGTAACATTCGAATACCTGCTTGATGAAGATACACCCGCTTTTGCTAACGAAAAAAACAAAACAAAAAAATTTAATAAATAAATAAAAAATAAAAAAATAATAAATAAATGAAAGGCTAAATACGATTTTTATACTTTCGATATAATGATTTTTTATACTAAACGTAAACTCTTTGAAATGAAACAAACAAAATACAAAAAAAAGAAGAAAAGAAAACAAAACAAACTGAACGATTTTTTGGGGTATCGAAAGTGTAACGTATTTTTTAAAAACGGATTGACATTGATTTGATGCAAAAATCGTACTTATTGTCATATATTATACATTATATAAACCCTAACTGCAACTATGGAACGAGAGCACAAATTTTGTTGAACAAACACACACACACAACAAACACACACATAAAGCTAAATACCAGGAATCAAATACTAAGGGAAACCCCATTTTTTTAAAAATCCACTCTCAAAGACACACACACACATACTATCACACGAAACAACATAAATTCAAATATATATATATACAAATCCTCAACTAAATATACAAACATGTATGTATGTATCTAGCTAAAGAACCGCACAAATTGGTCAGCGAAGTATGCTTTATGAAATGCCCCCCTCGAAGAGAAGGACCTCCTTCCTACCATGCCCACAAACACTAACTAACAGCAGCAACAATTTCTAGTTAAATATCTCACATATTTTCAGCCTATAAACGCGATTTTTGTATGCGCATACAATTTGTAAATATATATATTAATTAATTTTTACCTAAAAAGAATTTCAAGCATTCATTTGATAACTTTAGTTTTCTCCTAATTGCATTTGTATATATGTATGCACCACAATGTGTTTCGGGATTAGGAAAGATATATGCCCAGGAAGGAACACAAGGTGCATATATATGTATCTATCTCATCTATGTATTAGATATCAAGAAAGAAGCATACTTTAACGAAAAAGGTCGAACTACAATAAATGAGCAAGTGGAGAAAAGTATATTAAAAATAAAAACTAGTGCAATAAATAACAAATTATTCGGTATAAATGTAAAATTAAATACATTTAAGTAAACGCTTTGTAAAATACATATAAACAATTTATTAAAATACAGAAAGTAAAAATGAAACACTATTGAGTAATAAAAAGCGTTATGCATTGACATTGACACACGTGATTCGATATCTCATCTTATAAGCATAAATCAATAAGATAACAATAAAGAATAAATTAAAGAAATATCTCTTTTACAATCTGTACAAGTTTCATTTCAATTATCGTAAGTATTACAAAACATTTTTGATCTATTTTATTTTATTTGATTTTATTTTTATTGTATAGCGCGTCCAACGCCATCAAATGCTTTCTCCTTATGATCGGCGGCATTGGCGCGTGCCTCATAGTTGCAAATGGTGACACCATGATAATGTGCCTCAGTAAACTCACCACGAAGACCTGTCAAAGAATCAGTTAATATATATACCCATTGATTGATTATAAAAACTCACCAATATAGTAGATGCGCGTGTTGTCATCACCAAAATTGCTGGGAAAATAGAGCGACAAATGATGCACCGAGGAGAAGGTCACAACTCTACGATAGTTAAAGGTTTAAGTTTAGAATAAATTGCAGGTTGAAACATATAGAAGCTATCTACTTGGGTGAGTATTCAATTTCTCCGCGAGCATCGCGCGTCAGTTCAAACTCCTGATCCGCTTTGCCGCGTGCATCATCGAAGGTCATCTTTGGTCGATTCTTGAAGCTGTCAACAAATAAATACCATGAGTATGTCATGTATAGTACAGCTTACACCTTCTAGACGCACATTTTGACCCTGTTTGGATGGGAATTATCATTGGCGCCGCTTATGATGATGCCCTTTAGCTTCACGTTGCCGGTGAATGGTATATTGAACAAGAGTTCCGCATCTGCATCGCTTTGTACAAACTGCCAGAGAATGTATACTATAGTTTACTGCAAATGTTTATTACCATGTAATGCTCACCTTGCTAAGATCCTGACGCCTTTCGTATGGCTTAAAGACGGTCTTGCCGCTATCCTCAATCTCCTCGTTCAAACATTCCGTATTTTCGAGGTCGATTTTTGTATACAAACTGTACTCGATGCCCATTTCGAGGGCATGGTCAACATCGGTGGCCTCGTGACTGCAGCCATGACCATGATCGTGGGAATGTCCGTGGGGCATGCTTAAAATTAACAACTTAAAACCAAAATTACCAATATGACATGAATTTTAATGCAAGTAATGTTGAATACAATCTTTCGATATATCGATAGCTCGCCGGCTGACGCCTACCGATATATTTTTACTGGTGATGGTACATTTCAGCTCGATATATCGCCAGTTTAAATTTCAGCTCAATATATCGCGTTTAAATAAAATAAATGCAAGAATTGCTACTTAAACATTTTATTAATTAACATTTTATAATTGTCATATATTCACATACTGTTTTAAGATTAAAGCATCGAATTTAAAAATAGCTGCACATATTGAATAATATTTAATTGTCACGCTTTGCTTTGAGAAAATGTTGAAAGAGTTGCATGACAAAATAACATTAAGTCACATAATTGGACTGACTTTGACAGGGTTTTAAGGGATTTTAAAAAAGAGTCATGCTAACTTTAAAGCCTGTTCCCATTTCATTACGAATCGTTTTCGAGAACTGTTCTGTTCTCGAAACTGAGAACTTTTTCGATTACGTATGATTTGATCGGAAATCTTTTGAAAACTACAAAATATTGATATTTCTTGATTGCTTAAGTTGTTTATGGCTGCTGCATGACCGTGCGCACATATTGCAGAGCATCTTGGTGTGCCAGAATGCTCATGTGATCAACACCCTGGAGCGCCAGTGTGGATATGTGGGAGTGTGTGTAGCCCATCCAGTGCTGGCAGGCGCGCAGGGAACGTTGATTAACGGTGCCGTCCCCAAGGCCCATTACAAGCTTCGGAGTTTCTCCAGCTATGCTGTCCTTTTTGTATTGCAAACTATTAAGTAAAATGAAATGAGTAAACTATTGCCTTGGCTTAAGGATTTCATGTGTACCTCTCCACTGTGCTGACTCCATCGCCATAAAGGCAGTGCAGCTCAACGTCTGGGGGACTGAAGTTTAGAGTGTAGCGCATTGTATCCTTGCGCATTTCCCAGCCCGTCTTGTAGTCAATGTCATTGAAGAATTGCTCCAGCTGTGCCATGGTATAATTGCGCGATGGAGTCGTGGCAAGCACCTCAGAGGGTTTCCAGAAGAGCGGTGATGGCAGTAACCAGGCCGTAGACGGATGCGATATTTGCTCAGAGCGCAATATTTTGGCACTTAACGCAAAGGAATCCAAATCATCACCCATGGCAAACACCTTGACCGCCTTTATGCTGCCCGCCCAGGCGCCAGCCAGGCTAATTTGACGGCGAACATATAGAGATTTCCACTCCTGTGTCTGTTCCTGCAGAAAAACCAGCGTCATGGGGCTGCCCATGCTGTGCGTAATGAAAGTCACGGCTGTTTGATTATTGGCTTCATATGTGTCCTCCACCAGCTGCTTCAGATCAATAAAGAACTGTTTATTCTCATCTGCAAAGAATAATAAGCTTTAAGTAGATATAAATGATAACTAATATCAAACACTTACTTGGCGCTCGGCGAAAATCATAAGGCGCTCCGCGTATACTTAGACGACGTACGTACCCAAGGTCTTCAAGTACATTGGCAATGTCCTTAAAGTACGCACCAGCCTTATTTCTGGTAGGATCTATCCATTCCACAACCTCTGGATCACCCCAGCCGGGTATGCGCGTGGACACGCCTGGAGTATTGTGCGTTGTGCGTGTTGCCTTATCATAGTATAGCTTGACATTGTCTATCCAACAGTAAACCATCGGTATGACCAGTTGCTCCAGATCAAGCCATAGATTATACCAGTCATGCTGCTTCTCGCATATAAAATACGGGGAGCTCGATTTGTCTAAGCGTGCTTCGAGTTGAGATCCACCATCGCCAGGTACTGCAATGTATATACAAATATGTAACTCAAATTGCGCTTAATATGACCCTGACCCTGAATTCACTTCGTTTTTTGCCCTTGCAGAGGGTATTATAATATTGTCGCGATACGTTTATCGCATTGAAAGATGCGTTTCTGAACACAAAAGGTATATACGAGTATATTTTCAATTAGAATGACGATCGAGTTTTGTGGTTTTGTGAATCTTTTTATACGCTGTTTCCAACGGGAAAAGGTGTACTATATTGGGTTGAACGCCATTTTCTCCACACCCTTGAAACTAGGCACACATATTGGTGCATACACTCAGTTTATAAGGTGTCAAGATCGAAGATTTTGTTTGTTTGTATATCATGTATCATCATTTTTGTCATCCGAACATGGCTGTTCTTTGTTTCTTGGTTCTTTTTTACAACAATCAATACCTACCAAATATAACAGGCGATAGCTGAGGCTCTTTCGGTGGCGGCGGCGGAGGTGGTGGCGGCTTTCCTTTCCTGCTAAAAGGCCAAAGACAGTTGCTCACGCTCAATGAAGTTGTGAAGAGCAGCAGACAGAAGAGAATGCTCTTGCAGTGAGGCTTCATTGTGTTATGTGTACCACCCTTTTGGGGATCGATGTGGTAATGACAGTACCGTAATAGCTACTGAGGCCCAATTATAATCGCACCACTGACTGTATATGCAGATAAAGGTATTAATGGTATTAAAAAGTGCTGTCACAAACAAATGAATCAGCTCCGGAAGAATAATGATAATTGGTATTTACTACATAAGCAAAAATTGTGTGTATATTATCACGAGCTCCAAAACTCTAAATGAAATTTAATCCAGTAAATTAACTGTAACTGTTTGCGGTTGTTTTCCGCATCTCAACATGGCGCGATCTTGAAAGCCTTGTTGTTGTTGTTGTTATTGATATTGTGCGCTTTTGAAAACAAAGAAATGTTTTCGTCGCTCTTGTTCGTTATCATTGATTGCAAACTTTTGTTATTGTTATATTCTTTTGCGCAGCTGCTTTGCCAGTGTTGTGGAATTTTAAATATTTCTTATTGCGGTATTATGGCATATTTTTATGCTAATGGTCACACTTTGCAGGGCCAACATTTTGAATTGGTTTTATCTCACAACAATCAACCTTTCTAAATCATACAACTCTTATTAAAAATAGTGTAATATTTATATTTCGTTAATTTTTAGTGATTTAATAAATATAGCTAAAGTAAGCAACACTTTATAGATTGTTTATAAACCAAATGCAATTTTAGTATTTTTGCGGGCTTTGCATTGCAGAAAATATCGACATGGGGACATATCGCTAATAATCGCACACTCTAATTGTCAACATATCGCGAATTTGAATATTTGCGATATATCGATAGTTTTAGATATCCTCACGACCGGCAAATGCACTTGTTTCAGCGCGTTCAAAGTCGATTTTGTTAGTGAAAATTAAAAGCTACCAACTGCCTAGAACATAAGTACATAAGCCAACATGCAGGAGTTCTTCAGCGTGTTGTTGCCGGACGTGAAGAAGGAGCTGCGTCGTGGAATAATCGAGTGCTCCAAGCGCGGCCTTCTGCACAGCACCAAATGGCTGGCCGAGATGCATCATGGCCTGAGCGATGTGCACATAGACAATACCGCGCCAGATGAGGATCACTCGTTTAGCGAGTGCCAGCTGGAGGGCATAGCAGTCGCCGAGTATAGTGATTACTTTCTGGCCAAGAGCTACTACGATGTGCGTGAATACGATAGAGCGGCGTACGCTGTGAGGAACTGCGAGTCGAGCGTGCCACGTTTTCTGCATCTCTATTCAATGTATATGGCACGAGAGAAGCGGCGTTTGGACTCCACCACAGATCAAGCGAATCTCAATGAGCCAAATCAAATGCGTGACCTGGCGGATCTGTTGGCCACACTACGCGCGGAATATGGACGCAGTCGCTTAGATGGCTATGGCATATATCTGTATGGTGTGGTGCTAAAGGCCTTGAATCTTAACCAAGCAGCTGAGCAAATGCTTACGAATGCCATACGCCTGGTGCCCATGCTGTGGAGCGCATACCTGGAGCTATCCCCGCTGATAATGGAAAAGAAGAAGCTGCAGAGCCTGCAACTGGGCGGTCACTGGATGCGTCATTTCTTTATGGCGCACACGTATCTCGAGCTGTATCTCAACGATGATGGCCTTAAGATATTCGAGGATTTGCAGGCGGCGGGCTTTAGCAAAAGCATCTATCTCACAGCTCAAATGGCTTTGGTCTATCACAATAAGCGAGGTGCGTTCTTGAGGCTTGTTTAACCAACATTTATAATCTTTCCACACGTTTCCAAACCCTGGCAGATGTTGACAAAGCCATAGAGCTGTTCCAGGCATTACTTGAGAGCGATCCCTACCGCCTTGACAATGTGGACACTTACTCGAACTTGCTGTTTGTCAAAGAAATGAAAACGGAAATGGCTCAGCTGGCCCACAAGGCTGTTAGCATTAACAAGTATCGGCCCGAAACCTGCTGTGTGATAGGTAAATTGCAAATACATTTCTTTCAAAAGACATTCAAATTTTATCTTCATCAAATTACAGGAAATTACTACAGCATACGCTGTGATCATCAGGTGGCGATATCATACTTCCAGCGCGCTCTTAAGCTAAATCCTAAATATTTGGCTGCCTGGACGCTGATGGGTCATGAGTTTATGGAGCTTAAAAATACAAATGCGGCAATACAAAGCTATCGCAAGGCGGTGGAGGTCAACAAACGTGACTATCGCGCCTGGTATGGCCTGGGCCAGGCCTATGAAATTATCAAAATGCATTATTACAGTTTGTATTACTTTAAAATTGCACATCAGCTGCGACCGTACGATTCCCGCATGTTGGTCGCACTGGGCGAGACCTACGAGAGACTGGACAAGAGTGAAAATGCAGTCAAATGCTACTGGAAGGCATGCGCCGTTGGTGATATTGAGGGCATTGCCATGTACAAGCTGGCCTGCCTGCACGAAAAGCTGGGCGACCATGAAACGGCCGTACACTGCTACATTATGTACTGTGAGGACGAACGCGCCGCCACAGATAAGCAAAGCCTCTATCAAGGCTTTATGACGCTGGCCAATTATTACGAGAAGAAGAGCGACTACGAGCGTGCTGCTTATTATGCCTACAAGTGTTTAGACTCGGATGATGTAAGTTAATAAGTTATCTCATATCATAAGATACCTAATCCTTCGTATAGGCTATGCCGAGAGGACAACAAGGCTCACAGCATATTTATGCTATATATTATTTGGAGTAAAGTGAGGCTTCTGTGCAGAGACTTGCCATTTCTGCACAGATAATACTACTTAAAAATACTTCGACAAGAGACCTGTTTTTGCTTTAGAAGCCAGCTAGAGCAACTTTTGTGCTAATAGAAAAACCAACATCCCCCTTATTATTTAGTATTATTATAAGTTATAATTTTTGCTGATTTTTCTTCTTTGCTTTATGCAGCGCAAGACGGAGGCCAAGGCGCTGCTGAAGACCATTGATTGGAAGCGCAGCGCCGATTGGCAAAAGAAGTCGAAGACATCGACGGTGGTGGCCAATGCAGAAACCAGTTCCGAGGATGAAATGGAATGGGAGCAGCTGGATGTGCGTGTGCGTGTGCCATTTACCTCAATAGCGGATAGTGTCAAGTCAGTTACTACGACAACAACGACAACAGCGACGGCAACAACAGCCACAGCCACTGCCACCACCACCGCAACAACAACGTCTACATCAGGTCAAGCCGCCTCCCGGCTGCCGCGTGCGGTTTTAGATGGCATGCGTCGAACGCAGCCAAGCCAAAGAAGCCTAACAGCACCAACGGCAAATAGCACAGCGACAACGACGACAATAACAACAATCAGCGAGGAGACGCCAGCAACAAGCAGCACAGCGGCAGCAGCAGCGACGTTGGAGGACACAACGCCGGCGACAGCGGCGACGTCGGAACCCCAGGCGAATAACGATGGCAGCTCC
This sequence comes from Hirtodrosophila histrioides, assembly GCA_037075165.1. Taxonomy (NCBI): domain Eukaryota; kingdom Metazoa; phylum Arthropoda; class Insecta; order Diptera; family Drosophilidae; genus Hirtodrosophila; species Hirtodrosophila histrioides. The sequence continues at coordinate 270,659 of JBAMCL010000469.1, read as the reverse complement.
ATGGAAATATCTAGCGTTTCCATCGACTAGGTAATGCATAACAATTCCCAAATGTAAACGTGACACATTTATTTTTTGTGAATTATATTGAAATTGAATTATTGAATTTAGCTTAACAGAGTCTTAAATTAAATAGTTAGCACCGTAGCACCGCTCCAAACAGCTCCAGGAGTCTACCGCCGAGGATTAAATAATATTGCTGATGCTAATAAAATTGCAATGAGATGTTTTTAATAGAAACGATCAATTCTCGTTGAAGAGTTTATTTGTGATATCTTGACAAAACAAAAAGTTCTTCATATAACTAAATTTTCGACTGATTGTTTCTATGGCAACTATATGATATGTTCATCCGACCCGGCCTCTTTCGGCAATGCAGCTTAAAGCATCTGTAATAAATTTCACCTATTAACCATCGACCTGATTACGAATATATATATACTTTAGGACTTTAACATATCTGCACGGCTAAAAAAGCATAATTTACTTCCTATTTTGATGCTACCAAGTCCTGCTCCTGTCACAGAGCGCGTCTGATGCTCACACGCAAAGCGACATAAAATACTATAAGCAATATTAGCAAAATTAACACCAGAACTAACAGATCGATGCTAAACTTATCGCCCGACATGTCGAATTCTTGGAGGAACTTTTCTGGATTTTTGAGATAACAAAAATCCTGATGACATGGCAAATTTTCACGGCCATAACCGTAAATGGCGCGCATGAAACCCTCGAAAATATATCGAAAGAAGGATATATTACCAATGGGACGTAGAAACCAGGACAGTTCGCGTAATCGTATAAAAAACCCAGAGAATAGCAAAAATGGTATAGAAATGCTTGGCACTATAAATATGGCCATCTGCATGGAAAACATTGTGCCACAGATCACGCCGATAAAGTGTGCAATAAAGGCAGTCATTATGCAAATGGACAAGGACATGACAAAGCGAAATAGTTCCGGCGGCTGACTGGTCATAAAGTAACTAATGCTTATAAACAGCGTGGGGCAGATTAATTGCAGTGGTATATCAGCTAGGACCTTGGATATGTAGTAGGCATTCAAGGAGTACCAGCCATTGTAGTACTCTCTGATAAACACTGGGGAATCGAGCATGCAGAGCAGAATGGAGGGCATTGCATTGCCGGCGAACACGAACAGTATGATGAAGAACTGGTAGGACGCATTGCTAATGACCATAGATGCATCGTTGCCAATCTGCCAGTAGACCATGCCCAGGAGCAGCGACACCACAACGTGCATTATAACACGCATCTGCACGGCAAGCTGCAGGAGATTAAACAATATACTTAGCTTTTAAAGGATATTTCTGAGCTGTCACTCACCATATTCCTGGCCATGGTTCGCAGATGTCGTTTAGTGAGGACATAAAACTGAAACCAGAAGCCCACCTGCTCCTTGGGTCGTATTAAATTTTCGTCGGTGCAGACTTGTTCCGTCATCTTAACTAGGGCTGCTGAAATGGAATTGAGGTAGACAGAGGGAACAGATAGAGCAAGTGGAAGATAGTATAGAGGGGTGAATAGCATTTTGAACAGGAAACAGAAGCACATGAAGATGATTAGCAACAGTCACAGGCATTACCATAATCTAGACGAACTTACTCTGCTCATCAACAGGACCCTTCAAGGTGCTCTTAAGACCGTCATTTCTGACCTTGTTCTGTGTGATGAGCGAATCACAGCGTTGATTGGATGACTCGCTGCCCACCTCCAAGACTAAAGGTTAAAGATTCTGATTAGATTATATTCCAGAAAAGCGGAAATGCTACCTTCAGCTCACCAAAGTCGGCGGGATTGTAGTACTGTGGACAGCTGAAGCCTGCTGACTCAAAGCTGGGCAACATATCAGACTGTGGGCCCGCGTAGAGCACCTCACCGTGGGCCAGGACCAGGACATCATCAAAGAGCTGCATCAGGCGTGAACTGGGCTGGTGCACCACGCACACCACAATCCTGCCATGGTGGGCCAGTCGCTGCAAATAACACATGACCTGGTAGCTGGCGACGCTGTCCAGTCCGCTGGTGGGCTCATCGAAGAACATTATTGGAGGATTGGTGATCAGCTCAATGCCAATGGACAGACGCTTGTGTTCGCCACCTGAAAGGTCACGCACCAGGGTGTGCCGGCAGGAGTGCAGATTGAGCACCTCAATGATGTCGTCCATCTGGAAATTATGAAGGAATATTTATTGAATGGATTGTTTCAGATGTGCGAAGATGCTTTACTTACAATTTGTTGCTTTTGCTGCGAGGTTGTGGACGTGGGCAGTTTTAAATCAGCGGAGACTCGCAGTGTTTCCTCCGTAGTAAGCAGGGGCAGCATCACAAAGTTTTGTGCTATATAGGAGGACATCTTACGAAAGGATACCAGATCGCGTGGCTCTCCATTGAGCAGAAATTGACCAGAAACACCCTTGAGCCTGAAAGTTAACTGAATGTAATGCAATTGGATTTGGGAGTATAGAGTATTAATATACTCACTTGAAACCAGCCAGAACGTTTAGTAGCGTGGATTTGCCTGCGCCGGAGGGTCCTAGAATGGCCGTAAGACGACCCGCTCGAAAGGTGCCGCATGTGTCGTTCAATATCTGGTTTGTGCCCTTGTGGACAGTGGTCTTTAGGTGGTAGCATACCTGTCGGAAATTCAGCTCCAACGATTGCTTAGTAGCCAACATTTTTGGTTCAACGTTATCAGCCATTTTACTTTCGTTATACCAAAGACTGCGTCAGTTATCGTGACTTGCCCTCGCAATGGTTGGACCTCGACTGTATACAGCTTCGAATAAAATTGTGTTTATCAGTATACAATTTGATTATGGAGTTCAAGCTACTATCAATATTGCACTTAAATCAATAATCTAATTCGAATTTAGCTTAAGCTGGTGGCAATCTTATCGTCGTTTGTTGCAGTTGTAAGTCTGCTGCCTTTGGACTTTAAGTTGTCCAAATCGTACCCTACCGCAACCAATATATAGAGCTGATAGGTTGCAGCTGATGTGCCGTCCCTGGGATGAGTTGGTCTAACATATAGTATTGCGATTAGCAACAAGATAATGTTATTGGCATACGAAACTGTTCAGATTGCTGAAAATTAGTGATCGATGGTAAAATACTCTTTAGATGTGATCTTTTCAATTGTAGTTGAACATTCCCATACTAAAAACATCTTCATTTATTAAGAGTAAATGATCTTCGAATATTGTCAACTGCCATAACTTTGTCGAAACTGAACTAATTTTCATACGGATTTTATGAGTGTCCTTAAGATTGATTTCTGTAAATAAAGATTGTTACTGCAATCTTTACTAAAATGAACAGGATTCTGCATTTACAAAAGTATTTTTGGAAATATGAAATTATGGAAATTTGTCTCTTAATTCGATATCAAAATTGGTATATTGGAGACTAGTTTAAAGTATATATACTTTATGTGATCAGATACGCCTCCTTCCATGCGTTAAAATGATAGCTTTAGAGGTCTTAATAGCCAGTTCGTTTAGACAGAAAAGCCAATTTACAGCACTGTAATCATTTTCCTAATACATATAATCATGTACACATTTCTATATACACTCGAATTGTAGTATACAGTTGGATTTAGGTGCTGTCGCTTATCAACTTCAAGTTTTTCTGTATTATAGTTTATTATATTTCACGACACAGCTGCAAAAGTACACTAATAACAAATATTTCAAAGTCTACGATTATATGCAAAACTAGTTTTCTTGTATTCTTTGTCCCAATAGAAGCTTTGAATTTAGTCAACTTCTTAATCTTATTATTCTACATAGTAGTGTATGTATTACGCATTTGTTTGTTTTTATCACATAGTTTCCGCTGTTGTTGACTTCAACCAATTTATTATTCGGATCATGTTTCCAATTACGAGAGTCTCACATTTGATAAGTCGCGCTATTGAAAAGTGAACCCGCTCTCAGCTTTATTGTTGATCACTTTCCGCTGCAGTGCAAAACACAACTAAATTTAATGACTTTCCCTTGTGCCGGCATATAATATTTTAGATCGAACAAGTTCGAGTTGTATGTGGGGTACAAAACTTGTTGGGGTTGGGTTGGATCCAGACTCGTATGCTGTTCAGAGAAAAACCTCATGGGCAAAATGATATTTGTTATTCCAGCGAAGCCAATTAAGCTGCCTGATATGATACTGGTTATATGCTTTAGTTAGATTTGTATTTTACTTAAGAAGCTGTCTAGGTACCTTCTGATCATCCTCTCAAAGGAAAGAATTCGAATAGCAGAAGTACAAGAAGTAGTCAGTGCTCTAGATTCCTAGCTAAACTCATCGCAAGCCATGTCAAATCCTTTAAGAAAGTGTTACGACAACTTGAGATACCGAAATTTTGTGTGGCAGTGGAAGCTGTCAGGCCCATAATCCTCAAACGAAAGGGTGTTTCAAAGAAGCTCAGAAATCTGCTTAGCATAGTATTCTTCTTAGGGAGTGCCAGCCGCTATATTACTCACTGAGAAAATCTGACGAATTTGCAGACTAAGCAGAATAGAACACAAATAATAATTGCTGCTGAAGTAAAACTTGGGGAAACAATATCAGTCTTCTTCACTTTGTTTAGATATTGGAGTCTGACACACACGAAGTAAATGTGGGTCAGCAATTTCGCTTGACTATCAACAGCATAGTTATAGATATATATAGATTAATTTAAAGTTCGGATACTGAAAAATGTTTTATTGCACTTCATCATTGTCACTGATGAGTCTGAGAGCTAGTGTCAGTCTTATCGTGATTAGTTATAGCCCAAAAATAAGTATTAGAAAGATTTTCGAAAACATTGAAAACATTGAATATAACAAATTAAAAATTATTTATTCAAAATAAGTTCATCCATTTTAATATTTAAGTCTAATAAAAATATATATATTTATATATATATACACATAAAACTAAGCAATAGGTGATGGGGGTCTTTAATACGATTGTAGGAAAATACAAGGTTATTCTAAGGGATGCTCAAAAGAGGTTGTAGTATATAAATTGAATGCATATATATATACAATTGCTATGGTAGAATCTGTTCGAATCTGTCTTTGTGTTTACATTTATATGTCGGGGGTATTACATGCTGCATATAGATATGTACATATATCACGATTTCCTTATGCTAAACGCTGTTCAATTCTTTGGCACATATTTCTCTCAATTAAATGCTAAAAGAAATCATAAATATACTCGTATGTGTACATAATAAAACGAAACTATCAACTGAAAACGGAATGTGGCTTAGGATGGCCGTTCAGTTCAGTGTGATCGTCTCATCTGAATAATCTCAGTCGAAATGACATTATGTAAAATGCTAAAATGCGCAGCATTATCAGCAGGCCTAACAGAAAGAATACGGCCAATTGGTAGTTGGCATTGGCCATGTCCAAGCTCTTGAGTATGTACTTGGGTCGGGACAGATGGCAATACATCTCATTGCACTCCAGGCGCGCCCGATCGTAGCCGAAAATGGAGAGCATGGCACCATCTAGACTATATTTTAGAAACGATACGTCGAACATCCAACGCAAGTAGGTGGGCGTGTCTTTCTCCTGTAGAAAGAAGCCGCTAAACGAAAGAAACGGACAGATGAAAAATGGACCCAATATGGCACCCATATGCATGCTCAGGGCCGCGCCCACAGCCAGGCCAATGCTTTGAGCCACCAGCGCCGTCATAAACACAATTAGAAAGAACATGCCAAAACGCCAGGGTTCCAGAGGCTGGCAAGTCATCAGATATGTAGGCACTATAAACAAGGAACTACAGATAATCTGTATGGGCAGATCCGCCAGAGTAATGGCCACATAATAGGCACGCAGCGAATACCAGCGATTAAAGTGTTCTCTCGAAACAATCGGAAACTCCAAAGGAACTGCAATAAAATACACAAGTTAATCACAACGTTATTTGCCAAATAAAAACTAGACTTACACTTGACCAGAATGCCAGAGAAAGCGCAATACATGATAAACATGATGGTATAGAAGACATAACGAAAATTGTTCATCGAATTGCTGGCATCGTTGCCAATGCCATAGTATAGGAATCCAATTAGGAAGCCAATGGCCAAATGTATGCCAAATCGCATGGTGGTCAGTGAGCTGTCTCGCCAAATGAGCAGAAAGGTGCGCATTAGCAATATGCTCAGTTGGCGATAGAAGGGCGTGGCATAGATGTTCTCACGCTTGCACAGATGCGCCGGATCCAGCTCCAAGGTAGGCATCGACATTGCCGGTTTGGGCTTCTTTTTTTTCTTTGGCTTACAGCAATTATCATCCGATTTGCTGGCTACATCATCGCTGGTCATGCCGCCCATCTGACTATCCCAAATGCGCGAGGAAAGCTCATTGATGGGCGTCAGAGGCTTGAAGTTGAAGCATTGTGTGGGCAGCGGAGCAGTTGACATAACAGGCGCCGTTACCGGCGTCAGCAGACCAGCAGCCATCATTTGTTCTACAATGCGGAAGGTTACATTAAAGGATCATCTTTAATTTTGTATCATTCCTGTCTACTCACCAACTTTTTTCATGGCCGCCAGCTGAGCCACTCGCGCCGATTTGCTTTGGCGATAGTCATCATTGCGTCCATTGTCCATTAGCGCGATTAGTTTGTCTACCTGTCGCTCCTCCTCCGTATCATAGTCATGCGTAGCTATTTCCATTACTGTAGGGCACAACATAAATTACATTTTCTTGATTAAACTGCCCACAAGCACTTACAATAGTCCGCGGGATTGTAGGATTCGGGACAGTGCAGATTCAGGGCGCTTAAAAAGGGCACCAGATTGTGAGCACCGCCCGCATAAATGCATTGGCCCTCCGGCTATGGCATACAGATGATCGAACATGGAAAAGGTCAACGCGCTGGGCTGGTGTATGGTGCAGATGACATTGCGACCTTCCATGGCCAGTTTCTTGAGCAGCGTTATCAGCTGATTGCAGGTGGAGCTGTCCAGGCCACTGAAATGATTATATAGAATGAATAGTTGAGCTTGCAATATGAACTAGAACTGAAAAACAATCAATAGAGACTTTAGAACCCTATAACTCTTACATACCTGGTGGGCTCATCCAGCACGAGCACGGGCGGATTGTTAACCAGCTCGAGGGCAATGGCCAATCGCTTGCGCTGTCCACCGCTTAGTTGCCCCGTGCGTGTGTTCCGATTCTCGTACATGCCAATGGCCTTCAGGATGCTACCAACACGCTCCCGTTTCGACGCTGGCGACATGTGTGCGCCAATTTTTAGATTTGCCGCAAAATGCATGGCCTCCTTAACGCTTAGGAATGGCTGCAGTGTGGTATCCTGCGTGATGAACGCCACATTTGGCTTAAAGGCCTTCAGGTCCCGGGGTTTGCCATTGATGCGAAAATCGCCTGTATAGCCGTAAGGTCTGTAAGAGTGATACATTGTTGAGTTATTAATGTATACTTGGCTAAAACGCGGGTTAACCTTACGTATATCCTGAGAGTATGTTGAGCAGTGTGCTCTTGCCAGCACCAGAGGGTCCTGCGATGGCATTCAGCTCGCCGGAACGAAAGTAGCCTGTTAGACCCAGAAGAATGTCTTTATTTTCTAAAAAACATAAAATATAGTAAGCAAATCAGTTAAAAGATTATAATAAGGAAGCAAAATATACTAACTTTAAATATGCAAATTAAATAACAAGTAAGAATGCTGTTGTCGTGTATACCCGACTCCGAAACTTCCTGTACCCAGGTCTACAACTTCCATGCATATCTTCGCACACTTGCACATACACAACACACAAGCAACAGCGAGGCATTTTAAGTCGTCGCTGCGCTTCTTCCCCCCGCTCTGCAGTACTAAATCTTGTTTGTTGAATAACTTTCGTGTTTTTGATCCGATCGACTTGAAATTTGGGCAGTAGATTGAGAGTGACCAAGGTATTATACACGCCGAATCCCAAAGCAATATTTTAAGAATTGTTGCTGTAAAACGTTTTTATCGAATTGCGGGGGTGTGGGGGGAAAATAGATTTTTAAATTTGGTGTTCCTGAGATCGACGCGTTCATACAGACGGACAGACGGACATGGCCAAATCTAATTTTCTTTTGATACTGATCAAGCATATATATATATATATATATATATATATATATATATATATACTTTATAGGGTCGAAGATGTCTCCTTCTGCCTGTTACATACATTTGCACAGATTTTTAACCATTTTATGGGTACCGGGAGTAAAAAGTTATAAGAACTTATAAGGCTTATCTTTCGTATGTTTACATTTAGACACTTCTGGCTAACATGAGCAAAAGCAAACGAAATCGACATTAACAACATACTAAAGTGGCTGTTAAGTTTGACATGAGCATGAGAAAACAGGCCTAGTAGTTTGTCGGTATTGATGTAAATATCAATTGCTGTTGCTATAGTCGTTCCCTGCACACTTGTGCTCTATATAGTAGTTTGAGCTGATTAGAGACCCCGTTTTGCTCATTAACAGCGATCAATGTTCGCTAATCGCCTTTGCAGTGATAATGTCATAAAGAAACTTTAGTCCATTACGCGCCAGAAGCATTAGCTTTTGTTATTGCCCAGGTTTATAGCATATTGAGGGCCCATACATTGTAGTAGTTGAGAGCATGCCGGACGCTAATCTGTCGATTATCTTAGCTATTTGGCCAATTGCTAATCGGGGTAACTTTTCAAGCTAACGTCTCGAGCAGTCTCTTATCAAATCTTATCACCGACTGTTTTACGAGCAATTCCAAACAGGTGCATGACTCGTATGCCATATGCCAAGTTCTCTATATGGCCTGCTCATGCGCCAGATGTTGTGCCAATTGAATGCTACCAAAAGGCGCCCTGCTATCTGTTTATTGCACTTATAAAAGTCCAGTTGGCTAGCAGGAAACCATCAGAGCCATGACATGGCCTTGTGCTTGACATTGCATTTCGACTGGCAATACTAAAGTAAACTGATCAAAGATTAGGGGCATAACTGTCAGGCTCGTGCCTGCTGCCTGCTATCATTAGTCTAGTTAAGTTGCAGTATCTGTATATATAGTAGTGTGTACGTATGTATATAGACTTAATCTAATGAATTCAGATAACTAATCCCATTCGAAATAAACCTAGAGAGCGCTCGAAAAGCATGTAATCCCGCTTATATGTAAGTTCGGAGAACAAAGAATTTCCATATATGATAAAGTCAACTTATACCAGAATAAAGAAAATTAAATAAAGTTGTGCAAATGTATGTAAGACTCTAAAGTAGGCTTCCCCGACCATGTAAAGTTGAGCTATATAGTATTCTTAATCGAAATTAACAGCTGCAACGAACTCAGCATATATATAAGGAAATTACACCATATTTGGTATATATGTAGATTTATTCTTCTATATATTTTTCAGATTATGAATACTAAGAAATAACACAGATTACAAATACAAAGAGATTAAAGATGAACGCCTGACTTTGCAAAGTAAAAAGTTTTATATATTTTATAATATGCACGATCGGGTCAGCTCAAAGGAATACAATATGATCTAATTAGCGCTTTTTGTTTATTAACAAAAAGAAAGATAAAATAAAGTTGTTTATTTGAAATTGAAACAATTTTCCTGTCATTTCTTAGTTCTTGAGACACGCATAGGCTGACATCAATATCCGCCCATCAGACGCTTTGTACAATTTAGAATTATACATAGAACACGCTAGTATCTTAATAATTAGGAAGCACATATCGTGACTCATGTTAAAGGCCTGGTTTAAGGTCTGAAGTGCAAGTGTTAATGAAGTAAATGCTACTAATAGTAAGATCGTAAACATAAAAACAGGAAAACTCACTCAAGTGAAACAGAGATGATACGACAACAATAATAATAACAATAGCAATAATAAACATTGAGAAAACAAATGAAAGAATGAACATGCATAGTATTTAATGAAGCTTAAGTGTTGTTAATTAAAACGTTGGCGATCTTTATATTGTTTAAGATTTGTTGTCTCAGGTCAACCACTGCAGTTGGGAACTTTAGAATGCGTGTTGGATGTTGTATTATTATTATTATATCAACATTTCATTTATATATTAATAGGGTCATAAACAATTTAAATAATTATTAACAACTTATGTACATTTTAACATTTAACATTGCCGCTTTTACATGTGATGTAATCATCATAATGAGACCTACGAAAACTATGAAACTTACGCTTCAATATGCTATAGGTAGATTATCGTGCCATGTTTTGTTTTATTCATAAATTAACTGTCATGGAGCTATGAATGTTTCCTATTTATCAGTTATTGCACTCACAAAATATACATATGTTTAGTGGGAATTTCTTTTTCAAGTGCGCTGCGCTGCCCGACTAGACAAATGTGATTTATTTTTAATAGTATGAGGTTACAGATAGAATTTATGAATATATATTTATAGATTGGAAATTGATAAGCGAAAAGATAAGTTTTAGGAACCCAATGGTTCAATCTAATTGCAGCTTTTGCAAACATTCCCATAATAACTATATTGAAATATGAGTCATTAACAATTAATCGGTTAGAGGTCTTGAAACACGTGTTATGATAACTAACTGGAGCTCAGTAACTATATAATATATTAAAGCCCTAAATACCTTGTTCAAAATGCTTGGTTACTGAATCAAACTTGTTTTCCAACATGTTATAGAAATTGACAATTAGGGATTCTATTAAGATTTGTTGCGTGCATTTCAAAACTACAAAACAAGTTTCAAGTGTTCAGTTGAAGGTCGTTTTCAATACAAAAATTAATTACACATAGCACGTACAACAAACATATAATATATATATATATCTTATCGGCTCGTATGTTTTATAATATATAATGTATAAGGTAAACATAAGACTTGCTGATACATCAAAGTCGACTGTTATGCAAATGACATAACCATAAATAGTATCTTGGGGACCTCTTGACCCCATTCAACTGATCATTTAACTTTCTCACAATTTGTGCTTCTCTATATATATATATTTCTATTCTTTTGCTTTAAATTTATTTAATTAGTGATAACATGAATTGAGTATTGACCTTTGATATTGTCTAACTTGGTCACAGTTTTGATTTGCTCAATCAGCGAATAGTCAATGCATTTTTGGTCGATTCTAATTGTACAATCGTAGTACATATGTATATATGTAGTTTTAATCGTTACTCATCAGTATCACCATTTAATTTTGGTGTTTCTTTTTTTATGAGAGATTTGTGTTGGGACGTAGATAAGCCACAAAACATGTGCATAACAATTTGAGCTGAATGCTTGAGACCGAAATACTCGTACTACCTCTAATAACAATAACAAACACTATAAGGTGTAGAGAGATATGTATTCTCGGTAAATGATAATACAAATTGTATGAGTACTGATTGCAGATATTAAGAACTAAGTGTTTGCTTATGAGAAGTTTTAGAATTGACAGATTTGTTTGATCATGGTGTTAAGATATCATTATCGTGTCAGGAAATATATAATTATTTAAGCTATTAGAGATTTCCTCTATATTGTATTCTAAGATTGATTAAAAACAGTTTTTACTCCCTGTACCCATCAAATGTGTAAAAAGGGGGTATTGGATCTGTGCAAATGTATGTAACAGGCAGAAGGAGATATCTCCAACCCTATAAGGTATATATATTCTTGATCAGTATCAAAAGAGATTTCGATTTAGACATGTCTGTCCGACTGTCCGCTACTATAAGAGCTAGAGACACCAAATTTGAATGTAGGTTTCTGTATATCATATGCAGATCAAGTTTGTTTTCAATTCCTCCCCCGTTTTCCCGCAATTCGATAAAAACGTTTTATACCAACAATTTTAAAGATATAGCTTTTGGATTTGGCATGTACAATACTTTTGTTACTCTTAATCTACTGTTCAAATTTCAAGTCGATCGGATAATAAACACGGAAGTTATTGACGAAAGAAGATGTATGTGTAAGTGAACGAAGATATGATTGGAAGTTTTAGACCTGGGTACAGGGAGTTTTGTAGTCGGGTATATTCGATTAGAGCATTCTTACTTGTTTTAAATGCGACATTATATTAGTCAGCCTAGCATAGTACGGTTTCAACTGGCTATTAGATATATCATAGTGAATTCAACTCTTTTCTATAGCATTCGTTAATATTCGTTATATTTAAATATATCTAAACACCATTAACGATGGTTCAGCTCAAGCTGAACTAATTAAGTCGACAATGAATGTACATATTCAAATATATATGTATGGTTGTAAACACATTCATTTTCTACATAGGTTGCCCACTAATTCTGGGCATATTTTGTAGGTATACCAACCGAAACTTGCTACTAACCATAACTGTTATCAAAACACGCATCAAAGCGTGACTGACGCTGGGCTCGCCCAAGAGCACCCACAACGGCAGCGATGAATGCATAATTATAGCTCCCATTACAGGGAAATATGACTATAGCTACCACCCAGATACTTAGTGGAATAGTAACGAACCACCCCTGAATTTAGTTAGTTATTTGTTACATAAGTTATTCAAAGCATAAAAGTCGAATGTTTGATTTCGAATAAGTTATCAGGAAATAACTTTTTAAGCTGTTCCGAATTCTGTAAACAATTTTATTATTCAGTTCAATAGGTTGCCTCTCAAAACATTAGGCTTTTTTCTTATTATTATTTTTTATTTGCCAAGTATTCTTTTTATTACAATCTAAAAATTTTATTGGTATAAATTGCGTTGCGTAAATTGTAATTAAGTTTGTTTACCAAATTGTTGTCAGGTCGGAGTTAAAAGTTAAAAGGTTGCCTTCCATTCTAACTTTTTATAATTCAAGCAAATAGTTTTTAGTTTATGATCATATGTAAAAAAGATTTAAAAATTAAATTATAATTACAATGAAAAACGGGATACGGTAACAGGGAACAAATGTACATAGATATTTACATCAATATACCAAAGGTTAAGGAGTAATAATAGACTTAAAACGAAAGAATTCTTAATATTTACTCCCCTTATCCATAAAACGGGGGTATTAAATCAGTGCAAATGTATGTAAAAGGCAGAAGGAGACTTCTCCGACCATTTGAATTGAAAATGTAGGTTCCTGTGTACCATACGCAGGTCAAGTTTATTTTGGATCTGCGCTGTTTCCCACCACACCCCCGTTCATAAAAACGTTTTTCAGCAACAATTTTAAAGATATAGCTTTGGGATTTGGCGTGTATATTACCTTGGTCACTTTCAAGCTACTGTCCAAATTTCAAATTGTGTATGTGTAAGTGTGCGAAGATATGTTTGGAAGTTGTAGACCTGGGTACACGAAGTTTCGTAGTCGGGTATACTCGACTAGAGTATTCTTACTTGTTTTATGTAGACTAAGTACAATTATAATAATTATACTTCATTATTCTTTGATTCCGCTTACCTCTTTTAAAGAAGCCAACTCTGGTGCTATAACGCACATTATCGAATTGAATATCAATCTTTTTGATCGTTTTGTACTGCTCGTGGGGAAATATGGATCCAGCGGTGCTGGCGCTGTGATTGGTGGTGTTGTTGCTGTTGTTGGTGTTGTTGCTGTTGGCGGTTGCATTGCTGGCAGGTGAGACAGCGGGTGCTGAGCCAAGTGGCGTGCCATAGATAGAGGAGCTGTCGGAGAGGGCGGTGTTCTCCGTTTCAGCGAGAGGAGCTTCGTGAGCATTTGTTGTTGTTGGTGGTTTAATGTGCAATGTTAGATGCGGTGGTCGCTTCAAGTTCAACTTTTTAGCGGGTACAGGCGTTGTGGGACGGACTGTTGCTGTTGGTTTTGTTGTTGTTGTTGTTGCGGTTATAGGCGGATTATCACTCGTTGTTGCATTGTCCGTGTCGGAGTTGGCTTTGAAATTGTTTAGCCTAATGACGTCACCAGCAACGCCCGTCACAGTGGGCGAAACGGCGCTCGCCAAGCTCCAACTGGACATGCTGGCAAAATGTTTACAGTTCTTTTAGTTTTTGAAACCTTTCCGTTTGAACTTGCGGCCTTGGGGTGTGTGCCCAAACCATCAATTAAAATTACTCGTTAATTTAAATACTGCTTTTTAGCCGACACTTCTTTTTTTTTTGTGTCAAGTGCGAGTCAAATTTGCTTAATTTATTCTACTCCCTTAGCTCTCTTTCTCTCTGGCGAGCTTGCTTGCTGTTGTTTGCTCGTCTGCTTAGGGCGCGGCGGGGGCACATAAACAATTTGAATAAATATTTCTTGAAAAGAAAAAAGATGAAAACGAAATAATGTTTACTATGCGAGCGGATGAGTTCTGCCCATTTGTTTTTGTTTCTGTTTCTATTTTTTTTTTGGTTTCGCATTTGAAGAAAACGAAATGAGCGCGCGCTCTTATAAGCCGATTCCGTCTGTCTGCCTGTCTGTGTGGGCTGCGTTGAGAGTTCATTAGCTCTTTCGGTTACGGATTGATAGGCGCAAGGGCGCGCGGGGCAGGCGTTGTGACGAGCAAAGTACAGTGGCAGCAAATGTACAATCTAGAAAATTATAATTAATCAGGCCTGTTCCCATTTACAAATACATTGCATATCGAAACGCTTTAGATTTTGTGTTACTGCTCTCAATTAAAATATTGTTCTCATTTTTCAAAATTAATTGAAACTATTTTCGGAACACAGGAGAGCTAATAAGCTCGCTTGGAGATCAACACAAAGCAAAATTCTTAAAAATATCGATTTATTTATATTTATATTTAATATCGTTTATCGATAAGGCGAAAACTATTGTTAAAGTTCCATAATTCAAAATGATCATTGATCATTTCTGCCACTGTGAGGCGCTGTCGCTGTTGCTAATCAGAACTTGCCCCAAAACAAGTAGGCAGAAAATAAATAGCACACAAGAGAGCAGCACAAGCATATTTTTGTTGTTGTTCTACAACATTAAGACTTTTCGATTTCGTTATGTTATTTTTTGCTTTGTTCACACGTGTTGCCCAATTACGCGCTCTCTTTGTAATAAATTGACGCAATCGATCAACTTGCACTGTCCCCCCCCCCCCCACTCTCATTATTCATCTCTCGCTGCGCGGCCTCTCTTTTATTTTTAAGCTCCTGTTGCCGTATCAATTTATGCAGTGATCCCTTGCCCGACAGGTCTCAAAGTCGGTTTATATGCACTGCACTGCACTGCTTGGCGCTCTTGCGATCTGACACTCTTTGTAAACAAACCCGCTCATCGCTGCGCTCAATGCACATGCAAATGCATATAAACTTGGGCACAATAATGAATATTTATTTATATTTTAAATTTTTCGAGCGTAGTTTTTGCCTTTGTTCACGCTGTAATATAGTATATACTATATATATTTTACTTTTAAATTTTGTTTGCAACACACTCTTTGTCTCACTTTTAATTATTGTTAATTGTTTTGTTTTACTTTAGCTTTTATTTAGCTTCTTCACTTTGCACGCACTTTCGCTCTTATTCTTTTCGCGCTGTTGAGCGCCAACAGCGAGCAGCTAATTAATACATATGTATATGTGTGTGTATCTCTATCTATGTTTTGGGCCTATTCATATTCATTTGCTTTCCTCTATTCCAATTGGCAACACTACACACACATAGAAACTATAACACAAGTTCTTATAAGAACAGCCGAGTAGATTTGTATCAATTTCGAACGTGTTATTTTGTTCTTTTGCGGCTTATCACGAATTTTCAAAGTGTTGCAGTGAACGTCAATGTAAACCGCAAATACATATATATATACGTTTTTTTTTCGATTGAATGGTCAAAAGTTACTGATTAGAACCGCAGCGCGTTGTTGTTGTTGTTGCTGTAACAGTCGCTGCTGATATGACACTAACACACACACACAGACATACGTAAACAGTGGCATTCGGCAGTCGTTTACACCCGCACATAAATTACATTTTAATTATTTTGTATGAATTATTACTCGAATTTCAATGTTGCCTTTTGAATATTCGTTATATGTATTCAATGTTTAAATGGCGACGAACGATCCTCAACGACCGTTAGCATGGCACAGACTGTTTTGAAATACGAAAGACAGAAAATTATATTGCGTTTGTTGCCCATTATCCCATGCTCTCGCTCTCTCTCTCTCTCTTTTGCTTGTATGTTTGTCAGGGGCGTGCTCAGACAGCTGATAAGTCTATAGCCCCTCTCATTGGCAAACTACCAACGCCGCTGCAGTTGTTTATGAATTTATGGGACACTCAACCCCCGCTGCCCCTGCAGGGGGTGCGTTTGCATGCTGTTTTTCTTTTGGGATGATATGTGCGACGCATTTGCTTTTGTTACCCTCCAGGTCGTTTGGAGTTAGTTCTGATTCCTTTTGTGTACGTCTCTCAGCAGCAGCAATAACAAAGCAATACACAAAAACGAGTTTAACCAGTTGTGAGTTCATGAAAAACAAAAACGCAATCAGCTGTTAACTGCACACATGAGATAACAACACAGCTATTAAGAGTACATATACAAACGGATGCTTAAAACCTGCACTTAACAAGAAATAATTTGTGTACACTCTAATGGCTGTCAAATTCGAAACCGATCTCCAAATCCTAATAGCCAGAATTGATTGGCGCGGAAATTAGTTTGATGCTTATCGAATTACCGATTACTATCAAAATACTGCGACAGTTCTGCTGGAAAGTTGCTGGTCACACTTGTGCATGTTAAAGTTAACAGCTCTGCAGTTATGCTGTTAGCTATCTGTTAAATTCATTAATCAGCAAGTGCGGAGAAACTAATAATAATATTTTAAAAACTGTTATTTGCTATAAGAAAATTTCCATTTTATTGTGACATTTTGAGCGCATATTGTATTTGTTTTATATATTTAAAATAGCAAAATAATGTCAATTATCGATTGTGCTATTTAAGCTTAACAGCAGCTACACAACTATCGATTGCACTATCGATATTGTAGTGATGCGTCAAATGAAAACCTTTCATCGCCCACAGCTGTAGCCACCCCAACAAAAGTAAAGTCTGGGCACGTATTAATCGAAAAGAACAAGTCCAGCTGCAGCCGCCGACGCAAACAGAAGCAAAAAGCAGGAAGAAAAGAAAAAGTGCGCAAACAAAGCAAGATACGGTGAACTTTTGTATTTTTATAACACGACGACACACAAACTAAACAGCAAGATGACTGATTTGCGCAACGACATCGACAGCGATTTGGATCAGAACTATTCGCTTAACAGCAATGTGGATCCAAAGAACATGCAGGAGTTGACAATTTACGTGAGTAGAGCAAAAACTAAAAGTAAATATTTAGCACCAAAATACAACAACAACGCCCGCCCTTCTGTGTGTGTGTGTTATCAGGTACAAAATCTATTGCAGAACGTTCAGGATAAATTTCAAACGATGTCGGATCAAATAATTACACGCATCGATGATATGGGGAATCGCATTGATGATCTGGAGAAGAGCATTGCTGATCTTATGAATCAGGCGGGCGTCGAGGGGCCGGGACCCGAAAAATGAGCATCGCTTCCGGTTGCCAGGAGGATATAGCGCCAATGTAAAGTGCGTGCATCCAGAGATATCAGTGCAAGTGCCACGCCCACAATCAAGGCAGCAGCACCCTAACATAATATGCATATACATCGAACACCCACACACACACACACACACTATGCTACACAATTGCAATTCCAAAATCACATTCATAATTATCACAAATCCCAGCACCACATGCAATTGCTCTCAAACTGTACACTCTTGACCACATTTTGCTCATTTATTGCATAGTTTTAAGTTGTCAACAAAAATATTAATTTAAGTGCATTTTAAAAGAAAACAACATTGTTTTGAGCAAGGCAATAATTTTGAATTTTTGCCCGTTAGGTTTTTATTATAATTATTAAAAGAAAATTTGAGAATTGTACACAGCATGTCAAACTGTAGTTACGGATTTTTATGAACGCTTCGATTCAACAACGGTTACCAGGCGACGGCTGCCACCAGCTGCCCCAGCGGTTGCCATGTTTCTGCCACCGCTTCGGCCACGGCGTGGGCGTTGCTTCCTGAACGCCGCCTGCAACGGGTTGGGGGAGGGTAGGGTTTCCACTTGATTAGTCTTGTTTAGCATAAATGTTATGGATTGATTATTGTTTATTTGGTCTAAATAATGTGGCGTGTGTATCCAAGCGGGGCTATGCAAATGAGTAGCGAGTTCTAGTTCTAGTTTTGGGGCACATGAAATTGCTTTTGCAATCTTACATGTGTGGCTGCCACGGCCTTAAACGGATGCTTGACGCTCTGCCGCACGGGTTTGAGCGGTGTCATTGCTCCTGCTGCATTGGCCGACTCCTTGCCACGAGACTTGGCGCCAAACACATTCTCGCGTGCTGCCGGGGAAGTCTCCTGCTCGCCTTCATCATCCGAGGCGCTGCCAGTGGCTTCTTCCTCCTCCTCCTCCTCATCCTCGGCGCTTTGTTCGGTTTCCTAAAGTTGCAGTTGCCATATATTTTTAAATGTGGTATAAAGAGCTGCAAAAATATCGATATTTTCGATTGCTTTTCCGCACACCATCGATAACTATTGTACTTTACGAACCCATCGATATTATCGATAGAACACATCGATTGTTTTGCAGCTCTATTAGGAACTAGCACTTACCCCATCCTCCTCATCTTCCTCATCCGCCTCACTTTCATCATCTTCGCTCTGTTCGGGCTTGCTGGAACGCCCTATGCCCCCGCCCGTCAGATTCTTGGTGCTTCTCGATAACTTTTGGTGCCGCTTAAGCGGACTTTTCAAATGCTCACGATCCAGGCTATCCATGGACTGTGAGCGCAGTCCCTTCTTTAGCGTCGCCTTGCGAGTTGCTGGATCTTCTTTGGTTTTCATGAGTTTCTGAAACTCTAGAAAATCGTCGCGTTCATCGATGCAGCAGACATCATAGTAGCTGGCGCTGAGCACCTCCAGCGCTTTGGTGTGTTGTTTCATGGAGATTAGTATGAAATCGCTAAGAATTTGCTTAACATCGCGTAATTTGCGCTGCTCAAAGTTGCCTATAATCTCATCGATTTCCTTGTTGGTGCGCTGCACCTCCATTTTGGCCTTGAACAGCTCCGAATCAGCGGCGCTCTAAGGGATACAAAACTGAAGATGGTCAGAACAGTTTGGGAGTTGCGGAAATTCATTGAATTTGCGCGTAGGATTAAGGATTATTTGCATAATCTCTACAACCTACATTATTGGCTGCAAACTTGGATTTGAGCTCCAGCATTTGCCGCTGGCTGAGCACCTCCTTGTCCCGCGCAATGACAGCCAGGCGGAGATTATCCCGCGTAGATTTGCACAGCTGCTCAAAGTGCGCCAGCTCGTTGACAATCTAATCGAATAAAGGATTTAGATGAGCATTATTAGGAGTATAGACTGTCTCACCTTCAGCTCCAGTCTGTGAACATTGATGTCCATGTAGTCGCCAGTTAGGGTCACTGCATTGGTAAAGCTCTTGAGTCCATTGCAGAGACTCTCATTGATTTCCTCGTCATCTGCATAGTTCTTGATATTCTTGGCCAGTTCATCGTGTGCATCGCGGTATCTGGCAGGCACATTAGTATAATAATCACAATAATCATAATATTTATCAGCTTACTTGGCCATTTTGCGTGTCAATAACGAAAATGCCGAGCACATTTCCATTAAATGGCGCTCGGTGAGATTTATGCGCTCGTTAATGACCTTAATGCGATCATCTTTGGTGTTTAAGAAGGATAGTTTACCACGACGAAACATGTTTAAATTATTAATTTTTATTTCTAGCTGACACTTGTACTTTTCATAAACTAAATCTGAGAACTACATCAAAACAAAACTGTTGCTAAGGACAACACAGGGTTGCTTTATGTTGTTTATATCGTTACTTATATTCTCGCACAACATAAACATAGTTTTTTGATGCTTAACAATTTCTGTAAAGCTGCAATTTTTGAAACCAAAGATGTTACCGTAAGCTTCTTAAAGCTGCACAGCATCAAGTCAAATTTGAATTCGATATTTTGCTACAATCGATATTCAAGGTATCGAATTCGTCAAAGTAGTGTTACGCCACGGCCAACAGAGGACGCCACTAGCAGCTGAAGTCGTTTGTTAATAGATGGCGCCATAAATGTTGGCGCCTCAAATTAAAATTTTCAATATGGAAAGTTTGAAATACATTTTTTGTTGGTATAAGTGCTTTTAATGGATCCTCAAAAATTATACCCAAACTGAACAGTGTCAGGGTCAAGAGCATGTTATTCGTGCTTGTTGTGCGTGGGCGGCAGACATGAGCTATGAAATTTCTTCTATATTTAACCACAAGATCCATGACAAATGTTGCTCATCTCTACAGCGAGAGAAAGAGTGATTGAACCATTAAGAGAGAATCATTAACAATCGTGCGAGCGAGAGACAGACAGAAAGAGATGCAATATACATAATTAAATCGAACTGATTCAATATTGAATCGGTCTGATTCAATATCATTTACGGCTGACCTTGATGCCGTTTCTTTGGAATTAAAGCATCTGCAACTTGAACAACCGCAAGAATGTTGTTTTCACAATGTGTAAAATACCCCGCCAAAAGCAGCACCAAACAAAAATGGTAATTAATTTTAAAATTTTAAATGCTTTTCGCACTTAAGGCAATGCACAGCCGAACCGGTACAAAACCAACAACAAACCAAACACAATAAAGCACAGTAAAGTGCAGTTAAATGAGAATCCGGTTGGCTACGATGTAAAAGTACACATGTACACACACATACATACATTCTTATGTGTGTGTGTGTCCATAAGTATTACCAGAATGAAATGTGAAGAGTCCGCGATTGTGATCCCAACAATAAAACAGATGGCTTGGGGCCAGGGACTGGAGCTGGGCTTTTGTTATACCCTGTACACTAGTTGAAATGGGTATATTATTAAGATTTGTGTACAATTTACCAACTACTAAGTAAATGGTTACAAAATTAAGTTTATTTTTAAATTTACAAAAATATCTGTATTTTAAAGGAGTTTTTAAGGTTATATTCTTTTTATCTTTCACTCATTGTTATGTTTTTAAGGAGATTTTATTAAAATCCTGTAGTATTTGAGCAAACATATGTATAAGTTATTTGATTGAATGAGCATTAATATTTTTGTAGATTTTAATTAATAAAGAGTTTTGCTATGTAGGGAGGTCCCTAGGACTTTTCAATTTGTGCTTCTCATCAAATCAAAAAAGAAACATTAAGAAAGAAAATTCATGAAACTTCACGGTCTAAATCCAGTCTATAATATCTCAAGATAGTGAATGTTGAGGTTAGAATCTCAGCAGCTGATGAACAATTATTTTTAGGTTAACTTCAAGTCGAGCAATTAACTGTTACATTGTACTAGATTGCTGTTGTTGTTGCTGCTGCTATGCTTCATTGACACACTGTTAACGTAGCTTGGCGCGCGTTCCTCGTCGTTTTTGGCCGATCTGCTTTGAATTTCGAATGAGTTTACCTTAAACTGTTGGTCAAGGGATAGATAGTTTTTGGGCTGTGGAGGGGAGTGGTGTCCATGCCAACTGCAACTGCGACGTTCACTTTTTTTTTGTAAAAGGCCCTGACGCATTTGACGTGCCATTGCATGCGTCGATATTCTTTAAGCGTTCCAATTCTAGATCTCTCTCTCTCTCTTCGCTGTCTGTCTGTCTGTCGCTCTTTGCTTGTTCTTTGTGTGTGTTGAGCTGCGTGCCTTGGTATAAATTACGCCAAATTTGTACGCAACGGTTAGTCCGAAATTTCACACAAAAGCCAACGGACGCAAGTCTCGAAACGATCGCGCGTACCAACAACAACAAAAAGCAACAACACCAATAATAACCGTAAAATAAAATACATATATTTAATAAAAAAAAACATATGCGAATTTCGTGTATGTCTGTATGTGTGTGTGTGCGTTATGTGCTATTTCCGTTTGATGTTTATAAACAATAATTAAACGTTTGTTAAGTCTATAAAGAAATTGAATACCCAAAAAAATATAAATATAATAATAGCTTGGGTTTTGTTAATTTTTTCGCAAAGAAAACGTGAAATTTATGTGTGCAAAATTATTACCTTTAAATAGACATTAAAACAATGTTTATAATAACGGAAGAGCGCGTGTGTGTGCTATAAACAGCTATAAACTATAAATTTGTTGAAATATCATACTTATGTTGGTTCGCATCAAATATAAACCCCACTGGAGTGTTTAGGCTCAGATAAAATTACAACAATAGAAATATATATATACATACATATATAATATATACAAAATATTCACAAAGATCTTAGGTTAAAACTCGCGCTATATTATTAATAGTACGACATTAATTAAAAGATGTTTTCCATTGTTTAACTGTTCTATAACCGGTTTATTCAACCTTTGTACTTTTGATCGTGCTTTTATGTATCTCAATTAAACGTGACTAGCTTTGTTTAGTAAATTACTAAGAATTGATCATTGATCATCATTATTGTATATGGTAGTACTCTCGATAAGTCTACTTATCTGCTGATGATCATTTACATTCACAGTAAATGTATTATGAAACTACTTATGAAATAACGATGATATCTTAACTCAAAGTTCGCAAGGACTATATGAAAGTTATAGAGAAGTTGTAGGTATTAATTCTCTGAAGAAGAAACGTTGGGAATTGATCATAAGCAATTTAATTCTATCGAGACTGTAGGAATTATAATAAGAAAGAAAGAATAATATGAAATATGAATTGTAGGAGCTTAAAAATAACTTCAAGTTCGCATTGATATAACTTTATACCTTTATAACAAGAATTGAAATAAAGAGATCTGTCAGTTGAGATCTGAAGATCCAGGTGAGTTTGCTAGTAAAAAAATAAAAAAAGAAAAAAAATATAATAAAATATAAAAAATAATACAAAAAATAAGTAAAAAAATAAAAAGTATAATAAAATATAAAAAATATAAAAAAATATTAAAAATATATAATAAAAACAAAAAAATATAATAAAATAAAAAAATATAAAAAATATATATTTTTAATTTGTTTTTATAGTTTTTTTTTTTATTATTTTTATATTTTTTTTTTTATATTTTATTATATTAAAAATTTTTTTTTTTATTTTTTATTTTTTTACTAGCAGACTTATTGATCTTCAGATCTTAACTGACAGATCTCTTCATTCAGACAGATCCTTAGAACAATAAACAAATATAATAAATATAATTTTATAATTACAACTAATAATAACAGGAGGGTGAGCGAATATATAGTTATGAAGAAAAGTTTTCATTGCTTCATTCATTAAAAGAATCTCAGAATATCTATACAAATCTAATAGATCAGTTCACCCAAGGAAACTTACACTTTTCATCATTGTGTATTCACACGCTTAATCAAAATGTGTGAGGAATTCAAATAACAAATTAATTTGTTTATAAAATTCAAAAAACTCAAAAGAAACTGTGACCCTGAACTCGCAAGTCAGTCAAGCAGCGACAAGTGATTATTTTGCCATCAACAAATTGACATAATTCCTCGCTGACAGAATTGAGGCTAACACTCAAAACCAAAGGCAACAACTAAACAAAAACAACAACAACAAAAACAACAACAAAAAGCAGCGTATAAAACGTGCAGCTAACGAAGCATAAACGACAATTGATTAACCCGCAAATGAGTATAGCAAAAAGGGGCACATGCAACAGTAACAAATATATACACACATACATATATACTATAAATACAACAACAAAAATATTGCGCATTCGCCGCGTAGGCCGCTGCTAATTCCCTTACACTAATGGCCATAAAAACAAGTACAGTCGAGTGCTATACACAATTCCCACAGCAATTGCTGAATATTATTTATACTATGCATAATATGCCCAGTACTCAAAGACGCCAGGGTTGATATCAATGCTGAGATCTTGAACTTTTGAAGCTCAAAGACGATTACTTTTTAGACTGGAATCACAAGTTTATATACAAACTTATACTCTTTATAAGAACGCTGATTTAAATAAAGAGATCTGTCAGATCAATCTCATAATAATAACAAAAAAAATGTTTATATTTATTATCAAAACTACTAAGCTGCTTTAAAAGTGTGCTTAGTAATAAATTGTTCATAAAAAACCAAGCAGTCAGCGGTTTATTACGTTGTTTATATAACATAAAGTTCACTTTTTTGAGCGTTCACTGTATATCATAAAAAGAGTACTAGAAAAATCAGTGTGCTTAGAGCTGAAAGTACACAAATAGGCCACTTTACATATGTTCACGCCAAAGTCAATAGCTATAATAGTATTCAAACATATTAAACTCGATTTCAATAGCTCATATGCCTGTTAGCTGATCCCTCTGTCAATATTTAGCACGTAGTTTATCCACAAGATAAATATTAACCCTTCACTGAACAAGATTTGCAATCAGTGAACCATTTTTCAATCAAAAGTTGAAGATATAGATACTAGAAATATTTTCAACTAAGTGCTGCCAACTTGTCATTAAGGTGCTGCCAACTTATTGACATGACGTTGCCACACTTTAAGCACTTAGCTGAGAAGAGAATGAGTAAATAATACTCAATTTAGCTTTGATAATGAGTGGGTATCTCATAGTCTTTATATTGCTTTGTCTATTCTAATTCTACGTGTTTTAGTTGATGATTTATTTTAGTGACTAATTCTTGCGTTGTCATTTAGTTATATGAATATCACTCACGGCTCAACTAATTGAGTGTGAGTGAGCTGTGAGTGTGAGTGTGAGTCGTTGTTGTATTTTTATTTTCTACATTCTCACAGTCTCCGAGGTGAGACCCCAACCGAATCGCTCAATCTGTCGCTCAGTTTACTCACTGATTATATACGTTTCTCATTCGTTCGCTGTTTATTTGCCGTTTCCTCGACGCATTTAAGCGCATTTGACTATTGTTTGTCTTTCGAAACAGAACAGAATCGGAAACCGGTGCCAGAACAAAAGCCCATCCAATCAAACGAACTGCCGCAAGTGTGTTTTTTAAATAAACATTGAAAACTAAATAAATATCGAGCAAAGTGTGTGAAAGATGAAGCTGCTGTGTAGTGTTCTACTGATCGCGTTCGCTGTGAGCGGCGTTTTAACGTTGCCAGGTAAGTTCGAAACAAAACACCTGTAATCTATAGTAACTACATAACCTAGAAGTCAAAGGCAGCAAAACGGGTTTAAAGTCGCACAAAATAGAAATCATTTCCTTGTGCTAATGATCATTACAGTGTTTGGAGCTGATAATGTTGTTGCCGGCAACCTTTTTGAACCGGCGACTGTCATTTGCATCAACAATGCAAATTGATAAAGCACCGTTTCTAGAAAATTGTACATTGTGTTTATAATTTGTGCGGCATAATGATGCTCGCTTCTGATAACAACGGGACGGGCGCACTCTTCACAATCAGCAAGCTGCAAAATGCATCCTGCAGATACAAGATACGAGATACAAGCAGCGACAGAATCAGAGTCAGTAGCAGAAGCAGAAGCAGTTGCCTCATCATTGCTGCTGCCTTTGGCTGCCACTTGAATGCATAAATTGCAGCAGCTGAAGTTGAAGACGGTGAATTGCTGGGGCAAAGGGAAGCTGGGGGTCACGGGGGCAGCTGTAGCAGCTGCCACTGCCACTTGAAGTTGTCAAATTTGCAGCAGTCAAATCATTTGCCAGCGAAATATGCAAATTTTATGCATAATTCCGTTGGACAAACGATTTTTTTTTGTATTTTTTTTGTTTAGTTTCCTGTTACGTTCTTATTGAAATTGTTGTTTAAACGTTGCTTTAACATTTTGGCATGAGTCAATTAGGTTGATAGAAAGAGCAGCGGAGAGTGACAGTTTTTTAAAAACATAATATTCAGAAATCCCCACACTGCGGTCAATGGTCATTTGTTGATTAAAGTTCGCTCTGTGGCTGTAGATTAGAATATAAAAGTTGAAAGCATTTATTTTATATATTAATACAATGCTATAGGTAAAACTATAAATTAACAATAAGAGTTAGTCATGATTGTAACTAAAGCCCACTTAATTATATTTAAAAGTGTTTAAACTGTTAGATTTCTTATATTGTTGCTTTAAGATTGCTTATTTATTTTATTATGTACTTCCAATTTGGATATTTATTCTTAATAATAACAGATAAGTTTTGTATTAAATTTTTAAGAGTGGATTTCTGCTAGGGATATATTGCTTCGGTTCACTCCGAAGATAACACTGATTAACACTAACTTTCTTTCTGTTTCATATCTGTTACCTAAAACGATTATTTCAAAACCCTTTTTAAGAAACTTAAAAATACTGTTCTTGATTACTTTTAAAAAAAAAGATATTTTATAGAAATAAATATCTTTGGAGTCGGCCTTTGTACTAGCTTGTAGTACTTTAATTTGTATGCTTATTATTGTATAATATATTTAAATTAATATATAAAATAAACACACGCTTTTCAAGCGAAAATTGTTTTGGGGGCGCTTTTTAGGAATGAAACGAAAACTGCCTCAAATTGCTTGATTTCTTAAAAAACCTTAGATTTCCAGTTGAATTTCGAACATGAAAAACCTTTCTTAAATATATTATTTATGAGCTGAAAGCAAGCTCGTAAAATATTTAAATTGCAGAGTAGAAGATTACTTCTTGCTTGGGCAAACATTCATCAGTTTAATGAACCCACTTCTGGTGAATTGCAATTTCTTTTATTTAAATTCTTTTTATTTCTTGGCCTGATTTCTGTTTTGTTGCAATTTGTCCACTGCAATTGTTCTCAAGTGCGCCAGAGAAATTCTTAAGCAATTTCTTCTCAGTTCCTTATTTTTTTTTTTTTGACAACATTTATGGCATTTTATTTTATGAGCACCGCTCGCTGTCAGCCAGGGCCAACGAAATTGGGTTAATTGTGGTCATAATTCGTGTTTAAGGCCTTTCCACGGAATGAATATGTGCTGCACTCTATATAAATATACTATAATATATAGTATAAGAGGGGGGAAACTGTACAAATTGCAACTGCATGTTGGCCAAATTGCAGTTGAATTCATATAAATCATTTTTTTTTATACTTGACTGCGGCTTTGAATAGTAGAATAAATAGCTCTATAATGTTATTATGAAATATTAGTTTTCATTGTTGTTAAAACATTTCATGCTGTTTATTTGCATTTGACGCAATTTGTTTAATTTAGTCACATATATTTATTTATGCCAATTGGCGTTAATTTTGGTCACCGAAAACGTTTTTAAATTATTTTATGAATTGCAACTAATTAGCTTGGGCTTTTTGCTTTGAATTTAGTGCATATACTAGTATTTGTGGCAGGGGTGGATAAATTATAGTATTGTTATTATTTTTAGTAATTGCATCAGAGATTTATTATATTTGCCCAAACGCTATTGTGGATAAATACAAAAGCAAGGCAAATACAAACGGAAACCATAAACTAGACTATTTTATAGTACAAAACAATTTATAAATATCACAATTGAAAAGAAAAATACTTATTAAATATTATAGATCTTTAAAAAGTAAAATACTTTTTAAAAACTATACGAATAACAGAATATGACAACATTTAAGGTATTTTAACATATAAAACAATTTATAAATATAACAATTGAAAAGAAAAATACTTATTAAATATTATAGCATCTTTAAAAAGTATAATACTTTTTAGATACTATACTATTAATAGAACTTGGCAGTCTTTAAGGTATTTAAACATATTTTTCTAACATCATCAAATAGTTTATGTCATATTTAAACTCCAGAAAGTAATTAAACTTCAATTAATTGCACCATTCTTTAAAAAGTATAATACTTTTTAGATACTATACTATACTATAGAATATGACAGCCTTTTAGGTATTTTAACATATTTTTCTAACATCATCAAATAGTTTATGCCATATTTAAATTCCAGAAAGTAATTAAACGTCAATTAATTGCGCCATTCTTTTAAAAGTATAATACTTTTTAAATACTATACTAAACTAATGAATATGACAGCCTTTAAGGTATCTTAACATATAAAACAATTTATAAATATAACAATTGAACAGAAAAATACTTATTAAATATAATACATCTTTAAATAGTATAATACTTTTTAGATACTATGCAAATAATAGATTATGACAGCCTTTAAGGTATTTTAACATATTTTTCTAACATCAACAAATGGTTTATGCCATACTTAAATTCCGGCAAGTAATTAAACGTCAATTAATTCCATTTACAAGCTGAATAAACAATTGAAAATAGCTTTAAATCATTTAATCCTCAACAAGGCATAAATGTTGAAATGTGTCAGGTAAATTGATGTTGATTAGCAAACTATTTCTATGTAAATTTTTGTGGCTCTTGTTTCCTTGCACTTTGCTCAATTTGTGTTAAAGTTGCCTTTAAAAACTTAAATTCCAAATGGCAATTAATAAACATTGACAAATGAAATGTGTTTTTCTTGAATTCCACTTTACACTTGGCTTTCCACTAACAACTATTTATTTAATAATGTCACTTTTATTTTTGTTTTTGTTCAATTTAAGTTGAGAGCGCATTTGTCGCTGCTCATTTGCATTGCATACATTTATGTATGAGAAAGTTCTGGGACATTAAGCCGCTTCAAATTAAAAAAAAACAAACCATTTGAACCTTTGGTTCAGTTTTTTAAATATTTATTTTTCGACACACAAATAAGTTATTCAATTGAATAATGTATGGGGACAGAAAGTGCAAATAAAATGCCATACAAGTTTTATACGACTTTGTTGCTAATAGTGTTATTTTTACTATTGTTGCAGTTGTTTTTTAGCCAGCATTGAAATGATTAATCATATTCCGTAAATACATGTGTTTATACTGAGTGTTGATTTAATGGTTCCCAACGAAATATAATAGATGTAATATAACTTGTTGTTTACCTTTTCTGCCGTTTCTAGTCTCGTCTGGTTAATGTGAATGGATATTAGTATGGTTTTGCACGTCTGGAACAAATTAATGTAAATATTGATTGGACTGTGTCAAAAACAATACGAACTATAACTTAAATATTTGGAAAATGGGCGGAACTGGGGTTATTCAAAGATTTATAGTTTTAAAGCTCATAGATTTGTCCCAGATGCAAAAATTAATATAACTAAAATTCTTGGAATAGGCTTTATATATATATTATATCTTTTATAGCAAAGTTGAGTCTTTGCTTAGTATCCTATAGAGTTTTATTTTGTTATGAAGAAAAAACTTATAGAATTTAAGGTTAATTAAGGCATAAGACTAGAAGAATAAAGAAAGACAATAGGAATGAAATCTCCAACCCGGTGGGGGAAGTTTTAGTAGCCAGTCCGGCAAGCTGTGCCCCAACTCACAGCGAGTTTGGTTAGAGATTACATTAAGGAGGGAAGGACCTAGAAAGGGAAGGGATGGGAAAGAATGTCATAGTTGTAGAGTAGGAAATAGGAAATAGTTTGAAATGTACAGTTAGTTTAAGCTGTCAAGAAGATAGTTATAAGTTAAATAAATATGCAAAATTCTAACATTAAAAAAAATAAAAATTTATTTAAAAAATAATAGATTTTTTTTTTGCCAATTTCCACTGCAATTTTTTTTTAAACTTTCTATCTTTCAATAACCCTTATTGATACAAATAGCTTATGCTGTCAAACAGGTACTTTGCTAGTGCACAATTTAAAAAAATATGAAAAAATTAAACAAAAAAATATTTCATTTTCAAAAATAATATATTTTTGGCCAACCTACTGCACCTACTGCATTTTTGGTGAACTTTCACCTTTCAATAACCATTATTGGCTAAGCTGCTGCTGATTGCAGCAATTTTAAAGGTCTGTTTGTATTTGAAAGCTATTTGCTGAACGCCAAGCAAAATTAATAAACAATTTGGCTAACTGATTGCTTTATCAGTGGCAATTTCCGGCCATAACGTTGACCACATACGACAATTGTCAGCTGTCACGAAAGGCTCTAATCAGCCCTGCACCCCAGCTCCCCCCACTCCTAAAGTGATGACTCACAAAATGAGGGTGCAATGTTTAAGGCCAGAATAAACGTAAATTGTTAACTGTTTGCCCCGCAACTCTCTCTGTCTGTGATTGAAAGCTGCACAGCCACTTAGACCGGTTCAATGTCACGTAATCGCTGCAGGGCCTACTCAGAGAGGGAGAGAGTGAGGGAGGGGGTGCTCAACAGCCGGCTCTTTATGTTAATTTATGTGCTGGCAAAATGTGCAAGCGCCTAATGCTCAGCCACGCATGGCGCAAACCCCAAAATCAGAAATAAATTACGGGGACGAATGCCCGGAGAGCTGACGCAGTTGCTCCTACTCAGCAGCAGCATTACGGGAATGTTGGATGGCAAATAATTGTGTATTATAATGAAAATGCCGAGTATTACTCAAATAGTCAGCTGGCTGGCAGGCAGTGCAATGTCAACGCGTGCAGAATTAAGCGATTGCCAAGGGATGGGGGCTGAGGGATGGGAGTTGTCAGAGGGGCAGTTGGACTGGCAAGGAGCCAGTGCCTTCATTCAGTGCTGTAAATTTAATGAGATTCCTGTCAAATTAATTTCCGGTTATGATTAGATTTTCGTTAATGGCAATTTGCGGTTTTTGCTGCCAACCAAAAATACTATGTGGGTATCTGCAACTCTCTCTCTCTCTCTGTCTATATCTCTATAGATATATATATATCTATTTGTCTGGCTGCTGTCACATTGCATTTGCATTTTACAAAGTGTGCACCGCAATTATCAGCGCAGTGCAGCAACAAATTGCCAGCAAATCATGCGATTCCATAATCCTCAAGCTCCTCCTCCTTTCTCATCATCCTTGGCATCCTTTGCATTTCACATTGATTAACATTAAGTAGTTTAGTAATCATAAATCATGCCTGAAAACCAACCTCAAAAACCCTACCCCCCCAAAATGTCCTGGCATTTATGAAATTTGCATTGCTTGCAATTCAAGGACTGGCTTTTGATAAGTTCCCAGGCTGTGGCAACATTCAAGGATTTGCCACATTGGCATGTTGCCTGAGTTGGCATTTTGTCCTTGCCCGTCTTGTGTCCTGCATGTAATTGAAGGCCTTGTCCTGCTGTCAGGCTAATAACTAAACTCTCTACCAGTATTTAGTTATGCTCCAATTTTAAATATTCTAATTTATGTGTGTGCTGGTTACTAATTTTGCTACGCTCTTCTATAAAATACAACTGAGACAATTTCAGCACCTATCTTATGTCTTTTTTTTCACAGAAAAAAGCATTCAAATTTAAAATTTAACAAAAATTAATGCTGCCTTTGGAAACATTTAAAAAATGTTATATTTACTGAATTTCAGACTTTTTTTTATACATTTAAAACTAAATTTGACCTTAAAGAAAATAAAGTTTATAAGCATTTTTAAGGATAGTTAGTTTTTTGTGAACTTTAAAAAAATATATATTTATATATAAATCACTTTTCAAATTAATTGAAAAGGCTATCATTTTGTATAGATGTTCTTAAAAAGAATTCTGATAAAAACTGCATTTAAAGAAAGTTTAGTATTTTGTAATCTTTAAAAATATATATATTTCTTTATAAATCACATTTCAAATACCTTAAAAAGCTCTAATTTATGTTTAAATAATATGTTAAATGAAAGTTAGTTTTTGTAAACTATAAAAATAAATATTGTATAATATAAATCTATATTTAAAGATTTGTTAAAAGAGTATTAATCACATTATTTTGTTAATTTTAAATATACATATATATATTTTTATATTAATCACATTTCAAAATACTTTAAAAAGCTATTAATTTTATATTTAAATAAATGTTGCTAAAAACTGTATTAAAGTTAGTAAAGAAAGTTTAGGTTTTTGTAATCTTAAAAGACATATATATTTTTATATAAATCACATTTCAAACTAGTTTAAAAAGCTATCTTTTGTATAGATGTTTTTAAAACAAATTTGCTAAAATAAGTATTAAAGTTAGTAAGGAAAGTTTAGTTTTAAAAAAAATATATATTTTTATAATAATCACATATCAAATTGCTTTAAAAAGCTATCATTTTATGTTTAAATAAATGTTGCCAAAAACCGTACTTAAAGTTAGTAAAGAAAGTTAGTTTTTTGCAAACTTTAAAAATATATTTATATATTTTTATATAAATCACTTTCCAAATTAAAAAGCTATAATTTTATATACATATTTTTACAAAATTGTTGCCAAGAACTGTAATCACAATTTGTGGCCCCAAAACGGCAAGTGAAAGCTGATATTGAATTCATTTGTGTCCAGAATTGATTAACAATTGCTGCACCTGTGGCAGGCAACACGAATCAGCCAATTTCAGAATTGAAAATATTTTAAAAATCTCAGCACGCGCCGACTGTTGAAAAAGAGAATAAGAGTCTTAGGGGCGTAATGAAGGCTCCAAGTTGGATCTGTTGGCTGGCAAACAATGGGCCGCAAAAAGCCTAAAATTAAACAAAAATGTACATTTTGCTGTTGCAGAATAATTTGCTGCATGTGGCGATTGACGATGACGACAAATCATGGCACCAAGTTTTTGGGCGTTGATGTGGGTTGCTGAGTGAAAGGGCAGGGATTGAAGAGCCGGTAGCAGGGAGCGGGGATACGGGAGCTGGAAGCAGGGATCCGGGAGCTGGGACCCGTGTCCGGGACCAAACAATCAAAATCAAATTCAGACGGAAAAAAACTCATTTTAAACGCGACAAACGTAACGTTCAATCTTCCAGAACATTGCGTACGTGACACGATTGTCACATTTGGCAACAACGGCAACAAACACAACAACAAACACAACAACAAACAACAACAACAGCAACAGCAAACAACCTTTGCAATGGGGGTTACAAGGGGGCAAGGTTTTTATTTAGGCATTTTGTTTTGTTTTGTTGATTTCGCGCTGTTTTGCCAAAATGCAAATGAAGTGGCTGGGGAATGAATGAACGATTGAATGAATCAATGAATGAATGAATGAATGAACGAATGATTGAATGAGAAGTGAAAAATGAAGGCAGCACACAGACTTGATGGAGCAGCACAGGGTAGGGAGGAGGGGTAGTAAAGTGCCAGCCACCTGACCCGGCGACCCAAAAAATTAATTGAATTAACTTTTATTATCTTATTTATATTTTGGCCTAGCCGTAATTTTTATATTTTTGGCCACAATTTCCTCACGTTTTTATTAAGTTAAGGTGAAATGAGGAAAATGGGCTATATTTATTTACTCAAGCTGATCAAATAGAGTTTTTAAGGGTAATAGAAAGCTGAGTAGGATTGTGTATTATTCAGAGAATTTTATTGATAACCCTTGTTACGTTTAATAGCTAAAAGTGTCGCTCTTTATGAATAAATAAACGGCGTGTATTATTCTGAGAATGTTATTGATAATCCTTATAAGTTCTTCGAGCTAAAAATGTCACTCTAAATAAATAAATAAACAGAGAGTTTATTTGAACAACTTTTCACTGTTGAATTGTTCAATCTAAATGATGAAAGTAAAGGAATTTACGAGTTGCAATTATAAAAGAATTATTCTGAATGAAATTCGGCTACAAGTTCAAGGCTTTCTAACAAATAGTTATTTGTTCTCCGTTCTTTCATGAACTCTATATTGAGTCTTAACTTCTATATTCAATTTGTATAGTCTTATAAAGTATTCCTCAAACTTCGTGCTTATCTTCATCTAAGCACAATCTACCTTAAGGCTTATCCTTTCACATATCCTTGCCCATATTTAAAGTTCCCCCTTTTGTGCAAGAAATTGTTTTAGGTTAACCACAACAACGACAACCCGACAACATTCAATGTCCACCTTAGCAACAACACACACATTTCAATTACATACAATCCTTTGTTGGCCCAAAGGAACGCCCACACTGGTAGGGTGAGCAGGGGGAGGAGAGGGCCAGTTCTCAAACGACGCCTACGCTGCCAGCTGACAAACTGACAAACTCAATTGTATGCAATTTGGGTTAAAATGATTTCAAATCAGTTGAAAAGCAATGAGCGAGCCTGGAGAGGCTGTCGAAGCGCCGCAGCTGTAACTGAAGGCGGGGAGGGGCGTGGGCGTGGGCGTGGGTTGAAGTCCTGCAACGGCAGAGAGTTGTCCTACCGAGACGCCAGTTAGTTAGATGACCGGCAAGTGCGGACTTGTGTCACGTTCAAGATCTCTAAACAGGGGGAAAATTAGTTTGATGCCCAAACACACACACACACACAAATACACACACACATTTGATGCAGTGACAGGTAGCTCTGTGTGTGTGGAGAGAACACTGGCAAATGTCAACAGCATTTGAGCCGAAAGTGAAACTCAAGCCACCCAAAAATTCAACTTCGACCAGCCCCCAAAATTCATCCAGTGAAAGTGCCCAGAGCTCAGTTAGCTGTCATTCTCCAACTGAAATGCCATTCAATTGACGTGTGCTGATATTTTGTTAGCACGCATTTGCCAGGCCACCCCAGCCAGCCGCTCCCCCTCAGCCCAACCCCCAGTTTGGTACTGCAAAAGAACTTTGAACAAATGATGGACGTGCTTCATCGTTGGGCCTGCCTTTGAGTATTCGTATCCATAGATCCATTGGCTCATCACTAGAGATGTGCAAGCTCGTGACACGAACAGACACGACCTCAAAGGGTTCTTTAAAATCAATAGAAAACACATCAATTTATGGATATTTCCTACTATTTTTAGTGGAATATTTGAACTTAATATCCGTTTGATCAGAGTCACCTCTAGTGAAAAGCTGTTCAGTGCCTGTTTCTTAAGTTCCAAGGTTCGAATCTCAGTCATAAGGCATATCAAATTGTTATATATATGTACATGTATATAGCTCTTGTAATGCTTTTAACAGAATGTTGTACTATGCTGATTAAGGGAGGTTAAAATGTTAAAATAAATAAAATTTAGTCATCCCTAAAAATAAATAAAAATTTGGTCACACTGCATATATATTATGTGGTCGTATTGATTAGAAATATGTAACCAAATTTTATAGTATTTATCTAAAAATTTTTGGTCGTCCTGAATTTTCCTTTCGTATCGAAACAGACCAAAAAAAACGCTCAGCTTTAGAAAAAAAGTTCTTGGTCACACTTTTTGTTTTAGAAGTTGTCATACTTTAGTAGAAGGACGCGATATCCTCATTATTTATAAATGTGGATAATATTATCGAAAAAGAGTCTTGCATGTAACCGTATCTCTAGTCTTTGGTCAAATCTTGATCAAGCGTGCTGAGACTTGTCAGTTCGTGTTCGATTAATTCCAATACGCTCTCATCTCTAGCTTACACCAGCTGCTGTACCCTGACGTTTTGTATGGGCTCTGTGCACAAACGGGAATGAAATTTGTTTAACGACAGCAGCCGCAATGGAGCCTCCAGCACCTGCATTTTCATTTGCATTGTCATTGTGTGATGGGGCTCATCCACATAGGGAATGGGGGATTGGGGGGTGGAATGGGTGAAAGGGGTTACTTGATCGCCCGAATCACTCCCGGCCAGCCTGCTTGCTATCAATTCTAATTACAAATGTCTACAATGATTTTTTGGCCACCCTCCTGTGTGCTGCACATGATGATGATGATGATGGTGATGGTGATGATGATGCAGGTGGGGACGGCGGTGGAAAGTGAAGCTTCGGCCTGGGCTTGATTAATGTCACGCGCAGCACAGGCAAAACAACAACAACAACAATAAGACCATCTGGGTCTGGTCAGAGTCCGGGCTTCTGTGGCGGATGCGTTGCCTATTAAAGGTTGCGGCGTAGTTCTAGTTATCTACGCGATTCTCTGCAGGGGGACTCCCCTTCCTTATGGTTATTGCTAGTCCGGTGTTTGGGACAAGAGGGGGGCCTTATTCAGTTGACTGGCAACTGATTGGCAGCGGCGTGAAAGAGACCATGACACTGTGATAAGTATGAAACAGAATCGCTACTGATAGGACCCCAGTTCGATGGGTAGCAATGGTATAGCTGCCTGTTGTTGATAATTGAGTACAGACATCAATTGTGTTATAGCTTTAAACTAAAAAAGAAACTTGGGAGAAGGAACGTAACTCTAATCAGAAATTTAAGAGGTTCTGGTTGATAAACTTAATGCCGGTCAAAGCATTTGAAATCGAATCTGTTAGAGGTTCCAGATTCCGCAAAAAACTTATTCCGAATGAACGATTTGACTTGAAATGTTTTCATATTCAGCCAGTGGAATGGAAACTATTGTAACATTAACTTAAAAATAGAGAAATTCAGTTTCTAAAACTTTCGATATGGAAAACCACCAAATTAACTAATTAACCAAATTAAAAATTATTTGAAAATATAAACATTCTGAATACTTACAAGAAAATTTGTTATTTGCAACCTTTTTTGCAAACATAAAAATAACTTAAAGCCTTATTTGATTGTTCTTCTCAATGGCATTTAATTAATCAATCTGGTTAATATAAATTAAATTGAACCTTTTACTTATACTTTGACTGTCTTTCTCAATGGAATTTAATTAATCAATCTTGTTAATATAAATTCAATTTTAGCTTGTATGCTCTTCTAATTTATTAGACCAAAGATATTTACGACTCACAATATTTGCTCTTATTAAACTTGCTGGCAAATTAATTTGTATTTTGCGTACACAATTAAAAGCGTTAAAATATAAATTTATCATAAGTAAAATACAATTATTTTGAAGTGCTTTTTCGATGAGAAGCAATATTTATCATAAATCATAATAAAAATATGGTAAATTGTTGTTCAACTGAATAATGTTTCAATTGAATGAAAATCAACATGCAACATGTATTTACTCAGTTGAGTTATTAGAAAACAATAGTAATTATTATATTAAATGCTGGAAAAGACAAGTAATTGGTATTTGAAGTGCAATATAACTACAATTAAAATGCATAATTATGTACATATATATATTTACTGCTGCTCCTCTCAATGCTTAACCACAAATCGCTCAAATGTCAGTAACAACAACATTTGAATGAAATATAATATGGGAACAGAGAGCACATCAAATAACTGGGCACATATGAGTTTGGCCCAGACAAATATAAAATATGTGCCGATAATTACAAGCTGCTATGGTAACTCGTCCTGCCCCTAATACGTTATATGTAAGGATGTACATTCATACATACGGATGTCGGCTTTTGTGCGCTCAATCTCGTCTCGTTTGGTTTGGAAAATATGCAATGCGCTTTTGGCCAAAAACACTCACACACACACACACACACACAGAATGGTAATTAAAATGCTGGCCAAAAGTGTCGGTTGCTCGGCTTGGTGGAACCCAACAAATTTATAGTGGTGTTTGAGTGCAGTTGAAAATTGCTGAGCGGCCAGCAGGTTTCCGGTACTGGGGAGCCAGAAAATTCAATATGGCCCGAAAATCTCTAACCCATTCAATGCATGTGTTTTCCAATTACTTTGTAGTGATTGCTAAAAATTGTATGAAATATGCGTTATGCATGCGGCGATTCGTCAAATAGCTCGACAAAATGTACAAACACACACGCATACTATGAGTATTTTTGGCCAAACTGTGAAATGCAATTCAATTCATAATTTCCAATTTGAAATTTCATTTGAAACGCAAAATCAATTTGGATTGGGTGTGCATTTTGCCAGCTGGCCGCAAAACTTTTCTAATTAATAACTATAACAACAACATTTTTCGTCCACAAAATTATTGCAGATTGTAAATATTCGCAACTTTCTCTGCGGGCCAAAAGCGCCCATTAAATTCTGAAACCTCCCTACTATCTATCAATTATTTTGCCATTTTGCGCGCAAATCAATTAAACTTTTCCCACGAGTTTTTTTCCAGTTAGCTTCCCTTCTTTTTACTTTTTTTTTATTTTTTATGATGTGTTTTGCTTTTCAGTTGCGTGCGATTAATGAATTTTTAATAGCCCGCACTTTGGTTAATGTAAAAAGTTGGCATAATAGTTGCAGCAGGGGCCCCGCAGGATAGCTGGCTGTCTGTGGGGGCTTAGGCTGCCACAAGTTGGGCGTCCTGAATGCCAAGTAATTATGATTGCAGTTGCAGAGTGAAGAGTGTAGAGTGTAGAGCTGCAGCTGCAGTTAGTTAGTTGGATATGTAAATCTTATAAAACGGTGTCTAGCTTCAACTTGCTAAACAGTTCAGGAAAATCTTTTTTAAGAGATAAACACTCCACCCTAAGTTCATATTTACACTATAAAGTTGCTTCATGAAGTAGGTATCGCATATTTTCTTTTGCTTCTTGTTGACTGTACGCTTGCAGGGTTGCATTCTGTTAAAGTTATCGCCTATCGATTGTCCGTGCGATCAGCTGAGCTGCGTTATACGTGTGACGATACTTTGAGTTGTATTTAGTTGCAGAATCAAACAAAAAATTAAATTTAAATAGTATTATTAGGAAAAAAAACACACATCACCGCAGCTAGTCTGCTGCTTCAAGTGTCATGAAAGGAGACTTCATGAAGTAACTTCAGCATGTAAACCCTATCTAATTAAAAGTGTTAGCAAAAGGCAGACAGCAAAGAAGTTTTTACCCAACAATAGAACGATTAAATCTAAAACAGATCCAAACTAAAAGTTAATGCTATAAGCTAGGCAAAGTTTTATAGTATTTGCTGCTTAAAAAGATTGAAAGTCAAAGTATATGAAAAGTGTAGGGTATTTCATAGATTTTTATTTGCTTAAATTGAATTTACCTTAGTTAATTTTTAAAAAAGCTTTAACAGCAAATTTTACCCATGCTGTTTTCATAATTATTTTGGTATTTTTTTACCCAACCTTCGAAATTTTAAAAACTTTTCCGGACTGTACAAAATTTCAGCCAAAATCTCAAGACACAAAAAATCAGCGTATACTTAATTTATGCAAAATTGTACAATTATGTTAATTAATTGACGCAATCCGGGCCCAGAGCCCCCGTCCATTCCATTCCGTAACCAAGCCGTGCCCCGCCTGTTGGCAATTAGCACCATAAAACGCAGGCCAAGAGATTTTGCCGGGGCCGTTTGGATATTATTTGTGGCGCCTCAGCAAAAAAAAGCCGGGCAACAGGCCAGGCCAGGCAAAAAATAAGGGCCAACACTAACCGCGCCCCCTTTTGGGCCTACGCACCCCTCCACCCGCACCACCTACAGTTAACCTTACATAATTAGCAACAAATTCGTTGTGTTTAGAACAAAAGCGCAACGCGTTGCGAATTTTGCCACACAGAAACCAACTGGCAACTGCTTTTATTAATTTCATAATTCAGCAGCACAATGGGACCTGGCCAGAGGTAGAGGGGGGTGAGTGGGAAACCAACCAGTTCCATGACGGGTCCAGGGCATGGCTTAATTATTGGAAAATTAATGAATATGCCATGTAGATATGCTCATTAGGGGGGGAACTGCTGTTTTGTATAGCATTCGCATGATTAATAACTCCGGTTTTAACCCTCCAACAATTTTGTGTGTGATTTTCAGTTACTGCACATTTTCATTTTCATAAATTGTTGGCCTGCCCCTCCCCCCACTTCTTTTAAACACGTTTCAATTTGGTTTGCGCAAGCTGCCAGGGCAACAAGAACCCCTTAAGGTATGCAATATATATGTAAAACCATG
This sequence comes from Hirtodrosophila histrioides, assembly GCA_037075165.1. NCBI lineage: Eukaryota > Metazoa > Arthropoda > Insecta > Diptera > Drosophilidae > Hirtodrosophila > Hirtodrosophila histrioides. The sequence goes on along the minus strand of JBAMCL010000469.1, from coordinate 230,946 downwards.
AAATATTATATGCACCCGTCTAGCTGACTTTTTGATCTTCTTTAGTCGCGCCATGAGTGCTCAATGGTGGCATATTAGTAGAGCAGAGGGGCATGCTAAAGTTGTGACAGGAGTGATATGTGAATGCATGTCAAATATGGTGAGTGTTATGTGGTTAGAAGCTGAGTTACTTGGGTTAAGGATCCCTTATTTTCATTTAAAGGTGCAACTTTATAGCTAGCCATAGAAAATTTAGGATATACGTTGCTGAGGCTAGTATCTTTAAGGAATTAAAGTTTCAATATGATTAAGTGCGGATTTTTGTGGAATTCCTTAGTTGTGCTATAGGTCAGCAAATGCTAGGCAAATGTATTGATTGTAGTGAACTATGAATGCATGTCAAAAACTGTGAGTTTCTTGTGGCTAGAAGCTGAGTTACTTAAGTTAGTAATTCCTTTTTCTTTATTACAAAGTTCAACTTTATAGCTAGAGATATGAAATTTGGGATACGAGTTTATAGAGTTGCTATCTTTAGGACATACTAGTTTCAGCCCGTTCGAATGCAAACTTCAGCTGAAAATGAGGTTTAAAGCTATGCCATATTGTAGCTCATTTGGTAGTCGAATAGACCCTAAAATATAACTCGTGTTTGCTTCGCATATGCATATAAATATCAACGCTGCATATTTGCCAGCTTGTAGCCCACTTTCATATGTGCCACAAAGGTAAATATTTGCACTTGTAAATGACATTCATGTGCGACCCCGCCCACTTTTATATTTTGTTTTTGTTGCTGCTGCTGCTGCTGCTGCTGTTTCTGTTGCAATGCTCCAGTTTATGTTTGATCATCGCACATTTGTACGTCGGAGGCAAGCCCAACCTCATATATATACAATATATGGCGAAGACTTTTTTAAACCAAACATATTGCGAGTGCCGTGTGTATTTCTCATAAATCGGCTTAAAAAAAAGCGAATTTTCTGTTGCAGAGGGGTGCTGAAAAAAAGTGCATTTGTTTTGTGACCTCTTCTGCCAAAGGGGGCCGCCCAGGGGTCACGTATATTTTCCATTTTCCGTACGCATTTTACGCAATATGTAAATTCTCACTTTTCATTCCAAGTCAAGTCAACTTGGCTTGACTTATTTTTAACATCGTTAGTTGGGTTTTTTTTTTTTTTGTGGTTGTTGTTTTTGTTCATTTGCGCCCCTGCCACTTGTTGTATGCAACGTGTGGGTGCTGTCAGTCTCAGCTGCTGAGATTTATGAAGTGCATCGTGCCCAGGGGGACACATTTATCTATGGACCCAGGCTGGAGCTGCCTGAATGACTGTGAAGTGTGGATACAAGCAGTTGTTTATTTACACTGAAGCTATAGGCTGTATAGTCTGTATAGTCAGCAGAATGGAGCCTTGGCCCAGTTTCAAAAGGATTGGTTTACGGCTTTTTATTTAGTATCAAATGGGAGGCTTTTATGATATTAAAATTGCATTTCATTTGCAAGTGGGAGTAGTTGAAAGTTATAAATGTTGAGACTTTAAGCTGAATTTGAATTAGAGCAAGAAATTTTTTAATTGAGAGCTACAACTATTGTTATATTATTCAAAGAATTATCCTTATTACAATTAGAAAGCTTAGACTAAAACTTATTCTAAGGTAGTTCATTTGTGGTTAAAATGCATGGCAAAATTGAAAAGTACTTAGACTTATTATAACTATATTTCCAGTTCTTATAAGTGTGTCATATAAGTCTGTCAAGATTTGTTTGGCATTCAAACAAAAAATTCGTAGCGAAAAATCTATATTTTTGTGTTTTTTTTATATGGTTTGAAAGTTAGGAAAAACATTACATATTGGAAAAAATATCGGAAAGAAAAATTTAAAAATCAATGTTGCTATTTTTGTATCTTTTTGTTAAGCATTTCTCAAACCGCATCTTAAAGGTCAAACCCAAAGGTCAGCCAAGACATTAAGTATCCTTACAATGTAATTCCAAGCTAGCAAATTATGCAAAATGAAAACTCTAATGAGGCCGCTAAATGATTAGCATAAAGGGGCAAAAATGTAGCGAAAATTCAGCTGTCTGCGGTTTCAAATTTCACTTTGCTGATTTGGCTTATTTAACGCAGTTTGCGCTTTAATTGTGCCTTTAATTGTAATTATTTTTGCATAATATTTATTATCCCATTGCCTTTGCAGCACGCAACAGCCCCCAGGATGATGCGGAGGTGATTTCAGTGCCACAACAACGTCGCCCCGAGACGTTCGATCCAGATTTCCATGATTTTAAGGGCGTTGTCGACACTGGAGCTGGCCCTGTATCTGGCTATCCATTCCTGGATTCGAGCCCATCAGTTTTCAACCTGGGCTTTTCCAATGCCTTCGATGGTGAGTTTTGTGGCTGCCACGTGACGCATGTGAATGTGAATATGCATTTAATTACAATTTTATATTGCATTAAATGCTGTCTGGCTCATTTGGCCGAGATACAAGTAATTACAAAGTACGAGTGCATTTAACGCAACTTTCATTGTTATGGCCATTACATGATGTGCAATTTTATTACACTTTCAAATTTACAGACTGTAAATTAAAGATAATACAAGCCAATTAGTCAAAGGGATTTACTTACAAGTGCCATATATGTCAAGTCTCTTTTTAGGTTGAGGTTTTTGAAAAGTTCGCCCGGATAAAGTTGAGAGAGTCTGCCGGAATTTAAACAATTTATCAAAATATTATGTCAAAATGTTGTGGCAGACAAAGTTTTTTAGCGTTGTCCTGGCTTTATTTCTATATTTATATATATATTGATATGCATGTGGAGGAGGGTCAAACTCTGATGACCATTAAAAGTGAAAAGTTTGAGCTGGCAAAAATATTTATAAAATGCTTCTTAACTAAGATGAAGATGTGCCCAAACTTCATAAATCTTTTGCTAACTAATACGCTGTAAAAAGTTCTTAAGCCAATGGTCGTTTTATATGCACGAAACTTTTGTTCAGCTTCAGCCAAAGATAACAAGTGGAAAAACAACATGGAAAAACTTCTATTGTTTTTTACTGGTATCCATACTCTGTTAGAATCAGTATCATAAAGCTTGAATGCTCTATGCTAGAGATGAGAAGGGAATACCGCGACAAATCAACTCATATAACTTGGTCAGAACTGAACTCATCTTTCTTGGAATATACTCTATTAATAATGGGTTTTACCATGTTACTAAAATGTACCAAAAATTCAGGAAATAAAAATGAGTAAATTCAATTATTGAAATATTTCTTAGTCATATTGAAAGAGTATAGAAATTTCAGCAATTTGAAAGCAAGTTTTCGGCATTTGTTCTTTTCTAAATTGGCATCTCGAATGATGCATTAAAATTCCATAAAGCTCTAGAAAAACAGCTTCAAGTTAAAGAAGCTCTAGAAAAACAGCTTCAAGTTAAAGAAATGAACTTAAAGAACCTTGAACAAAGTTCAAAGGGCAGTTTGAATGATGTCAGGCAATCCGCCGGCAAAGTATATCAGGTACTCTTAAACTCATTAGAATGCAACAGGCAAATGAATTGCAACATGCCAAAGCCAGGTAAACAATGCGGTCAAGTATTTATGACAAGGTTGCAAGAAAGAAATGTAGCTAAAAGACCAAAAAGAAAATGTGAAAATGTGCAGCATATGTTGGACTCTGTGGGTGGGTGGAAATAAGCAAAAGGGGCACAGAGCATTAGGCTAGAAGTAGACGACACAGAAAATGCTTTTCAGTGCGTTCACGGCTTAAGGATTTTAAACTGGAAAACGCATTAGCAAGGCAAAAGGCGTCTGGCGTCATCAAAGAGATGACAACAACGTCTGTCGAGTCGATTCCCAGTGTCAGACTTGGCACTTTGCAGCACCTGCTTCAGTTCCCAGACTGGTTTGCCTTTGTAGATGCCTCTACCCTCTACCCTCCCACCCCCCTTGTGTATTATCATTCTAGTTTCGTTTCTGGGCGTGAAATTATACCACAGACAACAATTTTTTATGCATCCATTTTGCAGACATTTTCCGGCGTCTACGCGCTCGCATTTGGCCCATCGTTGTGGATTCGGATGAGTCCGGAGATGGTGTGGGCGATTCGGGCGAAGGTATTGCCAGACTTGGCCCACTTGGCTTTGGCCTGAGACCGCTGACAACGCTGGATACCAAAAATGGCAATACCACATCAACGGTTAAGGTGAGCTGTTTGAGGGGAGGAGGAGCAACATCAAAGTGTTACAAATTTAATTTAACCACAAAAACACAAAATGTATTCAGGTGGTGGATGGTCACAAGGTGGAGATCAATGAGACCGTCTATGGGGACACAAACAGTGTGTTCAAGGTGCGTGTGGTTAATGTGCGTCCACTGGAGAGCGGTGAGGAGGTTGCCGAGGGCGTTACCAACAATCAGGGCAAGGTTCAGCCGGTAAGTTCGCCCAGCACTTCGGCGCCTCCAAGCCGCAGCGAGCTCGATGAATCCAAGGAGGAGAACGATCGTCGCGAGCCCCTGGAGAAGCAACCCAAGGACAATGAGGTGCGCGACATCGATGAACCTCAGGTATAAAAATACAAACAAACATGACAGCTTTTACCAGCATTTCCAAGCAACTAAAAACATCTAACCAGGAAATGTTTGCGAATGTCTTGCCAATCCAAATGAAAAAAAAAAAACAAAATATATAAATATACAAATAAAAACGATATCTTCGTAGCGCTCTACTAACCGCCTATAAATTTATATATATACTACTACAAACGACATGTATATTGAGCCAACTATGAAACATACATATGTAAACTTGTATAATATGAGAATTTCTAATAATTTTTTCAAATAAAAACTAAACAATATAAATACTTGTATATATTTATCTGCCAACGTTTTTGCTTGCTTTTATTTTAATTTTACAACTAATGCTAATGATGATATGATTTATAATAAACCTAACTTTAAGGCAATTTGGTGTGGAAGGTCCTTGGTTTGGCTGTGGTTTCCATTTGCTTATATTTTATATAATTTATATTCTAATTGCGATTTTAAAGCTTTAACTACAACGACAACACTTGCAGATGTATTATATGCATTTTTTATTATGCAATTTATATATATTTTTAATTTTCAATTGTTTTGTTTTTTTTTTCTGCCGCTGGTAAAGCCATAATTAAGTTTTGTTTATTTGCCAGGCCAATAAACTGCCAGCCACCGCAATCATAAATATTTTATTAACACGACACAATGTTTAATTGTACAATTAGATTGCTGTCCTTTTTTTCTGATGCTCCGTACAACATTGTAATATGCATATTTGTTTAATAGATTTGTGAGAATTGCCATTTTAATGCATTTGGTTTGCTTTAGGATTGACTCGACTGCGCCTAAATTAATAATGCATACAATTATGAGCTTTATTATGTGTCAACGGGGTCCATATAAACAAATTACGTTATAAAAAATTTGACGAGTAATCATTTCTGGTTTTATCTATAGCTGTCATATAAAATATGTAAATGCATATAATAAAAAAATTCTAATGAATGTATATATAGAGAATACTACTACCCGGGATATTAGAAAATCTAACCCCACGGTCGCAAAACTGTTGTATGAAACTTGAAAAATCTACTTCAACCTGTACGGATGGGAATAGCCTAATGGACAGAGGGTTTTTGTTAGATCGACTTCTACGTACTTCAGACTCTGTACAAAATATCATAATGCATGGAAGGGAAATTAGTGATAAGTGATTCTTGTATATTTCTTACTTTCTCATCCATGCAACCACAATTTGCCACAGTGAAGCGTGGCAGGGTACAATTAGTATGTTTATATAAATAAGGTTATGATATCAATCTTAAATTGGGAAATGTTAGTAAATAAGGAGTGCTAAATATAAATAGATGGAGTTGTGCATATATAGAGTCTGCAGTTACTTTTGAAAGGATTGTGCTCCTCGCGTGGAGAATCTGTTGATATTTGCGGCAAGGTTTGCTCTACTTTATTATAATATGCAGAAAGTAAACTCTGAGAAATGATTAATCCAAATTATATTCAGTATTATGTGTCAATTAAAACAAAGACCATTTAACACAAATAGCTCCAAGCGAACCAGCTGAAGGTTCTTTCTAGGTTTTTGAAATTTTTAAGATTATCGCAGATTCTTTTAAGACTAATTTATTATTCTGTAGAGAAGAGTTTTTAGATGGAAGTAAGAATAAAGTTCGAATAACATTGCTGGCCTGAAAAAGACACACACCAGTGTTGCGTAACCAGCTAAAATTTTGAACGTGTTGGGCAATACTAAATGTTGCTACTGTCGACGAGCAGGGTTGCCAGCCGTTCGGTGACAGTTGTTGGTTATAAATGCTTTTTGCCCCACTCCCTGCCACAGTTGGTGCAACAATTTAACGGTACATGCATCATATATGCGGTTTTTCAAGTCCATTAATTACTTTTAGCCATAATAAAAATTAATTTATATTAAAAGTCATGTGCGCCATACGCATAAATCCTTGTCTTGGGCGTGTTGGCTCTTTCAAAGGGGGCGTGCCACAGTACCCGGTACGGTATTTATGAGAATTTATTATATCGAAATCGACGAGCACGCGACTTTCGAGCATTTTGCGTGTCGCAATTTTTGTTATTTTTTTTTTTTTTGTAATGGCATAAATCAACGCGAAATTAATAAATGACCATAAAAAAAAATGCAATGCGGCGTAAAGCGCAATTATGAACAACTTTAAAGTGTAAGTGACATGTCAACATTTCCATACACAAATTTTTAAATTGAAACAATTGCAACGGCGGCGACAGTTTTCCATTGCATTTCCCCCATTTTCCCCATTCGCTTCCAGGAAAAACTATTGTACAAGTCGCACAAAATTTATTCAATTTGTTGCATTGCATAAACAGTTTTTCATCTCGCGCGGATATTGAAAGCTGCGGTTTTGGCACCCCAAACCTTTACGTTTGCATTTATTTGAATTTTAAAATTCATGGTTATAAATATTAATATTGAGCAACATACTCAGAGCTGCCGCCGCCCACACCCCCGCCAGTCCCCGCAGGAATATTGCGAAATTGTTGAAGGCTGTTAAACAATTCGGGCTCTCGCTTTGCCACAAACAGTCCACTGTAAATATAAATCCACATACATATATCTATATGTATATATACTATTTTATTAATATTTTCCTATTAAAAAACTGTACAAATATAAACCGCATTTATTGCATATGTGTATGTATGTATGTATGTATGTCGAGAAGTCTCGCAAAGCGCTTCATAACTTTGTAAAAATTACTTTGTGCACTTGCATTTCAATTTGTTATGTGCCAGTTTTTTATGCGCTGGTTAAAAATTCCAACTGGTAGGGGCAGGGGTAAGGTATAAGGGGCTTGTTGGGGTCAGACCCTATATGGCAGTGCGTGCTACAAAGTGAGCATTAAATGAGCAAAACCCAGCGGGGGAACTGGCATCAGTACACACATAAAATATTCAGCGTAAAATAGAGCGTTAAACTGCGATGAATTTTCATACTTACATGTAAAGGGTATAATATCAAAATTGACTAGCATAGGTAATAAATTTCTTAAGGAATACCATAAAAGCATATATATCCTTTCCTTTTCCAGTGTTCATGTTGAGCAAGTTAACTTTTCTAAGGTATAGTTATTGTGTTTATACTGAGGAATTTATAGTTTTGTCAGGCTTTAAAAGATCATAAGCTATATATTATCTGTTCAATTAGTGCGAAGAGCTTTGGTAGAGATTTTACTTCCTCCAGTATTCGAAAAATTATTTTACTGAAATATATAACTGCCTTAGGCAAATCTGGTCGAATATTGAGTGCTTTCTTGAATAACCTGTTTGCTTATAAAAATATCTCAAAAAAAATTAGCTTTATCTAAGTTTTATTATGTTGAAAACAAATTGAACAAATTTGATGAAAATCAAACCACTATATCTTATATCTGCCATAGCAACAATCAGGCGAAAGTTGAGTTTTTGTATGAAAAACTGTTTTGATTTAACAAAAAATCTTGTATGTCATTTAAACGTTTACAGGCTTAAATTATTGAAACAATTCTCTACGATCATAATACGATATATATTTTGTATATATTGTAGCTTAGGGATCGTCCACATATTACGTAATCACGTTTTAGCCCTTTTTTGATACCCTCTCCCCCATGTAATCAAGCGTAATCAATTTGGATGACTTCCCCCTACAATGATTACGTAATCATTCAAAATTAATTTCTTCCGAAATTTGAAAAAAATAAAATTGGTGAAAGAAGGTTCTTAGATAGATTACGTAATCATATGCCAAGGGCCCTCCCCTCCATGTAATCAAGAGTAATCTTTTGGCTGACACCCTCCACCATCAAGGGGGTGATGATTACGTCATATGTGGTTGTCAAATTTGGTTGAAATTGGATGTATACTATATCGTATTATGATCGTGAGAGAAATGGTTTAATTTACCTACATGTGCCCATAAAAGTTTACAAAAAACACAACAAAACTTAAGCCTTAATATGCAAGTGTCCACTCAATTTGCATTCGTTAGCTGGTGACTTGTGTGAGAACTTAGTTTATCAGAGGCAATTCTCAAGAAATTCCCTGGAAAGAGTCGTTAAAATGTGACTCAATCGTTAGGTTAGGTAACTAACTGCTGATTGTGTGACATTTGACACAGCATCTGGCACAGGGTTCTGGTCCTCAACTTGCACGACAAGTTAAATAAATAATTAAATCATCTTCAAGTGAGCGTGGCATAGTATAAAAATAAACTCGCAACGTTCTCTGACAGCTAATGCGCAATTTGTATTATTAATACAAATTTCTACGAACCTGTCAAACTGCAGCTGAACGGACAGATGAATAGAAAAGTGAGGGCAAGCTGTCAAGAGCGAGAATAATGACGTCACATTTACAGCGGTCGACCGAGTGACCAACAAAACAGATTACACCGTAAATGACAAGCCGGGGGTGCTTCGCATTTGGCATGCTGATTTATTTTTTTGCAAGGTATAAATAAATTTCGACGAATACTACTTATCAGTCGAAGGTGAATCATGCGTGAGGCAGCGCATAATAAGCAGAAATGCAAATTAACAAATGATAATAATAAAAAAAACCAGAAAGAGTGAGAGCGCTTTTGATGTTTTGTGAGTGATTAACAGTGAGAGATAAAAACCATGTTGTTGTTGTGCTGTGAACTTACTATAAGAGCAGCTTAGATAACAGCTTAGCAAGAGAGATCTGTACGCTTAACAGCGCTGCTGCTGGTTAAAGTCTTGCTGTTAACAATAAGAGCAGCTTAGTTGCAGAATTCTGTTGCTAACAGCATTCCTGCTGGCGTTGTTGTTGCTTTGCTGCTAACAATAGATCAGTTTGAAAACCAGCTTAGCAACAGAATTCTGTAAGCCCAACATCACTGCTGCTGGTAACATTCAAGTGTGTCTGACTCAAAGCACAGCTTAACAGCTTCTAAGCGATGATTCACACAAGCTCTATAAAAACCAAAGCTTTGCTTAACAGCGACTTAGTTGAAGCAATTAGCGCGGCAGTAACAGAATCGTTGGCTGTAAGTGTTGTGGAATTAATTATATCTGAAATTTTTAAATTAACAAAATTGCATGCTGCGACTGCTTGTACTAAAGACTAACCACATAATTGGCAACTAAAAAGTAAAGTAATACAAACTTTTATTCAATTTATTTGCATACCCACACACACACTCACGCACACACAAACCAATGCACCTACAACTCATTAAATACAGCACACAACCACAACAAAAGCAACTACAGCCAAAAGCACACTCGCCTCCAGCTCGCCCATAGAAGCCATAGCAGAGGATTCTCTCGCAGACAGCACTGACATCAGACATACCATAATGGCGGACATAACAGAAGATGTGCAACAGCAGAAGGTGGAGGAGCAACAGCAGCAGGAGGAGCAACAACAGGAGATGGGGGAACAGCTGCCCGCAGCTCAAGATGCTGGCACAATGGCGCATAATGAGGAAACGGAAACTCCGCTGCATGACAGCGACAGTCATAATGCGGCGGACGAGCAGCAGGCGCCAGCGGAGTCCTTGGCGGCCATTGAAAACTTTGGCGACGAATCGGACTCGGAGTTAGTCAACCCCCACTCAGAGCAAATGCAGTTGGCGGAAAGGGAATCGGAATTGGAACGGGAACAGGAACGGGAACGGGAACGAGAGGAATTTGAGTCCTCAGACGATGAGGATGTCGAGGCGGCGCCAGTCGAAATGAGCGACACTTTCAACGATGAATGGTCAGAGCATGCGGATCCAAGCAACGATTTGAATAATCACATTGACATCTATGAGAACTTTGTGCCCGTGGATCTGTCCAATGATATTGCAGTCAATGATGCAGCGGCCGCGGATCCCGACTTTCAATATAATCCAGATGCCGAGCTAATTGAAGTGCCCTCCTCAGCTGTCCAAACGATGCCAAAGTTTGAGAAATTATCCCTAATGCCGCCGATGCCTCTGATGAAGTGAGTGTCCCAGGCAAACCCATGCATAGTTCTAGCTAGTATTATCCTAAGTGTTTTAGTTTCGTAAGCAGAGTACTGCATTCATTTTCATTGCTCGAGTATCTCTCAATGTCAGCTATGGCTTTAAAATATCATCCTGTGATAACTAAAGTAAGCTGATATATTAAAGAGCAGAGCATTCATTAAATTATTACAAGCGTTTTGAGGAAGTACGAGTATTAAATGCATATGATATGCATGCAAATATATTTATTGCTTTAAAATATATATAATATACCAAATATATAAGAAAATTTTGTTGTCTTTCGTTTTCTTTATTCAGAACTTGAAAGATTCTAAACTCTTTTTGTTCACACAGATTTAGTTCAATATTTGTCTCTTCTTATTGTTCTGTAGTTGATTCGTCATTTCACTTGCAATTTCTTATCACACAAGGATCCTTTGGTTTTATTTCTTTAACTGATCTTATGCTTCCACTTTCTTAACAGAAATCTGCCTCAAAAGATACAAGGTTAAAATAAAGCCTGAAATCTTTACCCTATAGAAAGGTGGGGAAGTTCTGTTCAGTGGGAAAACAACATATATATATTATTATTTCCTTTTACAAGCTTGTACAATATAAAATATCTCTTTAGCGACGCTGCATAAGTAATATGGCATTAAAAATTACACAGCAAACAAAAGTTCGTATAAATTTCAAACTTATATCCTGTTGCATATGCCATATATGATTCCTTATCGGCTGTATATGCAGCTGTAAGCCAAGGCAGAAGTTCTGAGAAATTGCACACATATTAATTATTATATTTGATCAGGATAGCCCAGACTCACCTTGCAGGTGAGGAGCCTGGCAAATGGTATTGTCACAGATGGTTCCATTCCAGACATTGCCCGCCGCCAATATAATGCCTCAATATGATACACTTGTTTCCGAAGTTGTTGGGTAAACCTTTCAATGCGATCATTGCACAAAGCCAACAGAAGTATTCTCATCAAGTGGGCTAAACAAGTTCCAGCTTTTAGAAAAGTTTCAAATGTCCAGTTATCCTCGCCATTTATATTTCGATCCAAGTTGATCGCAGTTAGATAATCGGCGCAGTCGTTAGTCATCTGGAGAATGCTGACGAAGAGCATGCCAGCCAACTGGAGCCAGAGTCGAGAAATTCTACGATGTAACTGATTAATACGATGGTATAATCCATAAAACTGAATTAACTGATGACGACCGAGGGATCGTGGAGTAAGTCCAAGCTGGAGGTTATCAATATGCACACTTAGTTGGTTAATCAATGCCTTGTGCCAGGCCATCAAGAATAGCTGATAGATAATATAGGCGTAAAACAGTATTTCAAATAGAAATACTTTGTATATGTAGAACCAGGGTTCACTGTCCTGCCAACACACATTCAGCAATTCAATAATTGTAAGTCCGTGTCGCACTAGTAATATCACTATAATATAGGCTTCAACTTCAAAGTTCCCATTTCCGCAACTCAAAATCATCGCTTTGTGGAGTTTTATCAACTCATTGATAACCGTTAAGTAGGCATCACTGTACTTCCGACTGTGAGTCATGTAGCACAACAGCAAGAACTGCCAGCTGGCAATGGTGAGTGTGCAATTGTACAAATATTCTCTATATCCGGCATGGAATGTTGGAAAACTCGCGGAAAACTGGTATAAATTATATAATACTTGAAAGAAATTAAATCTGCCAATCCGCAGTAGAACCAATTTAAATATCCAGGCGAGAAATGTCGTCCCTCCTGAACTTTTATAGTTCCACAATCTTCCAGTCTTTGGATTGAGCACAAAGTCACCAAGCACGCAGTAATGCCAGGTTAAAAATAATCCACTACACAAAGTCTTAACGCTCCAGCGGAAGAGGATCTGCTCCAGTTGGCCTTGCTTCCGCTTCAGTGTCTCCATTGCAATAAACCAACTGTCGAAAGTTCACTTTATTGTATTGCTAAGCTGGCTAAGATGAGTAACTGGTATGGTAGTAAAATGTTGTGTCAATAGGCCACATAAATTCGAGTAATTATGGTCATTATAATTATGTATGTATGTACGGCATAGCTATTAAGTTGCGCAATGCTCATTCTTTGGTTATATTCAAATATTCGATACACACCAAAGTACAGTTCTGAAATGCATCATAGGATGTCAAAATGTGGATGTCTAATCCTATGATATGTTATTTCCATTCTTTATCATAGCAAACCATAGCCTGTTGTCAAGTCAAATTGTACATGTGACAAAGCGTTCAAGAAAGCACACCATACAAATATTAGGAGAAATTCCTTATTAATAGTTTGTCCCACATGCCAAAGATGATTTCTAATCGGTCGAGTATGCTGCTGCAAACAAAGGCAGTTGTACTGGAAAATAATAAAATGAATATCCAGTTATTATGCTGTTAAATACTTACTTTACAATTCAGTAATCTCGAATAAGAAATATCCTGCCCTGACAGCACCGTGTCCTGCGATATATTCCAGTGAAACAATTCAATTAGGAAGACTTGCTGACTTATAAGTGTGGTTAACTTTTCGATGCGTTCATTACATGAGCCCAGGAGAAATATCCTGATAAAGGGTGCCAAACAGCTACCAATCTTCAAGTTAAGGAAATAATACCATTTCTCTATAGGACTCTGCCGTTTGAATATTAAGTTTTGTAACACTTGTCCAATGTTCAAGGAAAGTAGAATTATGCTGGCAAAGAGAACTCCGCCTATCTTTAACCATTGTTTTGTAACTAGGAAATGTAGGTCTCTTATACGGAAGTGAAATCCATAAAAATGAATCAGTTGTTTTCGATCGCGTGAAGTGGGAGGACGCCCAAGATGCAGATTCCTTATATAGGACCTAAGGAAACTAAGCAACACTTTGTGCCAGGTAATTAACATCAGTTGATATACGAAGTAGGCCCAGTAGAATAGTTCGAATAGCACAACCTGATATGTAAACACCAATACCAAAGAATCAGTTTTCAGTTGATTCCATATCTGCAGGATTGTTAACCCAAATTCCAATAGGAAAACAATCAGAATATAAGTGTCCACTGTGAAATAAACTCTTCCAAAAGTTGATATCATCTTTCTTTGTAATTTCAATATATCATTGATCATCTGAACGAACGCTGCACTGTTTTTCCAGCTATGAAGGATATATATCATTCGTATGCACTGCCAGTTTGCAGTACCTATCATGGTAATGTTAACATAGTACTTATAGCCGGCACCATGTTCCGGGATGTTAGTCGTCATATAGGATACTGCATAAGTAAGCGTAAATAGGTAGTTCAAATAGTCAGCAGACTGTAAATATATCTTAATAATCCAGGCAATATATTTAGTATATATTGAATGTTGGCAGGTGAATAGTCTTCCCGTTTCCTCGTTGTACTTAAAATACCCGAAGACACATATGCGACAGATCAGATAAATAGCGCGACTTAAAAGCTCGATGGTCCAGTGGAACAAAAACTGCTCCATTTCCACTTCGTTGTGCTCCTTTCGTTGCATGATAATCGACTGAGTGAATGGGGTAAGCTCTAGTATTCTGGTAACAATATAGTGTCCGTTATGTTGCTCATTAGCCAAAGAATAAAAAATACTTGGTTAAGCATATATTTTAGGATTAAGTGTCATATGTTGTGCATTAAACTAATGTGTAACTAATGTCCAGGTAATTATGCGTATCTTTGACCTTTGTCGCTTTTTGTATGTTTTTAGGCTGTGTCATTTTAACATTTAGCAGAAGGCAACTGTGAAGTAAGTCTGTTACTGAACAGGTTAACACTGATGTTATTGCAGCTGCTGTTAATGTTAAAGGTCAACATTAAAGTACAGTTCTGGGATAAGTCCTAGGATGTGAGAAAGTCCAACGTCTAAACCTCAGAAACTTTAGTAGGACTTTTATTTCGATTCAGTAGGTTTCGAAATCTTTGATGTAATACAATATAGTATACATAACTTGCACTTATTAAGACATACATTAAATGGTAAGTTGTACTAGAGCTAAGGCATTTTAAGAAAAGCCTGTAGTCAATTCATATTGTAAATGTGACAAGGCGTTCAAAAAAGCACACCATATAAATATTAGAAGAAATTCCTTATTGATAGTTTGTCCCTCATGCCAAAGATGATTTCTAATCGGTCGGGTATGCTGCTGCGAACAAAGGCAGGTGTACTGGAAAATAATAAAATGATTATCCAGATATTATGATGTTAAGCTTACGTACTTACTTTACAATTCAGCAATTTTAAAAATGATATTTTCTGCCATGACAGCACCTTGCCCTGCGATATATTCCAGTGAAACAATTCAATTTGGAAGACTTGCTGACTTATAAGTGTGGTTAACTTTTCGATGCGTTCATTACATGAGCCCAGGAGAAATATCCTGATGAAGGGTGCAAAGCAACTGCCAATCTTCAAGTTAAGGAAATAATTCCATTTCTCTATAGGACTCTGCCGTATGAAAATCAAGTTTTGTAACACTTCTCCAATGTCCAAGGAAAGTAGAATTATGCTGGCAAAGAGAACTCCGCCTATCTTTAACCATTGTTTTGTAACTAGGAAATGTAGGTCTCTTATACGGAAGTGAAATCCATAAAAACGAATTAGTTGTCTTCGATCGCGTGAAGTGGGAGGACGCCCAAGATGCAGATTCCTTATATAGGACCTAAGGAAACTAAGCAACACTTTGTGCCAGGTAATTAACATCAGTTGATATACGAAGTAGGCCCAGTAGAATAGTTCGAATAGCACAACCTGATATGTAAACATCAATATCCAAGTCTTAGTGTTCAGTTGGTTCAATATCTGCAGGATTGTTAACCCAAATTCCAATAGGAAAACAATCAGAATATAAGTGTCCACTGTGAAATAAAATCTGCGAAAAGTCGATATCATTTTCCTGTGTAATTTCAATATATCATTGATCATCTGAACGAACGCTGCACTGTTTTTCCAGCTATGAAGGATATACATCATTCGTATGCACTGCCAGTTCGCAGTACCCATTACTGTAATGACAACATAATACTTATAACCGGCACCATGTTCGGGGATGTTAGTCGTCATATGGAGTAGGGCATAGGTAAGCGTAACTAGGTAGTTCAAATAGTCAGCAAACTGTAAATATATCTTAATAATCCAGGCAATATATTTAATATATGTTGAATGTTGGCAGGTGAATAGTCTTCCTGTTTCCTTGTTGTACTTAAAATATCCGAAGACACAAATGCGACACATCAGATAAATAGCGTGACTTAAAATACGGATGGTCCAGTGGAACAAAAACTGCTCCATTTCCATTTTGTTGTGCACCCTTCTCTGCATTATAATCGACTAAATGAATGGTGTGGGATGCAGGATTCTGGTAGCACTGAAGTAGGGATATATGTTTGGGTCAAAGTTAATGGGTTGAGCATTGACATAATGTGGAACTAATGGTCACATAATTATGCTTGTGTTTGAACTAAGCTGTTGTTTCTTATAAAAACTTGTAAGCCAGTCTGTTAATGTACAGGTAAACAGGTAACATTGATGTTATTACAGATACTGGTAATGTTAATGTTAACTCAACAAAGCATTGTAATGGTGGGAATATGTTAAAGAATCATCAGTATATCATCATTAAGTATAAATTCAAGTTTAATATCTAGAAATTGCGGGAACAATTTATCATATATTTTTGTTTTTCCAATGTCAGTAATATGTGCATATCGAATATTATAAACAACTTACATTTTATATAAATTTAAAAATCTGCAGTCATAGATTTAGGTATTTCATATTTTCCTGTGAACACATACTGCAAATTTGACATTGCGTTTAAAAAAGCACACCATAAATATATTAAAAGAAATTCCATATTAATAGTTTGTCCCACATGCCAAATATGATTTCTGATCGGTTGTGTATGTTGTTTCAATGCAAAAAAGGTGTACTGGAAAAAAAGGCAATGTTAATCCATCTATGATGATCTTAAGCACTTACTTGTACTTACTTTCAAAGTTAATAATCTTGAAAATAATGTTGTTTCTCCTGAAAGTTCCCTGGCTAGTGTCCTTTTTCGGTGGAGCAACTCAACAAGAAAAACTTGCCGACTTAAACGTGTGGTTAATTTTTCAATGCGATCATTACATAAGGCAAGCAGAAATATTCTGATCAGGGGTGCCAAACATTTACCAATTTTGAAGTAAATGAAATAAGTCCATTTCTCCGTAAGATTCTGTTGTATTAAAATGATGTTATGTAACTCTAGTGCAATGTCCTGGGCTAGTATAATTATGTTGGCAAAGAGACCTCCGGCTACGTTTATCCAAAGGTTTGTTACCAAGAAATGCAGAACTCTTATGCGGTTGTAGAATTCGTAGAATAGGATTAGCTGACGTCGTTCGCTTGAATTGGGAAGACAACCAAGTTGCAGCCTCTCTATATAGGAGTTAAGGAAGCCAAGCAACATTTTGTGCCAGGTTATTAAAATCAACTGATAGACAAAATAGGCCCAGTAGAATAGTTCGAATAATACTATCTGATATAAAAACACCCAAGCCCAAAAATTGTCCTTCAGTTGATTTATTATCTGGAGTATTGCCAATCCAACTTCGGTTAGGAAAACAATCAGTATATAAGTTTCCCGCGTGATATAAACTGTGTCAAAAGTCGAAATCATCTGTCTTTGTAATTCAATTATATCATTGATCACAGTTACGTACGCTGCACTTTTTCTTCGGCTATGAAGAATAAATATCATTCTTTGACACTGCCAGTTGGCGTTGACCATTATCAGTATGTTTAAAAATATGTTATAGCTGTTACTCGTTGCTGAAAACTGTGTAACGAAATGACCTAGGAGATGCAAAGCCGTAAATATGTAGTTCATATAGTCTAGAAGTTGTAAGTATATCTTAATACTCCAGGAAATATATTTCCTGTGAGTTGGATGTTGACAGTTGAATAATCTTCCCGTTTCCTCGTTATACTTAAAGTATCCAAAGACCCCAATGCGACAGATCAGATAAATAGCGCGACTTAAAAGCTCGATGGGCCAGTGGAAGAAAAACTGCTCCATTTCCATTTCGTTGTGCTCCTTTCGCTGCATGATTATGGACTAAGTGAATTGGGTGAGCTGAAGAATTGTGTTAGGGTTCAAACAGTTGTGTTACGTTGTGTTACGTTGCGTTTCGCTTAAATGTTATGGTTAATGAGTTGTGCGTTTAATAAATGACTAGCTTATGAGAAGTTAATTACGCGTTGTTCTTATGTCGTATCGTATTTTCGTCGTATTTCGTATAACAACCCGAAGTTCGTATTAAGCCGCTTAGGGACATTGTTTTTATGCTACGCTGAGCTTAACAGAACACTGTTAACTTGCTGTTGTTGCTGTTGCTGTTAATGTTAATGTTACGGCGAGGCTTTTCCATACTCTTAAGTAGAAGTCGGTTCGGGATAGAAAAATTCGATTGGGCTCACCTGTTCCGACCGAAAGCTTGCTAAAGTTAATAATTTCATTACATGTTTTATTTTTAATATAATATTATAACAATTGTCCCGATTCCTGAAGTATATAAAGCTAACAGAAAATGTTGTAGAGTCAGAAAGTCTCCGCTGTCCTAGGACCGTATGCGTGTGTACTTGTTGCGATCGAGTCCAGGCAGTTTTCTGGTATGTGCTCACATATCTTTAAACAAGTGTTGATTTATGTTGTGCAAATATCTGAAAAGCAGTTGTAATATTTGCCATTTCATTTTATATTTACCTGTTTAATATTTACGCTTCAATTTCATTTTGCTTTCGCTTGTGTGCAGGCACTTAACGAATTTTTATTTTGCTTGTTGTTTTTGTTGTTGTTGTTGCTGTTTGGCAGGAATGGCAAGCCCATTGAATGTACAAGTGGCCAATCTATTTGCACAGTATGGCAACGCTGCAACTGGCCAGTTGCCAGAATCATCATCATCACCATCCTTGGCTGGAGTTGCAGCTGCAGCAGCATTTTAACATTTTTATGCATGTACATGCGTTTGTATGGAGCATAAATGTTAAGTAATTATGACGTTGCCTCCTCTGCTCGTTATCCTGTGGCAATTGGCGCCTTTTCAAGTGGCAATTGGCGGCATCGCGATGATGCCCCGCACCTGTCTGCTACTGCAGCCGCTGCCAGCCTCTTTCTCGTTGCTGCGGCGATGATTGCAACTTTTTAATTTGTATTTACAACTGCAAAACAATACGAGTGCGCTCCATAAATACATAACATTTGTTTGATATGTGAAACGATATACATATATTCCTCAGCAATTTTTGGCTTGATTTTTATTAAATATTCAAGTTCTTATACGGTTATTAATCCCTTTAGGCGTATTTAATCTCAAATTTTAAAATTTACGTTAGTTTCCGGGAAATTAATATTTAGGGTTAAACTAAATTGCGTTGTTTCAGTTAGTTTCGTTTGTTTTATTCTCTTGGGGAAATAAAAGTTGTAGGAAGTATGGCAACGTTACTTCGACAAGTTGGCAGCGCCACAGCGTTAAGTTGGCATGGCCTGTTACAACAGTGGCCAGACTCAATTTAATTTTAAGGCGGCAAAGCAGGGGTATTCATATAGCAACAACGATCTCGAGAGGTGCACATCAACCATAAAAAATGAGAGTTTATCAATCGGATTGTTTATATTGTTCTATTTTTCCCTGTTGATTTTTATTTCAATTGTATTATATTTCTGTAAATTTGTACTTTTATGGCTTGGTTTGTTCTGCGCTTATCTATTAACTTCTCTTCACTATACCATACGAGTACCCGTACTTGCATTCCTTTTTTTATTTATATTCTAACTTTATTTACACATTTCATAAATGTAATTTGCAAAAACAACTTTGTTTGCCGGTTACAGTTGTTGTTCCTTCGGACACAGATGCTGCTGCTTACCACACACGTGCCACAACCGCAACACAGCGGCAGGGCGTCCAGAACCCGGCAGGCAGGTTCCACGAGCAGATACCTAATGATGTACCCGCCTGGGCAACATGGGCTACATGTCCTTTGGCATTGGGCGCCTCTCGTCCTTGCCAGTTATAACTAAATACATAGTTTAATTCGTTGGCAACGCTTTGTTGGTGGCTGCTGCTTTAGTTCCCGTTTTTAACTCCGTTACGCCTTTGTGGACAGAACAAACAGGAAGTGGGGAAACGGGCACGGATTTGGCAGAGATTAGCGCTGGGTTCTTGCGGTTACATTGTTTCGATGTTGTGTGAGTTGAACTTAATTAATTTTCGCTTATTTGATTGTTTGCCAGGTGGTACAGTTTGCAATGCTCTGGACGCAGCTCGGTTTGTTTAGTTTGCAGCTCATAAGCACAAAGGAACATATTTTGTGGTTTGCTAGTGCTGGGTGAAATCAACTCTTAATTTCAATCAATCCTAAATTAAAACAGTGATTAAATTAAAGTGTTTGCATATTGGCTGGTCATACAGATCTGTTCCTCTACTAGTACTATAGAACGCAAGAACCAGTTGAGAACTATAAGGCGAATCAGCTGTAATTGGTGCTCTGGAGTATCTTTGTGTGTTTTGTTGCTGAAGCATTGTATCAATCAAGAGTAAGCAATTCTTCATCCAAAAGTGGTCTATAGTATGCATTTTATTCGAATTCATTCAAATACAAGCTAACAGACGCAGGAAATATTCAGATAAATAATACTGAAATCTAAGCTATATTTTTATTTGCTTGGTTTCTTCATTTCCCTTTCAACGCGCTTCAATATGCTATCCATATTAGTAACCAGCTGTTCCAAAATTTCCTCCAGCAAGGATACGCGATTATTCAGACTGTAAACAAAATAGGGTTCCTCTACAGTGGCTTCATTTATCATGCTGGGAATTTACTTACCGGAACATATCCTTGTTCTTGACATCTTGTGGAATGTCTTCAAAGTAGTGCGCCCTAGAGAAGAGAGAGATTTTAATGACTGTTACTAAGCAGTTAGTCAATATATTTACTCGGCCTGTGTCATATTTCGACGTAGCTGTACTTTGGGCTGCTCGTATCGGTTGGCAATATCGTCATATTCCTGATCTGTACGTTCCGGGGGCAGAGTATCTACATTCTGACGTTTCCGTCCACAGTGCGTGATATAGTAGACGGCAGCCGATAGTTTCTTGTAAATATAGGTGCCTAGTTGACTACGTCCCTGGGTGATTTCACTCTTCACTGAATTATATGTTTCCATTATGATGGCCAAGAACATGTTCTAAAAATATATAATGAGGTTAGATATTTGAAACTCCAAAAAGTCGTGGTCAGCTAACAAGTAAAATAAAGAAGACCAACAGAATGTATGTTAGAAAGTAGATGGGTCCCAGCACACGGTTAGCCTGTTCAATAAGATTGTACTGAAAATCGCCAAGAATCATGCGTATCATAGTCAAAATTGAGGTGACAAAGTTACGAAAATCTGGATGCTTGGTGCCGAACAGCAATAGGCCCAGTTGGGCATAGGCCAAAAATACAATTCCAAACATTAGACTGAAGCCGGCCAAGTCCTTGGAGCACTGCAACCCAAAAGATAATCATAAATGGAATAATTTTAAGAAATTGTCTTACGCGTTTTAGTGTGGTTGTAAACTGCACGAGCGTCTTGTTGAAACTGATAAATTTGAAGATCTTAATCCAAACCAGGAAAGCCAATATGGCCATCATATCCACATAGATTGTATTCCAAAAGCATAGCACATCCAAACTTTGATAGGTTTCCTCGAATTTAGCCTTATAGGTTAGCGATCTGATTTTAAGTGTATGCCAGATATTGTAGATCAGCGCCAGGTAACAGAACTGTCATTAAGGGTCAGTTAACATTATTTACTTAATATGTAATATCATTTAGGTCATACCACTAAAATAAGCGAGTCGAGCACATTTAGTATTGACTTAAAGTAATTCCTGAAGCCTGATTTACGTATTTCATTGATCTCATAAATATTATAATAGACAATCATAATGTACCAAAAGATGTAGACAACACTCATTGATAGACTTCGATCTGTTAGGAATGAAAACTGCTTAACAGTCTGTAGTTGACTCTGTGGTATAACACCTCCAGTCGGTGGAATTTCTGCTATGAATCTGAAGAAACCAAATAACCATAATAATTAGTAGAAAAGTTTCCGATTTGTTGACTCACTTTGCGCTTTGAAAAATGTCTGTATTCTCGTTGTAAAGATTAAACTCGATCAGGCACAAACGTGAACCGCGATCCAACCAATGTTCCTCTTTTAGCTTCTTGATTGTCTTCAGATTTTCTTCCTTGTCGTAGGTCAAATCGATGGTATAGCCACCGGTGCTATAGAAATTAAGTGTGGTCCACAGTGGGGTCGAGTCCAATTCGCTCATAGTCCTGTATGGAGCGCCGCCATGCTCGCTTGTTATCTCCTCCGCTCCAGAGGAATATGATGCATAGCAGGTGTTGAAGTATCGTATAAAGGCATCATTCACATAGCAACTATCCTTGCGTACACGAATCTGGCGAAGACGTGGCGGCCCTAGCAAAAGATTTTCATGTAAGAAGACACGACCCTCCAGGTGTGTCCTTTTGGACTCAGTTCGATTATCAGACTTGGTCCCTTCTGCTTGTTCGTTTTGCGGTTTCTTTTCCGGCTTATCTTCCGGTTTATTTTCCGGTTTATCGTCCGGTTTATCGTCCGGTTCATTTTCCGTTTCTTGCCTTGCTTGTTTTTCATTTCTGTTTCCTCTTTTGAACCTGGTTTTCTTTCCTTTTTTCCTTTTCGTACCTGTGTCCCTGGCGTCACGTAGCCTGCGGCGCGCTCCACCTCCCGGGGTTTCTGTCTCTGGCTGCTCACCCCCAACGTCAGTGTCATCATCATCATTATCAGCGACATCTTCATCATGATCATGCGATCCATCGATATTTATTACGGTCATATCACCGTGCAGCGTAACCAAAAAATTATAGATTAAATAGTCCCACCAATCCGGAACCGTGATCAGTTTCTCGAAGGAGACTGTCACCGAGGGCGCCACGACAAGTTCACGTGTGGTAAACAACTTCTTCATGGTATCGTTAAAGTAAAACATATAAGAGTGGCGTACCGAGAGGGTGACTGAGATAGAGAAAATCATTTCTCAATATTGAATGAGACCAAGGAGTCTCCTGTCAAGCTGCCCTGTGCTCAAATTTAGACCACAACTCGCCATCTGTACTTACCCAGCGAAGTTAATATGAGGAAGATGATAAACACTGCAAACTCCATGAGTGCATCGCGAACTTCCTCATCAGTGGTATATAGAATGCGAGATGTTTTTACCTTAATAGGCGCATTCTGACTGTTTCTGTCGGCATATACAGATTGACGTGCAGGGGTACGATCCCCCTTAAGGCTGTCTGGAGGCTCCTCATCCGTTGCTTTTTTGCGTGAAAAGAAATTGCGGATTCTGCGACCACGTGGCTCCTTTGGGGTCTTTGCCATAGTATATACAGACGATCCTGCCGACTCCACTGGAGTTGGAGGTTGGGTTTCTTTCTCCGGCAGCGTCATCTGTACGTGCGTACTAGCCTGCAAGGATGAGGGCATTGAACGCGGGTCATCCTGACTGGGGACGGATTCGATCGGTGGCGATGTGTCACCCCGAGACGGTCTGCGCGGCTGCACAGGCGGTGGAGTTCGACGCGGCGAACCGCCTGGACGCGGCGAACCGCCTGGACGCGGCGAACCGCCTGCACGCGGCGAACCGCCTGGACGCTGAGGCGGAACGGGAGGTTCTGACTTCCTCCGCGACGGTGATCCTTGACCTTGATTATCTGCCATTTATATAAATCTTATTTATTATTATATTACACAATTTTTCGATATTTCCTTCAATTTGTTTGTGAGATACTTTTCGTTTGAACAACACAATTATACTGGAGAGATCTGGATTTGCAGCTCGACTAACTAGACTGGCAAACGGGCTGCCCTGACAGCACACAGCTTGAAGTTTGAGCAATGTTTGCTTTGACCTGGCGAGCTATCAAATTGAATGCGCCTTCGGGCAGCAACAAAGTGTGGGACACATAAAAAAAGCAGCGTTCAAGGAATGCATACAACATCTGCACAGCATCTGTATCCTTCCCATACATATCCTGGCCCATACATATGCATATTTCATGCGTTAACGCCAACATTTGAATTGCAGCAGCAGGAGCAGCATCAGCAGCAGCAGAAGGGGCCGGCGGAGCAGCAACTGAAAACTGCAGGCAGTTTTGATTTATGGTCCTCGTTGGGCAGCTCACCCGCTCCTTTGGCTATCAGCGCCAGTTGAGCTGTCAGGACACATAAAAAATGCATGTACAATAGCATAAATGTGATAAGACCCTCCACAAACTGCTTACAATGGCTGCCAGGACTTAAGGACAAGCTGCTTTGATAACATTGCGAAATAAAATAAGATTTTCCATGCAAGCTTCAAAGCCCATTCTGTTTCGAAATCAAAAAAGTCATAAAATATGAAATAACTTGATTGATTTTTGTTTTTAAATATTTATTTATTTGTTTGAAAATATTAAATCCTGTGATTTAATTTTATATATTTATAAAGTACACTTTAAATACTTACTAAAAAAGCTTTTAAAACGCTAGATCATTTGATGTTTAATTTTTTTAATATATTATAACTATTTCCTTTGCCCTAAAAGGGGATTTTAATGCAGTTTAAGTACACTTTTTTGAAACAATTTTCATTTTGCACATACTATATTGAACGATTTCATAAAATAGTTTATAACTATTATTATATAATAATATTATGCTGCTGCAATAAATCAATCAAAGTTTGCTTACATAATAATGACATAAGAATTTTATGTGTGCATTTTGTTAAAGCTATCTGCTAGTTTTAATCAGATTTTTTTTTTGTGAAACTCAGGTTATATTCTACCCCTTCAATGTTTGCTCGGTGCGAACGGAATTTCGAATGTTTTGTGCCATAAACTATGCCTACTAAAGAATATTTCTATATATTGTTATTAAGTATTAGCACTAAGAGCTACAAATTAATTTGCTAATTTGATTTTGTTTTGATTTGTGCAACTTGTTATTCATTTAAATATTCCATTGATTTGAAATTTTTTCTTTATTTTGCTTAACTATTTGGCTTTGAAAATACTTTGGCGCCACAACGCAGCTTCAGTTTAATGTTGATTTTAGTTTTATTATTATTATTTTTTTTACATTTCTTTTCTATTATTAGTTTTGTTTGCCAACCACATGAATAATGAAAATAATGCACTAGAAAATGTTCAGCAAAAGTGATTACAAACAAGGATGCAACTTTTAAGCTACTTCTTTGGTTGGTTTTGTTTTGTTTTTTTTTCTTTAGTAGTTTTCTTGTGCACAAATAGAATGTCTCCTTTTGCCCCTCCTTTGCTTATTTGGTGTGTGCTTAACATTAGATACATTTTGTAATTGGTCCTTTGGTTTCAAAACTTTTGCTAAAAGGCACAATGTTTAACTACTACTATTTGTGTGCTTGTGTGTGTATTTGTGAGAGCCACGCCCATCGCCTTCAGTACGGCTTGGCCGCATCCTTGGAACGTTTCAATTGCACCTTCAAGCGCTTTGTGCCTATCTGAAATCCATGCATGGCCTGTATGGCCGCATTCGCGGAGTGCGGATTGTCATAGGAGACGAAGCCGAAGCATTTCGATAGATTGGTTTGCTTATCGATAAACACCTTGGCCGATAGCACATTGCCAAACGGCAGAAATGTTGAGGCGAGATCGGTGTCAATGAATTCCTGAGGTAAATGATAGATAAACAGATTGCTGCCATCGGGCCCTGTAAATAGAAAAAAAAAACTATATCAGATTTATGCGCTTAAGATAGAGAGGTTGTAGATATCGACAGTCCATAAAAACGATGGTAATAAAATAAATGAAATTTAAAAAATGGGGAAAAGATTTAATAATTTAAAAGTTCTCCGAGAAATACCTTTGTTTTTAAGGCAAATGTATTTCTCTTTAGTTGAACATACAATTTACCTTTTCAATATCGTTAAGTTCAATACCATTTTAACAAAAAAACAAAGTTCATATTTTGTATTTAATTCAATAGTTCTACAATTTGTTATAGAAGTTTACCATTTTTTTGTGTCCTGCGTTAAATATTGATTAAATTATCACGAAAATGATAAAAAAATCGATAGATGGAAGAATATAGAATAACATCGATAGAATCGATTTTGATTTGCGGCTCTAGCCCAAAAGTATGCAATGTTTTTTGTTTGTTTCAACTTACCCTCGATCTGTTTGCCTGCCACCCCCGCGGCGGCTGCCTGCAAGGCGCTGGCATTCAACGGCTGGACGGCTCCATAGGCGGCTGCTGCAGTGGCACCGCTGGTCAAGCCACCCAATGTGGAGGTGCCATATGGATCTGCGGCGCTGGCGGGCCCTAAAAGGCAGAACTTTGTTGTAGTATTGTGTTGAGCATATGCAAAAATTACGCTGGGCTAAGGGAGATATAAGTTTGTTGTTGCTCTTGCTTAAGTTTATAGACGTTGTTGTTCATAAAAAACAAATTACACGGCAAACAGAAACAGAAACACAAAGACAGCGACAGAAACAGGGTGCTGACACACCCACAAAACACACACACTCTTATGTGTAGTATATATAGCATATAGTATATTTGAACAATAAACGAGCCACGTCGCCGAGTTGAGTTAACGCATATGGGAATCTGTTTTATTTTTGGGGTTCCCCCTTGTTTCGGGTTTTCTTATTTTTATTTTTGCATTGCTTTTGTTGTTTGTTCGCTTGCCGGCCCTACATTATTAAATTTTATATCCTTTTGTGCATCATAAAAAATTTGTTAGCCTTTGTTGTGCGCTCTCCGCATGGCGCCTGTTTTTTAATTGAGCCTCGGCGTGGGGCCAGTCCCCCCTGTTACCCGCACCTTTGCTGTGGCGCCCCATTCACGTTTGCTTTGTGCAACACACGAATTTTAGTAATCTACTAAAAATTTATTACGTTTTTTCTTGGTTTCTTTGTTATTTACATATGTACGTGTGCCAAAAAGGAAGAAAAAGGAAGAATATTACGCAACGAAAGTTTTGCATTTCATGCAATTTTATGTGCACTCGACATGTGGCAAAAAAATCAGCTCAGCATCATCAACAACAATAACATCAGGCATTTTTTATATGCTACAAAATTATGGCACTAAATTTTTGATGCCAACCATTTATGATATTGAGTTTGCTGCACAATTTAGAGAAATTAATTTTTAAAAGCCTGTGGCTTCCCAAATGCAACTGGGATATGGTAATTGAAAGCGACTCTAATCAGAGATACTATATACATAGTAGAGTACACAAAAAAAGGTTGCATAATGTATACGTTAAGTATTTTTTA
Organism: Hirtodrosophila histrioides; assembly: GCA_037075165.1. NCBI lineage: Eukaryota > Metazoa > Arthropoda > Insecta > Diptera > Drosophilidae > Hirtodrosophila > Hirtodrosophila histrioides. The sequence goes on along the minus strand of JBAMCL010000469.1, from coordinate 204,011 downwards.
TTGTTGGATTGATAATAAGTTGATAGATTGGTATAATATTTAATATTTTCAAATTTAATCTAATTAAATTCGGAATCGAAATTGGTAGTTGCTCTGAGTTACAAAATTTAAATGAAGATGCAGCTTGAATAGTTTGCATTTGCACCAAGGGAATCTAAACTATTTGATAATATCTTTAAGAGAAAGAAAATTTGATTTCTTACAAAAAAGGAAACACAATATTTGAGAAGATTCGCAATGAAAAGTATGCGGCAATGGGAGCACACCTAGTGAGAATTTTTATTTCTTAATACATATTTTAATATTTTAGCTTAAATAGTTTTCTCTTGCAAATATACTCATATTTTTTCAATATAGTATAACACCTCAATTCCTATTGTAGAGCCTTCGAGACCAAAGAAGGTTAACCAAGGGAATCTAAACTAATCGATAATAATTTTAAAAGAAAGGAAATTCGATTTTTTTCCAAAACGGAAACACAAAATTTAAGAAGATTAGCAATGAAAGTATGGAAATGGGAACAGGACTGAATATCACGTTTAGTGAGATGTTTTCATTTATAAAATATATTTTAATATTTAAGCTACAATAGTTTGCTTTTGCAAATGTACTCATATTTTTTCAATATAGTTTAATACCTCAATTCCTATTGTCAAGCCTTCAAGACCAAACATTTTCGGTTTTTGTTTTCTAGCTAAGGGTTTGTATTCATTTCTCTGACCCTGTTGGGATTTGGCTTGAATTTTGATTTCACATGGAGCGAACGTTGCAATCCTTTTTAGGTTCATATTGTTGAGTGCCATATTTTATTAACACTATGTTTTATTTCGTTTTTGTTTTTTCAAAACGCAATCAACGATGTTTCTGTATTTTAGGTGTTTTTTTTTTTTTGTCAGTGGCATTGATTTGAATTTTTTCTTGTTGTTTTCATTTGCATTTTGTTAGGGCAACAATGTAAAATTGTTGCACGCTTTTTATTATTATTGTGAAATAACAATTTTTATTGACAGCGCGGGTAAATAAAAGTTGAAAAACAATGCCAGTTAGAAACTTGCACTGGGCGCAACAGCAAAAGATATGAATACATGGATTTTTAATTAACAATAGGCTGAATGTGGGGCCAGAGGGGCCTTTGAAACTACTCCATGGGAATAAAGTTGATATGGCAATGTTGATATGAAATGTAAACTGTTTTGAATAGTTAACAATATGACCTAGTGTCTATTAATACAAGTTAACATCTACCAACACTGTAAATATGTAGATCCTAGCCTATTAAACTCTATATAAGATCATAAGGTGCCGATCATAGCCACCATATATTAAAATAACAAAAAAACTTCTATAAAACATATTTTAATTTAAGATTGACATTTATTAAAGTAGTTATGCAAACATAAAATTACGACATTTTAGTTTTTGTTTATTTAAGGAAATATAGTTTAATTTTAAGTAAAATACTATATTTGTGTTGGGTAGTTTCTTTAATACACCTATATGTGGAAATACTTGTGTTGAGAGTGCCGCAATTCAATAGTTTCGTAAGTAATACTTCAATGATCGATACTTTCGATAGGTTTCACAAAATGCGTATGAAACATATCATATCATTTAGAAATATCGGTTTTTAAAAACACAAAAGCATCCTTCGTTGGACTTTTTCTTTTTGTAAATATGGCTTAAAATAAATCAAGCCTGTTCTCATTACCGATTCCGATGATTGTTAAAATATAAGGCTTATACAAGGATACCGATAGTAGAGTGATTTGAAAAGTAAGTAATCGATATTATCGATAATGTTGTCGATTGTTTTTCAGCTTAAGTGCATTCTCTTATATATATCCAGCAGAAATTCGTTATAGTTTCAATTAGTTTATTCATAGAATAGGTTTTGTGTAGACTCGGCGATAAGGGTTTAGTACTGTTTGGGGCAAGGCAGGGCAAGGCGCATGCAGGCGGCAATTGTTACGGGAATTGCGTGAGGTGTGTGTGTGTGTGTGTGTGTGAGTGCAGCCTAAAGGTAGGCTATGATTATATGTGCCCAAGAGTGAACAGTTAACGTTAGGTACACCCTAAACAGTTAGACACAGACATACAAAACATTAAATCTACTTACAAAGCGCGCTCAGCGTGAGCGTTTGGCTGGCGTTCGCTGGCGGGGGTGGCGGGGCCACGCCCATCAGCTGAGCCAAGTTAAGAGCATGATGCGCATGCGTGACCAGCTGTCCGGTATTGGCCGCATAGCTGTTGGCGAGCTGGCGTTGATGGCTGTTGTTGCTGTTGTTGTTGTTGATGTTACTCTGGTTGCTGGTGTTGTTGATGTTGTTGTTGTGACTGTTGCTGAGGTGCTGCTGGTTGCTGCTGCTGTGGAGGCGGTGGCTGTGACTGAGGCTGCTGCTGCTGTGCTGGGATGTGTTTAGTAGTGTTACCAGATTCTGCATAGACATGGATGCACTGGTGAGCAGTCCAGTGCCAGCAGCATGCCCGGGGGCAGTGAGCCCGCCGCCGTAGCCGGATGTGGTTGCGGGTGGTGCGACGCCAAGTGGGAGAGGTGGTGGTGGTGCTGCCCCGGCGACTGCAGCTGCTGCTGCTGCTGCTGCGGCGGCGGCGGTTGCAGCGTTGGCAGCCGATAAAGTTGCTGCTGTGCTCCCGGCAGCGCCGGATGATGGGCCGTGTTGGCTGTGGTGGGCACTGTTATCCGGTGGGTGGAAATTTAGTCCTGATTTCAGTTTCCATAATTTTTTTTTGTTTTTTTTTTGTTTTTTTTTTGTACAGTTTTGAGTTTTGGTTTATGGTTGTAAGGTTTGGTTGAGTTGGTTGATTGATTGATTGATTGATTGATTGTTTTGTACATGACCACAGAGTCAATCATAGACATACCAAAAAATGTTCAACGAATATTTATATATATAAAAAACATAGAAGAAAACACACACCCAATTGGATTATTTACATTTACAAGAAATTAAAAATTAATTTGGTTGATTTTTGTTTTCATGTAAATTTATGTAAATATTTATAACACACAAATCATAACATCAACATAAAAGAGCATAAAAATGAGATCAAAATTTCAAATACAAATAATAATAATAATAAAATGCAAGAAAAAAAGGAAAATAAAAAGAAAAAGTTTCAAAAAATAAAAAGAATATTGTTTTGGACAAGAAATCAAAAAGTAAAAAATTTTCTAAGAATTTAATGCAGAAAATGAAAATAAAATGAATATATAAATAATACATAATTTAAACATAAAAACGCATAGACATAAAATCAATTTCAAATGCAGTTAGACATATATAAAAATAAATAAAATTATTTCGAATTGGCATTTGCATTAAAGGCGCTAAAAAAGGCGTGGCTGGCATTAATTTGATTATTCTGGGCGCTAATTAACTGCAATCTAGTTGTTGTTGTTGCTGCATTTAAATAAATTTAAAATTATGAATGGACGCTTAACTAAATTAATTGGCAAGCAGCTACACAAAACGAGACTCCTGAACAAAAAAAGATACATTTGAGTAGAGTAAATTAGAGAGAAAACGAGCGACATATAAACTGCCAGGCATTTGTGTATATGTGTGTGATTGCGTGTATATGTGTATGTGTGTGTGTGTGTGGCATGCCCACATTTAGATGAGCACAGATATTGGCACAACATTCAACAAAACAGGCAGAGTTTTAGGTACTACCCTCAAAAGATAATTTCACTTTGAATGAGCTGTGAGGAGCTATCTGCCTGAAAACCATTATTTCTACTATCATATAGAATGTATTTGCAACTCCTACACCCTACGCTGGCTGCCCCAGGACTTTGTCGGTCTAATAAAACTTTAAGTACGCTCACCTGCGGCCAGGTAGTCAGTCTCACCTTTTCTTTGCAGCTTGTGCTACCTCAAATGCCATTGCATTTGTTTACATGCCAGCGTCCTTGTCAGGGACCTGGGGCTATTGGGTATTGCCAGCCTAGCTCCTCCTTCAACCTGCACTCCTGCAGCCTTAATATGTACCTTTCTTAAGGCTTGCTCGACTTGTCTTTGATGTTGCACTGCCTCTGGGCCATCGCATGGCTTATAAAAATTTCAGACCAAAAATTTTGCCAGACCGCTGCTGCTGCCACATGTGCGCAAAAAGAGGAAAATGCAAGAAGTATAGAAAAACATTTTCCAAAGCGCTTGGCAAATGCTTCTTCTTCACATGCTGCAGGCAAAGTGACTTTGACTATTAAATAATTAGCAAGTGCATTGCCTAAATGGAAATGTCTTTGTCTTCCATTATTCTTGCCCTTTACCACTCTCATCCCCGCCAGCTATTCACCACTTCCTGATGCAAATTGGTTAAATCAGCTGCGTTTACAGGTCGCACACTTAACGGTTTTTAGTGCGCTCACATAAAAAGCACGTCCCGCACATTTGCTGACCATCAACGCTGACTCCGAGGGTCCAATTGTGAGTCTGAGTTTTGGGTCCAAGTACGGGTCCGAGTCCGGGTCTCAGAGTCTCATTCTGAGTCCGTTGCTGACATTTAAAAACGTCATTTGTTATTCAAGTGGCATACGTCGCTCTAAGTTGCCTCTAACTGCCCATCTGCCCTTACTGTCACCGCTTACCGTCGTTTACTCTTTCTGCTTCTCCCTCCTTCTACAGTCTCTGCCCTTACAGACAGCAATATGATTTTATCAAGCGATTTGTTACGTTACAGACTGTATCCAATATATATTTCAATGACTGTCTCAAAATTGTGTGGCCAGATTTTAAAAAAACTCACAGATCTCAACAATATGTGACCAATTCTAATAAATATATTATCTTTAACATACATATTTCTGAAATTATAATTTTCTTTCGTTTATTCAAGGTATTTAAATGGTTATTCTGCAATTTATAGGGACATCTTTCTAAAGTGGTTTATAAACTGCATTTTTAAGATCAAATTGATTACTTTTTATCACAGAACTGAAAAAATTCATTTATTGATCATTTATACAGACGGATGGGAATAAATGTTTTGGTGAAGCAATTTTCCTAATTGTCAACAATGTTTAATTTCGATAATAATATCGGATTGTAGATATGTTTTTGTCAATAAGTGAGGAGTTAAGTCACATCCAATATAATAATATCGGATTGTAGATATGTTTTGACAATAAATAAGGATAGTTGAATCACATCCAAAATAATGAGAAATCTTGTAGCATTTCATTGTTAAACATATCGATGCTAAATATCGATAGTATCGATATGTTCTCATTTCTATTTCTAACTACTCTTCAAAAGTCTTCAACTTTTACTTATACTAAACAGATATGCAGCTCTTTTACTATACTTGTGCTACTTCTCTGTTAGGGTATTCAAGTGTCAGCAAGGCTAAAGAATTATCCTACATCTATTTTTTTACGATTACATCACGCGCCGCTCAACATTTGGCTGTCTGTGATTTTTTGCTAGCTTTTGTGCTTGATTTGTTATGCGCAAAATGTTCACGTCGTCGAGACTGGTCAGACGGTGGGACTGAGGGTTGGGTGGAGCTCGGGTTCCAGGGCGCTGTCTAGGTGGGCCGGGTCGGGGCGTGGCATGTTGGTCATTCTAATGAAGCGCCCCGCCGTTGCATATGCAACACGTTCGCATTACGTGTCGCTGTATGTATGTGTGTCTGTCAAGCGTCTGTATCTGTGTATCTGTATCTGTAACTGCAGCTGTGTTTGTAACTGTATCTACATGTGTGCGTGTGTTTTTTTTGTTGTATCTTTGTTCATCTGACGGTAGGAAATCTGTGCGACGCCTTTGGTCTTTGTTTTTGCTGTTGGCATTTGCCTTGGCCATCGCCTGGGCCTGTCCACCTTTTAATCCTATTACAATTTTTGTTTTATTCATCATGCTCTTCAGTCGGCCTGCTGTCAAAACCCACTCGTAGTTCGCCCAACATTGTTTTATTTCTTTTACTGTGCGAACTCTTCTACATTTATGCAAATTTCGGTTGCTTAAATTGAAATTAATTATTTGACAGTTGTCGCTTGCAAATGACCGAAGAGATACCGTCAGAAGGCTCTGGCTCTGGGTTCTGGGTTCTGGATAACAACGCCTGTCCTACTCCTGTTTTTCATGTCTTTATCACTCACCCTCTAGTTGACTTTGTGTCAACGGAGGTCGCTCGTTATAAATGAAGCGACGACAAGTTTACAGAGAATACAGTAAAAATTGTAATAAAAAAACGTTGCAACTTTTACATTAATTCTTGTTTACTTGTTTAAATGCTCAACAAATGACTGCAGCGTACAGGAAGCTTAGTTTGGTACATTTAAAGTCATTTATCTTCTGGGTGCCATGGTGTAACGGAAATGTTAGTGTAATATCCCCAAACTGACACCTGACCCAACATGAAATGCGTATCATTAAAGCCAGCTTGTTGCTTAGTATCTTCTTTAGAATAGAAGTTAAATAGATGCCTGAGATATCTAATACCAAGCAATCACAGTTCTTCCAATATTTTCTAAAATTTCTACACTTATATCTGTCTAAACTACTCTTAAATGTCTTCTGAAAAGTCATAAGTAATTTCTGGGTGATTATTTTGAAATATACTGATATATATATTATGAAATATATATTAAATCATTTGATGTTGCAGACTTTCTATAGTTAAAGCTAGCTGTCTGCTTAGTTCTTTCTCTGGAAGATATATAGATATCCTGAGACTGTTAATTTGGTAATTCAAAGCAATCGGAGCTTATTAAATAGTTTCTTATATATTAAGGTCTATTTCTTGTAGGTTCAATCTCTTTTTAAAGGTAATAAACATATTTTCTGACTATTTTTTAACAAGCTAAGTAATTCGAATATGACTTATCTGCCATTATATTGTATTATTTTCTAAGTTGGCTTTCACCGGATTTGCAGCTCATTCAAAGTGATTTCTTCTACTCATTTTCTACCAATTATATCCTGTGTACCTATATCCTGTTTGGTTTACACATTAAACCAGAGAACACACACAAAACTAATCGCTAACCAAACATAACTCAAATCGGAAAAAATATCGTAACAAAACGCACAAAACAGATAAATCTATAGATAGGTATTAAGATAATAAAACAAGATATAATGAGAACAACAAAAAGTATGCTAAACACGCAATTAAATTAAACAACAAATTTTTTTGGTTGCAATAAATAATTACAAAAAAAAAAAAAATACAAAATACACAAATCAAGTTTTGAACACAAAGTGCGCGAAATAAATACGAAAATTATACGAGAAATACTTTATTTTCGAGCAAAATGAGTGAACGACAAAGAAAGAAATATTTATAGAGGAAAACAGAGAGAAATAGAGAAACACAGAAAGGGAGAAAGAAATACTGTGGATTTTTGTATACATATAATATTTTTTGTTTGTTTGGTGGAAATGACTAACTGAGCTGAGGGAACGTTCAGGGGAAGTAGGACTCATGGGCAGCTTAAGAACTAACTAGTTTCTGGGATCTCTTAGATCCTCTTGCCACTTACCTTGCAGATAGTGAGCCGGATGCAGTCCATAGGCCTGCATATGCTGATAGAGCTGCAAGTGAGCCGCCGATGCCGGGCCCAGTCCGCCCGTAGGATCCCCGCTGAGATAGGCAGCCGCAGCGGCTGCTGCCGCGGCGCCCGGCGTCTGTCCATGATGCGGATTGCTGCCCAGCAGCGTGGGCGCCAAGGATGCACTTAGAGCTGCCGACGTGGGCACCGTGACCAGTGTTGCCGTCTGGCCCCCTTGTCCAGCGCCTTGAACTGGCTGCACGCCGGCCAAGGCAGCTGCCATGGACGGATTTGTGCGCGATGATGGCGGCGCTGCGGCAATCAAGGCCGTTGCCGTATTGGCGGTGGGCGTGGCAGCTGCAGCGGCAGCTCCACTGGGCGCCTGGGTGAGCGCACTGATGCCACAAATGGCGTGCAGCTGTTGCATCTTCTTCTGGTCCTTCTCCTTCTGTGTGTCTGCGAATTTAACGACCAGCGGCGCCGAGCAGCCCTCCATGGTTTGACTCTGGTGCAGGGACTGAAAATGTGACAGGTTTTATTAAAAATTGTTAATATTGGAAAACTGTTTCAATTTAAAAGAATTAAGATGTCAAATATCAACATAAAAATTTAATGGATCTTCGGATTTTTAATGTAAGTTAACAGGAATTATTGAACTTAATTTTGCCTATACTTTTTTAATACGTTTTATTTGCCCTGGGTTAATTTTGTGTTTGCCTTACTCAACTGCACACTGAGGAAATAAAGAGATGTGGCAGCATTTTATCGATAAGTTGGCAAGGCTGGTCAAGGAAGTAGACAGCCCGATCAAAAACAGCTGATCATTGAAAGCTTAAACAAATATTTCATCAAGTTCATTCGCATTCGCTTCGCTTTCGCAAACGGACGTGTTTTTTTCCTGCCCCTCGCAATTAATTATTATTTGCCCGCTCTCAGCAATTATTAAATTGCAATCTTATTATTTGTGACTTGTGTTAAGCACCTGTGTGGACTATAATTATTATTCTTTGTGCCTTATTTGTGTATTTAAAAAGTTTTGTGCCTAAACACAACAACAAACTGCAGCCGAGCATTCTGTTTGATTTTACAGTTGCATTGCTGTCTGCATGTATTTTGTTTTTGTGCTTACTCACTTCGCTCTCTTTTTATCTCTCTCCCGCGTTAATGTTGCTCGCGCTCGTTTCTCTTTGCATTCCGTTTGTGAATTTCGGTCGTCGCGCCTGCGCTTTGTGTTGTTATTCCGTTGGTAAGTACAAATCAGCGGTAGTTGTTTAACCCTAGGGTGCCTTCTGTTCTTAATACAACCTTTTACTTCAGTGCTTTATTCTTATATTTTTATTTATCTTATGTTCCCGAAGGGAAAATAGAATATTGGGTTTGCGCAATGTCCGTCTGTCCGTATGAATGCCCAATTTTAACAGTTATATTCCTAACGGTAAGCCGCTTATTCGAAGCTAGAGTCAACCGATACTTGGGTATCACATGTCAGATTTAAAGTGTCAAGATCAACAAACATATCAATTCCACCATAATTGGTGTCCTGGTTTCATTAGGCGTTGGTCTAAAGAATTTAACGATCCCTACATTACTAAGACTCTTTATACTTCTCTTGTTCGATCTATTCTTGAATATAGGTCTTGTATTTGGTGTCCCCAGTACAAGGTTCATCAGGATAGAATAGAATCGGTACAACAACAATTTCTGCTCTTTGTACTTCGGGGTCTTAACTGGAATCCTAATACTTGCTTGCCTTCTTATCGTAGTAGACTTTTACTAATAAATCTTCCTTCTCTTTCTGATCGTAGAACCAGGATTGGTTGGAGAAACCGATTCTTCTGAATTAATTAGCCAGATTAGTTTTGCAGTTCCGATCAGAAATTCTAGAAACTTCGTCCTCTTTCTCTTCAAGTTAGTAATGCTAATTATGCTATCCATAATCCTTTTCTTATTATATGTTCTAATTATAACAATCTTTATCGTGCGGAGTAATTTTGTTGTGAAAAGTTATTTTAATGTTTTATTTATTTTTAATTTATGGTAAACAATAAGAATTTATTAGCCATTTCGTGAGGTAATTAAATCATTAAGAACACTTAGGTTTGACTTCGAATTTCTGGGTTTTGAACTCCAGATGATTGCCAGGGCTATAAAATAAAGTTGTGCTGATAGCTTGTAACTGTTACCAACTAATAATAATATCAGTCACTTTATTGCTGTTCCAATTCACTGACTGCAGCGTCAACTTAGCTTCATGGAACTTTTGTGGCCCAATTACCAGCTCTGAATCCTTTCAATATACCCGAGTGCACTCGAAGTGCTATTTGTTGTGGCTGGTGCAAGTTAACAGCAGCTCCAAGAGGCATTACATGGCGAACTTTAGCTGTTTTGATAAGTTTTATGGCCACTGCGGCGGCTTACAACATCAAAATAATGACGCGCAGTTAAGCTGAGACCGCGGGGCAATAACAAAGCCGAAGGTTGTCCACCGCTTCCGGTGGTGGTGCAGCCTGTGCTGCTGTGGCACAAACCACAATATTTGCACCGCCTAAGCGACTTAATTTACACCTTTTACTAAGCCCGGCAGAGCAAACAAATGGCGCTGCGAACGCTGCGAAAACTAAAACATAAACCAGGCCAAATAGCGCACAGACATTTAGCGGGGCATTAGATGCAGTTCCGGGAGTGCTGGGAGACCAGAGTGGCGCCCAAGCCGGAGTCTCTGCCGGAATGGGCCCAGGCCACTTTAGTCATTTCCCGGTTTATGTAGACTTTATCATTGAGACCAGGCGACGAGCCCCGGCAACTTCCGCCTGAATTGTGGCCATGGCCGCCAGTTTGTGGAACTGGGCTAAGAATGGGTTGCAAAATGGTGGCGTCACTACGAAAGCCAGGCAGCCAACAGAAGTGCTCTTTAATTACATTGACTATAATTCTTGCGGCTGTGGCGCGACTTTTATGACCGGCTGCTGCCGCTGTTGTTGCTGTTGTTGCCGCTGCTCTTCCTGCTGCTGGCAACAAAGTAATTAGGCAAATTTCCGAGTTTTTAAACAGGTCGCCAAAGTTGCCATTGCAATACTCTTTGTGGCAATGCCACGCAAAAAAATGCTACTAAATACATTTTGTCGAGACAATGGGCTTGTTGGCAAAGTAGATTTGGTTCATGATCAAGTATCATAAGCAGAGTAAAGGCCGGAAAAGTATCGATTAGTTTCAGCTTCGACTTAAATTTAAAACTTGTAAATATGTAAAATGTAAAATATGTAAAATATGTTTAAAGTTTACGCTTGAATCGTTTACTTTACTTTTTGTTATTGTTTCTATGTATAACCATTATAAGTTGCCACATTGGTAATAGTACGCTGGTTAAATATATTTGATAAATATAATATTCACATTTTTAACAATAAAAAAAGGCTTGAATTTGCTAAGCATACTTTTCATGTTTAAATATTCTGGACCTCGAGCCGGCCAAACCAGCATCTCAAAATAATTAGAAAGGTCGCCAATCCGTAACTTATTCTATATATAGAAAACAAAGTCCTTAAAAATGTACATATGTTTCCCTCTGCTGTCCTTAATTTTCCATCAATTTACTTGGCTTTTTTTTCTTCAATGTAGATACTTAAAGTACGAAGGCTATAGGCTAATACAAGGAAATTGAAAAACCTTTCAAAAATATTTTAAAAGGCGCAGAAGAAACTTCTTAGCCTCTTTGCCCTATATAAATAAACCGAATTCAGTAAACTTGGGTTGAGTTTTTTTCGTATCATATTGAGTTTCTTAATACTTCGAGCAAATAGTTTGACTTCCTTTGAAATTGCTTAAAGTTCAATCGAACTGCTGCATATTTTGTGTGTGCATATTGAAATCAATTTAATTTAATATATAGCAGAAATAAATCAATCTACAAAGGTTTATAATTCGTTGATAAGCTGAAATAAGCACTTTTTTATATTGTATTTCTTGTATTTGGTGTTTAATTGTACTGTTAATATTATATAAACAACTTAAATTAAAATTAATAGCAAGAATGTCAAAGCAACCTAATGTAAGATCAAGTCCGAATAAAACAAGTATGAGGGAGAAAACCTAACATCTTTAAAAGTATTTGAGCTATGCTGCTGAACTTTAGTTTGAGAACTATCTGACATGGTTAAAGATACTCGCAGCGTAGCAAATGTATCTTTTTGCTTGGATGTATCTGAAAAACTCGCCATTTTAAAGCTCAGCTTTCTTGTGCTTGGCTTTCTTCCTGTCGCCTGTCAACCAGTAATCTTGGCTGTTTGTCCAGCTGAAAAACGAGTTAAATGACCTGGCAATCAACATGAAACTCAACTCACAGGCCAAGCCAAAGCCGGAGCAGAAAGAGTTGACAAATTAGCGAGGAGCGCGAAAGAAATCTGCATGTGATGAAAAATATTATCATCATTTGCACTTCACATTTACCATTCACCAAAACATGTAAACAAAAAGCAGTCTGCAACCAGCACAGCAACAACAACAACAACAACATTGAGTAATACAAACATGCCACAGTTGCATTCAGGAAGCTCTCTGGCTTCACTCAATGGGGCTGCTTGGGTTGCTTTGGGCGTTCTGGTAAAATAAATTGCTGGGGTTATAAACATGGCACATTAATATTAAATGCATTTCGTGCTCTCTCTCTGTCTCTCTTTCTCTTTGGCTTTGGCATTGCATACTTTCAGGCGTCAATGGACTGCAATGACTGGCAGTTCTTTCCAGCCAAACCATCGAACAAAAGCTTACTTGCCAAATCCTTTGGCCAGGCCAGCAGCTCACTGCGTTTGCTTAGTGCGTGCCTGGCATTCTGTAATTTGACTTCAAATGCATTAAAATTGCACAACACACACGCACACGCAGCACACACACATTAACACACTTATGCATGTAAGTTGTTCTCTATTATTGCGTTTATGCTATGAACAATTTGCAAAGTCATTTGATATCAAGCATCAGTTCATGAATTCAACTCTGCGTCATTTCATGAATTGGTAAGGCGCAGCCAACTTAACTATATGCTTTTCATGTGAATTTTAAAATGGAAAGTCTGAAGTTAATTTTCTTGTTTTTTGCATACAAAATTGTGCAGAAAGAAGATAAATTTCTGTTTGAATTTGCAAAATATTAAAAGGGAAGTCATATACATGTTTTTGTTTTTTAACTCCAGCTGAAGACCCTGGCAGTCAGGGCTAAGAATTATTGTTAACTACAATTTAACATTACATAAATAAATAAGGAAATAAAAGGGAAATCATAGGACTTAATTATGATTACATTTTCAAAATATTAAAAGGTAAATCACATAATATAATTCAGATAAGCGAATTCCGCTTGATTTCATGAAATTTTGGGGCGCAGCCAACTTAACAATGTACTTTTCATGAATATTCTAAAATGGGGAATTTGTGTAATTTATTTATTTATTAAATTTTTATTTCAGGTTAAAACTATAAAATAATAATAGCAGTTAGCCATGGCTAAATTTCTGTTTAATTTTGCGAAGTATTGCGAGGAATATCACATGTTATAAACCAGGTAAGCGAGTTCAGCTTAATTTCATTAGTTTAAGTTTTTTCCATGTATATTTAACCAATTTTATCAAGCTGTCTTAATGGAAATATAGGAAAAAGCTAATTTAAATGCAAATAAATATTTTTATTTTTAAAAAAGAAGGCTTAATTTCATGAAATAGTTAATGAAAAAGCAGCTAACTTCTTATACATAACTCCTTACATATTTTTTTGTTTAACTAAATTTGATGGCATTTCTCTGCAGTTCAAGTAAATGCAGCGCTAATAGAAAAATGCCTGTCGATAGGAAAAAATGCATAGAAAAAGCGTAAATTCCAACACATTATCATAGATATCATTTGATAACAAGGCAAAGCGCAGCGTATCTTTTATATATTCTCTAATAAGAGGCATTTCTCTGCAGTTCATTTGATACACTTTTAAGTACAGCATAAATAATGATAATTTCAAAATATTCAAAGTAAGGAAATCATGATTTATATGGCATAAACGTGGCATGCTATAAGTATATTTATACTAATTTTATGTAGGTATGTGTGTGCTGCTTATATGCATGTCTGTATGCATATAATGCCGCCCGCCCGCAACACATTCATCTTGCAAAAGGCGACAAATTATGTGCAATGTACAGACACAGAGACAACATGTTGGAGTCGCCCACACTTCCTTCCCCCCCTGCGCCGGCTGGCTCACTCCTTTTCACTCCTTACCAAACCTACCTCCCTCGGTGCTCACTCGCTTTTGGTGTGTGCTTTACATGTGTTTGTGTTTTGCTGTCGGAAGTTTGTAATTTTGCCTGTTTCCGGCACAAAACTTGCATTAGTGTTAGTCAGTGTGTGTGTGTGTGTGTGTGTGTGTGCGTGGGTGTGTATGTGCGACCGGAGCGTAGGTTTGGAAATGGGTCTGCTTTGGAATCTGGTCTGCTCTCTGCCACTGAAAAGCATTGCCGTTGACTTCTTCCGCTGCCAGCGGCGGCGTCTTGCTTGCATTTCTACTTCCTGTTGCTGTTGTTGTTGCAGCTGCATGCGGTTTATACCCAGGCATTTTGGGTGTGCATTGGGTGTACCAGGCTGTTGCCAATTTGTGTTACACACAAAGTCAAAATAATGGTATAAAATGATATAAAAGACTTGGGAACTAAGCTTATTACAGATGGGAAGATCACGTGTACGCAGAATACAACATTTAATATTAAATATTAAGAACCAATTCCCGTTCATCTGTTTCCAATTATATAATTAAGTTTTGATTCAAAAATATCATCAAATATCTTATCAAATCGTAGCTGGATTGACTTTTCGTTATTTGAAAGGCTATGCACATCAGAAAGATCATACCTATTATACTTTAGCTCATTTGTAACATCTACAGGGTATCTTATAGTTAGGCAGCCATTGTCTAGCCTCAGCTAGTGTGTGTGTGTGCGTGTGTGTCTGTGTGAGCGTCGTGTTTTATATGCGCGACTCTTGCTGCCACAGCAATTAATCATTGCGACAGTTTTGCGACGCGGCCAACACAGATACTCACACACACACATGCACATACACATACTGACACGCTGAGAGCAACAATGATACTACCTTTAAAGCTTTAAGAACACATTAAATTGGCCTTCTATATGGGATATCAGTTTGATGGCTTGCACTCACCTTGATCGCCCCAATGGCATTCTGTTTGGTTGCGAATGTTACGAAGGCACAGCCCTTGCTCTGCCCCACCTGATCCCGAAGGACGGTGCACTCCTCGATGGTGCCGTGGCCCGTAAATAGTTGCCTCACATCGGCTTCGGTGTATTTTTTATTCAGCATGCCAACGAAAAGTTTACGCTCTGTAAATACATAATTCAAATGCAAAAAAAAAGGAATGTTTTCATAAAAATTGTTGCAAAATTATTACAAATTATATAATTGAAAAGTTCAAGTTGAAACAAACAAGTACAATTATTTAATGCGTAACATGGCAAAGCCAAAGGGGGAAAAACTGTTGGCAACATTTACCAGCCAACAAACATGGCGACAGTTTCTATTGTTTTGGTTCTTATTTTTCAGTTCAACTTAATGAGCTGCTGTACTACAGAAACTACTCATAATTATGGTATATATATATATAGGAGCTATATGTATGTGTGTGTGTTTGTGTGTGTGTGTGGCACTTGACTCCAGCTTCAACTGGCATTCATGGCTTGGTTGACTGAATGACTGACGCATTGAGAGCTTGATGACCTCACAACGAGCGAAATGAGCATCATAAAAATGGCATTAAAAACCTGGCAAAAATGTACAGCAGTTTGTTTGTATGCGTGCGTGTGTGTGTTTGTGTGTGTGTGTGCTTATGTGTGTGTGTGTGTGGAAAGACCGGCAAGTGCTGCCACAGTGGTAACTGTTTATTCAATGTGGAATTTGGCTAAAAATTAGGCTCATTTTAAGAAGGATTTCCAGATGAAATTCTTTCATTTTTGTATATAGCTTTTTTTATCAGACAGTTTTGGATTTTCAGATCTCTACTGACAGATTTCGTTACTTGAATCTCACATCTATTTATTCTTTTTTTAATTTTGAATTTTTTTTCACATCTGAAATCTGTAATTTACTTTAACAGGTTTATTTGAATTTAAATTAATTAAAAAAATGTTAAAAAATAATCATTTAATTGTTCATAATGGGAATTACTTGGTGTAATATAATTCTTTATTTAAAAGTTGCTTGAGAATATAATTTTCAGGCTAATAAATATTTATGCTTATCAGAAAATTAAAATAATTCAACAAATCTTTAAAATAATAAAAAAGCTAACATATTTAAAATGTTATAAATAAAATAACTTTATTATTAATTTATTTAAAAGTTTAAAATAATACTTCATATATATTTTTATTTTCTAGGCAAGTTTAGTACAAATTTTTCCCAACTGTTCTGAATTTTAATATGTGGTTTGATAGTTAAGCATATGTTTATTGAAAACTTTTAAAACTTAACCATAAAATAGAATCTTTTTAATAGCACTGTAGTAGGACTATAAAAACTAATTTTATGTTCAACAGTTACCAATTTCTTGCCCATGAACAGCAGATTGTAGAGGGATTTTGAAGCATTTAAGGCACTTTTTATTAACTACTTACACAGCTTATGCCCACCATGTGTAAAACATTTACTTCGCATTTTTATGCACTCCCCGCAGACTGTTTAAGGAGCACGGAATGTGTGTAGCCATTTTGATGGCCCCCTAAGTCCTTAGTATTTATATTATCCTGCCTATGAGTGATATTTGTGTTATTTATCGGGCATAATTAATCAGAAGTGCGCTTTGCAAACAGTTTGAAAGTCATTTTCTGGGCAATTGACAAACAGCTGGGGCTGGGCGAGCTGCAGGATCTAAGTTGTATGCAAAATGGCAACTGACGGAAATAACTTTAAGCTGCAACAATAAATCCAAGTTACAAAGCTCACATGCTGCTGGCCAAGCCCCAGCAGAGTATTTGTAAGAAAACTTTTTGCCCTGGCAATTGTATGCTTTATCTTGGCCCGAAACAAACGCATTCGCAGTTCCTTGTAACCCTTTTGTATGGACGATTCCCGTTGCCGTTTCCCCTGCCGTTTCCCGCTTCCGTTACCGCTCCCGCTCCCAATTTGCAAGTGCTGTTGGCACAACTTTGAGCGCACATGCAAAAGACTAAAAACGCAATCGCAACAAATCGAATCTATTGCAACAACAAAGCGTGTGAAAACTTTTCATTTTGCAACACTTTAGTGAAGCCCCCAAAGTTTCTGTTGCATAGAGCGAACACACGCGCTGCAAATGGGGCAAAGAGGCAAAGGTACCCAATTCCAGATTCAGCTAGCTCCAAAACAAACTAAGCGTGTATTCGAAACACTTTCGAATACCCTAACATTGAGTTCTCAGACTGCGTAGAGTTGCTTGTTTGGCAAAGAAAAGTCAACTTTATGTTGCTAATCAACTGCTGAGAAAGTGAAACATAATGAAAATTAGCGATCGTTTTGGATAAAGTTGGTTAATTTGATCAGTTCAGTTGATAATCAGCTGTTCACCTTCTTCTTTCAGAAAGAAACCCATCTTTATAAGTAGAAAAGATCGGTTTATACCCAGGTGACAACTCCTAACTATGTTTTATGTAGTTGACAAAGTTTAGGGCGTGGTTAAATAAATAGTGGTTAAATATATGCAAGAAATTGTTGCAAAAGTATTTATTTAGGGGAATTTGATTTTGTTTTTCAACTTCAAACAGCTTAGCCGCTTAATCAGTAGTTGTGAGCATTCTAAATCAAAATATCTATCAATTTTCCTTAGTTATGCCTTGTGGTAGGGTAAGAAAGTTTTCACCTTCTATAAAATATAATTTTAAGCAATTTTTTTTGTTGTAGTTTGTTCTCCACCCTTCTTGAGCTGCTGTCGTAGAGTATAAATATAGAAAATTGTGTCGCTGCAACGGAAGTGATTGGAAATTGTTGCGTTCGACTGCAAGGCGAAGGTTTGGCTGTCAGGTGGATAGTGGATGAGTGGGGGAGTGGGTAGGGTAAGGTGGGTTGGGAAGGACTCGGCGCAGAGCACTCAGCTACAGCCACAGCCTGTCCGTTGGTCTTATCGAGCTCAAAGTTTTTCCACACTCCTGTGCTAAATATATACGAGTGCGGATAGTTTCCCGTTCATTCTTTTGTTTGCCCCCTCCCCCCACCTGCCTGACACATGTGCGAAAATTTATTTGAGGTTAGTTCAGGTGTGACACAGAAAGTAACATTTTATATATTTATTGTATGGATTTGCCATTTCAAGTTGCAACTTTGCGCTGGCAAAAGATAACGAAACTATGACAAAAAACTTATTGCATCTCACTCAGATACTGAGATACTCAGCTGCTCCGATTGGTATTGGTCCTGTTCTTGGTCCTGTTCTTGGTCCTGTTTCTGTTCCTCTTCCTGATGCTGAGAGCTTGTTAAGCACCTCTTTTGTACTTGCCACTTGCCACTGGCATGTGAGAGAGCACAACGCTGATTGGAAAGTTTTATGCGCACGTGATTTTGCACCGATAAAGCGGCAAAGTTGAGCCAAGTAATGTTCGAGTATCTGCAAGTATCTGGGTGTATCTGCAGGTATCTGAGTGTATCTGCGAGTGCGCGTTTGCTGTTCCTGACGTGCCGTAAATTGCTACGCCGATAAAGGAAGACAAATGTTGCCGGCATAGGGTTCAGCAGCAGCGCAGTTGGTCATTGGAATAGTTTATAACCTTTATGCAGTTCAATTAACGTATATGATGCATAAAAATGTTGTTAAGCTGCAAGTTTCCTTTCGGCACTCTCAGGTGCCTTCTACATTGTATTTGAACTAAAGGAATAAGTTAAAAGGCTTCAATTTTGTTAATCGAAAGTATTTGTCATAAAGTTTGTTCGTTTCTCGTTCTTTTTGTTCGTTTGATGGCATAAACTGGACAGTTAAATTATTGGTTAACGAACTAGTTCATTCATATGTTTCAATTTAGCAGTTCGATCATTTATTGTTTTGTGTGAAAGTAAGGGAAGACTGAAATACACTTTTAGAAAACACCAAAGGGTTTGCTAAGAGTTCACCAAGTGCACTGAGAGAATACTCGATAAGCGAACTAATTCGAATAAAAAGAACGAACAAATGAAAGTTGACAAATAATAATCAGGATAGCAATTCATTTGAATAATTTGCTCGAGCTTAAGCTGAATAATGTGATACAACTCTTAAGTGCAGCATTTGTGAACAAAAACTCAACTTTCATTTACTTTAATGTTCACTTTATCATATCAGTAACCCGGCCACCCACAGACCAAACAACAGTCACCATTTCTTAACCAAGCAACCTCATTTAACCAAGTCACGCTCCCTTGGCAGGAGTAACATTTACCATTTACCATTCACCGTTCACCACTTCTATCTTAGTCGGTGCACAAGTGAAGCTGCAGCCCATTACAGTTGCAGAAATTGCAATTTCACGACAATTACCACAAATTGGTTTCCTCAACTGGCGGCGCGCACTTCGTCCTCGAGTTGTATCCTTCGTCTAGGTCCTCTTCGTGCCTTCCGCCTTACAATTATGCACAGAATGAAATGCGCATAAAGTTCACAGGCTTCACGCGGCGTATAATTTTTGGGTAACAGCCCAATGTAGTAAGTTCATCTGGCCTGGTGGCCAAGAACCTCCCTAGCCCGCCCTGTTCTACCCTGACATGGCATATGATGTCGTTAACTGTCTTAAGATTTATGTGCAGAGTCAAAGGCGGAAACTGCACTTATGTGTTGTCTTCCCCACAATCTACAGCCCCATAGCTTTATCTGTGAGCTGTGAGCGTGAGCGTGAGCGTGCTCGTATATGTATTTGACTTCACACTTGAGACATCAACTTTTGTGTCAAGTTGGGCTGCCCAAAAATGTGTCTCCCCGGGCAAAGTTTGTCATGTGCACAATTTTTATATCTCTGATCTTTTATCTTATTGCAGTTGCAGTTGCAGTTGTAGCTGCCGTTGCCGTTGCCGTTGCAGTTGCAATTGTACATGCTCTGGTAGTATAAAGTTAACTCATGCAAAGATTGCATTCAATTTGCATGGCAATTAAATTTGAATTCGTTTTGCTGGCTTAAAGTCTTTAAGCGCTCGTTGGCTTTACAACGCTTGTGCCTCGTTGTGATGGAATTTTAATTATTTCAACAATTTGTTTGCCATGCATAAACAAATTAAGCCGCTCTGCAAATGTTTACAAGCTAAGCAGCAGCAAATGCAAAGCATACTTTCAGGCAAAACACAATGATACGCACTTAAGTATGCTATGGAAATTGCAAACATTCACTGCGAAGACGCAACAGAGCTTGTCCTAGAGAAACCTGTATACACTATCGATGCCAAACGTTTGTCAAGAATAAATAAATAAGTAAGTCTACACAAAGGAAGAAATAAAATAGTATAGCTGGGGAACATTTATTCATATTTCCGTTGAGTATCTGTGTGTAAAGTGAAGCACTCTCAATTCATCGATGTGTTTTATGCAACATAAACATTCCCCTCAGGCAAATACTCTCTGAAAGTGTATAACGACAACAAGAGTCAATGCATTAACCAGGACAATTGCATTCATAGTTTCGAGCAAGGCGCAAAAAGTTGAAGAAGAAAATACGCCTGGAGTGGTTAGGATTTGCATAAATACACACACACACACAAATACACACACCTACATACAATACATAAGCACATATGTGCAGTTATAGAGATTGCAGGGAAAATGTTTGTAATGCGTGCTGCATTAAAATGCTTTGTTGGCAGAGAAAGTGAGGGAGAGAGGGAAAAGCTGAGATAAATATGTAAACTTATAACCGACTCACAAGCAGTTGTTAAACACACCAGCCAGAATTACACACACACCCACACACACAGTTGTACTAAGGCCAATTGCAGATGGTTTTTGGGGTTTGGGGAGCGTGCAACATTATTCAAAGCATAGCTTGAGGCGCCTCGGCAAAGCTGTAAAGCAATACATGTGTAAAAACAGATGTGAACAAGCAGCTAATGGCCATGATTGTAATTGTGTTCGGCTTGAATCTCTAATAAATGCCACATAAATGCGGCTTTAGTGCGGCTCAAATGGTTCGACTTGCCAGGTCATAATTATTAAAGTATTTAAATTGTTTTAAAATGATTTAAACACATTTTATTGTTATATTGTTGTTAATAAAGTCAACTTTTATTGTATGTAAATTCCATAATATACTATTTATGATTTTGTATATATAAAATACAAATATTTCTTTTATTTGCCTGCACTATACAAATTACTCGCTCTTTTTAATAAATTGCACAGATTCTTTTTTTTAGTTAGTTTTTATAACTTTTGCAAATGTGCATGGAAAATTAGTTGAAATTCCGTTTTAATTTCCGTTTCCGCATCAACATTTTCCGCTTGTCAATTATTGCAAAATTATGCAAATATGTTGTCGGCGAAAGTCGCGACGGCTGCACGGAGAAAAAATAACCTGAAAAATGTCGAAAATGTGCGCATTAAATGCGTCGCCCACAGTCGTGGGTTGAGCGGGGGCTGGGGCTGGGGTGCAGAGGTTTCAACCCAGAATGGTGGGCGTGGCATGCCGCCTAATTGAATTAAAACATAAAATTTTTGCACCGCAATAAGTTTGGTTGCGTATAACGGGCCCTCGGGGTAGGCTATAAACTTTGTCAGTCGGGGAACTGAATATGGAGGCGCCTCCCGAGATAAGAAATGAGAGCTGTAATGGCATGTTTGGTTGTGTGTCTGTCTGTCTGTGTGTGTGTGTGTGTGTGTGTGTCTGTGTGTGTGTATGGGTTATGATGACTTTTTATTGCGTTTTGATAGGTTACAGAAATTTCAGAGCTAAATGAGCTCAAACCCCCATTATAAACTCCCAGCAATGTAAGCTACTGAATTGATGAATATTTTTGTTAATACTATTTTATTATTTAAGTTACCTTGAGTGCACTTTTATTGAAATATTAACTTGAAGTGCCAGTACAGCGCTTACAGCTGTCAATTTTTCAAGTAATCAAAGCTTCAACAATTTACTGCGTTTACTGAATGTCTGGCTACGCTGACAAACTGAGAGTGTAAATTAATTGTGTGAATAGCAGAAATCTGACATTCGCTTACCAACACTGCTTGAAAACAATGGACACAGTGTTGACAAATCAGCTATTGTGCTTAGCTTTAAATTAAGTAGGATAGAAACAGTCAAAATAGATGTTGGGACGGATGGTCAAATTTCGGCACGAGTAAAACTATGGGCATATGATGACAGATGATGGCGGATGTTTGATGTTGGCTCAGTGTGAATAGCCTATAAGCCTTAAATTAAGTGTTGAAAAGTGGCTTAAAAGCACGAATAAAGGCAAAAGAAAAATCAATCTTCTGAAAAACTAAAATCAAATTAAAGTAATATTAAAATAATACTATTTTTGCAATGTTTGTTTATCGAAAAAAAAGGCAGAGAGGCTTAAGAATTGAAGGCTCAAAAATTGTTTAACAGACATTGTGGAGTGCAGGTTTCTTTTTATATAAATATTATCATAAATTCTGTGCATTAAGTGTAATTAACGAAATTCCACAGTGTTTAATTTTTTCAACATTTACACACTTAAATGAAGCTACTAAATGTAAGCTGGCAGCCGTTAAGTGTTTCAAATGAATGTAAAAATAAACGCAAATTACGCAAACGTTGCTTGTTCAACACTTTTGGCAACTCATTTGCAAAATATGCAATAAATATTTATGCAGCTGAGGCAGCAGCAGCAGCGCCAACTACTTAACAACACAAACAGATACAAATATGTGAGAAGTTGCTCCTGCAGCACGCACACACACACACACATACACACACGCATACACACTTGAAAATGGCGGCTTCACATATGCATTGCATTCTCATTTATGAAGTCTGCTGCGCTAGTTGAATCTCAACAACAAACAGCAGCAACATTAGCAACAACAACAACAACTTAAGCAGTGCGCCAAGTGTTTATATTTTAATTGAAAATTGTAAATAGCTAATGTCTTGAGTCTGCGGATCATGCAAATTCCATGCTCCAGCTAAGAGAGGCTTTGTTTTATGCTAAATTTTAATTGAAACTTAAGAAGGCTCGAGTTGCCTGGCTGAGATAAGATTATAAGTGAATTTAACAATATCATAATATTGTAATAATAAGTAGCATATAATTTGTAATTAAGTCACACTATTATGTGTACAGTGGTTCATTGGGAGTGTCCCACTGTGCAATATCCCAGTATGTACAATAAGTAACTGTAAGTCCTCGCTCTCTAAGATCGAACTCAACGATCTTAACGAAACTCTATCACTTTATCTAAAATGTGTTTTGTATTCAGCTGGTGAAGGCTTGTCCGACACCATCCATCGGATAATTGGATTTTTGGGAGGACGCCTGCAGGAAGGTTG
The DNA here is from genome assembly GCA_037075165.1 of Hirtodrosophila histrioides. NCBI lineage: Eukaryota > Metazoa > Arthropoda > Insecta > Diptera > Drosophilidae > Hirtodrosophila > Hirtodrosophila histrioides. The sequence continues at coordinate 181,000 of JBAMCL010000469.1, read as the reverse complement.
CTAGAATTAAGCTAAGCTTAATAAAATCTGGTAAAAGCTTGCCTAAAATTCTACCGAATAATTTAATACACTGTTAGACTCCTGCATCTTTCTGTTCCTTGCTCGAGAAATTTATGAAAGTGATTTTATTATCACGTAGCATAAAAAAAATAAATAAATATGTTTATCAAAAAAAAAAAAAAAACAATTTGGATGAAACGTATTGAAAGCTTGATTTGGTGAGCTTGGTAAGAATACCGTCATAAATGAAATTATGTACAACTTGCCAAGCTGCCACCTAGATAGAAGAATACTCTTTACATAAATTATTTACAAGATCTTTAAAAAAATAAGTTTTTCATGAGATAACTCAATTTTAACCGATCGTTGAAATTTGGAATGTAGCTTCGTGTATAGCAGGCGCAGGTCAAGTTTATATTGGATCCGAGATATTCCCCCCACACCTCGGCTATTATATTAAAACCGTTTTACAGTAACAATTTTCAAGATATAGCTTTGAGATTTGGCATGTATAATACTTCAGTCACTCTTAATCTACTGTCCAAATTTCAAATTGATCGGATAATAAGCCCGGAAGTTATTCAACAAACGGGATTCAGTACTGCAGAGCGGGTGGAAGAAGAAGCTCAGCCGCGACTCGCTTTCGTTGTCGCTTGTGTATGTGTAAGTGGACGAAAATGTGTTTGGAAGCTTAAGACCTGGGTACAGGGAGTTTCGTAGACGGGTATACTCGACTAGAGCATTCTCTCTTGTTAAGTTTGTAACTAACACAATTTAAATAACAACATATCCCCAACATTCTTACTATGCCACAATAGAACAGTGGACATAAAACATATTACAGAATCCTACTCCGTCTTAACGAATATTAGGTAAGAAATCTAATCTAGGATTAAGTATGAATAGAATATATATATTAAGATCGATGCGGACTAAGAATTTATATACTTCGAAGGCTGGGAAGTAACTTCTGCTCTAATTGGGAGAAAATTAAAATGCTCTTTGCAAGTGTGTAGAAATGTTCCATAAAGCAAATTCTGAAATATCATTAAGTTTGCTGTCTAGATAAATTCGGCACGAGTCCAATAATTTTATCATACAAACTTCAAATCGGAATACTTCAATAAACTCTAAGGCATGCCCCTTCTACCCCGCCTGGCAATTGCTTGGCGACAAAGTAATCTCCTGGCATACCGCAAATTCGCTCTTTCCCCTCTTTCTCTCTACTGCAATCTATCTTTCTCCTCCGCTCAGTGGTTCTGTGAGGATCTCTGCTGATTATTATGCAAAGCGCATGGCGAATAATTTGGAGGCAAATCAAAAAGCAGCTCACCAAAAAGTGAGATGCAAAAGTTACAGCCGGTTGTAGGGGGGGGGTAGGAGGGGTAGAAAGAAACTGAAATATTTTACGACTGTCAGCGACAACGTTGAGAATTTGGTCGCATTTGGATTGCTGTCAGTATGCGAGACTCCCGCGCTGCCAAGCTGCCAAATTGACAAACTGACTAGCTGACTGACTGAGTGACGGATTGACTGAGTGACGGACTGGCAGCCAAAGTGGTTTTGACGTGACGTTGCCAGCAAAAGCCGCAAATATGCAGAACACCGCAAGATTAAATGTGCAACGCGGTGTGGCGTCGAATAAAATGACATAAGATACTTTTGCGACGGCAAATGTATCTTATGAATACGCAGCGTGAACACGCTCTTGTACAGAGCCACGTTTATTGTTTCACAGCATCAGCAGCGGGCAGCACGTGCGTCACAGAACCAGTTTCAGGTAGAGTCGGCACGGGAAAGACGTCCAAATAATCAGATATAATAAAAATGTACTCAAACTTGTCATTTATACAGCTTGAGTTTTTGCGGCATATATCTATGAGCTATAGATACAAATGCCATTTGATTGCCACTTTAAGTTGCCGCCTGTCAAAATTGCAGTCGAATAATGAAATGCACAATCTCTGGCCGGACTTCAGAGGCAGCCAAGTGAGCAAAATAATTTGTGCAAAATGCCAAATTGAATGAAATCTCTGGTCTTAACTTGTATTTCGATTAATTTGTTAATTATGCCAGGGCATTAAGGCCAACTGAAAGAGGCAAGCAGGCAGCTGTGCAGCAAAGCAAATATTTGACCACAATTTAGAAGCCAGCTCGACTGTGAAGTAGAAGTTTCTTGAATTGAATGTTTCTAGCAAACACTTGAGATACAAAGAACTGCACTTTCAACTCACATCAACGAATTCAAAGTGCTTTTCTCTACGAGTAGTATCAAAACATATATAAAGCTAAATTATAATAAAAGACTGGCGTATTCAGTATTCAATTCAATAGGCTGCCCATTATGGAAACAGTCGCATATGCATTGCATCTCTCATCTCGAGCTCAGGGCAATGTGCCAGCCGAGCACTTGAGAAAATCAAAAGGGGGCTGCCCGGGGGCTTGAATGGGGACACATTAGAATAGGAATAGCTGCCGGGCAGCGGTAATTGAATGAGCCAGCAGCACAAAGCAGTCAAAGCGTTTGGTCAACGCCACAAACAAAAAAAAAGAAAGATATATATATATATATTCAGATATATACACAGAACACAAATGAACCCTTCAAGCGAATGCTAAAATGAGCAACAGCAACAGCAGCAGGACCAAACAGATCCTGTCCCATAGATGCCATTCGCGTTGACGCTGACTGCTGGCAGTTTGCCTATTGCCGCCCCGTCACCCGTCCCCCCTCCCCCCCCCCCATCAACAACCAGAGCTGCGGAAATTGTGGCGCTCGCGGCCCGGAAGTGTTGCCAACGTAATCGAAACGTGCTGGCTGCTCTGTCCAATCTTCTGCACTCGCCTCCCACCTTCTCTCCAGTTACTCCAACTGCTTCTGGCTGTCGACGACGCCGTCCGGTCAATGAATGGCGCGAGATACATTGGTGTGGACTTGCCCCCTCTATATTTTTGGCATGCCACACACAGAATTGAAGTCAAAACTGGCTGGTTGGGGCTTGACTGCCACCAGGTTGAAGGTTGGCACAGTCCTCCACCGACAGCTGATTTAAATGATTCTGCACATTTGTCGCAGCGGTTGGCAATGCGAATGTCATTAGCTTTTATTAACGCTAATTGTATTTGCGGCGGGAAATATTTGGAAACGAAGAGGCCTCAATTAAATTACCGCTTGCGTGCCTAGCAAATATCGAATTGATTTGTTGCCTTACTTGGAATCGCTTTTCCTATGCTCACAACAAAGTTACACTACTCTTTAACTTGTGTGCCTTAGCCAGATATAAATATAAAAGGAGAGAATCTTATAGAGAATCTTATAATCAAATGATATTGATTGATTCCCATTGAATAAAAGTCTACATTGGGCTCGTTCAGCAGAACTAATCGCTGAGTGATTTCCGCTGACTTGCTAAATGCTGATCTACTAATCGCTGACTGATTTGTCTTTCCCAAATGGTTAATAGTTTTATATTCATTTCTATTAGTTTATTATTCAATAGCAGGAGATCTTAATTGTAGAAGATAGAATATAGTAAATGGTACAGGTTGATTTATATTGTATGGTATATTGGGTTTATTATTTATGAGAATTATTGCAGGTAGATTTCAAAATTGGTTGATTCTTCCTTTCCCTACTATAATTTGATTACCAATGAGTAGAAAATTATTAACTTTATTTGTTTGTTTTATTGGAAAACTATAAGAATCCTTTTGAACTAGCTAATATATGCTTTTCTGGCAAATATATATGTATATCTAGTTGATTCTAGACCACTGATTCAAGCAGCAAAGTATGGTTATAATTGATTTTTGGTCAACTTAACTCAACTTTAACTTGACATCAGACTTAATACAGCTAGTTGGTACTGCCTTGTAAAAGTTATCATGCAGTTTATCTGCATTGTAAGCATTTTAACTGCTGACACTTCAATATTGAATTTAGCCCTGCCAACTTAGCGTTGAAATGATGCCAACTGTTTGAGAGGGCGTTGCCACATTTGTACACAGTTTATACATATCGTAACTCTAAAGATGATAAAACGAAAAGCAATTTGTCCGCTTGGCAATTTAAACTTTACGACAACTGCCCTGAACTTGAGCATAAACAGTAAAAAGCGTGTTTTATTTGAGCGCAGTTAAAGAAACAGTTTGTAAATAAAACTTTCAGAATCATTTGTTGTCTGAGCGGTCTTTTAATCAACCGGTCGGTAATCAAACATTTATCAATAGCTTAGCTCAATTAGCAAACACTTTACTCTCTCATGCATATCTCAGCATAGTATTTCAATCCAATACTTGTCTGCCCATCTATGCTAAACATGCAACTCTCAAGCAAACCTCCCAGCACGGAATGCAGGACAGACTTTGACTGTTGTTGGCTATTGCATATGCAAAATTCAAAATGCTTTCAAGTAGTGAATAGACCCAAGTGCCCCCTGGTAGCTGTATAACAATGTGCTGAATATACATGGATATACAAACACACAGATACACACACAGGCACACACATCAATAGTCTCACTCGATTGCTCAGATAAATAGGCAATAAATGTGGATGAGCTGCTTTTCGGATGTCGCCTGTCAAAGTTCAAAAAGTATTTTGTACTTTTCTTTGCTTTTCGGTTTGGTTTTGATGTACAGTGTACACTGATAATGTAAATATATGCAGCCCGAGCCAGATACAGATACAAATACAGATATAGATATAGATACATATGTGTATCTGTATCTACACTGTGTGTATATTTGTATTTTTAGCGATGTCGGCAATTGATTACGTATTCCGCATGTTGTATTGTCGCGACAGAATTTAATTTCATTCTTATGGGACGCACATTCGATCGGTCGACCAATTCCCGCCTAGCCCCGTACTCCTCATACTCCTCCCCCCTGACACTCATGTACGCCGCATATATCCACTTGGCTTGTCTGTATTGAACTGTAACGCATTCAAAGCTGTTATTGTTGGTATTGTTGTTGTTGTTATTGCTGACTCGTCTATCCATCGTACTATTGTCTATTTTGAATTTGAAAAATTTGTTGTTTTCATTGATGGGGCCCCCAGAATGCTCGTATTTGTGTTCTCTGGTCACTTGTCTGCTATTTGACGTTTGCTTTACATATGTGTGTGTGTGTGTGTGTGTATTTGTGAGTATTGGTTTGGGGGATAGTGCAATTTTCCAAAAGTTCAGGAAATTAGCAGCAAACAAATTGACTGGCCCCAGTGGGCTGAGCAAGTCGCATGAAGTGAAAACAATTAAAATGGCACAATATCTGGGAGAGATATTGGAATACTGCAGCTTTGCTTGCCTACAGAAAACTGAATTCAAAATGAAAATTTCAATATTTTGCGATTGAATTGCTTCTAAAGACATTTATGGTTCACTTGACAATGCTGTCTTTTAAGGGTTCGCCTGTCCAGTTTATTAAACTATTGGCAAGAGTAGAAACTTGTTTTTGTGTTTATTTTAACAGGCAAGCTTGATTTATTTGTAAATTCCCTATATATATATGATATCACATATGATGATAATATTCCCCCTGGTCTGTACTGCTTAAGCTGCCACCATAGGTAGCAGAAAAGTTGCTTATAAAAATATATATACAAGTTTCCTAACCCATAAAAGAGAAGCTCTATTTAAAAACTTTTCTTTATGTTAACTGAATTTGCCTAGCAAATATTTGTAGCCAATTCATCTACTTCGAAAATATTGATAGGAAAACATTTATATTTATTTCACTGAAATCAGCGTATTTATTTTATTTACCAGCACTGTCTACCTATCGCTACAGTGCTACAAACTATCAGCGCAGCGTTGCCAGATGTTTACACAATTTTACCACACGAAATCAAGTAGTTAAGAAAACGACTAGATTTTGATGTGCACGATAAATGTGCCTTCAAGAGAAGTGCCCTAAAGTTTATCAAAATGTGTGAAAAAGCGCATTGAAGTTGTCTTTTGAGAAAAAAGCTTTCAAAGCACATAAAAGCTTCCAGTCAGCTGCAATTTGAGACTATGCTGCTTAAACTATTGTAGTTGTAGTTGTAGAGAAGTGCCCCGAAGTTGCTTAAAATGTGTGAAAAAGCGCATTGAAGTTGTCTTTTAAGAAAACAGCTTTCAAAGCACATAAAAGCTTCCAGTCAGCTGCAATTTGAGACTATGCTGCTTAAACTATTGTAGTTGCATAATTTCTAAGCAGCTTTAAAGGCACATGAAATGTTTTTCAGATAGATGGAATTTGATACTATTGTGCCCTCACTGCAGCAAGTTGTATAATGATAATCTCAAGGTTTCTATAATTCTACACTGCGCTATATTTCGCTCGTGTTATTGGGCCATAACAATTTGGTTCTCTTAGCTCTCTCGTAACTGAACTGAGCTCTTAACAACAACAAAGCTTAACTAGACATTTGCGTGCTTTGTTGACTGTATTTTAAAGCCAAGTTCATTTGACGATTACACAATTCGCACACGCGTGTTATTTTAATTAACAATTAGATGCTAAAACTCTGAAACTAGCATGAACATCAGACAGAGATCTACGACGAGTACAAACGTATTTTTTGATGTATTTTTAGTGGAATTGAGGGAACAATTTTTGGTTTTTCGCTGAGGAATCAGGAAGAAAAGGCACCCGGCAATTTCCTTGACACTCGCCAATGTGACAGTTACGTTTGCTTGGGAAAATCTTTGGGGGATTCCCCCGCTGCGCCACTCGACTGCCGTTGACATGCAAAAGCAGCTACGTGACATGGCAACGAGCATGGCTTGTTGTTATTGTGGTTCTTTTGTAGTTGCCACAGCGAAACGTGTTACATTTATGTTAACACATTTGTGCACGTTGCGTGAGAGCGAGATAGCGTTAATGCCACTTGCAGATACTTGCCACAAAATTCTAAAACAGACAACCTTATGTAACACACGGGACTGCTACGCTTCACTTTGACTGACAGCCATTTTGACTTTGACGGTTGGACACAGTACCCCACCACCACACGTCAGTGTCCCCCTGCGTCCCCCAGCTGGCCCCGTTGCCCGTCATTTGATCCGCTCATAAAATTATTAGTTTTGCTGCTGCTGCTGCTGCTGTTGCTGCTGCTCGGAGTACGTGTGTCTGCTGCATCGAATTGCTTTAAAAATATCATCGTATTGCACTTGTAGTTGTTGCCATGGACAGTGTGGCTCATTCACTCATTCATTCATTCACTCATTCAAGTATATCTTTATTTATTTATAACCATTTTTGCCTTTTGACGCGGCCCTGCTTATTTATTATCGTTATTTGCTGGCTGTAGCTTCTTCGACGCCTTTAACTTGGTTGGTTACAAGAGCAGCAACAACAGCAGCAACAATAGCCACAACAACAACAACCACAACAACAACAAACAATTCATTTCGCATATATCGCATAAATATGCAAGTCATGTGCTAAGTTAGACGACGACAACGTCAACATTGATGGCAAGACGTAGAAGCGTCCAACCCTCCCTATCTCCTACCCCTAGGCAACGCCCCCCAGTTACACACATACACACACACACACACAAACTGCAATCCAGCGATTCCCGAAAACCCCGCCTCTTGCCTGCCCCACAATTCCCAAATGAGCTGTATGTATGTGTGTGTTTGAGGTTAGAAATTTTGCATCTGTCTGCGAGCACAGCCAAGAAAGATGTTAAGAAAGTTGAGTAAAGTGTGGCAGGAGGGGAGGGGCCATAAGAGTTACGTTTGTATTAGCCATATTTGGAGCAATCTGTATGCAAGTCGCAATAGCGGAAATGGATTGGATCGTTAACTTATTGATTTGCATGCACAGCAATCATTTGCGGTTTAGTTAGAAACGGTTCTACAACAAACCATTTAAGAACATAATTCACTTTACTTAGAATAAAATATAGCTGTTGCTTCTATGCATATAAAACTTGGGATCAGGGTCTAGCAGAGTGTATATCTTTTGAATGGAAGTATACCCATATTTAGATCTCTTAACGTTTCCGAGTACTTTTAAATCCGTACCGTTTTTGATTTTGTGTTCCCGTTTTCGCATAAATTAGCAAGCAACGTTTCGAAGCTATTTTTGAACGAAATTGGATATCGGAATAGACCTGAGTGTGTTTCTTACTTCTGGTATGTTACTTTCTCGAGAACTTAGGAAAATAAACGCCAAGGATACCCTAAGCCAGAGAACAGTCGCTCTCCTTACTGCAATCTGGGATTTATTTATGTTATATAGGTTTTAGCGACGTATAGTTTGTCAAAATAATGAGATATCTAGCAGGATCGACGTCACATTTATTTATTTTTCTTAACTAAAGATATGGCATGATATTTCTTATTAAAAATATAAATGATCACAGAGGATCATAGGAAATAAATTGAAATTAATTGTGACCAATATACATATTCATAGAATTATGAAGAAGATCAAGAAATATGAGAAAATGTTTTATATAAACATAAACAAATGAGGATTCTATGAAGAAGAACAAGAAATATTAGAAATTGTTCTATATAAACATATACAAATGAGGATTCTATGAAGCAGATCAAGAAATATTAGAAATTGTTCTATATAAACATGCGGAACTCAGCAGACGTAGATCTTAAACAGCTGAGAAACTGTTCCTAAAAGAATATATGATAAAAGCCCTACCAAAGTCTAAGAGTCCCCAATGCTTTTTTAATCCTATCCTTTGAGCCAGTGCAAGACAAAAGACTCGAACAAAAAGGTTTATATATCTATTAGGGGAAATTATATTTAGTTAACTACTTCAACTGTTGAACTGTTGAGTGTTTGATTTTAATTTGAAATTCAGTTGCTAGGGCTTTTCTTGGGTTTGCTCTGTGCTGTTGCTTCTTCTGATAACCCACAAATTGTTCGCAGTCGTAACTCACAAGCAACAGTTAAGCCAGCAACAACAGCAACAACAAGGCGAATACAAAAACAAACAATGCCCTCATGCAAAGTGCAAATCCCCAGACAAAGCTAAAATTTAATTAGCAGCCAGCAAGTGGCGTTTGCAAATGAAATTACACACAAAAACGAGGCGCCGCTGCGTTGCATGCAACCGATTTTCGCAACAAACGCCCACACACACACACCAACACACACACACACTGTTTCCATAGTCACCCCTCAGCATTAAAATCCAGCCCCAGCTTCACACACTGGCTTAACATTTTGCCACTTGGCAGCGACTCTTGGGCTAAGCAAAAAAACAAAACACGGCGAATAAAAAAACGGAAATAAAATACACGACAGCAAACACATACATGAAACAGGACACGTTGAATGTTGCCAGGGCAGATTCCTGCCCCTGTACCCCCCGCATGTTTTGTAATCCTCGCGAGCTTTACAATAAACACGAAAATATAATTTGCAACGTTTGGAGGCAGGCAGCCAACGCGCTTCCGTTGGCAGTGTTAGCTGGACGAAGGGAGAGGGGGGCTGTGTGTATGGCAGGGATACTTAGTTTTGGGGCAACTGCAAGTAACACTAATTACCTGGAACTAAATATGGCGCCGGATTTGGTGGCGGCAGCCAATACGTTGCCGTTATCGCCGGATACGACTGATGGCCATTTGTGGCCATGTTTGTGGGCTGCTGCGGGGGTGGCGAGTGAGGCGACATGCCGGAGCCGCACAATTTGTTGTTGCTGTTGTTGTTGTTGTGCTGGGCTGTTGCTGATGTTGCACATGCTGCTAGCGCTGCTTTGGCCGACAGAGGGCGCAGCTGTAGCTCGCTAACATTGCCATTTCCGTTTCCGTTGATATTGGACGCTGTGACGCTGCTGTTGTTGTTGTTGTTAACGTTGTTGTTGTTTAAGCCATTGCTGCATTCCATGATATTTGGATTTTTCATAGCGTGCAATATTTATGGGCCGCTAGATGGCGCCACACACACACCAACACACACACACACACACTCGCCAACACGGTAACACAAAAGGGCAACTTGTTTTTATGGGCCACTTGGGCTATATTAAATTACAAGCAATATTTTTGTTGCTATTACAATTTATTAAACATATAGATATATATATATATCTGCTATATATATATATGTATATTCAGAGATATATATTTATTTAGTTGGCTGCCATTAAAAATGCCACAATTATTCACTTGTGCATAATTTGAATTTGTTTCTCGACACTTTTTTGTTTGATTTTGTTTTATTTTGTTTTGTTTTGTTTGGCTTTGTAATTATTATTTATAATACGAAACGCGTGTTATATTCCTGTCGATTTGCACAATTTTTTTTATTATTTATTTATTTAATGGTCTACCATTTTTGTATAACTAATTAATTTGCCATATTGCCATATGACTGTCTGCAGTTTGCTTTTGCAATAACGTATTTTTTTCCCCTTGCTGTTATTATTGTTATTACGCTTTTTTTAAAATATTTTTTTATTTACTTTCAATTTGCTGCATATCATCGCATCATATCGAGCGTTAATGTGCCGGGCATGTCATTTGGTGTACATTGTGTATATGTGTGTATTTATTTGCTGTTGCTATTAAGATTATTATTATGGCGATCACATAGCAGAGTTATTTGATTTTGCATTTAATGTCAGTTAGGAGCCAGCTCATGAAAATCACTTTGTTGCCTTATTAAGGCCCTGTCCCATAGCAATCAACTTTCGCTACAACAATTTTAATGTGCACTGCACTCGAAAATAGCTAAACAAATAATAATATTAAAGCCTATCAAACAACGCAGCAGCAGCTGACCAAACTTAGCTTAAAACGCAACTCTTTCAGGCCAGGCCAATTTCACAAGTGTCACCTTTAAGCAACGGGCCACGCCTATAAAGTATATATGTATCTTTATCTATATCTTACACCTCAGACGTGCACCTGTGTGAAACTCTAATCAGCCTCAGTAGTGTTCAAAAGAAGCGATCGTCTCTGTTTATACAACAATATATATATATAGTCGCATGTGTGTATAAACCAGGCCTATATGTGCTACGTACTACAATGATCTTGGGGCGTTGGAGCGTGGTGAGGGGGAGTGTAGTCTAGGTACGAACCCGAACCGAAACTAAACAACTGACGCCAACTGTTGACATACACAAAATGAATTGTGAAATTTTAAGCTTATTTATTTATGAAGAAAACAAACAACGACTTCGAACTTGGAACAACTACAACAAATATCGTCTCAGTTGATTTATTTCGATGTGAAATTCTTAGCTCATAAATTCCAAGAAAAGAAAGCTGAAACTGTTTATATTATAGCTTCCATCTTTGAAAGTTTCAATTTCAGACAGAAGCTAGTCACAAGATTCTCTTTCTTACAAAAGCTATAGTTTTTAAACAAGCTTTTGACTGTTTACAACTTTTTAATATAGAATTATACTACCTTATCTGGATTCTTTCTCAAATCCTAACTAGAAACCTTATATGTCAACAAATTCTGCTTAATATGATCAAATTCTTGGCTTGCATAGAATTCTGAATAATATAAAAGTCCTTTTAACTTTATATCTACAGGAATCTGAATTTTGGTGTTCATTTGATATTAAATAAGTTTTTAATATAGAATTATATTCACTTGACTGAATTCTTTCTCAAATCCTAACTAGGAACCTCATACGTCAACAAATTCTGCTTAAATTTATCAAATTTTCTTCGATTGCATAGAATTCTGAATAACCTAGAAGTCCTCTTAACTTTATATTTGATATTAAATAGCTTTTGAATATAGAATTATATTCACTTAACTGAATTCTATCTCAAATCCTAACTAGAAACCTTACATGTCAACAAATTCTGCTTAGTTTGATCAAATTTTCTTCGCTTGCCTAGAATTCTGAATAACCTAAAAGTCCTCTTAACTTTATATTTCATATTAAATAAGTTTTTATTCACTTGACTGAATTCTTTCTCAAATCCTAACTAGAAACCTTACACGTCAACAAATTCTGCTTAGTTTGATCAAATTTTCTTCGCTTGCCTAGAATTCTGAATAACCTAAAAGTCCTCTTAACTTTATGTCTATACGAATCTGAAAACACAGTTGAATTTTGGTGTTCATTTGATATTAAATAGCTTTTGAATATAGCATTTTTTTCACTTATCTGGATTCTTTCTCAAAAGGTCACAAAATTCTGCTTCATTTGAACAATTTTCTTGTCTTACCTAGAATTCTGAACAACTTAAAATTCTGCCTAACTTAATATCTATGGGAATCTGAAGACACAATTGAATTTTGGTGTTTCCTAAAGTATATTTATATTGGGACTTTGACAAAACGAAGTATTTTTCATGTCAACTATTTTCTATTTATTTTTTTGGCTGTTTTTTCCATACTTTCCACAACTTGTCGGAGCTGTCTATTTTCAATTTCTTGTGGCCCAGCTAAATTGACGTTTGCCAGTTTATTGACAGACTGGCTGCTATTTCTTTGTGTTGCTGCTGCTGCTGATGATGATGATGATGATGGCTCATGTTGTTTGTACATGGTCAACATATAGACGTAAATATTCGTAAATAAACGAAACTCATATGCTTATGGTATAGCATATAACGAGTACACGAATAGACCTCTCAGTGGAAAGTGCAAATATTGACATAGAGTTTTTGGTCGAGCCGTGTTCCAGGTGTACTCGTCGTCGAGTGTAGTGCAACATTTGCCAAAGTGATTGCAACATGCGATACATGCAAACTAAATTGATTTGCCGCTGACTGCAATCGCATAATGGCATAATGAAGCATGTGGCAACTGGGCTCTCTATGACTTTTTATAATCAGTTTCTCTACGCTTCGCTGCACGCTCCAACTAACCAATTTGTCAACAACACAGTCAACTTAACTGAATGCATTCAATTGGTTCGGGGAGAAGTTGAATTGAAATTAGCACAAGGTTGCACAACAGCCACAACAAATACCCATTAGCCCACATTCCTCAGCTAAGAACTTGGATAACTTAACTACCGCGTACTTTATCTTAATGTATCTTCGACCTTATGCGTTGTTGTACACTTTGAGCCTTATCTTGGCTTCTAATGCGCTTCAGCTCACCTGAAAACTACAACAATTATCGCATAAACTCCATAAACTTCACATTTACACTATGAACTTTGGTTTTTGTGTTTTGTTTTGTTTTGTTTTGAGTAACTCTCGAGTGTAGGAAAATTTTTAGAGCGTAAAGCGACGATTTTTTGTATAATCAACTGACGCATTTGAAGCATGTTAAAATTTTAATGTCAAAACTGAGCGGGCTATTAACTTAGAGAGCTATACAGAGTTATAGAAAAGAGAGTTACGTATAAACTACCTATATCATTCAAAAGGAAAGTTCTTGTATTAGACTGTAGAAAGTTTACTTTAACAATAGCTAAGCCATTCAAAGATACAGATTACTTTTAAAGACAATATGGAAGTATTTTATTTACTTCTGAAATTGAAACGTCTTCTATGTGTATAATGGACACAAAAATAATCTTAATATTTACTTCTGTTCTAATCCATCAGGAAAGCATAGTTAAGCTAGTTAGTTATAAATTAACATTTAAACAAATGTTAATGCTAATTCAATCCGAGCTCAGTTGAGCTGATATACTCAAAAAGATCTGTTATGTTGTGGGATACATGTTCCTGAACAGAAAGCATCAATAAAAATGGGTAAAGATTTGATCTATTATGTCAATATTATATTTCTCATAGTTTTTTCAAAATTCTGCAAACAAAAGACTCTGTAAGTTAACATTTAATGAAATGTTAATACTTCGTACAACAGTTACTTGGCCTGTTAAGCTGAGATTGTTCTGTTATGTTAGAGAGTTTCATAGAAATTGCTCAACTCTAGAACTGTCACTTGGTGATAAGAATTTCTCAGTTTAGAACGCCTTAAAATTGTTAATTTCAAGTAAATATTGTGGTTTTCCACCTGTAAAACGTAAAACCTCGAAAAACAATTTAAAAACACATTTGCCACGCTACTGCAACGTTTTCAACCAAATTGTTGTCCCTCTTTTCAGTTGGTTATTTATAATAATGCATATATCCAAAGGTATATGAGTATTTTTGGGATCTCTTTTGGGTTGATGAGCTGTTGACATTTTGTATTTAATATGGCGCGCACCTTTTGTTGTTGTGCGCTGCGTTTCAAAATTCTTAAAACAAGAAATAAGAATTAAAATAAAAATTGACAACTGACAATTTCCGTTTGTTGCCGGCCGGGATACGCATTTGTAGCTCCCTCCATTTGCCAACCCAACAGACTGATTATTTTCAATTGGCATTTACTTTGCGGCCAAGTGATTCATTTTACCGCTGACGCCAAGAAATCCATTACGTGAATATTCCGCGTGCTTTATATTTTTTTTTCTTTTTCTTTGGATTTCTAAAATATATACACACTTGTCTATTGCGTGGTCTGGGCCATAGATGTTTTCAATTTAATGACACTTGTTCTAGTTATTTGCCAGCATCTTTTAATATTTGCACAAATGCTGCCAGAGACAAGTCAACAAAATTTCCCCCCATATTGTATCATAACCTAAGTACATACATATGTTGTGTACTAGTATATTGGCTTAGGGCGCAGTCGACCTTGGTTTGGTCTTTCAGCAAGACTCATTGTTCTCAGGTACGAGCCGGAGGAGGGAGCTGGGGTATCGAGAAGATGTCAGCTCATCTAAAGCCCATTTATGACGCTTTGTGGGTACACACCCAAATAGCACAGCTCTGGAGCACTCAAGCGGAACGCGAACTGGATCGAAAATCGGTTTAAACTATACACAATATATATATATATAGATACATTATATATATATAATTGTAGGTGTGTAGCTATTGTGCTTTGAAACGAATCAGCTGTTGTGCTGTCTGCTGTCTGTACATGAAATTTATGTAAATACATTCGACACGTTTGCTAATGCACATTCGTTTAGGTAAATAGAGTTTATCAACAGGCACAGGCCAACTACAGTGGCCACTGGCTAAGCAGGCTGCTCCTCAAGTGAGCTACTAGTCTTGTTAGTCTGTTGCAAGCTTCACTGTAAGTTAAGGTCTTACTCTTATCGCTGCTAATTAGCTAAATGTTACATATACATATATAATACAACAATGAAATTATGCATAGCTGGCTCATTTGTTGCACTGTAGCTACGTGTAAGTAGCGTATAATTTGTCGTATCTCATGGATACATTCTGAACGTTTTACGTTATACGTTTTGCACTTTGAGTTTAATACGCGCGTGCGCAGTTAATGTAATCTCGTTTGATTACAGCAAGCAGCGACGCGCACGTCTGTCTGTCTGTCTCGCTTGCGAGAGTAACTGTGTATCTTTGTATCTGCCAGATACACAGATATGCGCGTGAGCTTTAGGCGGCGTTCTATGCGCCGCACCGTACAATACCAAAAACGCGACTGATTGCTGGGCGATTGAGTGACAAACTGCTAGCGTCGCTTTTTTGCTGCCGTTTTGCGCTGTCGTGCGGTTTATTTTACTTGATTTTTATTTTGTATCTTTCGCTTACTTTTTTTTTGTTGTTTTTGTTTTTTGTTCAGCTGTTTAGCCGTTTTTGTTTTGTTGTTGTTGTACTTAGTTGTAGTTGTATCGGGTACGTTTCTCGCCAGCGTGTGTACTTCAGCCATTGTGTACACAGTTCACGATGTGCCACAGCCAAAGCCCAACCGCATGTTGACGTCGACGTCGACGTCGGCATCGGCATCGGCGTCGGCGTCAAAGTCGGCACTCGAATACGAAATTATCATTATTATTGCCGCCTTTAGTTTTGGCATTTTTCGTTTGGGTTAAATGGCATTGGCGACATTATGTTAACCACAAAACCAAATGCAATTCGATAAGAAAATACTCTCAAGTGTTTAGAAATGAAAATAATCTGAAACTAACATTTCCTGAGCTGTTTTGTTTTAAAAATAAAATTGTCTTTAAATCAAATATGCGGAAAACATAAGACAATAACATTATTCTCTACTGAGACATCTTAAGAATTCACTAAATTGCATACAAATGTTTAGAGATGAATTTAAAGGCTTAATAAATTCGTAGTAAATTTATCAGTCACTAAATTTAATAAAAATGTTTAGAGATGAATTTAAAAGTTTAATAAAATTCATCTGTCACTTCATTTAATACAAATGTGTATACATGAATTATTAAGCTTAGTAAATTCTTAGTAAATTTATAAGTTAATTTTGACATAAAATAGAACTTTACGAAGACTTTCATTAAATTGCTATACAAATTAAATTGAACTTCTAACTTCAGGGTATAAGTAAAAAAGATTAAAGACTATCGAAAACATAGGATTCCTAGCCTATACTCTTTAACAATCAAATAAATATTGTAGGGAACAATTTAAGAAGATATAAGATACAAGCTAAGAAGAAAATATTTCCAAGAATATATAATCTTATAAGGACATTTTTTAAATTTGCTAAAAAGCTAAAAGATCAGCTAAAGGAAGAAAGAAAGTCGAAGATCATCAAAAATTAAAGTATCTTTTTTCCTATTATTGTTATTGTGATGACAATCACTTTGATCAGTCATTTTGAGAATAAGGAAGCTCTCTACTGAGAGATCTGTTGACTTACAATGCCATAAATTACTATAAATGTGTAGAATGAATATGAAAACTGCAGCTGATCAGAAACAACAGTTTTTCTAATCTTTTCTAAAAGAACTGTCTTCAATTAATATATATTTTAAATAAAATAAACAAGCTTAAAGATATCTTTAGAATTTTCTAATGTTATAAAGGTAAAAGAGATTTTAAAAGTTATTACAAAAGTATCTAAGGTGTTACAACATTGTGGAGCATAGATCGCTACATCTCTAGAATTGTAATAAGTTTAAAAAACTACAACTCTGATTGAATGGCGTACATAATTTCAAAAAGACCTTCCAGATCCCATCATAAATTATACACATAAAGTAAACACGCCGTGTCATAGCAGAGATGTCAAGCCTAATACCCTTGAGAGTGGAAGTGTATCTAAGCCATAAATTGCGGAGCTCATCAAGTGACGCGTGCTAAGCAGCGCTGATCACAGCACCACCTGATCACGAGTATCTCACAGATACACGCACTCAAATGCCGAGTCATTTAGTGTAATTTTCGGGGCTTTGCGCCGAGCTTGTGCATTTGCATTGACGTTTGTTTGCCACTCGACTAAACAGATATATATCGCGTCTGTATATAAGATATATCTTATGTATCTGAGTGTACCAAGTACGTATGTATATATAGTATATAGTATGCTATCCCAGACTACCTGAGTTTGCATGTTGGCGTTGCCATCGCCATCGCCATCTCTGTTGGCATTATGTTTATTTATTTATTTATTTTTGTTGTTGTTTTGTTTTTGTTTTTGCGTTTCAGAGCCGGCGACAGTTGTTTAATTTATCAGTTAACAGCTTGTGGCTAAAAGCTTCAACTCAACACGATCGTATTTCAGGGGATTTGTTTGTAGCTCTTAAAAATGTGACTGAGATTTTGTTCTCTCCACTCCAACTGTCAGCTGACCTTTGCATAGTAGCTTCAAGATACTTAAGCTCGCTGTAATTGTTTGCCCTTGTAAATGCATCTGAAGCAGCATTAGAGTCCAACCCGAAACGCCCCTTGGCCAAGTAGCTAAATAGTACGGAACTTCCCTCTTATCTCGAACAGAAATTTAATTAAAACGAAACCATATGCCGCAATTGAAACGCCCTATAATTGCCAGTGCCGCCTTAACAGCGGCAACTACAGATACAGATACAAATATACATGCACACACAGATACGGATACGAATAGGGATACAAACATAGCTGGGGGAAAATGCAAACGCAGACCCCCAAAACACTTGAAAAGCAAAATACAAAAACGACAACAACAACGACAACGGCAACAAATAAATATGTATCGGGAATAATGAAACAGATGCAAAACCATTTTCGATAATTGAAAATAATAATTAAAATTCTCAGATTCTACAAAGCGTAGACTGACGTCCACAATTGGAGTGAAAGAAGCTATAAAAAGGCAACAATAACAACAATAACAGCAATAAACATACAGCTACGATACACAATCATTTGCCATACAATTTGTTATTCAATCTTGACTTTTCTTTTTGTTGTTGGATTGTATCTTTTAATATGCAAAACTTGTCGCCTGCCGTTGAGCTCTGTGTGTGTGTGTGTGTGTGTGTTTTTCCACCCATTTTTTCCATTGTTTTTCACTCGTTTGGATCATAGAGCCCGTTAGCTGTATTTGTGGCCTGTCCAGGCCATAGAAATTGTCGTTATGGGCCCCATCGTCATTCATTGCGACCGGCTTTGTTCTCTCTACAGAATTTATGAGCGTCCTCAGTTTGGGATTCCAAGTGCGTGATTTCTTCAATTAATTGCCGTCTCGTACTCGTTCTCATTGCAGCACTTGCTGCATTATAAGAACACTCTGAACTGCATTGCACAATCATGTGGCGATGTCTTTGGCCCACAACTCGACTCGAGACTCGACCCCAAGAAAATGATGATGTATGTTAAGCATTCTCTGGGGGGCGGCCCAGCTCACAGGCATTGTCTGTCTGCAGCGTTCTAAGACTCTTTTGACAATAGTTCAAGCATGGCTTTTAGCATAATTCTCCAACAATGACAATGCTTCGACTAATGGAATTGAATGCCACTGAATAGAATAGAATTGTGGGTAATTATGGTTAGGAAATAAGTTTGCCGGCTTGTGTAATATCTGCATCTGTGTGCTCTGGAGGCTGTTGTTTTGTGCATGAAATTGCGAAAAAGGAAGCAAATAATTCAGTAATTAGTCAAAAGATAAATCTATTTACATTGCTATAAATTGTTCATAAATAACTATGAAAACTGAAAGCGTAGTTGGTAAAGCAAATTCAATTTCAATGCTGAATATATTCGATATGAAAGTGGGCAACTTAGGAGGCAGCTAAATACAATAGATAGATAGCCTTGTAAATATTTTTTTACTTTAAAGTAGGCTGTTGAATTTGCCATGTAGATAAATTTCAGTTTGTTTTCTCATGTTTATGGCAACTAAATGGAAAACTCTTGTCAAATCTGGTTAGATATAGTGAGAAAAAGGAGTAAAGCTTGATTAAAAGTTAAAGTGAAGTCTAAAGATTGAAAGAACCTTTGTTGTATTAACTTTTAAGTTTCATAATACTTCAAGTTAACCAGTCATAAGCAATCCTATAAAGAGTACTTATGTATCTTTCTTTCCATTTGTTAGTAAAACATTATAAAAATCCACACAGATCTCATTAGTTGGCCCATTGAGTTAAAGGTAAAATTGATGGCTTTAGTCTTGTGCTGGAATTCATTTGATACGCACCGCAATTATGCGCATATTTCAATTACCGCACGTCAAGCGTACAAATGTCTTGTGGCACATGACAAACTGCAGCTGCAACCGCAAAGTGGAGTAAGAGTTACGCCAAATTGCAACAAAATGCAACGCACTTGCAACACGCAAACGCTGCAAAATTTCTCCATTGCAGCGGGCGCTACATTTGGTGGCATTCCACAAATGCTTTTGGGCTTGGCCCGGCGCACGCAAGCGCAACTAGAATATCTGAGATACAGATACAGATACTGATTAAATATCTGCGAGTGTGTGCAACGCATTCGAAGCAAAACAAAACGGCAAAAACAGAAAACAGCTGACTTCAGATCAACTCAATTGCCATTTCTGTGTCTTCGCGTTATATATGCGAAATCACGTCAGAATAAGCTAATCGGGACTGATCAACTGGGTGTTACCCTGTATTGGATTTAAACTAGCAATATATACAGATCAAGAAACAATCTTAACTGCTCTGTTTAATATCCGATTGTTATGAAATTTTCAGTGTATAAAGAGGACATAAGAACTCATATGTGTACCCAAAATCAAGGATATATCTTTGAAATGTAGCTGTATTTTTTGGAATTTATAAATTGTCATCAAAATTGAAATGTGAATAGTACGAGTGTATTTATATGTATAAACCTACAAGTATATTTCAACTTTGGTGATTGTAGCATTAAGTCTAGTTTGAAAAATAGGCATAAATAGCAGAAAATTGATCTAAAATTTAAGTACATAGGAAGTATATACTTTAGAAGTCTGAAATGCGTCCCTACTAACAACATAACTTTGATGATTTCTGCATAAGGCCTTATAAGGAAAACTGACATATGTAAATGGCATACAATTGATCAAGAATTTTAGTACACAGGAAGTATATACTTTATAGGTCGGAAACTCCGCCCTACTAAGAACCTAACTTTGATGATTCTTGCATTAGGTCTCTTTTAGGAGAAAACAGGCATAAATGGCATAAAATTGATCTAGAATTGAAGTTAATAGGAAGTATATACTTTATAAGTGGGAATTTCCTCCCTTTTGCCTATTTACAGAGCGTAATTTGACCCTTTTTGACACATTAGTTGCTTACAGGGTATAAAAATGACACATGCGAAATCGAATGGAAATTGAACTGAAAACTTGTTAACGTTAAGGGGGGGCTCGGAGCCGGTTGGCGGTAATTAACCAGCTGAGAAACTGGGATATTGAGAAGCCGGCTGAATGAGTCAAGCGGCTGCTGCAGTTGTTCAGATTTCATTTACTTTTATTATTATAAATTTTATTTTTTGTTTGTTGTATTTTGCATTTAATTGTTTATTATTAAGTATTTTGTCAATACGCCAGCGAGCTAATTTGCATATTGTTGTTGTGTTTCTGCGTTGTTTACTTTTTGGGAATTGCCAAGTTGAATACTCAATGACTGTCTGGGCAATATTATATAGTATATTATATATTTTGCATAAGATATTCATTTTTTATGCATTGCAAAAGTATATTTGAGTTAAAGATTTGTGTATTCCATATGTAATTCTAAGTATACGAGTACTTTGTGAGCATTTAATAGTTTTATACATTAATATTTAAGCACTTCTGCTTAGTTTATAATTTATTGTAGGCACTTAAAATTCAATTGAATATTCTTTTTTTTTGGGCTTTCACAGAGTAATTGACATTTTGAAAATAATTGATAATGAAGTAAACGTTCGAATCAATTGACTTGCAACCAATCGGCGATATCTTTAAGATACGACGCTTATTTTGTCGCAACGTTTATTTCAAAGTATTGTTCAATTAACGAGCACAACGCAGTTATTTAATTTAAAAGAATTTCAATTATTGTTTACTTTTCGATTGGGGCTGGACAGACCGCAACGTGCAAAGCTGACGGAGGTTCCGCGGGGCTTGTGATCGTGTCTTGAATGAATGCCGATGATTACTGAGGCGCTGGCCAAAAGAGCAGCAACTACAGTTCTATTGGATACGAATACGTTTGACAACTGCGACGAGCGAGCAGCGATCGAGGCGACTATCGACTACCGGCTGACTGAGTGAAGAAATTGAAACTGACGTCGCGTCGCAGCTGCGTCGGCGACGTTCCCGCTGCTTGTTGGCGCTGGCCGATCGTCAATTGCGCTGCACTTTGAATTTCATTTGTATTTGCCGTTGGCAATGCTCCCCGCTATGCTTATGCCGGCTGGCGAAGCACTTGCTCCCGCTCTGGCTCTCTTCGCGACCGCTTGCACAGCTGTTGTGTGCTCTTGCTCTGGCCGCTCTTTGACACTTGTGGCTGACTCAAAGCTAATTAGTTACGCTCTTTGCCAGCTTTTGTTTATTTATGTTTGTTTGGGAGTCGCTTTGCCGGTTGACTCAGCGTATTCTTGTTGTTGTTTGTTTGCTTTTGGTTTTGCATTAAAGTGGATACAAGATGATTGACTAGCCTCTCTTTAGGAGGCTATGGCAACTGGAACTAAGCGGCAATAAGTGCAGCCTGTTTAGAAATGTGGTATTGCCGATAAGCAGAAGTGTTAATGGATTGCTTTAAGAGTAAAGGTGTGTTCTCCAAAGTTATGAGTGCGGCTTTAAAATTGTAACCTAAATTGTGAACATAACCTTACTTCAGTGTGTAACAGTGAGGGAACCCAAGTTATTGTGCACCTAACCTCACTTGGGAATCTTTAGTGCAACTTTTACTGAAACTACCTTCAACCTCATTCTAAGTATGTCTCAATGGGATGTTTAAAGGTGGAGTTGTAATGCCAGAGATGTTAGATCAGCAATTAATACAAAAGTAAACAAAGCAATGTTCAACCTCAATATTAAGTGTAATGGTGAGTGATAGTGCAAAAATTAAGAAGTAGTTAAAGCGACTGTTCAGCCTAGTTGTGCACCTAACCTCACTTTCCGCATTAAGATATCAATGGAAACAATGGAATGCTTAAAAGTAACGGTAAGTAGTCCAGTATTGTTGTACACCTAACCTCACTTTACACCTAAGAGCATTCTTTCCTTCTCTTACTCTTTGCTTGGCTAACTTACTTTTCAGCTCTTATACAAACCAATACAAAATTTAATCATGTTTAACACATTTAACGCCAAGTTAAACACACTTGACGTTCGAACGGAAGGAGGAGGTTGCCTCACAAATTAACAACATGACTACAAAATGTTCAATAGCCTAACGAACTGAATCTCATTACGTGTGTATCTGCATCTACCAGATGCACACTCATAGTACGTACTATCTAAACAAGTGATCACGCCAGGCACTGAATGTGCGAAAATCAATTGAGGCGCATGCGATGACTCCAAACTCGAAACTACTCGTAAAAGCTGCTTTGAAACTGATCGTTACATAGAAAAGCGCTTTGTTTTCATCTATGTAGTATGTGCGACCCGTAGAATTCTGTAATTGAATTGAAAAGTGTGTTCATGTGACCAGCAGCAAAGTATATAGCAGATACACTTAGAGAAAAACTGGGAATTCTGTATTGAAATTTTAGATATTTTCGAAACGCGGTGTAAAAACTTTAACTTCCATAATGATTTGTTCAGAATTGCTTTAAAATGCGTATACATACAGTTGACTATCCCTATAATGAATTTGGATGATGATCGAAAATATCAAAAATCAGAAATCAGGAGAAAATTTTAACAAGTTCCAATTCCTTCGCAAATATCATGAAAATTATTACTTGACATTTTAAAAATGTATAGAGAATGATTTTGTAGACTTTGAACTTTCATAACTCACCTAAACTAAATCGATTCAGAATGTGTGTCTTTAGCGACGTATAGTTTTTTAAATAAAATATTTAACAGGTTTGACGTGAACAATTCAGGGTGAATTAGAAAGATTGATATGAAAAGTATTGCATATTTCTTATTATTGAATATATCTCCGGCGACTCCTGAACTTCAACATTTCAATGATATTATAAACATATGTATATCAATAATTGTTTGTATATTTTAATCTATGGTGCAGGTAGAGTTTCAATTTCCTCTTTTCTAGTCACACATTGATTCGCAATTGATTTTTTCTGAGTGTACTCGATACACGTACACTTGGCAAATTGCAAGCATGAAAAGCATTTGGCTCAAGTATAGATCTAAAGATACCGCATCTACTGTGACTTGGCATTCATCGGGTGCACTTAGGAGCTAAGACAACTTTTGTGTTTGTGCCTCAAAAGACGTTGCAAGTTGCAACGTCATGGAATCGGCGTGCCCCTGCCTCTGTCAGCGCCTGACAATTCGCGAATTAATAAACTCATTAATTAGAAAGTCAAGCGGCATAAATAAATGTGCGTAAAAGTGCACGCTGCTGGCGCTGCTGCTGCTGCCGCTGCCGCTGCTGCATCAAATAATTAATTTGCCATGATAAGGCAGCCAGACAGAGACGGCTGTCGACGTCTAGAGCGAGAGAGCGAGACACGTTGCAAAAATTCAAAGCAGCCACAGAGATGGAGGCAACTGCAAAAGGGCACCCAAAAGGCGAACGACAACAGCTAAAAGTGTTTAGAATTTCTGGCATTTTGTCAAGTGTCGCCAAAACATTTTACCAAAAACGCACAGTGTCGGGAAGGGGGGGTGAGTGGGGTGCTGCTGGCGGTGGCAGGGTACACATTGAGGCAAGTTTTGCACTTGTTGCATTTGCGAATTTTGTGTGGCATTTGAAATTGTGCGGCATTTGTTTTTGGCCAAAATGCAAAATTTGCTCTATTCGCTACGGAGTCCTACAAAACTTTTAGAGTTGATTGAAAAGCGGAATAAAATATATATACCCTTTAAGTAGACTTAGATGAAACCCATTAATTTGAAAATCATATATATTTAGTGATTTTTAAAATAAATATGTAGTATTTGGAAATGAATTTTCGATTGATTATCACATAACATTTTCCAATTTTATGAGAATTTTATTTTGTTGGACTATTTTAAGATCAATAAAAGAATCAAATACATATATTAAAGTGATTTATTTACATGCTTAGCTTATTTTAGACGATTGTGTTAGTAAATCATCTATTTTTAGTGACAAATATTAATTTTATTTCTTATTCAAAGAGTTTACTGACTATTTGAAATTTTCTTTATTAGAATTCGACATTTAAATCTCGCAGCGATTTCTTAGAAATGTTGCTGAAATATGTTCACAATTTATTTAAATTTTAACACGTGTGTTATATGCGAAACTCTGATGAATTGTGTCCCTTGGAAAATATTTATCAAATCAGTCTGCAAGAGTATTTGAGCTTCTAATTATTTTCCCCCATTATAAACCATTTTGCTAAATTGCCTTGTTCTTTCTATGCCTGATTATAATTAATTTCTTGGCAGCTTCTGGCTGCTTAGACAATGGATTGGGATGCATTTTTCATTAGGCGAAAAGTAATTGCACAATAAACATTTAATGTAGATGTTGTCAAACATTTGTTATAATTATGTTTGCCTAAAGCACCCGCTATAGCGACAACAAAATAAATGACGCGACAAAATATGTTCAGTTTCAATTTGCACTGCACGGCTGAGTGACAGTTTTTTCTTAATTTACTATAAAATTTCTAGTTACGTATTTTTAAATTTGTGATTTATATTTGTCACGCGTACATTTTGTCGCACAGAACAGCAACAAATTGTTTGAGTGCTTGTTAAGCACTTTAAGAGCAGAAGATATAGACAGATTTGTAGATTAAAGAGTGTTATACAAATTTTGAAATGTGCGAAAATAGTTTTCAAACTAAAAAAATATTATTAAGTGAAACAAATTTGCAATATTTATGAATTGGTTTATTACCAAAAAAAGTAATAAAATCCTATTCTTAAAGCATGCAAAGTTGAAACTTGAAGAAACAATCTCATATAGCTACCAAGTTGATATCTAGGAAGGACGAGAAGAAGGCCAAGAATGAGCATGACAACGATTTCTCTAACATTTCCGTTTTGCAGCGGGAATGCTCAAAAAGCAAGAGACCACGGACACCCACATATAGCGGAAACGGAAGCGTATTGCATGGCAAAATGGCGGCGCAATGGACGCGTTGCAGTCGCGTCGCGTCGCGTCGGTTGATGGCCATGGCAAAACGGTAAAAGGCTCAATAGCGATGTTCATTTTGAAATTCCGTGCTCAGTTTAGCAGAACGCAAAGCTTGTTGGCTTAGTTGGCCAGGGTTGCCACCTATTCACGTTGCTAGTTGGCCACGTTGTTGTTGCTGTTGTTTTCAGTGGCTTTGGCTTCGGCTTCGGCATTTTAGTGTTTGCCTTTTTAGTTAGTTACTGTTGACAGTGCGGCGCGGAAAGGGGTTGCCTACAATTTAATGGTTTTGCATGTGTGTGACAGAAATGAACAGAGAGGGGAGCAAAAGAGAGAGGAACAAGCCTCGTTTACAGTTGTGCGCTTATTGAAATCGTATTTATCCGGAGCGTGTCCGAACGGCTTTAGCCTTCAACACAAGAGGCAGATACAACTCTAATCGATTTAGTGGGCCTCCGCAATCCAGCTAATACCAGGCTACAAATGACCCATCCCATTGCCCACATTGTGCCATCCCCAATCGCCAGTCAGTGGAGCATTACTCATACATAGCCTAGTAGGCACAAGTCTCCGATACAAGTTGTGATTAAGCCCACAAGGCATGACAGAAACACTGGAAACAGTCTTAGCAATCAGGCAGACAAAAGTTGCCTACACTACAAAAAAAAAGACAAAACAAAACGTAAGAATGTTTCTGTCGATAACTCCCGACTGCCAGATACTTGGTTCCCATTCTTGGGAGATTAAGAATAATATATTTGATCTCCTCTTTTATAATATAACACTTATGATTGTATTATTGAACTCTTTCTTTCAATTGAAATGTTCTGTAAGTCTTATATTAAATTTTGTGGCTCTAGCTTTAAGTGGGCTCATACGGATAGCTCGAAGAAGTTCCCTTGCAGAAAAGCAATATGCACCTTAACCCTTTGGCAACATTTTATAGAGAAAAAGAGCTTTTTTTTTGTGTTATTCAACTTACCATTTCTGTTCTCACTGTCCGCAGGCTTCATTTGAATGGGATGATGCATCTGCAATAGGGAAAAGTAAAAGAGTTTGAGTTTAAGGACGGCAAAGAGCAGATATCTTGTGCTATGTCCTGCCAGTTTTTAATAGTTACCAGCCACACAGCAGCTGTTGAATTGAAATTCAGGCTCAGGTTTACACAGAGGACACATGAGTCTCACTCCCCCAGTCTCCTTTATATGGATGCTACCTTTGGTTCGTGCTTTAGAGATTTCATTACTTTGATTTCGACTAATGCAACAAGTTCGAGTGGCCGAGAATGCAGTCACAAAAGGCAAAGGCTAACAAATGTTCATAAAACTAATGAAATGGCAAAAGCAGACAAGGAGCAGAAGCAGATAGAAGGAGCAGGAGAAAGACTCTTACTCTTGGGGAGGAATGTGAAAATCAAGCGGCCATTTCATTAACGTTGCCATTAGCACTTGTCCATTGAATGCGCTGCTTTTAACAATTTTAATTTATTTTACATTCATTGAGCAAACTGATAAGGCTGTTGCTGTCCTGTCTGACTGCTGACAGGACTTGCCAACGGGTTGCCATTACTTTGATTTCAATTAACTTTTCATTCAGTTAAGAGGCGGCAGCACAGAGCGGAAGTGATAATAATAATACTTACAACGATATTAGAATTGCAGCAATTGATAGACTTTTTATGCGCATAGTTTGGCAAAGGCACTCGACGGGGTACACAGTGAAAAAGATGGCCAAGAGAGGGCTGAGAGCTTGCCTAAGTGAATGAATGAATGAGTGCCTGCCTTCCTGCCTTCCTGTCTGCCTGCCTGCCTTCCTGCCTGCCTGACTGACTGACTGAGTGACTGGCTGGCTGCTTGATGTGCGAAAATTGAAATGAAATGCTCAGCGGCTAACAAGGACTCAGGACTGGAACTCAGGGGTCTGCCTGGGGTCTCGGCCTAAATGTCTGCCCCGCTGGTCAAAAGGTTTTGCACAAATTACGAGAAAAATGTCATTGCCTCAGTACCCCACTTGAGCTGAGCCCCATCCACAACACCCACTCGCTCATTGTTGCGTCATTTTGCTGCTCTATTATTCAAAATTGACAGTTGAATGAGTTAAGTGGCCTGTCCAGGACGAGGACGCAGCCTTCCTTTCAATCCAGTTGCCTGTCCTTTTGTGTAAGGATTCTAGACAACAAAATGTAGTCCCTCGTATTTAAATTGTTACCCTTTTCACGTTTATGTCATTGGAGCTCTAATTCGATTTACATTCAAGTTGTTATTCATTTTCGGTGCCGGGGGATTTCATGTGTGATTGCTGTAGAACTGTCAATTAGCTAGAAAAATATTGCGGCTTGTTTGGATTGTCAAGGTGCAAGAGTGTGGGCTAAGCATTGGAATTTGAGGTGATTAAAACACTGACAGAAAGTATTTTAACTTTTTCAAATAAATGTACCTAAATAATCAAATATATTTAAGCTGCAGTTGAGCCAACGCTTTTACTACATTTTCAACTATTATAACTAAACTTGTATTCATGCGGAATGCTTCGATTGTCTTATTCTTACATAGAAATTTAATAAGCAATTTTAAAAAAATTTATTTTAATACTTTTGATCTTTAATTTTGGGGAGTGTTTTGTTTTTGATCAAATTAACATTTTGAATATTTACTTTTTGTCAATTACTGATATTAAAATGAATTTAAAACGCTGTGTTGAATTTTAATTAGGTAAAACTACATTACGTTGCCCCTAAAGGTAGCGGAAGGCTTGTTTAAATAAAATATACCAATTTTTTAACTTTAAAAGAATAAAAAAGTTAACTTAACACTTAATTAATATTTTACTTTTTGTTAAAAACTCATGCCGAAAATTCGGAAAACCTCAAAAATGTAGGGAAGAATTGCTGAAAGAAATATATGGAAGTTCAGATAAATTATTTGGGGATCTCCTAGTTTCTCTCCCATTTCTCTCGCTCAGCGCCACGTGACTTCAGAAAGCCTTGCATACTTTTGGGCTGTGCATTTAAATGCCGTCATTTGCAGAAGTTCGCAGTGTATCCACTTTTGGGTGGGTCACAACTGTGTTTTTTCACACGTGCCACACGGCACAGGGAGAAAAAAGTTAAAACAGTAGTGACCAAAAAGCTGTCAGTTCACTTAACCCACACACACACACACATACCTACACACATATATCCTGTTAGCTGTCTGTATATAGAGAAATGGCCACTTCAAAACAAAATATTTATTGTAGCCGTTGACAAGTTGGCCACACATACGCATACACACAGGTGTATGTGTGTGTGTGTGTGTGAGAAAATGCCGACGTTTTAACGTCTGTTTACCTATCGATTATTTCAGGTAAATTAAGTAGCTCTTGCCCAGACGACAAGGACGTCGATGTCGACGATGACGACGACGACGACTACGTGGAGTATGTTGGTGAGATTGGTGGTTGGTGGCAGCCTGCCAAATGCATTAAAGGATCAGACATGCCCACACATGCTCACACACATGCAGAGCTGGCCACTTACTTATACAAACAAAGCTCTTGCTCTCTCTCTGTGTATGTGTGTGTGTATGCGAGTATAGTATAGCTGGCCATTGGTCATTATTTTGACAATTACACACGTGGCGTCACTCGCCTGTTACCCCCAAATGGTCAGCACTGTTTTAGTGTTAGCCAATGTGCTGTATGGATTTTCCATTAACAATTTGAATATGTAAATGAAGCGGGAAGGTGCGGGGGAATGAATCAGTACATACTATATGTAAGTGGAGAAGGGCACATGGAGCGGTGTCCCTTTTCTGTGTTTGCCTGTGCGTGAACGCTTCATTTAATACGTTAACAATGAGATTGTCCTCAATAATTGAATCCACTAATTGACTGATGATTACATTTGTGTTGGCCACACACCAACAAAGCAATAGCCCAAGCCCTACCCTCTCCCGCCCAGCCATGTGTGTGTTCTATATATGTATATATAATGGCTGCCTGCTATTAGAAATTTAGGTATATAATGGGAAACTGTGTCATTCGATCGATCGATAGGCGCAAGCGGTTGACTTTCTCAAGCTGCATTATTCAAAGCACTGAAGATATTTACTTGGGTGAACTACAGAACGCACACAGACACGCATAAGTAGATACATACGAAACACACATACATATGCACATACAGCACAAAGAACAAGCAACTCAAAGCGCTACATAATGTTAATTACAATACATTTAGAAGGAGGGTACCTTTCGGCCGTACTTACCCCATCCAGGGTCTTGATGTTGTGTAGCGCATCCTGGGCCCGCAGAGCCGCCTTGCGCGTGTAGTAGGTGACAAAACAGCACCCTGTTGACGAGACAAAACGAAACAATCGATACAAATCGATACAGAAACAATCGATAGACAAATGCACAAACGTATAGTACAAGGACGCCAAATGCGAGGACTCGCATGTACATACTTATCATAATTAAGTATTTGTATGTTTTTTTTTTTATTTACTCTTTAAAATAAATCTTTTTGCTTATCATGCAGGGGACAAACCGATTCAAATTCGATAAAACTTAGCATGCAACACTGTAAATGTTTGTTTTTTTTTTTGGACAAGAGACGAACGTATCATGCGGGCCATGCAGAGATAATGTAGGGAGGACACACTGTAATGAATTGGCAATTATTTAAAAATATTTATATAGTAGGGTATGTTATTCGCATGTGCTATATTATGATTGATCGGACAAAACACGAAAAAGCTATCGATAATTGTGGTGGCAAATATAAATCAGTCGATAGTATTTTTAAAGATATCGATAACATAGCCCAACAATTATTAAATAGAGTTTATTTGGTAAACAAACGGATTATCACATTTACGTGATATCACTACAAATATACTCGATTATGTATCGAATATTATGGATAATATGTCGATAAAATAAGTGACTTTTCGAATGTACTCAGCATAATCGATAACACACTACAATACTTTTGATTGTAGCTCCCTATGTTTTACATATATCGATAATAATATGAATCTTTGAATAAGTTGCTGTTCTTTAAGACACATTTGGTTTCTCAGCAAAAACGTTGCTTATTTTAATAAAAAAGCAAGAGATATTATGCATCTATTGAAACCAAATCATATATTTATGACTTATTCTAAGTCGAAAGCTTAGTATCAAGTGTAATCCCCGTTGCTACTTTCACTCTAACATTATTATCATTATTTGCAGTGAACCCCCCTGACACCTCTGTTGTGTTATAAGCCTAATCTTCTTATGTATACGTGTATAAATATAACAAAAACAGCAACAACAGGGGTATATCCGATCATTGAGCCCCCGTAGCACGCATGGCCATAAATATGCATAATACAATTTCAACCTTTCATAAAAGTTTGCAAGCAAATGCGCATATTATTCTAATACAGTACAGAATTAACCAAACCAACACGGCACATGTGTGTATGTGTATGCGTATGTGTGTGGGTGTGTGTGTGGTTGTGTGTGGCAATTATGGCCAATTACCTGGTGAGCTGAGCAAAGTTTATGCCGCCCCGAACAAAAAAAATAAAAAAGGAGAAGAAAAATGAAGTCAACACCTGGCCAATGCCCCGAGACGCAAGTTTTAATGTTGATGTGCTCGCCATAATCATATTACTTGATGTTGATGCTCACAACAGGACCCCAGACAGGACCCCGACAGCCTCCCGACCAAAAAGGTTCTGGCCTCAAATTGATGGCCATTGTAAAAATTCATTGAGTAGCGCCACAGTTTCCCAGTTGCCCAGTTGTCCTGTTTTTCTGTTACAGTTTCGATTAATCCCGCATTTGTATGCAAGCACTCACCTCTGCTAATCGATGTGACCTTATCGCGCAGGACATTCAGCGTATGGACGCGTCCGAACTGTTCGAAGAGGCGTCTTAGCTTGGGCTCATCCCAGGTCTTGGGTATTTGGCCCACAAACATCTTAATGTTGTCTGCATCCGGCTGATCCTTGGCCAGTTCCGAGTCGGTTGTATCCATGGCATTGATATCCAGCTCGCTCTTGATGGGCACCAAGGCCAGCTGCTCCTCGCTGCAAAATGATATAAAGTCATTATAAATCAGGCAAACATATGTATATATCTACAAGTCGTTACTGCGAAGCAATGGCAAACTTTTCGGCAATTCTATTGAACTTTTATAGCCCAACATATTGTACATGTCCTTCCCCGCTTTGTTGTATAACTTCATTTGCTAATGACAATAAAAAACAACAAGGACAACAAGGATAACAATGCTTGGCTGATGTGAGGGGAGAGACACAAGTTGAGCACTGCATAAAATACAAATACTAATTGTTATTAGCAAACTAATCTAATCTAAAAAGTTGTAAACGTTTTTACTTTGTTTTGTGGCTGACCAGCGAGTGTGTGTGGGGGGTAGGAGGGCATCGGGTTGACAGTGCCGAGCTGGCAAGTGGGCAGGGCTGAAGTGGAACTCAAAGTAGCTGGCAATGCCAATTGAATGGTCCATTTTGGGGTCACTTGGATACTTCACTTGGGTTTTCGTCGAATGCCAAAAACTTTGTTGTGCTTTCTCTCAGTATGCGTGTGTATATTTGGGGTTTATTGGGTGTTGTTGATGGCATACGAAATTGACTTTTGGTTCGTGTCAAATTGCTTGCCAACAAAACAAGAACAACTGAAATAGCCACAGCAAACTGAGGCTGATTTGCAATAAGCTGAAGTTGTCAAGCAATTCAGGCAATAAATTTTGAAATCTAATTGGGTTCCAGGTTATGTCCTTGCGGGAGGGTGCTTGGCAACAACTTTAATTAGCAATTTGAAAAGTTGTTCAAATAAAATAAGAAGCTTAGTTTAAAATTGAATGCCTAATATGTTTTCAGAGCGTTTTAAATTGGTTTAATAAGGTGAAATTCAACACGTTTCAAATTGATGATGCTATAATTTTAAGACAGATTCTATAACATCCACAATGTATCTTCTTTCAATCTTATGATATCTGCTAATAATACACTATAATTAATTTGAATAACTTCGACTTTGGAAGATATTTGAAGTCCCCATTCATATCTATAAACAATGCTAACAATAATTATCGCACAGTCGCATTATATTTTATGGCTCGCAGTCAAAAGTTCTGCCTGTAATTATCTAAATTATGCCTTTCCGGAAATTACCTTGTCTGGATGCTGTCTTTCTTAATTTTTCAGTTCAGTACCACCACAAGGATACCATTTATGAACTGCTAGCGAATTTAAATGAAGGTCCCTAGGGCTGTCAGTCCCATGCTATAGAGATATACTGGCAGTGCCCTGGAGGCGGCAAATGACAAAACGAACTTAATCTATTAAGAGCAGCGCGAGTCGTTGGCTAAATAGTCTAGTGTCAAGGTGATAAATGTTGCCTACAAGTCAAATACAAAGTAGGCCAGTAAGGACCCGGGAGCAGGGGTCCCGGGTACTAGCAGCAACAACAGGCTGCAGCCAGGGAATCAAATCTGCCTGGCAGGCATAAATCAAAATCCGCGAGCCGCACGCCGTGTTGCCAAGCAAGCCTCTTTCTGTAGCCTACTTTTTGGCGCGCGCTTTAAATAAAAACGCGGCAGGTGTTGGAGGAGCGCGACAGGTGTCGCCGTAGCCCCGTAGGCAATTATTTCGCTTTCAAATTTGCTCAGCCGGCTGGGGATTCCGTCAGAGAGCAGCTGCGCGCACTGTTTGCCCTCGAGGGAGCGACATGGAGGCAGTGGCAGTGGCAACGACAACGGCAACGGCAACTACTTGCGACGGCAACAGTTGCTGAGGTGCTCGACTGCCGTCTCGCTGGCTTTCTCGGCATTACTAATTCAGTTTCATTTAAATGCGCCCGAGCTTAATGAGAAAATTGCCTGCGGTGGGCGCCCACTGGGAGTTGCTCTGGCTTTGGCTCCCAGTTGGCAGGTGTTGGATTGTTGGCAACCGATTTGAAGGTCTAAGCCAAAGTGTTTCTGCTGCTGGCGTCGAACATGCAATGATATTCGAGTTGATGCTGATGCTATCACGCTGGCTCAGCTCAATGGACAACTCAGCGCGCTGGGACTGGCCACGCCCACCCGAACGCCTATACGCCTACCAGTCAGCGATGCCGACAAAGCCGTGACGTGGCATTTAATTTATGATGGCAGTTTGTTATGTCGCGCCTGTCACAACAAAAACAAACAGTCCGGCAAAGATAGAGGACGCTAGTGACAGAGACACAGGCCGATAGGAAGAGGAAGGCCGGGCGTAGGGGCAGGGCAGCTGGAATGGCAGCCTGTGGCCAGTCGCGGCAGTGGCAGTGGCAACAGAGGCGCATAAAAATGACCCAACATAAATTTAATATTCTTGCTTTATTATTTAATGGCAATACTCTGTGAAAAGACTGAGAAACAGCACAAATAGGGAGAGAGCAAGTTATAGCCACAGTGAAAGAGATGGAAAGCTGAAAAGCGCCCAGAAGTAAGGTTCAGATTGGTTATAGACTTTGGGTTTTGGATATGGCAGCAGTTGAGTTTGTGGCGCTGTCCTTGTTTTATCGACCACATTATCGTCATCAGCACCATCATTAATGGGGTAATGTAATGTTATAATTGCCATAGCTGTCAATGATCATTAGCATTATATCCACGATGACGCCGTTCGTGGGAACTGTTGAAGTGCCGTCCCCAATGACTTAATGGCCTTCCCCCCTATTGCCCCCTATTGCCAATTAATAACCTTAATGCAATGCCAATTATCGTTAGTCAGCTGCTGAAAAGACTTCACTCTGCACATTGTCACTTATTTTAATTGAATCGATTTGAACGGCATTCGTCCAAAAATGCCTTCCAACCAAATGGCCACTTCATTTTTTATAATTTCCGGGCAAAGGAACTTGGCAAATGGAAAATGACGCACCGGGAAAGGAATAATAATTTTGAAAATTGATAGCCAACATGCCGTGGAATGTTATTTCGAGAAAGGAAATTGAAATGTATATCTATGTAATATGCAAATTGATAAGATGTGCGCTAAATGATTGTGCCTATTGAGTGCACCTCGCGAGATGTTCGAGAAGTCTTCTAAATTTTCATTGAAATAATGCATTCCAAAGCGGACATTCAAAACTTGCAAAGTGAAAACGGTCTCAAAGGACGCAGGTCTCCTTATCATGACTTTTGTCGTAGCTGTTCAAATGAATGAAAGCATCCTGCACTTCTGGGAAGTCTGACCCTATTTCTAGGGTAGTCTGGTATATTTGCAAGTGACTTTCAAAGACTCTGAGCATCGGACAAGTAACTTTCCAACTCGCACGCCTGCTCTCTCTGTTTTAGGCATTAGAACTGACCAGGTTTTGGTTGCACTCTATCTCTAGCTCACTCAGTCTGCTTAATGTAATCTTTAACACAAAATTCTTTAGACTTTTGTCATGTAAAACTATAAATAGTGTTAATGATTCGCTTTCCGGCTATCGCCATCCATTCTTTTTGCCACAGTCGCGTGTTAAAGATTTATTTGGAATTAAGAAAGATATCGATCTAAGCATGACTGAATTGTCTGCTTTAAATACACGCTCGCCAATTAAGACTTAAATATCGTAATGGAAACATTTGAAGCTATTAATCTTCTGACTTCTGCCGACTATTGACTATCGAAATCATCCAAATGGGGCCACTTTCCATAGCTTTCAGCACTACTCCATAGCAGCTCTATAAATATCTATAGCATACATTTATGCGCTGAGAGCCTAGCCTAAAGTTAGCTTATTTCACGCACTAATTGTGTGGTGCCTGGAAATTCTGCGGATGGCCAAAACAACAAATCATTTGAATGCAATTTTGCAGTCATTAGCTGACATGCTGATAAAAAGAAGCGAAGGCAAACCGTAATGTGGGGCAGGATGCGGGGGAGTGGCTGCAACACTTACCAATTTGGGGCGCCGCCGGCGCTTTGGTCGGCTAATGAAGTTCTGGAATTAATGCTGGAATTTATCAGCGGCGGCGGGGCAGCTGCTGCAGATGCTGCTGTGGTTGCTGCTGCTGTTGTAATTGCTGTTGTTGCTGCCTCTGCTGCTGCCGCTGCTGCTGCTGTTGCTGGGATAACGGCAACAACAGGCACAACAGGCGCAACGGCGGCTGTAGTTGCATTGGAATTTATTTGGTTGTGCAAAAGTGTTTCAAACAATGTTGTCGACATGCCGACGCCGACGCTGACGCCAACGCCAACGCCAGCAGCAGTTTTGGTCATTGTCGCTGCTGCTGGCGTTGCTAGTGCTGCTGCCGCTGCTGCTGCTGGCATGTTGCTGCTGGGCCGCAAATACGGATGAAAACTTTTTGCAGCACCTGTAAAAGTGGTTGTCGTTGCAATGGCGCCCGTGGCGGGCGTTAGATTTTCTAAATACTTTCCTGGTTGTTGCTGCTGCTGCTGCTGTTGCTGTTGTTGTAAGTTGTTATTGTTATTGCTATTTAAAGTGTTAGTGTTGTTGCTGCCGTTATAGAGACTACTGCCATTGGCCATACCATTAGCGACATGGGCAACAGGTGCCGTTGTTAGCATTGTCGTTGCTGTTGCTGTTGTTGTTGCCGCTGTTGTATCTATTAGTGTTGCTGCTCCCACCTCGCCAGCTTTCTCTATGGTGGTCGCTGCTGCTGCTGTTGCTGTTGCTGCTGTTGTTGTTGCTGCTGTTGCTGTTTCTGGAATGTCGCTTAGTATATCCGCGCGCAGTTTCAAAGATTGCAACATCATTTGTTTTATTTCCCTCTTTTATTATTATTGCTCTCGCTCTCCCACTCGTTGTTGTTGCTATTATTGCTGTCGCTAATTACTTTTAGTGCTGCTGCGGCCGCTGAAATTGTTGCTGCTGTTGCTGTTGTTGCTGCTGTTGCAGTTGTTGCATTTGGCGACGGTTGCTTTTTAATTTGCTGCGAGTTTTGCTTTTATTAAAATTGTATATTATCTCGCTTTTAATTGCTCCTCTACGCGTTTGCTTATCACAGTTTTATCTCTCACTATTTGTTTATATTTTTACCGTTTTTGCATTTACACTGAGCTAGTTATGGTCAGCACCTGTAATTAGATAGCGCAAAATAAAGAACAAAGTGATTGTTAATTAAAGAACGTAATAGAGGTGTCAAAAACTGGCTCATAAATGAATAAATATAAAATTTGCTTAATTAAATTATATTTATTTCTGTTTGGCAAACTTTCATGTAAAATACAATTTGTGTATTTTGTGTAATTTAATATTGAGACTCAACAGAATTTGCTGAACCAATAATTATTGAATTTCTACTCCCTGTACCCATAAAATGGGTAAAATGGGGAACTAAATCTGTGCAAATGTATGTAACAGGCAGAATTAGACATCTCCGACCCTATAAAGTGTATATATTTTTGATCAGTATCAAAAGAGATCTCGATTTGGCCATGTCCGTCTGTCTGTCCGGATGAACGCGTCAATCTCAGCAACTAAAAGAGCTAGAGACACCAATATTTGGATTGTATACCAACGCAGATCAAGTTTGTTTCCAATTTCCGTTTCCCCGCAATTCGATAGAAACCATTTTACAGTAACAATATCCAGATATATCTTTGGGATTCGACATGTATAATACTTCAGTCACTTTTAATTTACTTGCATAATTTCAAGTCGATCGGATAATAAGGACGGAAGTTATTCATGAAAGAAGATTCAGTGCTGCAGTGCAGGGGGAAGAAGCAGCACAGCCAGCACTTAAAATGACTCGCTTGCGCTCTTGCCTGTGCCGTCGCTTGTGTATAAGTGTATGCAGCTGCTATCGGATATTTTTGGTCTGGGTACAGGGAGTTTTGTAGTCGTGTATACTCGACTATAGCATTCTTACTTGTTTCATTTGTGCTTTTTAATATAAATATATCAATAGCATAATTAGACTCGAATTGTACAAGTGGTACTTAAAATTTCCAATCTCTTCTGAATGATGTCGTTTATAATCAAAACAAAAGCGTTTTTAATTGGTGTATCAAAAATCGAATATATTTGTATATATTTAGTGCATCAAAAACGTAGAAAAATGCATATATATTTAGTGTATGAAAGCACCAAAAGAAATATATATGTATATGTATATATTTTGTGGGTTGCATGTTTAATTAATTAAATCTATTTAAGTACTTAATTAAATAATTAAAAACAAGTTTAACCACAACACAGCTTATTAATATAAGTTGAGTAATAATTTGTTTTGTGGCGCGTGAAAAACCGCAGCACAAATGGCTGGCTAACAGATGGGAGGCACTTCCACAGCCCCTCCCTCTTGCTCTCCCTCTCGTCCCCTTGGCCAATCTCACAGCTGACCAACGCAGCTGCATAGCTAAGCGCATTTCAATGGACGCATATTGACAGACTGACCGCAGTGCCTGGCCACTTGACTGTCTGCCTGGCATTGAAGTACACGGCTTTGATAAAGCGCTAACACTCACACATGCACATCGAGAGCCCTGTAAACTCATCGTGTTTGTAGTTGCAGCTAAACAGATAAGCATTTGAGTGCTCACAGACACACACACACACACATACACATACAGGGAAAGAGGTCAGGCTGAGAACTCTGCTGGCCACATAATGTTGAAGGCCTCAGCTAATTAGTTAAATTGAAATCAAATTATTTGTTGTCGCACTTGACTGGCCACTGGCATGGGCGCCTTAATTAACGCGCACCACACACACACACACACACATACACATACATACACACACATATGTGTCAGCATTTAGAACGTTTGCGATTACCGCTTATTATGTTATGTTGTGGCTTTCAACTTGGCTGTTATACATGGCGTATACGCAATGTTAAGCACAAGTTCACTTTAAAGTTGAAACTGGCCATTTGCATGCACTTGCCAGAGGATAATCGCGAACGAAACTCGCCAATTTTTCTATTATTTTTTTTAATAAATTGCAACGTTCGCATATTTTCGCGCTTTTCTATTTTCATATTTTGTTTTTTCGGCGTCCGCCTCTCTTGGCCAGACGCTGGCAACTGGCGACGTGTTGTGAAACGCTTGTTGCACCCCTCCAACAAAAGATTGTCGTTGCCCGCGTTGTTGTTGCTGGCCTGCCAGCTTCGGTTTGCCAGCGGCATGCTCCTGCCACGTTGCCACACGCTTATCCAGCGCCATCAAACGATGTCGACGACAACATCGACGCCAACGCTGTTGTACATACATATACTTTTATATAGTGTATAAACATGCCTTGACTTTCTCATGTGGCATGCCACAGGCATAAGATTGTTGTCTACGCTCCGATAGCGATAGCTGAGCATCGATACTATGGTTAGATATTTTGAATATCTTAAAGCAGTTTAGTTTATTCTTTATTTGTTATAAGCTGTTAACCTTTAAAAACCTGTTCGTGTTTTCATTTTGTGGAGATTGCTGGATAAAAGGCAAATTCAATCCACCAAATGTGGCCGAAAGTAGCTACCGAAGCAGTCTATTTTTATTATTATTAACTTATTGTTTTGTTCCTGTCTGTTTAATAGTATTGTTAGTGGAAAAATCGGAAGAATTGCTCAAAGAATACTATTGATAGTGACATTGTATTGGTATATACACTGTGATAATGTCATGTGTATACTATAATTTGTTGTCTACTTAATAATTGTAAGCAATATATAATATACACTCAAAAATAGAGAGTATTTGGGGTCAGATAAGGTGTTACTACTGTCAGCTAACTCGTAAATACTACATTAGTTATTTAGTTATTGTTTTTTAGTCAACACTTTTAATCTAATCTACGCCAATTATACAGAAATACTTTCGAAGTCAATGTTTAAATTTAGTAGAATGTTTAGCGGAAGTGCTGTTGATTTGTCTGCTGATTGCGGAGATATCAAAAACTGTTGCAATTTCTGAGGTTCAGTTAGGGTATTTGGACTTCGACATGAGAGCTGAACATGTTTATTTTCGTTGCTTGTTTTTGCTGCTGCATTATGAGCAGTTAACGTCGCCTGGGTGCTGGCTGCTGTTGCTCCTGCAGCTTTAACAGGCAGCCCACCCACGATAGAAGGAGGCACCCAACGGAGGCAGCTGTGTCATCCTCTGTTGCTGCCGTTGCTGCTGCTGCTTCTGCTGTTGCTGCCACTGTCACCTTGTAATTTTATTTATCTATTGATTATTGAGTATCTCTTTTCTATTTATTTGCCTTTGTTTGCACACGCAGCGTGCTGACAGGCAGACGATGAGCACGCCACCCCCTCAGTGTCATCCTTTGCCTTTGCCTGGCATTTTTATTAAAGCAGATAGAAAGATAGACAGATGGGGGGCAGACGGGCGAATACATACTGTGTCTGTCATGTGCGTGGGTGTGTGTGTGTATGTGTGTGTGTAAATATTTTGCGCCTCTGGCTGTTTTTTAATTAACTTTAGTGACAATATTTTGCACAGTTGCCTTTGTATCTTTCGCTCAATAGTTTGCCCTGATCTGCCCTTGCAGCAGCCACTGAGATAATCAAACTGTCTCTCCATGATGCTCGTATGCAAATGTAGGCAACCGAGTCTTAGGCCTAGGGCCTGACCCAAATATCTGTGCCTGCTTCTGTTTCTGTCTGTGTTTTGTGGCAGTGACAATGCTGTTGACATCCCACAACTTGCACTCCACATGAGAATCACATGTCAACAGGCAGAAAGGCACTTTTCACGGGGTGCATTGCACCCAATGACGCTGCACCACTTATATACTCTGTAACCACACACACACACACACACACACACACATACACATACATATGAGTATGCCACATTCGGCTTTGCCAGCCCCATTCACTTGTTGAGCGAGTTTCCTTATCTTATCAAGTGCCACATACGTTTGCATAGTTGGTTTATTGAGGTTGTTTTCTCTCGGCTCTGCAATGAACACTCTGGCTGGCTGGCTGCTTAGTTTTTGGGTGACTACGCGCTTACGAGCGTATATCCATTGGCAAACAGAGAACTACCTGCAACTGTAAGTTTAGCCAGATAATCAGGTGATCTCGTACAGCTAAAAGCATTGAAGCAATTCACAACCTTGATGGGAAGTGGGTAAAGTATATAGACACGAGCAGTATGTGAATTTTTCCATCTTAAGATAGCTGTTTGACTCCATATAAGACCCTGTATAACAGTTTGTATAACAGTTAGATATAGTATAACAGTTACAAAATATGTATTTACTATTTGATTCAATTTAACATCATGTATAACAGTTTGTATAACAATTTGTATAACAGTTTTTACAACGTTAGTTGCATGTATTATAGCGGAAACCCCGTGTATTAGAGTGCATAACAAATTTATGTAGTTCACAACACCTGCGATTACGGGAAAAGAAATTGGGCTTGTAAATGTCTTTCAACTTACTTAAAACTTTTGTGATGTACACAAGTATCCAACGGATACACCTGTACAAATCTCAAGCACTTTTTATAGCGATATTGTGAAGTGAACTTTGAAATTGAGCTAACATATGTCCAATTGCACACGCGATAGGCCACCACATTAATATCTAGCTACTTATAGATACACACATTACACAGATACAGATACAGATACAGATACATATACGAATACTCAAATCGGGCATTTCATCAATTATAGAAACGCACTCGCGAGCTCAATTCTCGATTAAATGGAAAACGTACCGCACGACAGGCCCAGCGAAAGGCAACTAACTGGCCCGAAAAACGACCCATTGATTTCATAATTTTTCACACACTCACCGAACTAATTTTCACTCACCAACTTACATATGTGTGTATATATGTGTGTGTATATTTTGAGACTATAGGAGTCTCCTCTCTCAGTGTACGTGTTATCTGTTGCTGATAAGGAAGCGCTTATCGCGTAATTGCTCGCTGATTGTTGTCAGCAGCGGCAGGTAAACTACGACACAACGGATTCTCTGAGCAAACTAGGTCTCCCTCTCTCTCTGTCTTTCTCTCTGTATGAGACATGCTACCGGAGAATAATATTTATTGTCTGTATGAGTCCAAAAATATGTTTACTTCTTGGCTTTATCTTTCCGAGGCAGTCTGACTTCTGCAAGTCAAGTGCACTCTGCTGGATTGGACATTCAAAACTTAAGTAGAATCGAAAAGCGCAGGTTTAACGCGCTTTAATTGAAATACTTAAGCTTATCTTGCTGCTGAGTCAGAGCCAAAATATAAAGCAAATCATAAAAACTTCACTTACATGGAAAATGCTTGATGTGTACGCTTGTGAGGCACACAAACATTTGTTCCCGTCTTGTATCTATATGGCATGCTGTCATAAGCATTCGCACACTTGTGCCTCCAAACACATTTAATAGGCAACATATCTTATCGACGCGTTGGCGACATGACGAAACAACAACAACGAAATATGGTCAACAACTAAAATCGAAAACGAAATCGAAATTTAATTCCCGCTGCAATTGCTATTGGAACTCGTAACTCGTAACGCGCTCGATATATCCGCACTATAATGCTCATAAATATAAACTAAACTCATGCACGGGCCACAATATGTGTGGGAGTTGTTCTATATATACATATATAAGATATATACTCGTACTGCCACACATACCAATACTTTTGTGAACCGAAGGCTACTCTGTTGTGCGACGGGGCAGCCTGGCCAAAGAGACCAATGAGCATGCCACGTAGCCCAAAGTATCGATGAGTTTGAAGTACTCAAGAAGTGGTGTGGCATTTGCGGGGTCAGGGGGGAGCTATGGTGGGTTAGAGTCGTGTGACCGGACAGCCGTTCAGCGTGGCCATAACAGCCAAGGGTTAGAGCGAGCTCTATATACTCGTATACCTCCATGCCTACATATAAGTACATAAGGCTGACATACACACAAATACTCGTACATCAAGGATTGCTCGGCCCTTGCCTATGGCTATGGTTCTGCCTTTGTTTGTCACTGTGCCATCAAATTATAATGTGCTACTATTTAGTGGTGAATGTATGTCACTCTACATACGTTCCTCTGCCCCGGCTCTCTTATATTCAGCCATCTCTTTTCCACGCACCGCCAAATGGAATAATTATATAGAAAGCGAATATCTCTTTTTAATGCCTTCTAGGAAGGCGATAAAGCCGAGTGGGTAATTATACACCATATGCAACCAATAATTAGCCCATTTCTGGCCAATATCTATAAAGATTTTTCCAAATACAGACGATTAAAATGCCCTTAAATTACATATAGTTTAATTATAACAGTTGTGGATAAGGTTCTTCAAACTATTATAATAATTTGTAATATGATTGAAATGAAAATATTTATATAAGAATAGTTGTTATCTATATATACGCTTTTTAATCTGTTCCTTATCACTTATGATAAAAAAACTCTTGATTTTATATAAGTTTCAGTTAATTTCGTATAACAGTTTCTGTTTTTATCTTCTAGGTCTAATGATGTAAGTGTTAATGGGACACATGTCCATATTTGTTCATAAAATGATATCTATACTTTAGCAAATGTATTTGTAATCTTTGTTAATGCTTTTGTCCGTTCCCCAAGTTATCTAATCTGTAAATCTAATCAAATGATTTGAAACACTTCCTCCCATTGCCGAGCATAATGTGAGCTACTCCATTTGAAAGGTATGCAATTAGCAACAATAGAACCTTAAATCACAGCTACACTAAGGATATAATCGAGTATAAATACATAGTGTTCTCTTTCTTTTGCAAGCATTTGTATCCGTATCTGTATCTATTGGCTATTCAATGCACCCATCGCAACTGGTAACCCTTTCGAGCTCTCCCTGGTTCAGCCACGTTTCGATTTTTCTTGGCCCAGCGATCAATATTAAATTGGATTTGAGCAATTGTTACTGTACTGGCTCGGCTCGGTTCAGTCAAGGCACATCCTTACACCTGTCCGCCTGTCCATGTGTGTGTCTGCCCGGTCTCTGGTAAACGTGTTAGTTAAGCGAAAAATTTAATAATTCATACGCAGGAGCTGTAAGCACAAGGTGCATGGTGGCTGGCATTTTGAGTAGCCTAAAGGGCAGCAAATCGACAAAGGATACTCGTTTTCTGTGTCCTAGTTATGTGTGTGT
Source organism: Hirtodrosophila histrioides (assembly GCA_037075165.1). Lineage (NCBI taxonomy): Eukaryota > Metazoa > Arthropoda > Insecta > Diptera > Drosophilidae > Hirtodrosophila > Hirtodrosophila histrioides. The sequence goes on along the minus strand of JBAMCL010000469.1, from coordinate 137,552 downwards.
CTGTAATAGAATAGAATATGCAAACTATTGTTTTGAAAGCCAAGAGTGTATATTAAACAACACACAAGCATACTTAAGACAGCTGCAGAAACTTTAAATCTTCGTTTCAAGGGTCATCTTTAACTAAAGCACCTTGGGCTATACAGCTGCAATAATATTATGAGAAATCAAACTAGAAAATCGAAGATGTGGAAACCACGAAAATGTGGTTGTAATGTTACAAAAGCCAAAACACAGTTTAGTGGTTGAATAGCAGCAACAACCGCATGAACAAATGAGACAGGACACTGACAATCGACTGCAACAACAGCAACAACAGCAACAACAACAACAACAACCAACTAACTAATAAAGCCGCCTGGCGGACAGGTAAACAAAATGAGCAGCAACAAAAGGCAGTCTGGGCAGAGAGCAAAGCAAATGCCAGACAAAAGGAAGCACAAATAATATAAATTAAATGTGTGGCTATGTGTGTGTGTGTGTGGGTGGCGAGTGGTGGGTGGTGGGTGGTGGGTGGTCGGTTGTGTGGGCGGCAAACCCCAAAGAAAGCCAAGCAGAGTAATTATTTCCGGCAGAGCGAGCAGCGAGCTGGCGGCATGGGCCACTGAGTATGAGTCCGTGTACGAGTTCGACTCGAGACTGTATTGAAGTTCTGGGCAGAGTCCGAGTCCTGCGGTTTGACTGCAACACATGGCCGGACATTCAAACCGAAAGTGGCAAACGAACCGATTCCGAATCCGAGTCGTAGGTAGTCGAAAATCTATCTGGGCAATAATTTCGGTTGACATGCTTGCGGTAATTATTGACCGTAATGACAAAACCAAAAACCATAGCTTCAACCCAACAAATTGCTTTAGTTTTAGACTCTTGACATTGTGTATTATACTACTACTACTACTACGTTTGCTGTGCTGTGCGCCATTCATTTTAATTGGATTTTGCTGAGAGACACAAAACAGCACTTAAAAATTTAATTGATTTGTGCTTGAGTTATAGGCGAGCCTGGAAATCGCTGCGACACTTTTTGTAGTACGTCTCGCATAAATATTAACAAAAATTCTGTCAACAAAATTAGCGCCATAAAAATCAAATGCGATACAAGATATTTAAATCATGCAGAGCATAAACTAAATAACCATGTCAGAGACTGAGAGAGTTGACTTTATAGATACACAGACAGACAGATAGACGGACACCTGGACAGCTTGTTTTATGTATTTGATATTTTTGATTTTTGTTCTGTGATTTGTCAGCTAAACGCTGGCAGCTTTCCTAATATATGATATGATCACACGGACAGCGCTCCACAAACATTATCAACAGACCATTTAGCTTATGTGGCACACAGTCCACACATATTTTGTGTATTCCAATGGGAACTGGCTGTCGATGGTGTTGCTCTTCGGGATCTGCTGGGGCTCTAGCACGCATAAGTTGTCCAAAAACTAATTAATAACATGTCTATCGGTTATTTTTGGAATCCAATACATGGCCTGTGCTAAATTCGTTTCAATGTCGGCTATTTTCGATATACAACTTGCCGCACATGTTTGTTCAGTTCAAATTATGAATAATGTCGATGACTTCCTTAATGGATAAATTTGCATGGGGGCATTTTGAAAGGTGTACTTTCCAGTTACTAGGCATTAGGGGAATAAATCTGCTTGATGCAGAGGTTACTTTATTTAAAAGTACATTTTAAATGTGAGATAATATCAATGTGTCAGCAATCAATAGTTAGAAACATCGGTAGATCTTTTGAAATGTGAATTTTAGAGGTGAGATGTGCCACCAATCGATAGTTCACATTTGTGGCACATATCGATAGTTCCTTTGAAAAATAAGTTACATTTAAATAAAAATATAAATAAATACAAAGATTAGTGACCTTAGAAACAAACAAAATACATAGAGAAAATGAAATTAACTTGATAATCTTTTTAGTTTCCAATTAATCAATTTTTGATCAATATTTATCGCACAAAATAGTGAAGTAAAAAATACAAAATTCACAATTTCTGTTTGAAAACTACATGCTTCCGTGTTGACTTAAGTGACACTATTCATTTATCGAACAGAATTAATGTTAGTAAGGATCACTTAAGACTATCGATATAAATAACAGCGCTATCGAGTCTCCCACCTCTAGACAATTATCGGCAGATGATGAAAAAAGTGATTTTTAGTTTGTGCTTATACCGAAAAATTAATTTATTTTAAACTAACAACATTTGTACCTCCTGTACCTATAAAATGGGTAAAACGGTGACATTAAATCGGTTTATTTTATATTTAAACTTAAGTTTAAGCTCTATCTAAAGTATATAACCTATAAATGTGAACTTAATTTAACCTACCTGTTTATTGAGCTTGTAGTGTGTGCAAATATTTCACGACAACGTTGCTCCAATCTCTTGTAATTGAATCAAATTGATTTCACTTTGTTATTTGTTTATATCTAGAGTCGAAGCACACATCTTAAGAACACTTCAAATAGACTTCAGCAAGTAGCTCACTTCAATGCAATTGGAATTTGAATTATTATGAGAAAACTGTCGCAGCACTCGCGATACACACAAAACATTCACCAAGTTGAATAATTTCTTTGTATGACAAATTGCCATAGGGGGGGCAACGGAAGCAGGGGGCAACCGATGTTAAAGGAAAGATACGATACGAGAGTTGACGATGACGATGATGAACACTTCTTGTCGCCCTCTCAATCCCCTGGGCGTCTATGCTAATTCACTTGATGGGTGAAGTGCGAGGTCAAATCTTTCAGTTGACACAAAGCGATCGTTCACAGATACAGATACACTTACACACACACACACACACACACACAGGCGACATTAACAAACAATAAAAATCAACATTGATGTGTTGATCGGTCGAACTGCAGGCACTTGAAATGAACTTTACTTAAATTTATGCATCATTTTTTTTGGCACTTGCACAGACTTTTGTGTATTTTTGTGATCATTTTCCATAATTTGGTTTTATGAATTTCCCGCTAAATATACACACATATGGAACACACTTGTTGTTGTTGTTGTTTCTGTTGTTGTTGTTGTTGTTGTTGTTCTAGGCTACTTTGCACGTAGAGGCACACAGATTTTAGCCAAGATTTTCGCGTGCCTGGCGATGCATTGCAAGTGACATATTTTCCAAAAAAACGCAATGGGCCACATAAACTATATACTATATACCATAGATATATATATATTTTCCTATGTATACATATGCATATATAGTGGGGCTACATGCAAATGTGGGCGACTTGGTTGATGACGCTGCCCACGATAAACACAACAACAAAGCTGACGCGAACCGGCAAAGATGCAAACGGAGACGATGACGGAAACGTCAACTTCTCTTCTACTTGGGCACGCCGGAGGAGGAGCAGCACTGACAACGTCCAAGTGAGCACTGCCGGTGGCGATCCGAGCCAATCGACTTGACAGCCGCCAGTCCATGGAGCCCAAGCGTTGCGGCAGAGCAGATCACAACGACGACGACGACGACGGCGACGGCGACGCCAACGCTGCGAAAAATCATTTTTCCGAAATATAAAATAAATATATAAATAATATTAAAAAAAAAAACATTATATTGCATGCTGCTGCTGGCCGTCTGTGTTGTTGCTCTGTGTATTTATTTAGAAATTAATTAATTTCGGATTTTGAGCATTTCCAAGGGGCAGTGCCAAGACGACGACACTTTTGCATGTTAATCATAATTTAAATCAAAACAGAAATTAGCAACAAATTGTTCTAATGTTGTTGGTTAGTTTCTGCATTTGCTGCTCTGTTTATTCGCCATCTTACAGTCGCTACAGTCCGTCGTTATCAATTTACGAGGGAAAAGTGTCAAAGTGTCTCCATCCTCAAGCAGAGCTAAATGAGAGAAAGAGAGAGAGAGAGAGAGAGTCTCGTTATTTCTGCTCATTTCTGCCAAGTAATAAAAACGAAAATATAATTTATGCCAGAGATTCTCTCACTTTTATTAGCACAAATCTCTGCATTTCTCTCACATTCTCTCCATAATTCAGTGTGCAGCTGTCGCAACAAGCCCCAACAAATGAACAGATGTTTGTCTTTTATTTCTGATGAGTCCCCCCTACCCCATTTGGTTCCCCCTTGCAGAGGTGAGTTCTCTAAGTGTTCCCTTGACATTTTGTCATTTGGATTAAATGCTCATTAGCTTGACAGCCCGGGTGGGTGGGGGTGGCTCTGTGGGCGTTGGGTGTGGGGTGTTGGGTGTATAATCCATATATGTTCATTCATAATGTCATATAGTTATTTTGAATAATTTAAATGAGATTGTTTATGATTGCTGATGCGATTAGGCAAACATACCTTTTAACTTTTATTTTCAATTATTTATTCTTAATGCCTTTGAAGTGAATGTGTTTTCAACGCCATAAATATTATACTATATATTTTCTTGATCAGCTTCAACAGCCATGTCCCTCTGCATCTTTGTTTCTATGCAAAAAGTCTCTCAGTTAAAGAACTTTTTTATTGAAACTTGGCACATATTCTTCTCTTTGCTGCAGGCGTTTGATATGTCGGGACTGACCAAATCATATTACTATAATATAGACTGATTGGCAGTTGAGTTGATGTATAAGGCACTTAACCGAACTCACAAGATCCACTTTTATTTATACCCCATAAAAGTTGAATAAGTTTTATGAGAATGACAATGTTACAAGTACCAATGAAAAGTTGTTTTTATACCCTAGCAGAGGGTATTGTAATTTTGTCTCGAAATGTGTAATGTTTTCGACCCAACAAAGTATATATATTCTGAATAAGCATTAACACCCGAGTCGATAGAGCGATGTCCATCTGTTTCTATGCAAACTAGTCTCTCAGTATTAAAGCTATCAAAATGAAACTTGGCACAGATCCTTCTTTTTGCTGCGGGCAGTGTATATATGTTGGAACCAGCCGGATCGGACTCCTATAACATTCAGCTGCCATAGGAATGATCAGTCGTCAGTTATGTTTTTCTATGAAAAACTTTATTTTGAAGATATTCTCACACAATGCGAGTCAATGGAGAGTTTATACAATCTGACCAAATTATTTCAAAATAGGATCACTATGTCATATAGCTGCTATAGAATCGGGTGAAAGATGAGTTTTTGTATTAAAAACTCTTTGAATTACATCCAAACTTTGTTGTCTTTAATTTGATCAAAATCGAACCACATAGGTGCCATAGGAACTATCAGAGGAAAGTTGAGTTGTTATATAAAAAACATTGCTGCTAGGGTATATAGCTTCGGCACACCGAAGATAGCTGTTCTTTATTGTTTTATATATTAAACTACCTTTCTTTTAATCAAGATTTTATTCAAAAACAATGTCAGAATAATTGCATTATCATATCCATAAATTCAAGACATTGTGTGCGAGCCGCAAGGCTATTATTAACACCAGTGGGCAATTATTCAAGGCATTTTTTGGCACTTGACAGTCGAGTGTCAATGGCTGTGTATGAGGACAACGTAAACCGATTTAATGGCGTCGGACATGGCGATTTACAGAACGGCGTAGAACAAAAGATTGAAGCGCAAAGTCCACTAAATAAGCAGTGCATAAAATGAAAATAAATACAGACCGACCTTCCCCCCACCCTCACCCCCACAGAAAGAATATGTAAGCTGCCGTCAACAATAGGAAAATCTGCTGGCGGAGACTTTTCACCCATTACTGGTTTGAAGAACTTTGGCTAAAAATTATCAGCGGCTAAACACAAAAACAAACCCAAAGCCAGCAAAACTGCAAGCATAATTTTGCACGTGTTTCGAATAAGTTAAAACCAGCGGCGAGCTGAGCAACTTTCTGGCCAAAAACTTTTGTGCCATGCCACCACCCACTTGGCTTAAAAATGCGCGACCGCATTCATTAGCGCAAATGGCTTAAATACTTGGCCCGCCAATGTTGTATGGCAGCTTAAGAAGCAGTTCCCAGCTTACAGTTCCCCTCCCTTAACCCGGCAGCCTCTCATCTCGACAGTCGCTTCGTTTGTTTGTTTGACTTTGGGCTTGGCCCGTTGTGCACTGAAAGGATTAAGTTTTCACAGCGCCCCACGGCAAGCACACAAGCCAGTCGAAGTTAAAGCAGGACCCAGACAAATCCAACAACCACTCACCCACACCCAAACCCAAACCCACACCCACACCACCGCTCACCCACTTAAGTAGTTTGCCAATCGTTCGAAGAAAAGTATTCGCATTTGCCATAGATTGCTGTTATCGTTGGGCCGCATAGTTCTCGCACCCACTGTTTGTTTGTAGGAGGAGCAGCAGCTGCATTTTCTATTTTCGTTGCATACTTTTAGGCTGCCCGCGAATTTTCCTTAAATATTTTGCATTGCAATTGAAATATGTGCAAATTAAAGCATCGATTCAATATCATTCTCACTGCGATTGCAATTTTGAAATATTTTTGTGGTCATATCCATAGTTTTCACATTCTTTTGATGTTATTCGATTTTTGGGGCGGGGCACGCCTTACCCTATTTATTTTACATGTTCAATGCACTTTGATGTGGCAAATTGCAATTAACGAAATTGCATAAAATATTTATACTTGAATTGCGTTAAAACGAAACTTCTTTGATAGTTGAAAGTATTCTTATGCTTGAGTACACAAGATATTACAAGTGGCTTGTCATTTTTTAACCCTTGCAAAACGTTTCAAATTTATGAACTAACTGCCATACCAGTCTTTGACAATTCCACTCCACATCTTGTGGGCTAGCACTTTCAGGACCATCTTTTGTGCTGGCTTCTTGAATTAATCAAATTGCTGACAACTTTTGGCCATATCGTGCCATCAGCGCTCAGCTTTCAGGTGTAACTAGTCAAATCTCTTTTCCTTCTCAAATTATGCAATTAAACAGTGCATTTTGAAAAAGTTTCGTGGACGTCGACGTCGACGTCGTCGCTGAACGCTCACTTAGCAACATGAATAAAATTAAACTCACGGCATAAGTTTTTCTTTAGCAGCAGCGAGGGGGAACTTATGCAACTTGCGCATATTTCAAATACTGAATGAATTTTGCACATATTTCAAACTTAGCTTCTGCTTCTTCTTCTTATTTTTTTGGTATTCTCAACTCGAAAAGTTTGCCAGCAGCGTCGACAAGCACCGCTGGAAAACCTAAGGCAAAAAACATACACACGTTGCTGGGCAAGTTTTTTACTCCTGCTGCTGCTGTTGTAGTTGTTGTTGTTGTTTGCTTGATTTTTCTTTTAATTTCGGGCAGCAAAAACAACAAAAATAAGGAAATACTTAAATTGTTTATAGCGGCGCTACTTTGGCGCAAAATGTATGTCAAAATTAATTAATTTCATGATTTATGCAGCGCAAGTTTGAAAGCAGTTTTCCACTTTTCGGGCTCGTCTGGTCAAGCTCTAAAATGGTGTTAATGGCCGAACCCCAAAATGAAACCATAAAAAAACCCAAAAAACTAAACAAGTCACGTCGTTGGGCCATAAAATAGCCTCGGACTGGACCGCGTTCGAGACCTTCTAACCCCGGCAAACTTTGCGTTTAGTTTTGCCAAAGTTCAAGTTCTGGACAACCAGCTGTTGTTGTGACTGTTGTTGTTGCTGTTGCTTCTGTTGTTTTGTAGGTGTGAACATTTATTTCAACGCCCCGCTTTTTGATTAGTACTACTGTGCTGTGCCCCTGCCAACGCCCCCCTCCGGCCACTCTTTTATCTTGATTGGCAAAGTTGCCGTTGAGCTTTCGGCTTTCGGCTTTCTGGTGCTGCCAACTCAGTTTGGGAATCCTTTGGCTGCTTATCGTTTTTGCATTCATTTGTTTTCAATTGTAATTAATCTTGCAAAGTTTTCTTTTGACATTTTGTGGCTAAAAGTCCCAGAACTCCGGCCAGGGCTTTTGTTTAATATGAAGTTGTCGTCGTTGCCTTTGCCCCACACAAAGTTGGCCAGAAAGTTGTTGGTTTTTTGGCGCTGGGTGGTGGGTAGTGGCAACGCCAGCGTGTTACTGTCACAATTAAAATAAAGTTTGCCGCACTAATTGAAAAGTGTCAAGTGTAATTTCTTTAAATTTGCCCAAAGACGTCGTCAGCAAATTGTTTGACTTTTTACTCCTCGGCCAGATCAGTTATCCAATTGGTTGGTCCTTGCGGTGTTGTGGATGCAGCTTAGGGACTGAACCTCCCATCCCTGGTACACTGCTAATGGCCATTCTCATTAATTGTATGCTTTGGCATTGTTTCTTGAGGTTCGAACTTTAGCCAAATTTAATTAATTTCATTTGCTTAACGTTTCGAAATATGAGTCAAAAATAAACAAGTAACAACGTTGCACTCAAACGTACCCAACGGCAGAATACTCGGTTTCGGGAAAAAAGTGAGATAAACAGTAGTCTGTATTTCTAATAGGGCTCCCACACCTGCACAGGTGTGGAAGGTATAGATTTTGCTCGTTTTCGTGGAAGGGGGTGGAGGTGGCAAAAAAATTTTAATGCGTATCCGTCAAGGAGCTCAACATTAGACTCTATACCAAATTTCTTGATACTTTATATACTGAAAACCTGTCTACAAGGTTTGGTTGCTCTAGCTTCAAGGAAGTTGAAGAAAATTGCGTTCATACAGACAGACAGACGGGCAGACGGACATTTCACAAACCCAATATACTCTTCTTCAAAATTGTTGTCTTTAGACCAAGTATAATAATGGAAAATGCCGCAAAAGGTTTCACAGTATGTCAGCTAAGATATGAGCCTATTTAGAAGCTCATTGTTATATTCATTTATTGAAGCTTTAATATTGAATAAATGGCTGGGCTGACGACAATATTAAAGATTTAAGATGCACTAAAGAAAAGTAAAAGTCATCTTCATTATATTAAATATTTTACTTTAGCTGGACTTGACTGGCGGGTCTTGATATCTGGAACAGCCATTCCCAGAGAATTCAACACTTTCCCATTAAAAATGATCACTTTAAGATTACTTAACAAAATTTTCTCAACTGCGGCTCAGACAATTAAGCAAATGCAACCAATGGCAGGCAGAGGGACTGCAAGTTGGGAATGGAATTGAAACTGGGACTGGGAATGACAGTCAGATGCATAAAATGCAAACATAAAAGCCAACTGTGAATGCAACTTGCAACGCAAAGAAAGCGGCAACTGTGACAATGTAAACAACACTGCGGAAGGGCTGGAACAAGTGGATTGGGCTGGATTGGGTTGGGGCAGGCAGGAGGGGGGAAGTTGGCTAAAAGTGCATACAAAATTGCCAAGTAGCAAACAAAAGAAACGACGGCGGCAGTGGCAGCTGCAGCCCAAAACCAAAAACTGCAGCTAGACCCGGCTCCCAAAATGGTAATGGCCTTTCAATGGGAATTGTTGGGGGGCCAGCGGGGTGTGTGGTTGGTTTTGGTAGCGGGGGGCTTGGTAACTTAATGCGAAAATCTTGTTGCAAGCGGCGTGTGCAGCAAATGGCTGCCAGGAATATGCAGTGTGGGTGCAGGATATGGAATGGGGTATAAAAGTCTATTGTTTCAGCATCATAATTCTCTTGTAAGCTGTGGGGTTGCGTCTACAGAGTGTGGGAGGGATGGGGAGCGCACGGGGTTGCAGGAAATGAACATCATTAATTTTGCCATTTTGCATTTGCATTGAAATGGCATTTCAATAGGGTTAAGATTGCCCCGGCAGCGTGTCCAGAGTTTTCAACTGCTGTGCGCGATTGGCGCGACGTGACTTCATTTGGATTTTCACAACTAAATATTTGTTTCTAGTTGAGGTGGCTGACTTGGGAGGATTGGGGTAACAGCATTTATCAATATGGCCAGTTCTGATAACGTCACTCGCTGAATTGCGGCACGTAGTTGCCAGACTCCAAGTGTCCAAGTGTTGAAAAAGGCGGCGCAGAAACTAACACGTACGCATTGGTTGCGACTGAAAAGGGTAGGGGAGCGGATGGCATTCAACTGGCTAAAGCCAACTAAAACTTGAGCCAGTCTAGGCACAACAGACTGCTAGCCACACCAGGCAAAAATCAAAGCTAAGCACTTTCAATTGGATTTATGCGTTTGCTATGTGAGAACGTTGACGATGGCCGTGCCCAGCTGGCTAATGTCTCTATAGAATAGCTCACTCAGAGAAATTATCAACGTTTCTCTACTCAAATTAAATACAGGCCAGAACAAGGTAGATAGCGCTTCAAGTGAGCACACAATTCTCATTTGAATAATGTTTGTATTTATTCTAAAATTCTGAATTTGATTACTGCATTCCTTTGCTGTATTAGGCAGCGAGAACTTCGAATGCACTCAAGAAACAATTTATAAATGAAATAGAAGGTAAGGAAGAGTTATCTATTATATTTAATTTGCCTCGAATCAAAATATAATTTATTACATATTTTTATGAAAGACCTACTCGAAATTTGATTTCAATCTAATACAGTATAAAGCCCACGATCTTAGTCAATTTTTTAATTCGCCTCGGTCTTGGGTCTCAGTTTTTACCTGGCCAAAAAACTACAATTTCATTTATGTAATATACATTTTAGTTTAAGAATAATAGGATTGAAATATATCATAAACATCCCGAATTTTTCTGAGTGTACCTTCTGGCACTATCATCATCTCTAATAGTGGTTGTCGGTGCTTTCTTATTAATCAGCACAAAGTTGTGCGTCGAAGGAAGCACAAATTGCAATTTACCGATAAGCAAATAGCCAAAAAGCTGTTTACACACTGGCATACATGGCCAATTATCCTGCGCCCGTGTATGTGTGAGTGCTTGTGTGTTCGGGTGTGTGAGTGTGTGAGTATGTGCCTGTGTTTGGTTATTAAGTTTTATGATCAGTTTGTGTTTTGCGTTGAAACGATTTATTTAGCTAAGCGCAATTAATTGGAATTTTACGTGTTGATTTTGTATTTCGCCAATTAAAGGTCAAGGGAGTTTGGTTGAGAGAGGCTAAAGCTTTGTAAATATTAGCTACATTGTTGTCAAATCATGTGAGATTTAAGGCTAAGGGGATAAGAGTATTAAAGTATGTAGCTAATTGCATTAAATATATTAAACAGGTTTAAATTATGCAAGCTTGGATTAACAATAATTCGAAACTTGTTTACATGTACATATATTTTACTTATATAAATTTCTATATTTGCATTTAGTGCGCATTTCCATTTATTAAATTTGATTTCTAGCTGCAAAACATGTAAATAGATGTAAAGCCAAACGAATCTGAAAACTATATTAATAGGGATTTCCTGAAACCTTAACTCGTTCGATAACTATCGCGATAACTATCAATAACTAAAAGCGGAAGTTCTACCACCTCTAAGAAATTTACTTCTGTTTTTCTACTACACAAATTGTTTTCTGCCTTTAAATATGTAATAGCTAACGCTTCACACTTTAATGCGTTGAATTTCCTTTAATTTTCCTATCGATAACTATCGGTAGACAGAAACTGGAGGTGGCAATTCCTAAGTTCTACCACCTCTAAGTAATCCACTTCAGCTCATATCACTGTGAGAATTTATGACAGCACGTGTCCACTTCAAAGGATCCAAAACCGCACTTAATGCCCTACAAAATCGGTCTGGCATCCATTGGCTGCTTCAGAAGCAGCTCTCAACCCCGCTACCCGTTGCTCAAAGGAAAGCGAATCGCTTAGCAAACAATAGGAGCCCCCTGGCCCCATACCTCGCATGACCACACATCATATGCGATTCAGCAGCTGGGCAGCATAAAATGCTTTATGAGATTATTTGCTGAAATGTAGCGAATGGATTTTCTTATTTATTTGCTTTGGGCCGGGTCCACACTTTTATGGCGCCTCAAGGTATGCAATGAAATGGACGCCGGACTGAGGAAGAAAAGAAAATTGTTGCGGCCCGTCTCATGAAAGGCATTAACCAGCATTCTTGTGGCCAAAACATTGCGGCATATTTCATGTTTGCTTCAAGGGTCTCCTTTTTTGTGAGTGTGCGGATCAAATCCGCTCAAGTGTTAAAATTGCTAGGCAAAGATTTGCATGCCAGGGACTTTAGTTTTTTTTTTTTATACCTTTATTGAAATATAATACGCTTTACATACGCATTTCCATCTGGTTGGGCCGTTCTCGGAATCTGCAGCGACAGCTTTTCGATATTTGTGCGGCTTTGCCAAATGCATTCGTCCATGGATTTCAATCGATTCCATTTGATTTTGGCGCGTGACAAAACTCAACTTATGCCAGCTTCAAATTTATGTTTCTCCTAATCCGCAACACACACGAAAGTAACACCCACACACACACAGTTAGGCACACCCACTCAGCCCTATCGGGCTGCTCTAGGCCCACTTCTATGCCAGCTGTCAGACATGATTCCCTCCATCGAGATCTGTCTGCTATTGAGTGTTAAGCCTGCTCTCCAATGCTTTTGGCTTTTGAGTGGCGCTGTCACAAACGCGTGGGCCTTAAAGCCATGTGAAATGGTCAGCAAGGCATCATCGATAGCTGATGACAACACAATAAAGGTGCCAAATTTCCAATATAAAATAATTAGCTCACATGGGTAAAATTATAAAAAAATAATTTAAAAAGTTAAAAAATTCCTTAAAAATATGTGTTTTCATAAATTAATTGAATTTTTAATAATATACTATAACAATAATTATAATATTTATTAAATTCATGCTACGGCGAAAAAAATAAATAACTGAAAAATTCTGCTTGCAAATTGATTAAGTTTTGATAAACTTATGAGAGTTAAAGTAGACAATAAATTTTAATATTCAGAAGTCACAATTTGTTGGATTAACTAGACGATTTGTAATCCAAAAATGAACAACCTCAGAATTAGTTTTAAGTTCGAACTTTCTAATTGAAAATTCGTAATATGAATTTTAACCGATAAGTTTACTAATTCAAAACATTTTTACTTTATAGGGAACTTTGAAATGAAATATTTTCTAAAATAAAGCACTCTTCATTCATCTATATATCCGGAAAGATGTGGATTACTTACACAACACAGAAGTTTCTTGAGCATCGTACCTTTGCCTAAGTGAAGACTTGAATACAGGGTATGTTTTAGACAAGCACTCTCTCTTAGATAATTCCCAGCGCTTTTTCATTAATAATGGTAGCTCAATCACTGGCATTTCATATTTACTAAATAGATTGACACACAAAATAAAGAAATGTGACAGTGTCTACCATTCGAATGGTCAAAGTTGCTCAAAAGCTAAGCCGCTTATGCCAGAGTCAGTCAGACATTCAGTCTGGCTGTCTGACTGTCTGACTGTCCGGCTGTCTGGCAGTCCATTTGTATGTCCTGGCAGTGTCTAAGTGCCAGGCACAGCCCCATATCGATGGAGAGGCAGAAGCTCCAAAGCCAGCGCTGGAAAAAAGGCGCCATGTGTTGGTTCATTTGTAGCGGAAATAACTTTTTGATGCACAGCTTCCACAGGCTGATTCACCTGGCCACAAAAGCTCGAACGAGAGTCCAATGCGCTTAAACTGTAAAACATTCGGGGCAGCAACTGAAAAACAGCACAACAAAAAAATGTTTTTGGCCAAGTCCATTACTATTAAAAAAGTTTCGTCTGTGGAACAGCAGGAGCAATGGAAACTTTGTCGGGGCCTAGGCACAAAGATGACATCAAAGTTGTGCGCTTAATGTAATGGTAAAGGGAATCTGGTAGGAAATTGGAGTGAAGGCGGTGGTATATTGGAATATCCCATGCATGTTTATTTTCACTCGCTGCGCTGTCGTTGCTCAAAGTTAACTCTTTGCCTCCTGTAACTCCTGCGGCTCCAGCTGCTGCTTTGGGTGCCTTTGGCAACTTTGTTTCACAATCGAGTACAAAATTCAGTCGACTGGATTAAAAGATTAGTGTAGAGATTATGAATCATGTGGGGGTAGCAAAGTCGACTCCTGGTTAACTGAAAGTTTTCATGTCCTGAGCGGCTTTTGTTGCTTTCAGCTTGTTAGGAACTCCGAGTATGTGAAGTATATCAGCGCACAACTTTAAGCCCACATTGTTTATGCTCAAGTTAAAGTACGCTGAGTAATCTCTTAAATATTGACAATCTTAACTTGGGCCTGTCAATTCCAGAATCCTTGCCGTCGACCCTTTTTAGCTTTTGTCAACCATTCAATTTCAATTTGCCTAAAGTCAGTCAATCTTTCAGTGCCTTTCGCTTTCATTACCTGTAGATGCTGTAGACCCTAATTTAACGCCTTGACAATTTTTAATTTTTATTTGAAAACTTTGCGTCTCATTCAACCCTCATCTCAAATCAAATTTTTACCGCCTTCTCGCAAAAAACTTGATGCTCATTACAAATTCTAAAAGGTTTGCATTTTCTTTTTGGCTGGCTACAAGAAAAACCGTCAACGCTTTGTTTTTGTCTAAAGAAAACAACAACAACTACATGAAGTAAAAGTAAACTTTGTGCATTAATTTTATTGCAGCGACATCTTGAATGACAAACCCTAAAGAGCTTCTTCTTCTCTAAAGCTATATTTCCCAGACTTCTTTCGCTTTCCTCTGCGGTCCTCGAAATTTTTATCAGCTGAAAAAGTTGTCGATTAAGTTTTGCGCTCTTCAAATTTGTTTTGTGTGTACTTCTATTTTTGTTTTTTGTTTTTTTTTTACCATATTTTGTTTTTTGTTGTTGCTGTTATTTTGGGTCAGCAAATGCGCTGTAAGCAGCTTTAGCTTTTCAGCAGTTTCCCGGCTAAAGTTTTGCCAGTTGGCAAATGAAGTGCGCAGATTTGTTTGCTTAGCGCATTAAGCGAGAAAGGTTGAAGGCTGTGTGCTGTGGGCCGGCAATCAATTAAGCGTAATGTGTTAAGGAAATTTAATTAAAAAGCTGCATAAGTAGCTCAATTTGAGTAGGCCTGGCAATTAAATACAGTTAATGCGCTGTGAAAGCCCCTAGACCATATTAGTTACCGTATTACGTATACGCACTGTGCCACAATGGCTGAATAATCATATTAGGCAGTAAGCTTGCTTGTTATTCTATGCATTCATGACCATTTAAAAGCGCATTAGAAACGCTTTAACAGTTCTGAACAAAAGTGCAGAAGGGGAGTGGGCAAAAAAAAAAAAAAACAACAAACTAAATCTCGAAAGCATACACAAATTCAAGAGGAGAGCTGGTAAAAAGTCCTGGTAACTTTGGCAGTGTATAACTAAGCTCTAATGCGCAGCTAAGGATACAAATTACGAAACAATGACGTCAACGTGCCTGTCAACAACTTGGCCAGACAATAGTTTTACAACAGACAGCGACAGGAGGCAGAGTAAGGGGGGATTTTGGATAGGGTCTGTTGGGGAGTTTAAGGGCCAGTGCCAGGTGCAACGGACATGTTAGTCGCATACACAGAAATTACGTGCGAGATTATGCCGAGTCCGAGTTCGAGTCGTAGTCGTTGCCAGGACCTGTGCCTGCTAGGGTTGGGGCGGCGTTGCAGGGCTGTACATTTGCGATCATTTTATAATGTGCACGTAGTGTAAGCAACAGACGATACACACACCCTCAAAACAGTTCAAGTTCAAGCCAACAGACACTGACCGGGCCAGTGCAGGACTTGAATTGGGGGGTGCAGGGAGTCCTTGAGCTCAACATGCATTTAAATGCAGCATGATTTAATTACAATGCAAGCGACACTAAGAGTGAGTTAAGGGGCTGACATCAACAATTGTGCATTGTTCTAGAACTGCTTGTGCTCGTCAAAAGGTGCGAAAATTAATATTTACGTTGGAAAAACAACACGAACAACCGGAACAACAGCAACAACAACCACAGCGGCAAATGGAAGAAGATGCATTGTCTGCCACAAGGCTTTGGGGCTCGCTCCTGTAATTAATTTCCTTTGATGCGCAAGTTATACCTCCTCTCCACCAACCGCAACGTGCACTGCCATTTGCCGATGTTTTAGATGAAATGCATTATCCTGGTTTGGTTTTGTGCTCCTTTCTCAGGAGTTGCTTAGCAGCTGGCAAAAGGTGCCCCGTTGTTGTTGCTGCTGTTGTTGTGGTTGTTGGCCCTGCGGCGTCTCATTGTTTAGGTGCAACGCATTGCATGCTACGCATGTTGTTGGCAGGGGCATTGAATTACGTGGGATTTGGTTTAAAGTGCACAACTCTTGGCTCAGAGTGCCTGGCTGAGTGGCGGGCAAAGATGATGCTTAACTCGTTAGTTAGCTGCCTGCTTTTGACTGCTGTCGGGATAGTTTTCAACTGGCTAACCAAACGATACTCCTTTATATGGGGAATAATCCATAGCATAACAAACTTACCGGCGCGAAACCCTGACAGTTTGTCAGCTTGTCAGTTAGTCAGTCAATCATTCACAATCGTGCACAAAAGCTATTTGATAGCTGTGCATTCTTTAAAGCTCGTTAAGCCTTTTGTTTGCTTTACGTATACGAGAATAACGTGCGTAATATTAATGAGTTGCATTTAAAAACATTGAAATACAATTTTTTTTAAAATTATGTAAAATTAATCTGTTATAACGAACTGTTTGATCTGCATAACTGACTGGCTGTTTGATTTATTTACAGTAGATTTCCCTTTTGACTAAAGTCAGCTCTAAGGATGGGGGAAAAAAAGGGGTGTAAAATGAGCAAAAACGTTTAATGGACTTCAAACTTACATATTTTAAAAGATCTATGTGAAATATACAATAATTTAATACGTGACCTTACGATTCCGTTAAATCCACCCTCAGGGGGTGGAAAATGTGAGTCAGCGTCGAGTGTGCTATTAATTTTATTATTAAATCATTTCTAAAATTAAATGTAAGGCTCTAATAAGAGTATTGATCAAGGCGTGCTCTACAATTTTGGAAAATTCACACCGATGGAGGAAAAATGGGCGAACAACTGGATATTCTTAGGAAGTCCTTAGGCTTGGGTCGCTTAGTAGTTCACATAAAGTTTCTTTTGTATTCACATAATAATTTATATCATTCGATATATAATTTATTTCATTATTGCGACGTGGAATGCTTTTATTGTTGCTCCTGTAAGGACTCTTTCCTCACATTCAGCCGCAATCATTGCCCATTATATGCCGGCCGAGTGCTTCTAACAACCTTCAAAGAGCCTAAATCATCACGTATTCCAAAGAGTCACGCAACATAAAATCCTTGTCTGTTCAAGGATGGCAATTATAATTGCCTCTGCTCCAGGTAAATCACCTTTTTGTGGCACTCCCCACGTGTACATAATGCGGTCGCCCAATTAAACATGCCGCACTTTCTCTCCACAAGCCACAG
This sequence comes from Hirtodrosophila histrioides, assembly GCA_037075165.1. Lineage (NCBI taxonomy): Eukaryota > Metazoa > Arthropoda > Insecta > Diptera > Drosophilidae > Hirtodrosophila > Hirtodrosophila histrioides. Next base: position 120,255 of record JBAMCL010000469.1, on the reverse strand, counting down.
CTGCGCTGCACTTTGCCATAAATTATGGGCCACCAAAATTGTCATCTGTATATACAAAATAAATGGGCGAGCAACAACAGAAACAAATAGTCGCATAGCTAGATATACAAAAGTACAAAGCAAGGACATTTAAGGCTGAATTTAACTGCTGTGCAGTCGCGCATGAAGCACAGAATCTGTGAATGCCTCACGGCTCGCCCCAGTCAATTATGGGCCTTGGACATTAAATGTCATTACGCAGCAACAATCAAAAGGAGATGGCAGACAGGACGCAGCACATAGTACACAGGAGCCAAGCAAAGCATGAAATTAAAATGCGCCTAAGATGTATTGTCCGCTGTCATGCGTTCGACTCTAGACAAAGATGATGGCATACTTTAGGGCGACTTGGCTTCGCTGCTGTGTTTATTGCCTTGCCCTGCCGTTGGCAGCCTGTCGTTTTGCTTATAATTTCATTTTTCACACCGTTGTCTCAACTGCCGCAAGTTGGCAGCCAAAGGCGCCCGTCTACACCCGACACCCGGCAGCCTCTACTACCCTCGGTAGTAGCTGCTGCAGCAGCTCAATGACAAAAGTGTGAAGCTGAATTTGCAACGGCAGTGCCTCATTGTCTGGCAGCCGTTTGGCCATTTGGCTTCTTGCCGCTTTTGGGAATTATGCCAAAGCGATAATAATAATAAAATGAAATGTCTTTAAAAGGGCCAAGTCTTCGCAGGATGCCTGCAGGCGCAGAACACTCTTGGCAGCCGCTCACAATGCTTATTAAATTTCAACTGAATTTTCTATTGCGGTTGCTCGCTAGACTTATTCGCCTGTTGCATAACTCGAAGCATCCTTCAAATGCTTTATGGCCATGCCAAATATTTAATTAATTTGCAAACAAAAATTGAATGTTCGCTTCATTTGAAATGCAAAATCAAAGGCGGCCAGCTGACGACAGACGACTGGCGGACTCAATTAAATGAATGTCAAAGAGCAGCCGCTGAGCACTCACAATGGCTCGTCCTGGCTCAAAAATTCCTTTGACACGCACACACACAAACACACACTCACACTCACACTCACAGAATGACAAATATGAGCTGCTGCTGTAAGGCCACTGACAATTAGTGTGGCTGTATTCTGCTCCTGCTGCTGTATCCTGCTCCTGCTCCTGTGGCTGTTGTTGTCTTTATGGCAGCCGCCTGCTGTGGCCAGTGCGCTCTGTGTGATTGTAGCCATGGAAATGAATATTAATGCCGCCTGAATTGTACAGTCAACGAATCCCCACTCCCTACTCCCATTCCCGCAGGAGTCGCCCAGTTCGACAAAGTCCTTTGCCCGCAGCGGCTCAGTGCGCACTTTGCTTGGCATTAATATTTATCAGCGGTATCAGAAGTTCATGTTGTTGTTGTTGTTGTTTTTCTTTTTGTCCTTGTTCTTGTAGTTGTTGTTGTTGTTGATTGTTGTTGTTGTTGTTGACGATTCCCTTGGTTAAGTAACACGCTCTTATCATATTTTAATAAACAAATTTAATTGGGCATAAGAAAATGCCTTGGGAAAGTCTTATAAATATTTACTTAATAAGAATGCAATTTTCATCATTTAAAAGAATCAAAATCATTAAAAATATCAATGGAATAAAAATGAAAAAGAAATTGTCAATCATTATGAACAACAATTAAAGGTTATTTATATGTTAATAGGCAGGCATTTAAAGAATAATTAAATATTTTTTAAGCTTATGAACACACGCTGATATTTTTCGAATTTTCTTTGATTTTTCAATTGATGAAAACGAAAATTAATACATTTAACTGCCGCTCGAGGTCGATAATATTATATGCTTGAAACGTGGCACCTTTGAACATGATTAAACCTTATCATTTAACCACACACGCGCGCGCACACACACACACACACACACACACACCCATCCACACTCAGGAAGTGTTGTGCCATTGTCAACAGTAATGAAATTTACCTGTACACGAAACGAAATTAAATCATTAACACCTGAAGCCTGCGGAGCCAGTGACATCAACATTGAAGTTGGAGTCCTGTGATGGCCACGAGGACATCGCAGCTATGTGTGTGCGCATGTGTATATATTTACAATGTCTGCAGTTATCGGGCAACTTGCAATAACATTTAAAACACACTCACACACAGTCTCGAGTGGGTGGTTCCGGTGTTTTTACTCCCTGTACCCAAAAAAAGTGTAAGAAGGGGATATTGAATCTGTACAAATGTATGTAACAGGCAGAAGGAGACAGCTCCGACCCTATAAAGTATATATATATTCTTGATCAGTATCGTAAGACAATTCGAGTTGGCCGTGTCCGTCTGTATGTACGTCTATCTGTATGAGCGAGTCGATTTCAGTAGCTATATGTGTGTGTATATGTGTAACTGGACGAAGATGGTTGGGAAGCTTAAGACCTGGCTACAGGGAGTTTCATAGTCGGGTACGCTCAACTAGAGTCATGTTACTGGTTCTTTTTTGTCCTCACGTGTGCCTGTGTCTCGCTTTTATTGCGTCAATAATGCAATTTGTTGACATTGGCTATGCCGTGTTAATAAGTCGCGCCGCGATCGGAAATGCAATTTGCCAGCCAATGCACTTCCATGGGAATCCCTTAACATGACCATTGAACTTGGCCCAAAGGCGAACCAAAAAAGAACTTAATTAATTAGCTGCCAGAAACTTTGCTAGTTCGCAAGTTTTTGGCCACAATCTGATCAACTGGGTGATTTTGTACAGCCAACAGCTGGACAGGAATAAGAGAGAAGAAAACCCAATAAAAAGGAGCTCAGCCAGGCAAAAGAACTTTGCGTGTATTTACTGTTTTTCTTTGGGATTTTCGTCTCTGTGTTTTTGTGCTGTTAAGTGCAGGACAACGACAAGAAGGACCTGCACGATGTGAAGCTGTTGGAAGCTTTTGTGTTTTAGTTTCGCTGCGAGCCGGAAACGGATGTGGCGGCGGCTCAACGATGAGTTCAGCCGAGTCGAGTCCTGACCACAATCGCATTGTGGCATTGTCCACATCAATGCTGTCGCCTCTTATTTTTGTTACCGGCTGCCTGGATTAATGGTCTGGCGCATGTCCATCTCTGCAAAGTGGAAGGCAAACGAATCATCAAGCCCAAAAATTGATTTTACTTTTTGATTCATGGCAGCTCGAAGAGGCTCTAAAAGGGGGAACTGGCAGCGTCTGTTGGGTTGCTTTTCCGCACCTTTGACTAACATGAGCAGCTTCAGCTGCTGCAGCTGCAACTTCAATAACTCCATTGACAAATCTTTGGCTTTTGGTGCTCACAGTTTGGCAAACTTAGCACAAACCCGGCCAAATGATAGCTAAAGCTGACAAAGTTTTAAGCCTCGAAACTCTAAGGAACTTCGAGCACACTCTCAAATTAAATTTGAGTTATTAAATCATCAATTCAATCAGACAATTAAGAAAGTTGCCGGCTTTCAAGTTTTTGGCCGCATAAACTTGTCGACACATGTGGCAAGCCCCAAACTGTTCGGCTATCCCCTAACTCTATGCCCCCCTCTAAGCTGAAAGTCAACATATTGAAACACTTGTGGTTGTGACAAAAAAAAAAGGAAACTTGGCGCTAAACATTCAATAAAAAATTTGTTCTAACCAAAATTCAATTTACTCCCAAATTGAATTTGTGTAAGCGAAGTTAAATTTCAACAGTTCCTTTTCTCTGTTGGTAATTGTTTTTAGTCCTTACACACACACAAGCAGGGACAATCAGTCTGTTAAAGTCACACCTACACACACGAACAAATGCGCCCGCTGAGCGCTCTGTGCGCTGTCAAAGTCTGATTGCTATGGTCACTGCTGCGCTTTGATGTGAATATCTCCTATGAGCTTTAGTATTATTGCTCATTCCATGAGTTCTGTGTGTGTGAGAGTGCATATGTGTGGTAGCGTGTGTTTCAGCTGCGATTGATTTTAATTTTATTAACGCTTTGACCTCTGTTGCTCACCCCTGTCCTGTCCAGGATTAACTGTCTAGCTGTCTGTCTGTCAACTGGTATTTCGGCCAGCCAGCTGCTGTCTACTATGTCTGATCTATGACCTTTGGGCACTGGCACAACAGCTGCAACATACTCATCATTATAATCTGCACTTATATTATGTTACTGTAGTCGAAAGATTCTATACATGGTTGGGTAAGATCGCAAGGTGCTGATCAAAACCACCACAGAAAAAACAAGTCGAAAGATGTACATAAATTTGTTACATCTAGAATCTCTAATTTCCCAATATGCTATCACATTTCTTAACACGGTACAATCTCGATAATCCGGACAATTAAAGATCAATTAGTGACCGAATTAGTATGATTTTCCTGATGACCAAGTTAAAAAGACCGACTAGAAAACTTCAATTTATTTTTATTAATATTTTATTTTTAAATATTGTTCTATTTTTAATTTTTGTTTTAATGAATACATCTTTTTTATTCATTTATTTTTAAATAAGGTAGAAATTGGTGGTTGCTTTAATATTGCCTCATTTTTTTTTTAAATACAGCATTCCTCAAACTAACAAGTTATAATGTATGTGCTTTATAAGGTTGCTTGTGTACAAGGTTTTATTTAATTAAATAAATTCAAATTTAAAAACCATCGAAAGTATCTGGTTGTCCACAAAACAGTAACTATAAATCAAAAATCGAAGCCGTATAGATTGATTATATATGTGCATGGAAAATGTGATTTGCCGCAGATAGTATATCCTGCCCATTCCATTACTTTAGTAGACAAAAACTTTGCAGACTTTGATGTTGCAAGGCCTGCAGCTAGTGCAGGATAAACTGATATGCCCCGAATGTGTGTGTGTGTGTGTGTGTTTTTTTAGAGGCTGCGCTTTCGATTAGCTTAATTCGAAAATTCCGCACTTCACAGCATCAAAAGTCGTCCTGGCAGTGATTGAAGTTGTCCTGCGCCAGGCACTAATGAAAATACCAAATGTTTAGTGTTTTTCACTTTGTTGGTTGGATTGGCAAATAGCCGGCAGGCCGGGGACATGGTCGGGCCCGGGGACGGGGCCGGGGCCGGCAGCAGCTGCCTCGTCAGTATCAAAAGCGTGTCCTGTCAGCGCCTGGCATGATTTTCAATTTGTGATCTTAATCAGCAGGTGTCCTGCATGGCTTTCTCTCGTTCATTGCTTCCTTTTCTATTTCGTTTCTCTTCTTTTTTGGGTTGCCTATCAACGTGGACGTCATCGTCGTCATCGTCATTGCCTTTTTATTATTTTCATTCGGGCCTGGCTGGCTGCCTACTAATAGTAGTTGCTGTTCTTGTTCTTGTTGTTGTTGTTGTTGTTGTTCGCCTTTGTCCACTCTCGTTCAACGTTGCTAGGCATTAACTTTTGTCATTTGGAGCACCCCTCAGTCAGTGAACAATGCAATGTGAATTGGCAGGACCTAGCCAGGACCTGGCCCCCACTACGTCTAGACTGTCTACTCTGCTGGCCGTACTCGGCTGCCCGCTGCTTTTGGTCTACTGCTGTGTTCATTTAATTAAATTACACCAAATTGTTTGGGTCGTCCTTTCATTCAACTCACAGAACAAAAAACGAACGACAACGACAACAACAACGATAACAGCAACAACAAAAATTGCATAAAATGTGTAGAAAATTACAAAATATGTTGACTTGAAAAAATATTTGTTCAATGCCCATTGCCTTAAAGTGTTCATAATTGCTTTGCCAGTTATTCAATTGAAAAACAATTTGGCCTTTAAATTATGTGAAACACACAAAATGAGCACAAGAATAAATAAACAAAAGTGAACAAAAATGTATTTTTGGCTTACATATTGAAAGATACTCGAAACATCGTAACAGCTGTGGCAAATGTATTTCTATTCAAGTTGAATTGAAATGTGTGTGTGTGTGTGGGTGTGTGAGTTTGAATATGTGTGTGTGTGTGATTGTGTTTGTGAGTATTTGTGACGCTTTTTGTTATTAAAATGCAATAGACGTTTGAATTTTAACTGAAACTTCCATAAATCGCTATCTCTTCAAAATCGCCCAGCTTACTCAAGTCTCTTTTTCTTATTGTCATAAAAATATTCACATATGCAGATGCGATGTAGTGTTATAATTTTTAATATATAAAAATAGTTATTTTTTAAACATTTTACACATTTTAGAGCTGGAATAGCTAAAGAAGCTGAGTTTCCTTGTACGTTCAGTTTCTTCTTTAGTTGAACCCACACATATTTCAGTGAAATAAATACGGAAGTGGAATTCAAAACAAACCCAATAGTCAAATTTGATTAAGAGATATTATAAAATAAAGCGCAATGCTGTCGATAGAGTTTTGGGGAACTGTTGAATATATTTGACTCCTCCAGTGTCCTCTCAGATGTACACACGTTCACACACAGGCAGTCAAAAGTTTTACACCGCCCACAGGACGCCACCCAAGCGTTTGCATTTTTTGTTGCCTACTTTTTGGGGCAGGCGGTGAGCACTCGCAGAACGCAAATCAAAATCATAAAATATAAGTTTGCACTGCGTAAATTTAGAGTGCTGCCTCGGCTGGCACAGCTGCCTAAATGTTTTTTAATCTGGCTTGTTGTTGTTGTTTTGCCGTTGGCATTGCCAACTGTGCGCGTTAAAGCTCAAGTTATAATTTTTCGAAAAGTTCTTTGCCGCCAACTGTTGCCCCATGCGGCGCGAAATGATTAATCATAAACAGAAATCACTTGAAACGCAGCTGCAGCTCCAACAAAGGTCTGTCATTCGAACAAGAGTTGACAAAAAACATAAACAGAATGTTAAAAAAAATAGATATAAAGGTGGGTAACTGACGGTTAGGTAACTGTGGCTCTCATATTGATCAATCAATGTCAGCTGGCTCTTGTTGCAAAATCTATAAGCAATATGATAACCATTTGGCAATAAACTCGACTACAACAGCAGCAGCAGCAGCAACAGCATCGCTGAGGACTGTCTGGGCAACTGTGCAATTGTCTGGCGTTGTCTTTGTAACACTTTGAGTGATTTGATATGGCACGCCCCCCTCACGCCCCACACATCACGACTCTCGCTGTCTGTTAAACCTTTGATTGAAACAAATTTTCCAATATTGCCGAACTACGTACAAAATGACGGATGCGACGAAAAGCGATGTTGTTTTCCTACCAAGGCTTTCGATTTCATTTCCCTTTTTCCCTTTACCATTGACTACCTTTGGTTGATTCGCCAAAAAGTGTCAGTTTTTATGAGCGATCATTTGTTTTTCCTCTGCATACCCACACAATTTTCAGGAACCCCTTTGCGAGTTTTATTTGCTACTTTCCCCATGTTGTTGCTTGCCTTCATCTAGTTGCTATTGCTTCTGTAATTTTATGCTTTTGACAAATTTGAGTTTAAGTGGATTACTTTTTACTTTGGGCAGTCCCCCCGTACCGATTATGTTTAATGTTCTTGTAGCTGATGATTAATTAATTGTTATTCCTGTTGCTCGTTCTGTCTGTCTGATTTTCCGAAAGACATTTGTGCCGCAATTAATTTTCATTTTCATTTGCATTATGACGTACGGAAAACGTTTACTCATAAATCTGCAACAAACGTTGAAAAAATGACGTTCCTTAACGTTTTGTTAATGACAGCAGTTCTGTAAAAGTATATTATTTATGGCATGTTATTTATATATATTTCATTCATTCTTAATAGAGGCAGTCAGCTGAAACTTTTTATAGATCTGTGACTTGATCCAATCCTTGCTGTAGGGCGCAAAGGTCCTGGTGCTCTTCTGGTACACCACACAGCTAAGGTCCACAAGGGAATCGATGAAATCAAATAACTGTAGCACATCATACGTAATGGTGGGCACATTAGGACTGAGACGCTTCAGATGCTCCTCGTAGATCCTGCACACCGCCTCCAAGCATTCTGGAATACTATTATATTCGCAATAGGTACGCGACGTGGGGCACGGCTTCGGGTGAATCAAGAGTATGGTGTGGGCCATGGCAACAATTTGCTAAGCAAAGCGCTATGTTAATACGCCATAGAATAGTATTTAATCAGAGCTACTTACCTTTCAGCTGTCTAGACACAAAACTCGTCAGAAATAGCACAGAAAATCTTCTAGATTCTTTTGACTATCAAATGCTAGCCTACTTTCTGTTTAATATTGTCTAAAGCTGCAGTCATTTACGAGGCATGGATTCCTTTTGCTAACCATATATCTTGAAAAAATACATTTATTATTAAATTATAACTGATTTAATACAATTTCTGGGGTTTTTCTTTTACAATTATTAAACAAAATAATTGTAATATACTTAATTTACTCAAATTGGTAACTCTATGCCTTTAAATCTAGATGGTAGCTCTACTCTTTGTGGAGCAAGTTGGCATCTCCATTCTTCGGTTGGTTTGGTTTTGGCTGGTAAAAGGTATATTTGATTGGAGATTATTGTAAAATGAGAAATTAAATGTTAATAATACTATTTGATGCAGATTCCTCAGATACTCAATACTTAGATTGCTTTTATAAAAATGTAAAAAAAAAATACAAATAAAATACAACAATTAAGTAATATCTAAAGTATTTAACCAAATTTATAGCTTATGGCTAGAAACTTGAAAGCAACCCATAGATAAAGCGGTTATATATCAATTGGAGTTTAATTGGAAGAGCTTCCATTACACCACTAAAGATTTTTATTGGGGTAAGCTAAGAAGGAAGTAAATCAAGTATTTCAGACAATATATCATTCTAAAATTGCAGAAATTTCAAATTATAATAGTTGCTTAATAAAATAATTAATGAAGAGCAGTGATATTTTATTGATCACTTCAACAGACATATTCTACGAGTATTGTAAACATCTCTTAAGTATGTAACTACTTGAACTTTATTTTATTTTGTAGTCGGCCCAAGTATACAGTTTGCCAAAAATTGTCCCATGTGGACAATTAGAGAAAGGGTTTTAACGTCTTAAACACGTGCGTGCGCTTTCAATTTCGTTTCCCATTTCCGTAGTGCTCGCCCAGTAATATACTTAAGTATGGAGCTCATAAAAGATTTAAGCGTCGCTGCCATTACAAATGCAATTTGCAAAAACTTTTGATTTCGTCAGGCACAGGCTGAGCCCTGGCCCAGAGACTTTTATTGGTCTCATTAAACGGGAATGTTTGTGACTCGAGTCGGAGTTGGTATGGCCTGCTTGGGTTCTGGCCGAGTTCTGTGCCCCGTTTGGTAGCTTTCGATTTCTTCATGGTTCCACCGGCATTGGCAAGTCAACTCACGTTTGGCTACCTTTTGAAAAAGGTGCGCGGCGTTGATTTTGAAAAGTTTTTGTGGGGCGACACAACCGACTTGAGTGCGAGTGGGGCAAAGATTTGAATGCTTTTTCACTTGACATTTTGTTGAAGTGGTTGTGCGGCCAGCAACGTGATTCGATTTGGATTCGTTTTGGTTACTTGCCCGCCAAAGACTTTGATATACAACTTTGCAATTAAGCTGGCAATGAAGCGCAAACAGCCTCCACAGCCCATCGAAAACTTTTGACGTGAGTTTGCAACAGGCGGAACTGCCTCAAAATCAAATTAAATTTGCCAAATTATTTGTAATTTGTTTGCTGTCTGTCCAAAGACACTCACAGTCACAGAGCCACAGTCTGTGGCAGTTACATACATACATAAATGCCCATTTGCTCTATTCATATTCATAGAAATTCAATTCAATTTTCACAAATTATTTGCTTGGTTAGTTTTGTGGCTTCCACAGAATTGTTTGGCAGGCAACTGAAGACCATATGGCTGAGGTTGAGTCTGAGGGTGAAACTGTAACTGAGAAGGTAGTGCCTTGTTCATTATCTTTGCAACAAGGATAACCATAAATGGTTGCTCTATGCCTCCTGCCATTTAGATACTCATGCAAACTTCGAGCTGGCCACAATGCCTCAGTTCTGATATTGGGTTACGTTTATGATAAGGCATCGAATTGTAATTGAAATGCTGGGCCAAATGAGGACTGCAATTTGGCTTTAACAAAGCACCAACTGGTCCAGGGCTTTGTACCATTGAAGGCTGTCAGCCGTGTAACTATTTTGGCTAAATTGATGCAACTTCATACCTTTTGGGCAGCATATGGAAGCTAACGAAGATAAATGTTGATTGGCTTTGTTAGAGAATATTTTCAGAGAGCCAGTACAATTGTAAGTATTCAATTTTCGGACTCGAAAATGACAATTTATAATCACAGGCTTGGCTTGAATACCAAATTCACAGATATTGATATAATTTGTTGCCAACAATATCAGCTTTCTTTACTTTAAATCGACATAAACTTCAAGAACTTTTGGTTGGTTGGGCCTGTCAAATTCTTAAATCTAAAATCGATTGTCATTTTCAAATACGCAGGATTTATGGGATATTTTCAACGCTTTCTGAGCGATTAGGTGCCACGTCAAGAGTAAAAATTTGTGGCGTGTGTGTCGATGCCGATAAGAACATGATAATGATGTCTAAGTCGCGCAATCCAATAATGAAAATTAATTTCACACACAGTCGCAAGCGAGAGTGGCGTGTGCTACCCGCAAGGCCCTAAAGCAATTTATGCCAATTTTCACACACACACACACACACACACACACACAGACACACACACGCCCACTAATGCAGAGAGACAGACACATTCATGCCTGAAATATTTTTGACACCTGCAGAATTCCTATTGACAGCTGCGGCGCAGCAACAGAGGCCCCAAATTTTGCGTTTGAATTCGAAGCGTTTAACATTTTGTTGGTTTCGGTTGTGCGTGTGTGTCTGTATCTGTGTGTGTGTGCGTCTGTGTGTGTGGGCTAGTGTGTGCGCGTGGTGTGGCGGTATGCAGCCGCAGGCGCGTGTGTGTGCCATACGTAACATTTTTGACAGTTATTTTAATGAAATTATGCAAGCGCACTTTCACACATTCAAAGGACCTGCTAGCTACTAGCTATAAGCTGTTGTTGTTGCTGTTGCTGTTACTGCAGCTTACTCGTCACGCCCGAGGGGCAAGGGACTATGAATGTGGGTTAATAATATGCATTGGTAACACCAGCCAGCCACTATACATTTGGTTATTTAATTAGCTGTCTGCAAATGCGCGTAGTAAATAGCTTAAGCGTGTTTTAGTTTGGAATACGAATTTGTGGTTGCTCTTTATTAAGATATACAGAATTATGTTCCTTTTAAAAGGAACTATTATTATAAGCATGTGATTAAAAACACCTCAAGATCCTTCTACTTCTCAATATATTTTTTTAATTTTTATTTATTAATATAAATTCAATCTAATTTACCAAATTTAGAAAATGAGATTAGGTCTTTGTAAAATAGAGCTGAAGACCTCGACGCCATTGTTCTTTTCTGATAATTAATTAGAATATAATACTTTTTGCATACTAAAGTTAGTTTTATTAAATATATAATAAATAATTTCAAACAATTTTTTTCTCGACTATAGCGTTCTTTTCTTATAATTAATTGAATTAATATATTGTTTTTAAATGTATTATAGTTAATTTCAACAATAAAATAATAATTAATAAGTTTAAACAATTTATTTGTGAGGCTTATATTTGTTTAATCGTTAGTTCTAATTGCTTTTAGTAATGTGTAAGTTTCAAGCAATGGATTTTTCTATTTATTTCTTTGTCTATGACCATAAATGTCACTCTAGTTTGCAATCCAATCAAAAGTACCCACAGAACAGCCTCAACATTGTTCAACTCTCAATATTTGCACTTGTAAATAGAATTTCATGTTCAAGTGCCTGGAAGTTTTTCTATATATATCTTTTTTTTTGGGTATTTTTTTTTCATTTTGTATATTTGTGAGTGTCGTTTTGGCGCTTTGTGTCATCGTCGCCTCATCAGCGTCTCGAACAAAACTCCCAAGTGGCTAAGCTGCCCTCGAAAACTGCCGCATTCGTTGGTCCTGCTGACAGGAGCATCAGAGCCAACAGTCTCGTCACATTCACATCAGGCACAAAATCAGGAGCAGTAGCAGCCAACGCTCGAGTTGGGCACGTGTTGAGTGCGCACAAAAGTATGCTATGGAGCATACGAGCAATCTTTTATTTGATACGTTTTTGATTTGAGAACTGAAAGTCGCCGCACAGACAATGTCAATGACAATGTGTGTTGTCGCCCCCTCCCCCCAGCCGCAGCCGAAACTGCTGTCGAAAACAATGACAGAGTCAGAGAGAATCCCAGTCGAGGACGAAGGGACAGACAGACTGCGCCCAGTCTCAAGTGCATCATGACACGTGAGTTTCTTGTCGAACACATTCTTTTTCTTTGTTTTTTTTTACTTTTTTTTGGTTGTATGTTTTTGGTAATTTGATTTTCACGGAGCGGTGAGATTTGTCAGAGACGATGGCGCCAAGTTAACGCTACATTTGACGCCATCGGCAAAACAAAAGCAAAAAACGTGTGCTGAATTTTGAAATTCAGGTATTTTCATTTCCCACTGGAAATGCCACTGGGCCTACACCTACCCTACCCTCTGCCACCCCATATAATTTTGCATGTTGTTTGCTCTCTAATAGAAAATTTTTACCGATTTGATTTTTACAATAATTGAGAAGGCCGCACCGGCAAGAGCTCGGCAATTTGTTACGTCAGCGTTTGTACTGAACACAACAAAAATATAGGAAGGTGGAAAAGTCACGCCCACCGTCCACCGCCCAACGCCCCACTGCGTCCCGCTTGCAATATGGCGTCGTGTTGATGAGGCACTTTCCGTTAAATTTACTGTCACAAATTTTGTTGCTCGCAGGCAGTTGTTGTTTTCTTCCTCGTTTTTTTTGTTAGGTGTTGTTGTTGTTGTTGTTGAGAAACTGCGCACGTATTTGTCGTTTCCATTACAGTTTGTGCTGATTTTGATTTGCTGTGTGAGCTGCCAGCTACACGCCCCTCCCCCCCTTTGCTGCTGCCCCCGCCCGCTCGACGTCTGCCTGTCATTCAATCTCAAATTCACTCAATCAGTCAGAACGTCAGTCCGTGAGTCCGTCTGGCCAGCAGGCTGGCATTTTCAGTTAGTCATTGCGTCAACACTTTGGTAACTGTCGGCGGAGGTGAAGGGGGCGTACCACACACACACACACAGTCGCACACACACACACATTTTGGTTATACATATGTTGTTGGAGTCACGTTTATTGTTGGCAATTTTTTCGCTGCTGTTGCCCCATCCATTGCCGACTTATGACTTTTGTGCGCTCATAGGCAATTTCTATGCACCCCAGCTGCTGGCATGCCCCGAATTCCCCACTCCCCCTGCGTTTCACACGTGTGTGGGCGTGCGAATGTCTGTGTGTGTGTGTGTGTGGCGCATTTGTCATACTCGAATTTAAAATTCAATTTACTTGCGTCATAAATTTAATAGCCTAGCTGGCAAACTGACTTGATTTGGCCATGAGAAGTTGGCCTAAAACTGTTTGATATATCATATATGGATTACAGCATAACGTGAAATTAGCATGGCCTCAATTAATGAAAGTGTATAGCATATAATAGAGTATAAAATGAGCAAGAATTCTATTCTGAATATCATACAAAAGATAGCTTAAACATATGCAAATATTTTTGTATATATTTCATAACTAAAGTATGTTGAAATTTCAGGGACCATCAAATTGTCTTTTGTTTAGCAAATTTGAAAGACAGCTGCAATGCTAATTGCTAAGCTTGTTAGACATTTGAAAGACTTTTATGCTGTGCACAGACACGTACACAAACACAGAGACACTTGTGTCTACGGGCTTATACGTAATGTGCTATACAAAAGTGCGCCAATTAGATGCAAAATGCAGTTTTTAAGCTCTCACAATTCTCACAACTTACAACTAAATGTGCTACCGACCGCAAAAGCCAAAAAGTTGATTTCTTAACAACTCCAAAAAGAGGCCACAAGACCGCAAAAATGTTAGAACGTCAGGCAAACTGGCGGAGAATATGGAAAAGTTTAAGCCTTAGCTTGGATACCAAAATTTTCCAGAGACAAGACCACAGTTTTAAGCCCAAAATTTTTGTATATGAGGTGAGTGCGTTGTGTGTGTGTATGTGTGTGTGTGTGTGTGTGTGTGTGTGTGTGTTGTCAGTAAGTTGTCTGCTTGTTGTCTCTATTTTGTGGCGCATTTGGCTTGGAACCTCATCTGCAAATCCACACACCCACACACATTTGACAGCGCAATGAAAAAGATGAATGCATTTCATATAAACACTACAAGGACAGCTATGGGTCCTTATGTTTTTAATGTGAGTATCATATTTTAGTAATTTAGATATGAACAGACTTTCATGCAAGCCTTCTTCATACCCAAAAGTATTATACAAAGGTATTCATTACTTTTATTATTACGGTTGATTTTATAGATACATTCACATCTATCTATCTTTCTGTTTGTTTACTCAAGTGTATCTAAACTTCGTCATGGCAATCATATAAATTCCATTCAGTCATATTTATATTTTACTTAAATGTTGTAGCTTGTTGCAGTTTTGGATGAGTGTTGGGAATGTGGTCAGGCAGGTTTCTGATTGGCGCTTGTCACGCAGAAATAAAACTAAGTCCATTTTAATTGAGTTTTTCGGTATGCATCACTTTAGCAATTTTATGACAGCATAGAACGTAATCAAATTAAACTTTTAGATATTTGTCACATGAATTTGATTTCATTTAGTTATTTTGCATTCATTTTATAACTTGTTATGCTGGCAATTTTACAACATTGTAACAAATCAAATGTGAATGAAATCAAATTTGTGTGGTACAATTTTCTGGTTATGAAACCAATCGAATGAGTAGACCATGAAAAATGTAATTTTCAGTGGTCTACCATATGTGGAAAAATTATTATTATTTTGTTGTTTACTTGTCAAAGGAAATACAATATATTTATGATAAAGTTTCCGACTCAATATCAAAGGCAAAGATTTTACCCAATGCGCAGCGGCTGTTTGTAATGTTCTTGTTTTTGTTTATATATTTCTCGCGAATTTCCTTTCCTTTTCTTTTATTTATTTCTCTTTTTTTTTGTGCGTAATCTGAGAAAGGAAAAAAGGCAGACTGAGGCTACAAAATAAGTTTATCTGCAAAAATAAATAAATAAATAAAGTTTGTATATGAAAATTTTTGCTGGCAGCTGGTAAACAACAGGAAATGGCAAAAGGGAAATGAAGACGACGCTGTTGTTGGTATTCAGGATAAAAACAGGTTAAGGTAGGGTAGAATGGGTAGAAAGGTGTGGTCTGTTCATAATTTTCATCTGATTAGGAAGCTTTGGACGGATGTGCTTCAAGTGCCAATGTAATAACGTTGCTTTAAATTGTAGATTTAATTTGAATGTATATTTGCCAGTAATCAATGCAAGCACATCCCAGGAGCAGCTCTAGCTCTAGTGCATTTATCCAAATCAATATGCAATATTTACAGTAACAGATTTCAAAACTGGCAACACAAAATGCCAGTCATAAGAGCCCACACAAACCGCATAACAGTTTTTGTCTCTAAACCATATAAAGCACAAAACTGGGTTAGCTGTCGAGATTTCCAATACTGCAACAATAATAACAAGAACAACCAGCACCATCGGGATGGGCACCGAAACATTGGCAGTCCAAACCCATCAGAAACTGGGGATTGGGATTGGCAATGCATTTGGAATTGAGCGGGCAATAGGAACAAAAAACAAAAAAAGCAGACAAGTTAAAAACTCACGAGCTGAAGCTGAGCGAAGGCAACCAAGCGAAAGGCGGGAAATGCAAGCCGACGCTGCCACGCCCCCACCATATCTGTCAAGTGAACTGGAAGTGATATGCCAGAGCGCCGCACAGCACCAGGACGAGCCTGAGTACGAAGGACGAGCGTGTTCACGTGCAAAATTGCAGCTATTCCCAAACGGTTTGAAGCGAGCTTGCAGCAATTTTTTTTTTTTTTTTGTGCTGCTCAAAATCGAATTCACTTTGCGTGAGTCAAGTGTGATTTGTGTGTGTGTGTGTGTGTGTGTGTGCGAGCGTTATACGAGCGTCATTTTGAGTGTGATCGATGAATGCTGGCAGGACATACAGCAGTGGGCCTGGATTTTAATCAGCAGCTGAAAGCCGATCGGAGCTATGGAGACAGTGACAACGAGCTATATCCTTGCGGCATTGCATTGCCTGGCCCAGGCATTTATCTCACGCACAGACGCACGCACGCACACTGCTGCAGCTGGTCATGCACTTGCACTTCCGTTTCCGGCCAAAGAAATACACGGCCCATCTTCAACCTCAGCTGGGGGCATCTCTTCGTCAGTTGGACACTGATTGTTTGCCCACGCTGCAATGCCACTAAATTGTTTGTCTTGTATGTGTGCGTGTGTGTGTGTGTGTGTGTGTGTATTTGTGTGGGTGTGCGTGCAATGCCATTAACAATACGCCCAATGCCAAACTGGCAAACGCGGCAAAGCCATTGTTATTTCGGCGGTCGATTGTTGTTCTTCCGGCTTGCGTGAGCTTACTGCGGCCCCCCACTGTAGCCAGTTTATACGCCCTGCCACGCCCCCCACCACGGCCGCAAATTGTGCAAACAAGCGTGGGAATGACAGAGAGAGTGAGAGATAAAGAAAGGGATAGAGGGAAAGAGGATGGAAGCATCGCCAGGATGCTCCATGCAAAACTTGTGCCACAAATCGCTTCAATTTCGTTGCGTGTTCGGGTTTTGGGGCTTGTTGCTGTTGCTGTTGCTGTTGCCTTTGCACTAGGGTCTGGTTTGAGTTGTTTTTTCAGCTCGGTTTGTTCTCGACTGCAATAATCTTATTAGCAGTTTGTTGTTCGAACCTAATCAATTACCAACGTAATTACAAACTTTGCTAATCTGCTTAGGTTGAAACACACACAACAAGAGTATCAGAGGGGCCATATTGAACCCAATGATTGCCACGAACATCCATACACATTTCTGGCCGTGATTGGTATGGATGCCCATTTAGCAATTTGGTAGTTGATGAAGCGAATATTTCGCAATAAATTCCAATCTACACAAAAGAGCAAAATATAAGTTACCATTTAAAAGATATTATACAGCCAATGTGCATTCCAGATGACGAAAGTCCAGCAATGAGCCGAACAATGAGCATATTTCTTTGTACAGTAAAGCGGCCATATCTTAGCCGCATCCTTGCGGATTCATATGAATCCTGTGTCAACTGACGCGTTTTATTCAAGATGGTCCTTAGAAGCTAATATCCATGAATGCCAATCGATAGTGCTATTCCTTGTGATCTTAACACACAGGATCGTGCATAATCGGGTAGAACACAAGCGAAGTAAAAACAAAGAACTTTCCGATTATCAGGTGATCCTAAAAGTATGCTACAACTTTTGCGAGTTTCGCAGCAGTGACCTTCTGCTGATTTCTGTTCGCCTGGTAATTTTTTGTAAATCTTGTAATTATTTATTTATTTAACAAGTATTCTGCTACCATAGTGGCAGCTTGACAGGTTGCATGTAATAAACTAAAAACTAACAAGAGTACATATGTATGTGAATTTTTATATATATTTTTTATTATTTATTTATTATATTTTTGAATAGAAGCAAATTTTATACGATGGCCCTGGTGGGCAAGTCATTTGGGTGAAAACGTTTTAGTCTTCGTCTTCTGACGTTGCGGCGAGGACTTCCGCCACTTAACCTCTTTGCCAGTGCATTGGGCTGCGAGTCACTCTGCGTATTTTTCCGCTACATGCTGTAGTTTTGACAAATTATATAAATATAAAATATTGGTAAATGTAGTTGTAGTTTGTCATCATCATTTCATGTATTTCTTACTTATTCTCTCTATTACAAAGCAGTATCCTGATAAATATGTACAATCTTATTCATTAATCCAGGTGGAACATTGCAAATAATTGCACGAAATCGGCCTGTGTGACCTTCACTCTGCGGCGAGGCGGAACTCTACCTGCTCTCTCCAATGACGGTGATACCATCATCAACGTCAGCTTCCACTGCTACTTGGGTGTCCACCTGGACAGCAAACTAATATGGAAAGCCCATATTACGGCAGTCAAGGCCTACAGAAACTCCAGAAGCTTGACTGGCTCCTGCATTCAAGCAAGCTTCAGCAGTCAAGCAAGGCTCTCTCGACAGGCTAAGGATCGTCCAAGCACGTGCAGCTCGTTGTGCATCCGGGCTTCCCTGGTACGTCACGCCTGAAGAGAATACATTCTACTGATCTCCCTACCTGTATGATCTCTTAACCTTGTACATTTATAAATTTTTGTAAATATAGTAGTTAAGCCGTCACTCCGTATCCATATTACCCTTCCCATTACACGTTAGGCTAAGTTCAGAAGGCATTAAGCGTTTTCAGCGATATTAAATAATTTATTTATTTATTTATATAATGATAACTTTTAGTTAAAACTAAAAGTTTACATTAAATTCTTAGCCATGGCTGCCAGGGTTTTCTGCTGGAGTTACATTATAATAGTTATTATTTACAATATTATAGAGAATGTATTAAATATATATGTATATATGCATTATTGATAAAAAAAATTAGAAAATATTCATTAGTTTATTAATTCTTATCATTATTGTTACGAAAATTCAAATTGAATTAAATAAACGTTAAACAAGCAAACAATAGTTTTTTATTGATGATAACTGCAAGCATGGGAGCTCTTATTATTTTCAGCATTAATTTTCGGCATAATTCAGAGTTCGTCCAGAATTACCAACAGAAATCGTTAGGTTGCCATTTCAAATAACGAGAAAAAGCTGTAGCATACTTTTAGGGGCATATGTATTCTCAGCAACCTTTTGCTGATTTCTGTTCGCCTGGTGCTTAGCCGGTGCAAAAAAGTTTGAATATGCCGCCAAGATTTTCTAGCTTAAGATCAGCAGCCCTATAGTATGCAACAAAATTTTAAATTTCTGCACATAGTAGTAGTACTGTTTTCTACTAGCTCCCATTCAGTCATATCCTTGCAGATTTTGAAAGGACCTTGTGCGTTGGGATCGTAAGGACCTACTCTATCGATTGGCATTCAAGGATTATGGGGTCATCTAAGGACCATCGACTTGTAAATTTTCAGTCCGAGGGCGAAAGGAATCGTGCCCAAAATACAATATCCTCGATATCTTGGGAACTACAAGGACGAATTGAATGTCCTTTGGCCAGTTGGTAGCCCTGATAATGCCAAGTTGTCTGACACAGGACTCGTCAGGATACGCAAGGATACGGCCGAGATATCGCTTGTTTTCTGTATACAGAAAAGTCCTTATATCTCAGCTCCTTTAAGGATATTCGTCCTTTGGGTTTTATATTCGGATTTGGGATGAAGTGCTCTATCTTTTTGCCAAAGGACATCAAAATCGTCCTTGAAATGACCGAGTTACAAGCGGTTCTGTGATTTTGGGTCCTTTTTTCTGACCTACCCCCTTACAAAAAAGTGAAGTGTTTTTTTCGGTGAGATCCTGAAAATTCTTGAATGCCAATCGATAGTCCTGATTCCTACGAGTTCAGAAATGTATGGGGTTTCGAAATCCTTAAGGATATGGCTGAGCTATAGCTAAAAGTATGCCGCAAGATATTCTAGCTTAAGATCAGCAGCCCCCTAAAGTATGCAACAAAAATTTAGAATTTCTGCACATATGGTACTGCTGTCTAGTATTAGCTCCCATTCAGCCGTATCCTTGCAGATTTTGAAAGGACCTTGTGCGTTGGGATCGTAAGGACCTACTCTATCGATTGGCATTCAAGGATTATGGGGTCATCTTAGGACCATCGACTTGTAAATTTTCAGACCGAGGGCGAAAGGAATCGTGCCCAAAATACAATATCCTCGATATCTTGGGAACTACAAGGACGAATTGAATGTCCTTTGGCCAGTTGGTAGCCCTGATAATGCCAAGTTGTCTGACACAGGACTCGTCAGGATACGCAAGGATACGGCCGAGATATCGCTTGTTTTCTGTATACAGAAAAGTCCTTATATCTCAGCTCCTTTAAGGATATTCGTCCTTTGGGTTTTATATTCGGATTTGGGATGAAGTGCTCTATCTTTTTGCCAAAGGACATCAAAATCGTCCTTGAAATGACCGAGTTACAAGCGGTTCTGTGATTTTGGGTTCTTTTTCTGACCTACCCCCTTACAAAAAAGTGAAGTGTTTTTTTCGGTGAGATCCTGAAAATTCTTGAATGCCAATCGATAGTCCTGATTCCTACGAGTTCAGAAATGTATGGGGTTTCGAAATCCTTAAGGATATGGCTGAGCTATAGCTAAAAGTATGCCGCAAGATATTCTAGCTTAAGATCAGCAGCCCCCTAAAGTATGCAACAAAAATTTAGAATTTCTGCACATATGGTACTGCTGTCTAGTATTAGCTCCCATTCAGCCGTATCCTTGCAGATTTTGAAAGGACCTTGTGCGTTGGGATCGTAAGGACCTACTCTATCGATTGGCATTCAAGGATTATGGGGTCATCTAAGGACCATCGACTTGTAAATTTTCAGTCCGAGGGCGAAAGGAATCGTGCCCAAAATACAATATCCTCGATATCTTGGGAACTACAAGGACGAATTGAATGTCCTTTGGCCAGTTGGTAGCCCTGATAATGCCAAGTTGTCTGACACAGGACTCGTCAGGATACGCAAGGATACGGCCGAGATATCGCTTGTTTTCTGTATACAGAAAAGTCCTTATATCTCAGCTCCTTTAAGGATATTCGTCCTTTGGGTTTTATATTCGGATTTGAGATGAAGTGCTCTATCTTTTTGCCAAAGGACATCAAAATCGTCCTTGAAATGACCGAGTTACAAGCGGTTCTGTGATTTTGGGTCCTTTTTTCTGTCCTACCCCCTTACAAAAAAGTGAAGTGTTTTTTTCGGTGAGATCCTGAAAATTCTTGAATGCCAATCGATAGTCCTGATTCCTACGAGTTCAGAAATGTATGGGGTTTCGAAATCCTTAAGGATATGGCTGAGCTATAGCTAAAAGTATGCCGCAAGATATTCTAGCTTAAGATCAGCAGCCCCCTAAAGTATGCAACAAAAATTTAGAATTTCTGCACATATGGTACTGCTGTCTAGTATTAGCTCCCATTCAGCCGTATCCTTGCAGATTTTGAAAGGACCTTGTGCGTTGGGATCGTAAGGACCTACTCTATCGATTGGCATTCAAGGATTATGGGGTCATCTAAGGACCATCGACTTGTAAATTTTCAGTCCGAGGGCGAAAGGAATCGTGCCCAAAATACAATATCCTCGATATCTTGGGAACTACAAGGACGAATTGAATGTCCTTTGGCCAGTTGGTAGCCCTGATAATGCCAAGTTGTCTGACACAGGACTCGTCAGGATACGCAAGGATACGGCCGAGATATCGCTTGTTTTCTGTATACAGAAAAGTCCTTATATCTCAGCTCCTTTAAGGATATTCGTCCTTTGGGTTTTATATTCGGATTTGGGATGAAGTGCTCTATCTTTTTGCCAAAGGACATCAAAATCGTCCTTGAAATGACCGAGTTACAAGCGGTTCTGTGATTTTGGGTCCTTTTTTCTGACCTACCCCCTTACAAAAAAGTGAAGTGTTTTTTTCGGTGAGATCCTGAAAATTCTTGAATGCCAATCGATAGTCCTGATTCCTACGAGTTCAGAAATGTATGGGGTTTCGAAATCCTTAAGGATATGGCTGAGCTATAGCTAAAAGTATGCCGCAAGATATTCTAGCTTAAGATCAGCAGCCCCCTAAAGTATGCAACAAAAATTTAGAATTTCTGCACATATGGTACTGCTGTCTAGTATTAGCTCCCATTCAGCCGTATCCTTGCAGATTTTGAAAGGACCTTGTGCGTTGGGATCGTAAGGACCTACTCTATCGATTGGCATTCAAGGATTATGGGGTCATCTAAGGACCATCGACTTGTAAATTTTCAGTCCGAGGGCGAAAGGAATCGTGCCCAAAATACAATATCCTCGATATCTTGGGAACTACAAGGACGAATTGAATGTCCTTTGGCCAGTTGGTAGCCCTGATAATGCCAAGTTGTCTGACACAGGACTCGTCAGGATACGCAAGGATACGGCCGAGATATCGCTTGTTTTCTGTATACAGAAAAGTCCTTATATCTCAGCTCCTTTAAGGATATTCGTCCTTTGGGTTTTATATTCGGATTTGGGATGAAGTGCTCTATCTTTTTGCCAAAGGACATCAAAATCGTCCTTGAAATGACCGAGTTACAAGCGGTTCTGTGATTTTGGGTTCTTTTTCTGACCTACCCCCTTACAAAAAAGTGAAGTGTTTTTTTCGGTGAGATCCTGAAAATTCTTGAATGCCAATCGATAGTCCTGATTCCTACGAGTTCAGAAATGTATGGGGCTTCGAAATCCTTAAGGATTTGTCCGAGGTATAGCTATAAATATGCCGCAAGATTTTCTAGCTTAAGATCAGCAGCCCTAAAGAAAAAATATTTTGCTTGTTTAAAATAAAAACTTGTTTTTTTGTTTTAAATAAAAAAAATCCAATTTATTTCAGATGTGTACTTTTGGTTTAAAATTAGTATATGCTACCTGCGTGGCAGATTAACCTAATAATACATTAATATCGCTTTATATGGCTATCTTAGAATATAATGATTCATACTAATTATTTACATTATTTTGCTATTTATATATTTACAAGAAATTAGATTTAGAGATTCTCCCGGCAGGATTATCGTGTGGGTGCATCCTTTTCAGGCGTCTTCTGCCTTTATACCTCAATAGGCGTTGGGCTAGCGCATTTGGGTGGGAGGACAATTTTTGGCGGTAGTTTCCGGCCTGTCGCTGCAATACGTCACCAACCATACGTATACCCAAGTCACGCTCGATGTCCCTATTCCACATATACCATAGCGCATTGCATATCATCCTGAGGATCTTGCTTTGAGCCACTCTCAATTTGTTTAGGTTAGTCTTGGCAGCGACCCCATAAACTTGAAGACCATATCGAGTTTTGCAACCGTGACCTTCTGTTGATTTCTGTTCGCCTGGTATTTTAAAATGTATTTTTGCTGCAAAAAATTGTCACATCAGGTTTAAGAACTTAAGAGAACGCAGCTGTTTCGAAGTTTGAAAAATGGAAAATGCGGCTTCAAATTTTTCACCGCCGTTTGCCGGACCTCCCGAAAATCATCTCTTTCCTAATATTCTTGCGTATCTGTGATACGTTTTACCCATTTTCAATCCACAGCTTCTTCTTCTTCTTCTTGTTTATTAAATGCTTATCAAAAGCTAAAAATCAATTTATATCTTATCCTTCTGATGTTGTTTTTGCTATTGTTGTCTAACTGAGCGTTGCAAAAATGCCAAAAAGTTTTGGCGTAATCAAAAGCGAAAATATTTGAATATGCCAAGACAAAATGAATGCCGTGTGTTGTATTGCCCCCACTCTGCCAGCCCCTAAGTCTCTACATTCCCTCATTCGTTTTGCCTTTTGCTGTCGACAGCAGCAAACTTTGCCACGCATGATTTAAATGGGAATAAATCTTAAGTTAAGATTCAACTCGGATTTGGATTATGCAATGTGGCGGCGTCTGGCAGACTAACTGAAAGGTAGGAGTATAAGGACGGCTTCGTCTCCGTAGCCACTTCTTCGAGCGTCACGTAGTTGGTAAATTTGTTTACATGTTGCCGTCCTCGTCGACGTTTTAGTTTTCGAATCTGCTGTGGCCCCTTGCCTAGCTGTATCCTCCATCATATATGCACACACACACACGTCCACAATTGGCATAAACTTTTTCATATGCAAATCGCAAGTTTAGCAAAATATTTCGTTTATTGTTGAAGTTTTCTTTAGTTGCGCTGCGCACAGAGCTCGTCAACATTTTGTATGTTTTTTGCCAGCGCAAAAGTTTGCCCAAAAACTTTTACCCCAAGAATTTTGATAAATTGCGCAAGGCAACCGAAGCGACCAAGTGCTTTTATCTCCCAGCAGCAGCAGAAACTCATTGCAGATATATATTTTCAAGACATTTTTTTTTTTGTTAGTTTTAATATAAAAATCATGACACCTTTTATTGATTTAGCTTATGTTAGATGTGTGTGTGTTTTGTGTATGTGTGTGTGTCTGTTTTGCGTGTGTTGTATACCAATATACAATATACATATACATATACAATTTACTCACTTAACTAACTGCATTTATCACTAGATTTTTACGTTCTCGCTATTTACTGCATTGGTAGATCAACTTGAAACGTATCAGCAAATTTGGTTTTTGTATTATACTTATTATGATCATGTATATTACTTATTATGATCTTGAATTAGCGCATATATCAAATGGATGTTTTTTATTTTATTTTTTTTGTGTTTACTTAACATTTATTCAGAACACACAGCCTTGCTTTGTTTCTCTATAAAATTACACTTAGCCTGCTAGTTAATTACATTACATTTAATTACACACCGACAGAAACGCTTAATATTAGTTACAAATTTTGTATGCACTTGAAAAAGCATTGCAATTGTGTTTTTAATTTAAAGCCACATCCAGATAGTTATACAAAATGCACAGTTAGGGATACACAAATAGTTGGCTTATGGATTTAATTGGCTAAGTACTACATACATATTGAGATAAATACAAATATTGCAACAATATTTGTTGTTTATTATTTAATTTCACAAATCATAAGTCTACCTAAAAAGCTTGGAAATTATTTTATTAACGCCATCAACCGATTCTTGATCATTCTCAAAAGCTGGGCAGAGTGTAAAGAGTTTTTAGTTGCGTACAAAATTCTTATAATTCACTTTACTAGTTATCAATAGTCCTATAATCCTTTAACTCACAATAAGTGCTGCCATATCTGCTGCAGCAAATAGTAGTCTGGTAAACATTTTGCTAAACAATAAATTAGATTCTCACTTTATTACCCAATTGAATTCCAAACGTTGATTTGTCAATGCTTTTGTATAACTACAAATAAACAGAAATGACAAAAGAAAAATCCTTAAACATCATTTCATGAATACACACATATAATGCCAATATATATATTATTTAATGCATTTTTTTTTTCATTTATTTTTATTTTATATTTTTTTGTGATATTTTTTTATTTTATTTAAAAATTTTTTGCTTTGCAAGCTTTATTAAAAATGGCTTAATGCTGCTATCATACAAGTAGCCTAAAAAGATTATCCTTCGTTTTTACAAATATATCATGTGTACAGGTTTCAAAATTTACACTTTTTTGCGAATTTGTATGTGACAGCAATTTGATGGGCAGCATAATATGTACACTATATGTATAGGACCGATTTGCGATACAGAACGACGGCAAACAGCTGAAAAGAAAAAAGAGTTCAAATATTATATTTTAAGTTATCCAATTTGAATATGAATCTGAGAGTGTGTGTGTGTGCCCACCTTTTGACTCGTTAGCAGCATCATTTGAACTGGTCTTCATAAGGAGTAAGAAAATGGCTATTTAAGGGCAACTTGAAAACGTCAACTTGGAATCTATTTGAGAAACAAAATAATATTCCATTTAGTATGCAGCGTAGTATATTAATGGCAATTTAACAAATTGAGACAAAAATTTTGCGTATATGCATTTTGAAACAGAAAACAGAACTTTATTTATATATATATAGATATGTATGTGTGTGTGTTTTGTGAATGTGTGTATGTGTGTGTGTGTGAGTATATTTAACATAAACAAAAGTATGCTAATTAATTATGCAAATAGCTGTACTAATTTACTACAAAATGGTTTGTGCGAAAAAAAAGGTTAACAAAATGAATTTAGACATTTTTAAATGGTACAAAGAGTTTACAAAAATAGAAGCAAAGCGTGTTACAATTATAATACCAGATATAAAGCAGTTGAGATATAAACAAAAGAAAAATTATATAATATGAAATAATAAAAAACTAATAACTTCATTTGAGAAAATAAAAAGAATATTCATTTGAGTGTTTTTTGTTTTGTTTTTTGATTTCATTGGTTCGTGTTTTTTTCTATAGTTAATTTTCTTTGAAGCTCAGAAGCGCATTAATTAAATTAAAAACTAAACAAAATATATAATAATAATAAAAATAATAATAAGTATAAGTATAATACAAATAAAAATATTGTTTTAACAAATCAAAATATGCACTAGCACTAAATATAGTTATATATACGTATCAGCATATAAAAAGATAATCCATTTAACAAAACGAGTAACCAATATATTTATATATTGGTATATGTATATATAGATTTATATATAGAGTGAACTTCAGATATTCAACGTTCAAAACTTGTGACTTGCAACATGAGATGAACAAATGAAACAGAGACATTAAATATTAAATAGTTTTCTTTTGATTTTATGTTCTTTTTGTAGTTATGTTTTTTATATCAAAACTTATGAGCTAACACTTTAGACAGATTAAATATTTAGTGTGTCAGATTCTCGCTAGAAAAGTGTACAAAAAATATTTATTAAAAATATCTACCACTGTGCGACAACAGCCTAAAAACTTGTTTAAAGTCATTCAAAATGTTCTCAAAAACAGTGCGAAAGAAACTTCAGAAGTAACAAACAAAAAATGTTTGACAAATTGCGAGACGGGCTCAAGAAACTAAACTAAAACTATATATACTAAAATTAGGATATCGTTTATAACTTCAACATTTAACGTGCTATATTATATTTGCTGTCTCTTTTTGGCACAAATTCATGTCTTTTTCAAAGTAGGTTTCTTTTTTGTAGTGTTTTTGTATTTAGTTTTTGTTTTTTTTTGGTTGTTGTTGTTGTTGGTTTTTATATGTATTTTTAATGCTTTTGTTTATCTGGATGATACGTACAACGTAGGGATCTTGACTTTATTGGTTCTACTTTAAACGCGCGCGTTCCACACGGGTAACTCTTCATTTTGGACTACTCCATTTGACAACTCGGTTGTTGTAGTATTTGTAAACATTTGTTCTTGCTCTTCTAGCTATTGTTGGTATTGTTGTTGTTGTGGTTGTTCTTGCGGTTGTTGGTTTTCTTATTGTTGTTGTTGTTATTGTTGTTGTTGCGGCTGGTTGGATACGCCATCTTGCTCTCTCCCTTTCCTTGCATCGCTAGTAGGGCTTAGAGGCATCCTTCGGCTTCTTCAGCTGCACCTTCAAACGCTTCGTGCCCACCTGAAAGCCATTCATGGCCTTAATGGCCATCTGTGCTGACTCCGGATTATCGAAGGAAACAAAACCAAAGCATTTGGACAGACTGGTCTGCTTATCGATGAACACCTTGGCCGAGATGACATTACCGAAGGGCAAAAAGGTGGAGGCCAAGTCGGTATCAGTGAACTCCTGCGGCAGATGATAGATGAACAGATTGCAGCCTTCAGGTCCTGCAAAATAGTTGTGATAAGAGAGATATCAAGAATAGTTTATTACATTAAAAGTAGCTAGACAGCGTATCAAATATCAATCCATAACTTCTGACAGTATATCAATAACAAATCTAATTAATATAGATTACCAATAAGGACATTAGAAACTAGTTTCGGGTATGCTCAGTATTGAAAGGAACCTTCACCGTGTATGCCCTAAGGCCACAGCCAATAGAGAATTTTCTCATGGACATAAGGATTCTTGTAATGCTGTTTGCAGGAAAAAAGGATACACCAACAAAAGTGTCATTTCATTTGGCAGTCTTTAAAGGTCGCTTCAGCTGCTGTCCACCCTCAATCATCATCCGTTTCTGGAGTTCATCTCTTGGTCTCATCTTTGCAATGAGCAATTAATTTACCTCGCACACGTGTACGACACACACACTCCTACACACCCACACACACATAATGACAGCTGCTCGAATGAGCTGAAAGTTGAGCAGACAAAAGACTAAAATTATATACACGCTGCGAGCATCAGCATCAGATGGTAGTTTAAGGATAGCAGACAAAGTTGCAGGGCAGAAAGGAATGAAGGGAAGGCAGCGAGCGAGTAGCTGATTGCCAAAACGGATGCGGAAATGATGCGCCCAAGTGCCGTCTTTCAGTGTATGTGTGTGGGGGGGGCGTGTGAAATTTTGTTTAGCAGCACGTGCCGCCAACAGTCGCTGGCGTCGCATATTAACAGCTGCGTCAACGGCGACGGCGACGGCGACGCCTGCGTCCGTCCTGCTGCGGTTTGCACTTTTCGCACAAATTACTGTCAACGTCAACGTCCGTGGCAGTCGCAGTGGCAGTGGCAGTCGCAGTGGCAGTGGCAGTCAGCCAGTCGAACAGTCAGCAGCTGCAGCTGCATCTGCAACATCAGCAGCCAGTTGTTGTTGCTGTTGCTGCTGTGGGTGCCACTGTTACAATTTTCACTTTCGCGCTGCTTTTAATGGCGCGTTTAGTGGCAGTTGGCATTCTGCGGTTTCAATTTGCAGCTAATAAGCTAAGCTGGGGCTATATTCTGTGGCACTCAGCTTTCATCAATTTCTACAAATTGACTTTCAAAATAGGCGTTCAATCGAGTGAAGAAGTTACGTTTAGCTATACTCGGTTTGCCAAATCATTTCAGGAATGACAAACTGAAATAGCTTACTCTCAAAAAATTACTGTGAATTCAGCGTCAAATCCACAAATGTGGCAGCTTTGTTGCATTCGTCGTAATTTCTATAAAAATCGATCTAAGTTAAGGCGTAAACAAGTTATAATATTATTAACATTTCATGAATTCAGCTTGCACTCGAATTAAGCCGCAAAATCCCCAAATTTTCAAGGCGTTGCCAGCTATCTTCTAACGTTGAACATATGGAAACTCTGTTAGATTGTTTTTTGTTAAACCTAGGGCTAAACAAGCTATTAAGATTTCATGAATTTAGCCTCAAATCACAAATTTTGAAGGCCTTGCCAGGCTATCCTCCAACTTCTAACAAGAACCTTTAACTGTGGCATCTCTTTTCAGAAATTCTTCAACATTACGATACAAATCTATACAATTCATGATTTAAGCTTGCTCTCGAATTCAGACCTAAAACACAAATACATATTCAAGGCTTTGCCAGATTAATTCTAACTTTTAATGAGAATCATTAACAAGGGGCATCTCTTTTCAGTAATTCATCAACAATACAATGCGAATCTATACAATTTTGGGCCTGCAACAATTATTAAAATTAAAGCATTGAAGCATACTACAATTTCAATATCTGTAATCTTCAATTTCAGATCTCAGTTTCTCTGGCTTCCCTCATCTGCCAGCTTCCAGTGCAGTCATGGCGTATACGTAATTAATCTGCACTGCTTTTGCACATCGTAGGCTGTCAGGGTATGCAAGAGCAACAAAAACAATAGTAGATTTATGTAGGCGTATGCGTATGCGTATGTGCCGACAAAATGCCGCCACGCCCACACATAAGCCCATAATGCAGGGCATTGTTGTAATCAAATAACTTTGTGCCTGCTCTGTGGACGTCAACTCCATCATCGTTTGCCAGAAGCGCTATTAATAACATTGATACATCTTTGTCATCTCTGTCGCTAGGCATTTGCCGCGAGTGTAGTAGTAGGATGTGGGATGTAGGATGCACGACGCAGGACGCAGGACACGCCCCGTTTAGTTTGATTGAATTTAATGGCAGGCAGCAGAAGCAGCAACAGCAGCAACAACAAACAAAAGACGGCACAAATCAAAGGCCTGTTGATTGACAAACTGAGTGACTGATGCGATTATAAAATGAAAGCAAATTGAGAGGCGTCTCTTTCTGGCATGGGGACGGGACGGGACGGAAAGGAGCTGCTGCTTGCCTTTGTATCCTTCCTTGCTGCCTGAAGATATGCAACAGCGGGGCTAGACAAATGAGTCTTTACATTAATTGAATTGGCTTGCGCTTCCTGTGGCGTCCTTTGTTATTTCGCACACCCAACAATTAATTTGTCCTCACACGCACACGCACACATACAGAGACAGCCATGAGTGTTAGTAATTAGAGTGTCATGAGTGCCAATTAAAAAATGTTGCTAGGCTATTGAATTAGGCAACTAACTAGCAACACGTGCGGCTGGCTGGCTGTGCACAAACGTCAGACTGGCAACAGGACAACGCACATAATTAGCAGAGCTTCAATTGTTGCCAGGACAACACAAATGTATTGCAATTAAATGTTATAAATCTGTGTATCATTCGTCAACAACAGCAGCGTAATAAAATGCACTTGACAAGGCGATCTACTCGACAATACCTTCTTAAATGTTATTAAAGTTTGAATTATATTCAAATGGAATAAACATTAAGGTTTCAGGTGCCAGGGATCCAATGTAAGATCAACATGTGATACATAACAGAACAATATTTGCAAAAGATTTCATAATGAAAAAAAAGTTATATGTATAACATAGAAATGCGAAATTCACCAACCTTTTAGTAAGCAATTAACTAATTATTATTAGCTTTTAATTAGTAGATAGTGTTTGGACTTACGGGTTAACGAAATCAAAATTGGGCTAGGTAATACTGATCCCATTTAAATCATACATGGGTAATCTACTAATATAGTGATACGATCCAACAAGAACAACATGTGAGACACCACCCTCAAGACTTGCCTAACAGGATCTTGACAAGTAAATATACTTCATAATACATAATAGTATCCTGCAAACCTCCCCTAAGAGACGCTGCACAATGTACGCACTAGACCTAAATGATTATATAAAATAACTTCTGATTAGATTAAGTTGTCTCTAAGGTAACAGAATAATAATCGCAAAAGATTTCATTATGAAAAAAAATGTGATATGTACAATGTAGAAATCCGAAATTCACCAACCTTTTAGTTAGCCATTAATTAAATCTTATTAGTTATTATTTATTCGAGACAAATAAATCAAAATTGGGCTAGATAATACTGATACGATTTAAAACATATATGGGTAATATACAGTGGAGGAGCAGATTGGAAGGCAAACTAGCAGATATAGCAATCGATTAAAAAGACACCACAGTATGTTCGCAAGACGCTTACTCCCTGCCAGGCCTTTAAGGCGTTTAAAAAAGCAAGGGTTTTGCCAAAACAATTGGCCAACTTTAAAGTCCCCCTCGCAATAAGAGAACATTTGCAAGTCCTCATGGGCCTAGCTTGAGGTTTGGTCCCTTTACTATTAACTATACTTGTGTTGTTATGTTACTATTTTTGTATTGTATGGATTCAACGCTTAATAATAAATAAAAAAAAAAAAAAATATATATATGGGTAATCTACTAATATAGTGATACGGATCGTATCTTAGATAAGTCCACAGAAAAACCAAAAGTTTGACACTTTTTACGATAAATAATTACTTTTAAGGATTGAAAACTATATATTAATCAATATTATTATTTGGAAGGAAAAGAACTGCTTTTAATATTAACTTTTAGAAACAGTGAGAAATTCTTTCCATTTTTCTGTATATTATATTATATTTAATAATGTTAATATATAGTTTAGTATTCAGAAACACTTAAATCTAAATATGTACTTTTTGCTGTTAGTCATAAAGTTAACTTATAATGTTGGGATAAAGTACTGCATAAGGAATTGAAAGCGATTTATTTATTTATATAATGTTAACTTGAAGTCAAAACTATAAATTAACAATAAAAGTTAGCCATGGCCGCCAGGGCCTTCAGCCCGAAAAGAATTTATAAAATTGTAAATTCCATTTCAATTAAGCGTATTACAAAGAAATCAACAAGCTTGTTTCTAGTGTTAACAAGCTTTAAATTGGAGTCTAATTACGCTACAATCTATTCTGTACAATTAAATCCTGAAACCAATTAGGATTATTATGCTAACTAGTTTAAAAGTCATAAAAGTGCTGGGGTAAACCAAGTTAGGTCACATTTTCAATGCATTTTCTAAGCAGCTGTGGCGCAAAGGATTCACAACAATGACAGGATTTTCATCGTTTTTGCTTACAAAATCTGAAATCGAAGTTGCTGCTGCAAAAAATGCAGCTGATTTGTGCAATCTGTGGAGGAGACAACAACAACAAACAACCAACAACAATGTCTGGGGCATATAAATTCTCAGCATGTGAAATTTATCAAATGACGACATGCGCATAAGCAACAACAACAACAAGAATAAAAGACAGAAGACTAACAACAACAGGAAACAAGTTATAAGCATGTAGACAGGCGCAGACGACAGACAGGCAAAATTAAGCAGGATGCGAGCAGAAAAAAAAGGATGTGAACAAAAAATATATAAACCATGCAGTACTCAGCCATAAATGGGTAGAGGAGCATGAGGGGGGCGCGTCTAGTATATGTAGTAAGTAGATATAATGCTTTAAATGCGAGGCTAAAGCGAACGCAGCCGAATATGACAGTGACAAACGATGGGGCAGGGGATAGGGGCCAGACCTACAGCCGGATGCGGGCGGATTAAAGTCATGTGCATAAACCGGAAGTTGGAATATAAAATAAGCAAGTGCGGGCAGGACACAGGACACAGGAAGTCAAAAAGATTTGCGACTTTGGCTGGACATGCGGCAACGTCTCCGACTCCGAA
The DNA here is from genome assembly GCA_037075165.1 of Hirtodrosophila histrioides. Lineage (NCBI taxonomy): Eukaryota > Metazoa > Arthropoda > Insecta > Diptera > Drosophilidae > Hirtodrosophila > Hirtodrosophila histrioides. Next base: position 87,736 of record JBAMCL010000469.1, on the reverse strand, counting down.
CTGAGTGATTATGGGAACGGTGACATATTGCACGAGACTATCCTGTATATTCCTTATGTGTGTGTGTGTGTTTGTGTGTGTGTGGCTATAAAATCAATAAAGATGCATGCAAGCAGCTGTTATGCTGCCATATAAATTCCATTTGCCTGGGCCATGCCCTTGAGAGCCGAATTGAAACGCGACGAAAGAAACTGGCAAGAAAAGAGAAAAATTGTTGCCCTGCTGCTTGTTAGCAAACATGTTAGAAAACTACGATGGGAAAGAGAATATATATATATATATATACATATATCTATTGTATATGTATGCGGGTTAACACTGTCTGTGCGCACTGCACATGTGCATCAATAGGAAGCGCTATAAGGACGAGGACAAGAACTCTAACGGATGCGGCATCTTTGCTCAACGGAAGAGGAAAATGCAATATAGGAAATCGTTTTTCGCACACACATAAAACTACCGACTGGCAAAAAAAAAACGAAAAAGAAAATTAGAAAACGAAAGAAAAGACAAAACAGGAAGTTTATTTGTGTGTGGAGGAAAAAGTCACGAAAAAAATATCGTGTGTGGTTGAAATTTGCTACATATCGTAGTATAGGATTATTTTTCGTGGCTCGTATGAGCGGGTTTTGTGGCTACGCCAAATGCAGTGGGGAACTCCTTGTGGGGCAAATAATCATTCAAAGCTCACTATATTTATAAGCCAACGACGAGACGCTGCGGTTTATGCCACAGTTAACAATCTGCTAAGCACTATGGGATTAGCGAGAGTGTATCTTAAGTGCGCTAAATAATTGGCTGATTTTATTCATTACCGATTAAACATGAAGTTAAATAATTGGGTGATTTTATTTATTACTGATGAAGTATGAAGTATATTGTATATTTAATAATTTTTGAAATTTTTAATTAGTAAAATTACATCCTTAAAGACTTCTAACGAAGGCATGGTTTCAAAAGAATGTAGCACTAGGACACTGCTGGTCTAGGAGAGTTTTTTCTGTAGATGGAGTACTCCTGACGGCTTAACCTAACCTAATCCAACAACTAAACTATTAAAGAAGTAATTCAAAAAAACTAAAACTTCACCTACAGAACAACGACTATTTCTCTTGAAAATATATAGTAGTAATAATTTCTATAATTAATAATAGCTTATAACATTAAATAATATGTATAAACTTATAAACTGTTAAATCTAAAAATGACCAAATGTATAATTGTGATATACAATTTTTGTATAATTATAGTGACTAGTGCCCCAACTTATAAGTTTTAGCTTGCAGCATTAGGAAGTATCAAGTAAATAAATAAGTAAATACAAAATTCTGTTATTACAACTTGTCAGGAAAAAAGAATCGAATTATTGTCGAAACTAAACCATTAAAGTTCCTTTTCTCATGTTCAAGTTAACCTACGCTTTAGATTATGGTTAAACTTCCTTAAATCCTGAGGAAGGCGTAACAAACGACGAAACGCGTAGGAGGAGAATTTTAATAAAGAATGTTATTAATTTATTAAAATGAACTACACTAGCCTTAATAACTCGCTATAGGAAACACAAATTTTGACATACAAGAGCCCAAAACACATCACACAAAACTCGATTTAGTTTTCTCATATTCATATTAGCTGCATCTACCCAACAAAAGTTAACGTGGAGCTCATCAAAATTATAAATTATAATTTTATAATTATTGTTAGTTAAATCAGAAACTGCCAGATAATCCGAACTTGAAATATTGTTAGCCTAACTAAATGGGCTTTTAGGAACATTCCTCAATATCTTCCTTCTCAAGTGCACCCACAGCAAATTCCTTTAGTAAAATATTGAATCTGTATCTATAAGAAGCATAGTCGAAATTTTAAGCATAATTCAACTATTAATAATATTGATAAATAACAACTTGCTAGACTCTATAGCTCAGATGCTTGCTACATAGTTACCAACTAAGTAATGTAAGTCTAATTAACCCCACGCATAAATATTTTGCCACTTTATGCTCTCAGGAGAAACATGAAGTAGTTATTTCAAATGCAGTGAAGCATAGAGAGACTGTTGCTGCGCGGGGAGGGGAGAGGAGGGACGGAGGCAACATGGCAGCTCGCATGTCGCATAACATGCGCAATTTGCTTGAATATGGACGCTGATGTTACACACTGAGCGCTGTACTCCCCCCGCCGCCCTCCACCGACCCCTAGCAAACAATCATGACTTGTGTGTGTGTGTGTGTTTGTGTTGGTTCTTCTTGTTGTGTGTTTTGTTGGCCACGAGGGAATTTTTGGGCGACGTCATGAGTCAGCAAACCAAACAAGTTGCAAAAAGAAGCAGCATCTAGAAATGTGCTACACAAAAGTCAACCAACTGCAAAAATATATCTCACAATATAGTATACGAGGCTAACACACACACACACACACACACACACACACACATACACATACACGCATGTGTACAGGACTCGTATGTGTATTTGGCATGACTGGCTCGCTGAATGTCTCCCCGTGGTCTCTCTAGACAGTATTGCCTGCCCCCGCTCCTGCCGCCCCCTCAGCGAGCATCTAACCCCGCGGTCCGCTTCCTTAGTCTGACGACTGTTGCTTATGTAACCGGAAATATGGCAAAAAGTGCAACGCCAAAACATTTTCCGTTGCATTTTTGCCCCGCATCGTTCTCATCCTCATCCTCGTCATCGTCATCGTCTTCGTTATCCTTCTCACAGTATCTGCTCAGCAGTGACACCCACACCCACTCCATGCCTCCCCCTTGCCACTACATGTGGCAACTGCAACTTTAATGTTATGTGTGCCAAACTGAAGTCGCTGTCCTTGCGGGAGGGCAGAGGAGCATTGCAATATTTTGCGATATCGACGTTCACGTCTGACTAATGGAATTGTGTGTCAAGTGTGTAATATTTACACTGTGTCAAAAGCTGATAAAAATTTAAGCTGCAGCAAAATGCCGAACATATAAATTCGCATTAGTTTGCCAAGTCTCAGTCTCACTCTCAGTCTCAGTCTCAGTGTGTGTGTTTGTGTGTGTTCGGGAAATGTATAAGATGATTGATCCTATTGATTTTTCTTATCATCTCTCCTCTGCTTGGAATTGAAAGGCACGTTAGGATTTGTATCAGCATAAGCTTTAAGCAGACATTGCCAATTGAAATCAAGGATGGGCACTGACAACTTTTTGCTTTGTTTGCAACTTTGAGCTGAGTATATATGGATATGTGGATATCAGAGATTTTGGGATTTATTACTCCCTGTACCCATAAAATGGGTAAAAAGGGGGTATTAAATATGTGCAAATGTATGTAACAGGCAGAAGTAGACAGCTTCGACCCTATAAAGCATATGTATTCTTGGTCGGTATCAAAAGAAAATTCGATTTGGCCATGTCCGTATGTCTCCGTCTTTCCAGATAAACGCGTCGATCTTAGCAACTATTAGAGCTAGAGACACTAAATGGTATTTAGTTTCCAGTATACCACACGCAAGTCAAGTTCTTTTCTGATTGCAGATATTTCCCCCCACACCACCGCATTTTGAAAAAAAAAACCTTTTACAGGCACAATTTTAAGGATATAGCCCTTGGAATTGGCATGTAATAGGCTTGGGTCACTCACAATCTAATGTCCAAATTTCAAGTTGATCGGATAATAAACACTGAAGTTATTCACGAAAGACTCGGTGCCGCAGACCGGGGGAAAGAAGAAGCTCAGCCTCGCTTAAAATGCCTCGCTTGCGTTGTCGCTTGTGTGTGTGCGTCTTTGTGTATGTGAGTGGATGTATAGGAAAAGGATGTGTTTGGAAGTTCTAGACCTGAGTACAGGGAGTTTAGTAGTCGGGTATTCTTGGCATTCTTGCTTGTTCACTTACTGGCTTTAGAAATGTGAGTAACAAATATTTAACTCTCGATTGATTTATCACTAGTTCTGGTTATTTTCTCTAGTGTTATGTATAAAATTGAAAGTAACTATCGTTTATAGGTCATGTCATCTTTGTTTTTTCGTAAGTTTCATTCAAGTGCTTTAAGTCATTCTAGAGTTTCTGCTGGTTTAATTTGTGTTTCCTATAATGAGTTGAAAAAGGCTGTAGTACATTTTAATAAATTACTGTTACATCCTTTATTTAAATGCTTCTCTTATGTTTTTCCATCGTCGTTGTTTTTTTTTTAAATAAACTTAATTATTTGAAAATACTGTGAAATTTCCTTTTGATAAATGACACTTCGCGCAGGATTTTCATTATACACAAACATTAGTTGCAGGACAGGCAACTTTTTGCCTGCCACAGGTCTCCCAATAATGCCACGCCCCCACCACACTAATGAAAGAACAATCCAGCAAAAATTACTAAGTAGATTGACAGTCAAACAGCATTCAGAGGACGGGGTGGCGTGGGTGGCTGGCTGGGGGGCGGAGCCAAGGGCAAAGGAAGCGCAGCATAAAACCGCAAAATGGATGCGAATGACGCTGACAGCAATGAGCGGGTTAATGCATTTGATGTTGCAACAGCGGCAACATTCAGTTTAATGCCACGCCAGAGTGTTGCAAACTGAGCGACTAACTGACTGACTGACTGACTGACTGACAAACTGACGAACTGACTGACAAGACCGCAGTCAGCCATTTTGTAGCATTTATCAAAATGTCTGGCGTTTAGACATTTCTATTTGTGTGCAGCGAACGAACCCACCCACCCACACGCTTATCTATAAGCCCCAACCCTTCCCTTTCCCCCTTCCCCCAACCCAAAACTCATCACTCACCTTCAATCTGCTTGCCCGCAGCAGCGGCCGCAGCGGCGCTCAACGCAACGCTGGCCAGCGGGGAGGTGGACAGGGCAGTGGTGCTTCCAAATTGCGGTAGACCAGCGGCTGTTGACATATACGCCGATGCCAATGGATTCGGATCGGACCCTGTAAATAGATGGGAAGGCACAAAAGTATCAAATGAGTATCCATGCAAAGGTAAATGAAATTTTGGTTAACGAAAATCGCATAACGCTATGCTAAATGAACTAGTTCAATGAACGAATAAACAATATAATAATAAATTAAATTATGTGAGCTTATATAATATAACGATAGGCTAAATGAACTAGTTCAATGAACGAATAAACAATATAATAATAAATTAAATTATGTAAGCTTACAGCAATATAATAAAGAAAAATCTATATATAAATATTATAAAGAAGAATATATGTAAGAGTTGAGCGCTTTTCACTCAATTCGATTCCGTTTATAACTCTTCAGATCCAGCATATTTATAGATAGTACTTCAAACCTTATCATTGCAACGGGTCCCATATCCTGTTCGTAAATATCACAGATAGATTTCTTTTTGTAGCTTTGAACCATTTTATTAATTTTGTGAACTAGTTTTCGTATTATACTGGTTATATTCGCTTTTGTTTTTATTATTTCTATCTAGTTCTAAAAAACAACTAATTTGTTAAGATTGTTTTCTTCTTAGATGATTATTTTAGTTTACAAATTAATAAAAAGCTTTACATTATTATAAGCTTCTCAAATTTAGTTAATGGCTTCTAAATATGTTTATAATTATTATGATATAACATTTTTCCTTATATGAATTTTTCCTTTATAAATTATAGTACGTTTATAAACTTGAAAACTTTCAATTTATAATCACTATAATTTCATACTTAGTTCTTTTAATTTATGTGTAGTTATGATCCTTGCGATCTAACCCAACCATCTATGGAGTTTAATAAGCCAGTAGCTACATATTTACAAAATTGGTAGATGTTTACTAAAGACTAACTTAACATAAGTGTGGGGAAAAGAATATAACAAAAATATTATGCAGAATTTTAGAGGATTCTCCTACTAGGGAGGTCCCTTGGGTCATATCGAATTCGTTCACAATTTTGTATACAATTGTGTTTTCTAGTTCGCTCCTTTTGGAACTAGTTTTTAACGAGGCACAAAGCACTAAATAATAATCATTTAGTTGAACTCCTTCTGGTTTTGAACCCGTCTGACGTAATTAATCATCGAATTTTACACGCCACGAGGGCGACATTTGATTATTTTGCACAGCACACAAATCCACACGTGCATTGTGCAATAATATATAAATCTAAAATTAATTTGTTGCTCATACGCCATGTGGCACACACACAACACTCATCAGTCTCTGTGTCTGTGTGTGTGTGTGTGTGTTTAGGTCTGGTTTGTGTTTTGTGTAATTTGACGCCTGTTGTTTGTTATTTAGTTGTTTTGCGTGCCCGTCATGCAATGCAATTTTGTGGTTTACAGTTGTCCAAAACCCCACGCGCAGCGCCCGCTGTTGCCCCAACTGTCCTTGCCGGGTTGTTATTAATGAGTTTTCCAATTGCACATGTGTGTGTGTGTGCGAGTGTGCGTGTGTGCGGTCGCCTGGCGCTGACAATGAACGTCCAGTGCATTTGATAACTAATTTGGCTAATAAGAAGTTGTAATGTCAGTTCCTGATGGCGACTTTGAAGCAAGTTTTAATTTTAGTCAAGTTTCAATTATTTCTATGCCATACAAAATTATACGAAAACTTCCTCAAAGAACTGTTCACACACACACACACACACACACTCACATATTGAAAACTTTTCGTGAGATTTTACAGATTTAATTTCAAAAGTTTTACCCATGTGCAGCAGGCAGTGCTACTCCGACTCACCGTCTTCCCATTCCCATTCCCCTGCCCCGCACTACCGCTAGGTGTTGCAATCAATTTTGGGGCAACATTTTTAATTTAACAGCCTGCAAAGTGAAGAGCAGACTTTGCAACTTGTGAAAACAAAAAGAAAGTAAAGAAAGCTTCCATAGAAAGGGGTCGACTGGAAGATACCCTGCTAGCACGGTGTGAAGAATTCTTTCCTCTTAAATAACTTTAATTTGTATTATTCGATCGTGTTGAAAGTGGTGCGATACAAAAATAGCATGATAAGATATACAAGTACCAAAAACTAAAGCCTTATCTTAATTAACATTGTAGTAATTGGACTCTTTTGCGATTTTGAAGAAGCGGAGGATCTATTTAAAAGATATAATGCTAAAAACAGCTTGCCGGACTGGCTACTAAAACTTCCCCCACCGGGTTGGAGATTTCATTCCTATTGTCTTTCTTTATTCTTCTAGTCTTATGTCTTAATTAACCTTAAATTCTATAAGTTTTTTCTTCATAACTAACTCTATTCTATCTTTCTATAGGCTCTAATAACGCCACCGGCAATTCTTTGCTGTGAATAGGGGCCATAGCTAGCCGGACTGACAAATACTCTCCCCCAACGTGCTGGTGTCGTTATTAGTTTTCAATTGTAATTTCGTGTAGGCTTTTTAAATTTTTTCCTTATATCTATGTAGTACATTATATTTTTTGGTTCGAGGCAGCACCGTTTTGCCTTCGTTAATAAATAAATAAAATAAATAAATAAATAAAACCCACATAACTTGGTTTAACTATCTATCTAAGGTGTCTAGGATGGACGGTATATAGACATATGAGCCGATCTGCTCACAGATTGATTAATGCCACAAATATATCTATATCTCTACATATATCTCATTAATTTTATATAATATCTCTGTAATTATGGCTTCCACAATATATATTTAGATTTATATTACAAAGGCAATTTCAAAAGCTATGACAATATTTCATTGCATTTCTTAACAATTCGTTAAATGAAGTATATCAATCTGTGCACAGAAGTCACTCAACTGTGCGCTCAGGCTCATATGTATATAGAACGACTCCTTCCCACAACTTATTTACCCCTTTCTATATGTACAGGGTATTTAAAAATAAAAAAAAAACTAAAGGTAACTTCAAAGAAGTTTTGCATATTTGCCAAAGAATTGAGGAAATTGTTTTAATTGTTTGCTGCTCGGCTCGTCCTGAGCTCAGACAAAGTCAAAACAGTAAGCAAAATGTATGCAACATGTCATGGCTAAGGGCTAACTGAATTGGCCTGGCCAATAATAACAATCTAGCACAACAAATACACACACACAAACAAAATGCCTACAACCATTTTGAATGTTTGTGTGTGTGTCTGTTAGTTTTGAGTTCGAATTGTTTAATGCCCCCACTCCTCCTCGGACCTCCTCGACCGTCTGTTGCCCATTGGCATTGACTTTTTGGCTAGCAAATTTTTGCAATTTCCAGACGAGTTTTGTAATTTTTCACTAATTTTTATTTTTTTTTGTTTTTTTTGTTTGGTTGCTGTTGGCCAAGACTTTTGCACTTGAAGACTTTTACCAGTTGATGATGCTGCTGCTGCTGCTGCTGCTGCTGTTGTTGACTTTGAAGTGCAAAGAGCGAAAAAGTGTATAAACAAACGTAATGGAGAGCCATGTTGAAAACAGAGTTGAAAACGTGTTGTGCGGGGGGGGAGGACGGGTAGGGGTAGGTAGGGGAAGTGAGAGAACCCTTAAAATCAGCTCGGATATTGCGGGGGCTGCGGGTCGGGGCATAAACTACATAGTTTACTGCACTTTACAAAACTTTGATTAAGATTTTCGTTTGTTGCTTTTCCTGCTGCTGCTGCTTCTCTTGCCTTTATTTTCTATTATTTCTTTCGTTATTTTTTTCCAACTGCTTGAAAAAAAAAAAAGTTTTGAATTGGATGCGCTTGAGATTGTAGCAGGATTTGGTTGATTCTTTGTTGCTCTAGTGCGGGATACGATTGGGCTTGGTAATGTTAATAAAGAGCAGCCAGCGAGTGCTGAATTGAAAATGTGGCTAAAGGATATGGAAAGGATTAAGCTTACAGTTAAAATGAACTTGTATGCAGCGGAAACGGAAACGGACACAAACAAGTATGAATGCTCCAGCCAAAAGTGTTGTTGTTCTCAAATAAACAAGATCTGCATTCGGTATAAAGTTTTAGTTCTGATCAACAAAACATGTTTGCCAGATGTTTTAAATTTTAGCCCAAAAAATAGTAGAATCGAACAAGGATTAAACTTGGGAAAAGTATCCGTTTAATTCCTGGTTGAGTTTTAAAATTATTACGATTTCAATTGCTTGTGCTAGACAAGTTAATTTGAGCTTAAACTTCTACTTCTTTTTTATACATTTTTGCAGCTATGTTTCTATCAATTTTTGGGTTATTAACAAACAATATAGACTCAGGTTTTATCCCCCAGCTAAATTGCAATTTCGATACAGTTTCCTTCTCGATACAATCGGAAAATCCCGCAGAATTTACAAATGCAATTTCAGCGCACACAGAGCAATCTGGCAACAATTATGAGCCAATCTATGGGCACACAGTAATTGTTATTCGAGTTTTGCGATGCGTTTGCCATAAACAATTTGCAGCAAACAAAAGCCTAGAGCGCAATTTGTTGTGCCATTTTATTACAACAACAACAGACAACAACAACAACAACAACAACAATGGCAACATGAACTTCAAAAGTGATTTTGTTGTTTAGTTTATGTTGTTACCTCTGGTCGAAAATAGCAGAAAAAACGCAATGGGAAAAAACAACGAAATTTTCTTGTACAATTTTCTTTTTTCATTTGTGGGCCAAGAGCAATCAGGAGAGCAAGGAGTAAACTGCCAAGGGAAATACTAGGCGCGTCCTGTTGTGGGTCCTGTCAGCAACATTGCTTAGCGCACAGCAAAAGGACTATGAACTGAAGATTTTTGGTTGAGTAGTTTCCACAATTCTCAACTTTCTGTTACCCTGCCTTAGACCTGGACTACAAGAATTTTTAATATTTCATTAAATTAAGTGCCCCGGAAATCGTTCAAGTGGCACATGATGAGCACGCACAAGTGCACAGGGTAGGCGGCAGGAACTTGAGACAGGACATGGCCTTTTAATGGGCGGGGCAGGGCCAGGACTCTGAATTTGTAGTTTAGGCAGACACGAAAAATCCGCTTAAATATCTTGGTTTTCTTTCTTGGTTCTGTATTTTGTTGTTTTTTTTTGTTTCATTTTTGGCATTTCTTTGGTTAAGTCAGCCACTTCTTTTTACGGTTCGTAGATGCTCATGAAATTAACTTGGTAATGCGCAGCTTAGCCAGGATATTTTGTTGGTTGGGGCACGGAATTAGGAGCGGCGGCATCCTTTAGGGTTTTGTTGTGTTCCAAAATTGAACAATAGCTGCGCAAGGCAGCCTCTTAACGCAAGAGCAAACGTTCAATATTGGTAGCACCCAACTGCAATATACTCTGTTCGGCGGATGTGAGGCTGACAAGAATACCTTTGATATCAGTTTTCAATCAGACCAACAGCAGTTCGTACTCATATCTGAATTTCAAGTCTCATAACTTATTCAATTCTGAACTGATTCACATGCGAAATGTCTTTGTCGTCGTGATTTGCTATCTAGGTTGATTTGGCATTTAAATTTTATTTATATTAGCTATTAAAAATGTTTTAATTTTTTTGTGAAAATTGGCAAGGGTCCTTACACATTTTACAAAAAAAATATTTCTGTACAAATGCTGACATTTCATTTCGAATCGACTGCGGATAACTGCAAAAATTTTGACTTGTAGCCGACTACTACTCATATACGGACAAGTTTGGACAAAAATTTCTAACAATAAAGGTCACTGATGAGGATGCTTGGCAGCATCCGAAATAGCGCTATATGACCAGCCAATACTTTTCATATCTACCTTTCTATATTCACCCTGAATTGTTAACGTCTAGCCTGTTAAATATTTCATTTACAAAATTACACGTCGCTAAAACACACATTCGTTTCCCAATGCTCTTTAAACATTTTAAAGTCACATTGTCAAAACTAAGCCGATTTTCTGGCGGAATGTCTTTTTGTTTATATTTTGTCATTTAAATTAGAATGTATTTTTTTAATTTATTTTTAATTTTTTTTAGTAAGTGAAATATAACTTTGTGTAGAATACTATTACCTATTATGGCAACTGAAGCTAAAATTGCTTTTGAATGCTAAAAATATAAATTTTCGACTTTTCTTATATACATAAGTATATATACTAGATTTTATAATTGTTTCTAGCTTAAGGCCCTGGCTAACTCTTATGGATTTTTTATAGTTTTAACTACAAGTTAACATTATATAAATTAAATAAATGCAATGTCTCCATAGACAATAAAAAATCAGCGCTTTTATCAAAACTGAACAGATTTTTTTTAAGTTGACTACTAGATTTATTAATAATCGAACTTATCGATTATATTTCTTTGTGAAAAACAATTAAGCATAGCTCAAAGGCAGTATATTTAGTTTTCATAAATAAAGTTGCAAGTTTCTGCCATCTAAAACCCCAAAAACCAATACCATATTTTATTCTTTTCAAGTCGCTTTTCAGCCCTGCTCATTTTGTGTTGTCGAGTCTATTGAAAAATGCAGGCGACAGGCCATAATTCTTTGGCAACTTATGTTGCAGCAACATTCGTTTTTATCGCCACTGTAAAGTGGGAGGCTTCTTTTTCTTTCTGTCCGTCTGTCTATCTCTGTCTGCTTGTGCCACGTGACAGAGCAGACGAAGAAAAATTCTGCAATGGGCGTTTGGTATTTGCAACTGCAGTCAGTAAGTGGAACTGAAGTCGGTAGATTTGCAATTTGCCCCAAAGCGAAGCGCGGCAGAAAGTCAATGAGGCCAAAGCCCATTGCAAGGACCTCCTCCTCTGCTGCCACTTTCATATCCCTTTTAGCCAGCTGCTACTGCTACTGCTACTCTGTTGCAATAAGTTCCGTGTTGTTAATTTCACAAGAGAGTGTAACTTGTAATTTTGTACGCTGCCCGTTCTACGGCTTCCCTTGGCTCTTACCGTTCCTGCTGCTTTACGGCCATCAACTTTGGCGCGTGACGTAAACGACGACGTAAAACAGCAGCCACGTGAGCGTTACGTAGCGTAAGTGCCGCTTCGTTTGCTTTAAATGTCAAGTTAATAACCATTATTATTCTTCTTTTTTTTTGTATGATAACGGAAACGATAAAATAAAAAGTCAAACTAAATTGACAAACTGAAGAAATCCAAAGAATATACAAATCAAAACTGTAATAGACTTTTTACAACGTTTTGACGCTCACCTTTGATAGCCTTGAGAGCCCTTCTTTTTCTCAAGAGACCTGTATATTGGGGTAGAAAATATAACAAAAATATCCACAAAGTTGGTAGGCATTTAAAAAAGAGAGAACATAATTATTGTTAGATTGAGTAAGGTATATTTTAATCCTTAATGGGCCTAAACCCACTCGCTTGAAATAAAATTGCCTATTTTAACTTGTCTTAAATAAAATATGGAGTTTTCTTCAACAGAGATTGACAGCTAATTCTATATTTAAGTTGAGAAAAGCTCTCAACTGACAACGGACCCTTTTTTGATGAACTAAGCTAATTGAACCCAGTTTCTGACAGTCAAGCTGTATTGTCAACTGTTTTGTGATTTCTTTTATTGTTTAAATATACAATATATTTGCAATGATTGAAGCCAAGGTAAGAACTAACTAAGAACTCTGAAGAATGAGGAAACGTAATTTTGAACAATCAACAAACTCTAATAGAAATTTCAAGAGTTTTGCATGGAAACTTAGGAAAGTGGTACGATAATTCCCTTCCAAATATGCCCAGAATTATGTCTTCTGAAATAAGTATATACATTGACTGCTTCCTTAAATAAAAATGTTCCAATACAGCCTCAATCTAAATCCTACTCAATACTGTAACTCCAAATGTTCAATTAAAAACTAACTAGTCCAGATAACCAAATGCGATTTGGCAGTCATTTAAGTCAATTAACAGGACAACAAGCCGACTAAAATGGACAGGACACTCCACAAAATACTGTAGCGGCGGCGAGCAAATAATTAAAAATCAATAGACATAAATAGGGCACAAAGGATTGTAGTGACAACAGTTTCACATTCCGGCTACATTTGGCAGCTGTCAAAGCTGTCAGATTCGTTTCTGAGGGTTGAATCTCAAAAACCGTCAAATAGAAATTAGTAAATTAATATATGTAACGCGAAAAAACACTTTTGCGGCTGACAGATGAAATATATCTCTTGTTTCCCATTTATGTTGAGGAATGTTGCTGTTTTATCAACTGACAACAGCCGTCATATCTCACTCAAAACTAAACCGAGCTTATGAACTATGCCAGGCTAGAATTGAGACGAATCTCATTCAGGAAAGGTTTGATTCGAATTATAGCACTGATTATTGTTGTTTGTTTAGTTCAGTTCAGTTGGAGTGTAGTTCGTTTGTTCAATGGAAGTATGACTTACATAAAAGGGCCGCAGTGTTTGTCAACTGCGCGCTGCCCGGCGATGAGGCAGCATTTGTGAGGCTCGGTTGCGTCATGGCGGCAATGGCTGCCAGATTCTGCATGGCAAGTGGATTGAGGAGACCGGCAGCTGCTGCGGCGCTCGTCGTGTCCTGCGCCGCGTTGTTCTGCTGTGCGGCACCCAAGCCTGTGAGCGCTGCGATGCCAACAAAAGAAAAGTTATAGTTAATTAAGTTAATCTGTTGTGACATATCTGGTTTAGTAGTACTCACCCTGCAGCAGCTGTTGCTGCAGCCCAACTGTCTGCAGCTGTTGCAGCAACTGAATGCTGGCAGGAGTCAGCGCATCGGCGCCCATCACCGGTGAAGGTTGTTGCGGTGGGTTTGGCAGTATCGGTGTGGACACAGTGGTTGCCGCCTGGCTCAGCGGTATGTTGATATTGGTGGCCAGATTCCATAGATTTGCCTGGATCTGCTGTATCTTCTTCTGTTCCTTCTCCTTTTGCGTATCAGCAAACTTCACAACCAGCGGTGATGTGCAGCCCTCCATGATTTTGTTCTGGCTTAAAGTCTGTGCAGAATATTTACCATATTAGTACAACATATTAACCAAGCCTAATACCACATTACTTACCACTTTAATGGCCGAGATGGCGGCGTGTTTGGTGGCGAATGTTACAAAGGCACAACCCTTGCTCTGACCGTTCTGATCACGCAGCACGGTACACTCCTCGATGGCACCGTGTACTTCAAATAGTTTACGCACGTCGTTCTCGTTCAGCTTCTTATTTAGCATGCCCACAAACAGTTTGCGTTCTGCAACAGATGGTGAAATGGGAAAAGGTGCGTATATTAAAAACTGCATACTTAAAAAAATAACATTTAATTTAATCGAAATCCAAATCAAGTCTGTTACAGACAGTTAAGTCTAAAAACTGAATTTTGATTCAATTCTCATTGAAGTTTGTTTTGCTTTGATTACTTAGTATCTGCCAACTCTTAGCACATTTGCTATTAATTAGCTACAGATTAAATGGCAAGCCAGCTTTGCTTTACCTTGGCCTTGGTAAGTTAATCGCAGCGTGAAGAGAACGCGATGCGGAAGCCCCAACCACAGCAGCCTTCGATGCAGGCACACAATGTGTAATCCAAAACCTCAGTTCAACTCACAGCCTGAAACCACGGGAATATCGCATGACAAGGTTTTGGGGCCTGACATTGCTCTGGGGTGACCGCCAAGTAGTTGCTTAGCCTAGTTGCAGCAAATGGGTGGGAGATCAGTGACCAGCGACCTGGTCAGTTAGAAAGCAGACTGAAAGCTGTGCTCAACCGGGCGGCGCTTAGTTCATTTTTGGACCATTTAACAATGCTCAATGAATTCTGCATAAATTAAAATTCGTTTGCACATTTTTGGTGGCTGCGCTGCGATAACTAATTGGCGCACATTTAACATATCGCCAAATATTTGCACATGCCACAAGCGACACATGGCCAGACACAATGTGGCACAGCACAGAGCGGCGGCATTCACCTCACACAAATATCAGCTAATTTATTTGCACAAACACGCAAAGTGCGCAGTGCCCAAATTAATTGTTATCAAATATGCAATTGGCTGCGAGATTTGCAGGACAACTGCTGCTGTGCTTCTATATATATATAATAAAATCGCCTAAATGCGGTTCATTAAAATGCCATTCTTTTTTGCGTACACTAATGTTAACTAGCGGAAACCCAATATTAAACTTAACAAATTAGTTGTTTTGGGAGTCTGGTTACATTTTACGGGCATGAATTTCAAATTGTCCAACACTGGTAGTGGATTTTCCAATTTTAACTACTTTTTGCTGCCATTCTTTGGTGGTAGATGGAAATTCGAGCAATATTATTATTTACGGGAGTACTTTTACAATAAGGGAGGACTTTTAAGAATCGATGAAATCCGTCTCGAACCAGATTTATTTTTTAGTACTTTCCGAAACAGCTAAATTAGCAGTTGTTAGTTGTTTGGGTGTCTGGTTACATTTTACGGGCATGAATTTCAAATTATCCAACACTGGTAGTGGATTTTCCAATTTGAACTACTTTTTGCTGCTATTTTTTGGTGGTAGATGGAATTTCTAGCAATATTATTATTTACGGGAGTACTTTTACAATAAGGGAGGACTTTTAAGAATCGATAAAATACGTCTCGAGACAGATTTATTTTTAAACTTTGAGAACTTTGAGAAAGAGCTAAACTAGCAGAAACCAATATTAAACTTAACAAATTAGCTGTTTGGGTGTCTGGTTAAGTTTAATGGGGATGGTAAGACATGAATTTCAAATTATCCAACACTGGTAGAGGATTTTCCAATTTGAACTACTTTTTGGAATTTCTAGCAATTATTATTATTATTAATATTTACGGGAGGACTTTCTCAATACGGGAGGACTTTTAAGAATCGATGAAAATACGTCTCGAGACCAGATTTATTTGTAGAACTTTCCGAAACAGCTAAATTAGCAGAAACCAATATTGAACTTAAATTAGTTGTTTGGCTGTCTGGTTTCATTTTACGAGCATGGTGAGACATGAATTCCAAATTTTCCAACACTGGTAGTGGATTTTCCCAATTTTACTAATCTTTACTACAATTTTTGGGCAGCGGATAGAACTTCTAGCAATATTATAATTTACGGGAGGACTTTCTTAATACGGGATGATTTTTAAAAATCGATAAAATACGTCTCGAACTATATATATTTGTAGAACTTTCAGCAACAGTTTGAACTTGATAGGATGAAAATTTATTAACCTATTGGTAAACAAATAATTCTATGCTCGTCTCGAAATATTTGGTTTTAATGAAAAGTTTGCAACTGATTAAATAAATTAATAAATAATAGGTTAAACTTTCGTCTATAATTTAAGATAATCTTTCCGAACTTTAATAGGCTTTATGTAGATTTCTGTATCTACATTTCGAGCTGTATTATTGTGCCAAAATACTCAATGCAGCCAATTGCAATTATTTTGCACACTGCCAGCAAATTTGAATTGTTTCAAATTATAATTTAATCGCTTCAATGAACCAAAGTTTTGGGCAGTGAAAATTTCATTTTATTGTTTATAATTGCCAGAGCTAAAATTATATAATTTTTTGTTTTCTTTTTTGTTGTTTTTGTATTTCCTGCCAGACACTTTCAAATGCAATTGTTGTTGCTGTGTTGCAAAATCTGTTTTGGGAATCAATTAAAAATTATAATTAAGCTGTTTATAGAAAATATTGATTTTGAACGTTTGTAGTATCTAACGGATAAATGGAGTACGCAATGTATGGCTGCATTTAAGCATATCATCAGCATTATTATACTGTAATTACAGTTTAAGGAGCACTACTTAGTTATGCATTTGAAAAATGCTGAATGCAATGGCAAAATTATAATGAGACGCGTTCCAGGACAGGGCAGGGCAGAGCAGCTATGCATTCTGGGGTAACCATCAAGCACTTGCCACACTTTCAAGCATTACGTGCTGCAATGCACCAGCCACAATTCCCTTCTCTCCCTCTCTCCCATAATACCCACTCCTTTGGCACTTTCTAGTTGAATTGCCATTGCCATTCCGAGAGCTGCATCATCATCGTTATCAAATGCAAACCGCAGCCTCCGATGGCACCAATAGCAGCAGTAGCAGCCGCAGCAGCAGCCCTTGCATTATTATTATGATTATTGCAGCAGCAAAAGCTAACTGCACTTGAGCTATATTATCATAATCCCAGTAGCAGTCATTGCAACTGCAACAACAACAACAACAACAACAATGCGCTCCTCTGCACCCACGCTGCCATGTTTGGAGCATAAAAATTTAAAATTCATTGAATTCGATGCGTGTCGATGGTGGCTGACTGCCAACAGTTGGAAAAATATATATATATATATATATATAAAGATAACTCCCTGCCACCCGCATCTCTTGCAGCAACATTCGGCAGGAGAATTTGCTGTTGTCATGACTTTGCGGCAATTGCAGGAAATGTTCAGTCAAAAGGATGTGGCGGCGGTTTGGCAGCCAACAAATAATAAATAGTGACTCTGCGCTGTGACCTTATTAATTGAGATTTTCCACGAAATGTGCCTTAAAAAGTTGCCAAATAAAAGTGGAAAGAAATCTGTGCCAATTACAGATGGTTTAGATATAGAAACTTTGATTCCGTCTGACCCGGAAATACTATTTTACTTTCGAAATTTATTGAAATATCCCGAATCCCATTGAACATTTGGGATTCCCGAACTCATACAATCACAAGTTATCGATATAAATTGATTTTTTTTAACTCGCTGGCTCTTTATACTCCTCAGCAAGGATTATATTTCAATGGTAGCTTTGGCTCTTATATCGTAGTAAACTCCGCTACTAAACTTTACATTTATTTCTTAGTCCAAGCTCACTTTCCAAGTGCAATTCAATTGCAAATTTAATACTCAGAAGGTAGTTTAAGCCGCTGCGCCCAGCCGCCTTCAATTTATTTGCAACCTCCTCCTGCTGGATTTGCGTTCCCCGTTTAAAATATTAATATAATCATGGTCCATGCCCGGTTGCAAGTCCAAGACTCCGGGCCCCTTAATGCAACTAATCTGCTTCTAGTGGCGCACATTAAGTGTTGCCACGCTTTCAACTTTAATTTGAAAACATAAAGCAAGCAGCTGCAGGTGCAGCAGAAATAGCAGAGCAGCGGCTAAAGTGCGGCCACTTGTGCAGCTAAAACACACACACAAATACACCCACACACACCCAAATACACACATACACACCCACACACACTGGCAGTCATTTCTTTTAACAGCCATTTTGCATGCAACTCAACTAACCGAGCGACCACTCAAACCAAACCCAACCAAACCGAACCAAACCAAACCGAACCAAACCGTAGAAGGAGCAAACGCAACGCGGGCCAGGACATCGACTGAGATGATGATGGCACAGTGTTTCCAGCATTATAAACAACTTCTTCAACTCGTTTTATAATGGCAATGTATAGAACTCGGTATTGAGAGACTACATACCAAATTTCCTTATTGTTTATAATCCTGTTTCAAATATAACTCAATTGATGCTACATACCAAATATCCTTGTTTGCAGCTGTACATAATTGGAAAAAAAATATGTGTCTACTCCGAATTTTACACAGAAGTGTTTAGGATAATTTAAAGTTAGGAAAGAGTTTAAAATCAAAGTTTACTTGTAAGTAAAAAAAGCTTGCTTTATAAATTCATATGAAATTCGCAACAGGCCCGACTTTTATCAGCTTATATTTTCTATAAATTATATCAATATTTTGTCAGTGTGCGATATTTGTCCCCGCTTCGCCTCCCGCCCTATTTGCTGATTCCATATGTAAGCGGGTCATATTTGCCGGCATCACAACCGGCTGTGCTCCTGCCTGTTCTGTCCTGCACCCGGACGTAGACCCGGACCCGGACCTGGACCCGGACCTGGGCTTAGCTTATTTATGTCACAAATATGAGCAGCGCGCGTCGTACGCAATGCCACGGCTGGTTAGCTCGGCTTGGCTGGCTTGCCTGGTTGGATGACTCCGGGTTGAGGGTTGGGGGCTGGGGGGTTGAGGGTTTGGGGTTGGGGTTCTCGCCACTTTGCATGCATCGCTGCGTGTTTGGCATATTTAACAAATTTTCGCAAAAATAATGTAACGCCCAATGCTGACTGACCGCCCATTATGCCCCCCTTCACCCCCTTGCTGTTGTAGTTATTGTGGCTGCGGTTTTCACTTCTCTCACATCGAGTGGAAGCAGCAGCTGATGTAGAAATCATTGGGAGGGGAGAGAGGGTTGTTGGTTGGTTAGCTGACTAAAATCTAATCAAGCGCTGCGGCCAGGCCAGCAGCCAGCAGCAAACTTATCAATAAGCCACACACCAGCGGCAACCCGTGTGACCCCCGCCCCACTGCCCGTACCCACCCCACAGAACGCATTTTGCATGTATGACGACCAAAAATATATATCACCTTGGCACCTAATGAAATTTCAGCGCTTCGCCTGCATTATTAAATTTAATTTTGGGTCGAGAGCGCGTCGAAGAAATTATGGAAAATATTCTTGTTCTACCTTTCATTTTTTTCATCTTTCATTTTTCATCTCTTTCTCTACTGGTTAGTGCATATAAAATTTAAATTTTAATCGCAAGCGGAATATTACCATTGGATCTGGCTTGAAATGCGCACATGAATGTGAGCATCAAATTGGGACTGGGTGTGAACTGTATCCTGGCATTATATGCCAAGAGAAAGGCAGCGGGTCGAGTGTTTGTAGGGATAACAAGCAGCGCACAGCAAGAGGAGGAGAGCGGGGAGCATAAGTCGAGTGGCGGCAACAAGGATCAGCAGGGGGGCGCTTTCCGCACTTTCGATTTTTAGGCAGACCCACCCCACACTTGCGCAAAACTTTGAAAAAAGAAATTTAGCTAAGCATAAAATTTGATTAAAAACACGAATATTAAATTTGATATACAGGGCTATAAATATTAACAACAACAAAGGCATAGTTTTAAAAACAATCAAGAGTCCTTTTAAGAACATTACAAGCCCAATCGTCGAATCAAGCTACCCAAACTTTTATTGATAGCATCAAAATAACAAACAAACAAGTAAAAAAGATGCAGTCGAACGTATCCGACAGCAGAATACTCTGTTGCCAGTCCATTGTCGGTTCGGAAAGAGACGCGATAAAAATAGTAGTCTGTATGTCAAATTTGATGACTCTACCTGTAAAGGTTTGGGAGACATAGATTTTGCTCATTTGAGGGGGAGGGTGTGGGGGTGGCAAATATTTTTGAATGCAGATGTGTCAGGAATCTCAACATTAGTCTGTATTCCAAATTTGGTAACAATAGCTTTAAAAATTTTGAAGATACAGGTTTTCGGGGGAGGGGGTGGTAGTGGGTGGACGATCTTGACACTTTATAAACTGAGGGTATAAAGTAACATGTGTACCAAGTTTGCTTGCTCTAGCTTCAAGAGTGTGACGAACATTTCGCAAGCCCAATACACTCTTTTTTCTTCGGAAACAGAGTATAAAAATGAAATTTCAATCGTAAAGCGCAAAAAACCTTCAATCGCTCTAATATGAATTTTATATATGTATTTCTATTCGCGCGGGTTACCAACATCCGTACCCATGCTTCGGTTACCTCTTTACACCCCACCCCTGGCAGCTTGCTATCCCCGCTCAAGAGTTGCTTGAGTGTGCGCTGCTCTCTTGCTCAATGCCATCTTTTGTATAAATTTTTATTTTTTCAAGCATTTGGCTTCCACTTGGTAGTCGATTTGGCTACACAGCGAGACAGATGGAGAGTAAGACAGTGGAAAGCATCCTTGCCATATCCTTTGGCCATGCTTTGTCGCCCCTTCCCTTATCCTATACAGTTGCCTCGATTGCATAAACTTTGGCAACGAATTTACATTTTAATTGCATTGAAATTTGTTTTGTCGTACGCTCTCCCTCTCTCATTCTCTCTGCATTTAATCTATTTCCAAAATATTGAATATCAAGTGGAAATGGAATTCAACGAGGCTTCTTCTCCTGCTTTCAGTTTTATCTGTATCTTTACGATATCCCTGTCACATTTACAATAGATACATATATCAAAGATAATTGCGAGGGTAGCAAGTTTTCGCATAAATTTCCATTATGCCATAACTGCCAACACTTTGGGGTTCTGAACCAAACGAA
Organism: Hirtodrosophila histrioides; assembly: GCA_037075165.1. Classification (NCBI taxonomy): domain Eukaryota; kingdom Metazoa; phylum Arthropoda; class Insecta; order Diptera; family Drosophilidae; genus Hirtodrosophila; species Hirtodrosophila histrioides. The sequence goes on along the minus strand of JBAMCL010000469.1, from coordinate 66,757 downwards.
ACACATCACGAAAAGATATAAATTCAAACACTATCCAGAAAACGAGCAATTTCAAGAAACTTGCACACATTTATCACTGGACAACGAAGAAACCCAGGCAAGACAATAGTTCACACAGGTTAATAAATCGATATGACATTTTGAGCCCCCAGTATATCCTGTGTGTGTGTGTGTCCTACAACAACAACTACAACTAATACAGCCAACAACAAGCCAATAAAATAAGCCATTCTTTTTCTCTATTCGAGCTATGCACAAAAAACCATTACAGGGCAAAAGCAACTGGGACAAGAGGCAGCGGCAGCGAGAGCGGCTACAAATATACAACTACTACAAACATAAATTTCCATGTTAGGGCAATAAAAAGGACATGTTTTCATACTTTTACTCCTCAACTAAGGCACTGAGTGCAGAGCAGCAACAACAACAACATAATCAAGAGCATAACAATAACGAGGCGAGTCCAAAAATTATTTGCATTTTTACACATTTTGAGGGTCAGCCAAAGGACAACAAAAAATGAATGTCCTGCTTGATGTCCATTATGTGAGGGGTTAAAACTTTTACCCAATGATCGGACAATGCGTATACGTGTCCGTATGCGTGTATCCTTACATGTGTGCATGTGTGTAACTGTGATAATGGGTTTCTGTGTCGGAACTTTCAACTTCCTTTATTGCATTTTATGGGGTTCGGTAGGTTGGTTTTTTTTTTTTTCTTTTTTTGGGCGGAGAGTTCGTTTAAGGATATTAGGATGTAGGCATGTTGTTGTCGAGTTTGAGGGTTATGATTATGACATCGAATCAGCAGCATGCACACAACGATAAGGTCGATTTTCATTTTTATTTTACAAGAAATTGAATTATGCGCAGCATTCAATGCGTAAATTCAATGCAAAACATGTGACATTTATGCAAATAGAGTTTTGTTTGTGGCAAAGAAGGTTCTCCAAATTCAGTTGCTGTTGTCTTGCATATTATGCTTGAATTTTATGGATGTTCATGTTATGTGAAGATATTCAAGGAGTTTTCGTTAGAAAGCACTTTTATTTGAATTAGGGTTGCAGCGTAAGACTTTTTTAAAGTTATGGTTAAAAAGGGTGTATTAGATCTGAGCGAATGTATGTAACACGCAGAAGGAGACTTTTCCGACCCTATAAAGTATATACATATATTCTTGATCAGTTGCAAAAGAAAATTCGATTCCGTCTGTCTCTTAGATATAAGAGACACAAAATTTGAAACGACGGTTCCTGTATACCATATGCAGGTCAAGTTTATTTTGTATCCGAGATATTCCCCCCTCCCCACACCCCCGTTAATCGTTAAAAACGTTTTACAGCAACAATTCTGAATATATAGCTTTGGGATTTGGCATGTATAGTACTTTGGGCACTCTTTATCTACTGCCCAAATTTCAAGTCGATTAGATCATAAACACGTAAGATATTTAATACATAACATTCTGAACTGTAGGGGCAGGGGAAAGAAGAAGCGAAGCTGTTGCTTGTATGCGTGCGTAGTTGTGTAGGTGTGTGTGTATGTGTAAGTGTGCGAAGATATGGTTGCAAGTTGTAGACCTGAGTACAGGGAGTTATATAGTCGGCTATACTCGAGCATACTAGAGCATTCTTACTTGTTTCTTTAGACATTTAACAGCTGGCAACATTTTGACCAACATAGCAGACATTACACAGATATCTGCGGGTTACATTGCAGGCAAACAAACGTCATTCACTTGGACACTCACTCGGAGAGTCAGTCAGTCAGTCAGGGAGTCAGGGAGTCAGTGAGTCGCGCAATCATTCACCCAGTCTTGCACACAGTCGTCTGCCACTCAAAACCAGATGCCAGTTTCAGTTGCCCCGGTGGCTTCTTCCAGTGTCTGTCATGTTGCGGGGCAGAGACTGAGGCTGGACACAGTTCCTCGGTCTGGGCCGACAAGACGCGACGGCGTGCGTTGGCAAACAAAGTGTGAAGTATTTCACTAAAAACCAATTCATTTGCATAAAATGGCAACTAGCCGGCAACTGGAAATGCACCCGGAACCGGGAGTCTGTGTCCGCGTCGCTTAGATTACAATTGGGCCATCACACAGGGAGGGAAGGGGAGGGCGCCCTGCCCACAACCAACTGTATATGTATATGTATATTCCACTACTATGTGGGTAAATGGCACACGCGCGCCAAATGTGAATGTGAAAGTGCATTAGACAACAACAATAACAGCAAGCAGTTTGGTATGGGGTTAAAAACTTTATGCAGGCCATAGGCAATGTGGCTTTGTGGTTGGGCCCCAGAACCTAGAACCTAGAACCCAGAGCCCAGTACTCCCCAAAACAGGCACCAGATCCTGGTTGAGTCGTCGTCGTCCTCGCCGGTTGCGTTTGCCTGCCTGCTGCGTTTTTGGGTCAAAGCAATTAAAGGTTATAAATTTGTGTGCGAAAAATTGCATTTTTTATACGTCTCACACACACACACACACACACACAACTCAGCGGAGATCGTGGCATGGTGGGGTATTGGGAGGTGGACAGACAGTCACGTGCTAGCTACGCGGCCAGTTCATTTGGCGTTTAATTTAGCAGAAAATTAAAGTCCAGTTAAAATTTGCATGCCAGTTTGGGCAACAGATTTATGAAGTGCAGCATGCAGCTTTTAAATAATGATGATTATAAAAAATATGGCCTCGTTTTGGGCAGACAGAATTTGCAACCGAAAACGGATACTATTTTAAGAAGTTAATTTATAACTGGTTTTTGAAGAGAAGAATTAGCATTCTAGCGTTAATTTTCTTATATGGAATGCAGAATCTTAACATCTTTTTAGAGTTAAAATTAAACAAAGATCAATGTAATAATATAAGTTTAATATTCCAACATGGTTAGGTTAGGTTAGGTTGTAGTGGCTTGGGCGTAAAAGCAGAAACCTTCCCCGCCCCACACTTAGGCCAGTGTTGGCTCATTTTGGTATCTTTAAACTGGTGTTTCCCCCCTGAACTATTTCGTGGAGTTTATGAATTTGAGGATGTTGTTCATCCCTACCTCGCATAAATCCGATAAATTGTTCAGACTATATCGTCCTAGGTGATTAAACCGTCTCCTACTGAGTGCAGGGTTCTACACCCTCTTCTCCTTCTAAGTTGTGGCAGCTTCTGCAAAAGTCGTTGTGTTGTACACCCATTCTTCTGGCGGGGATCCTAACAGACATAGCCCTGTAAGAGCCCCTATTAAGATACAAATATGGAATCTCTTATATTATATTAACGCAGATGTACGCTTCAAGTTGAGGGTGAGCCAGGTGAGTTTGGAGACCGTATATGTAGTGAGGTTACTTCAGCGTTCAATTGTTTGACGCTTTGTATATTCCAATATAGTTTAAAGACTATTTAAGTGTTAAAAAGTCACGACTTTAAAAAATATCATAAACTGTGTGCAGAAATTTCATTACTCAACACTCATTTGCATAAACATTTCATACACTTCAGCTGTTGATATTGTCCCAACGTATATTTCACCTCAATTTAAATTTTTAATGTCAATTACCCAGAAGCTTTTTATGAACTGCAGATGATGACACACTTCAGCGAAGGACCTCGCAGCGGCACTTCTGTCCATCACTTTACACTGACATCACATCATTCACAATTTTCACTTTTCCGCATTGAAAAAACAAAGGAAACATATGCCAAACATATTAAAAACCATGTCAATGCCATTGTCTCTCGTTTCTCCTCTCTCTGAACTCTCACCTCTCGCCCACCTGCTGAACACGCCCACTTGGCCACAGTTTACACTTGACTTTAACATCATTAACACACATTCAACTTGTGGTGTTGTGGAGATTTTTTCTGCCTGTTTTTCTTGTTAAGTTTAACAAAAAGAATCTGGGAGCGAAAAGCAGATAAACTGTCAGAGATATATAGGAATATCTTTTTGCGGTAGTATGTGTGTGTGTGTGTGTGTGTACATTGACATGTGCGTGTTGCTGCCACGACACTTTGGCTGTTTGATATACTCAGGATCAGCAACAGGAATCAGGCTCTGGCTTAAACTGAAACTCAGTCTCCAGTTTGCGCCATTGTCATCATCTTGTTGTTGTTGTAAGTGTCATATAGGAAAAGTGAAATTTTATATATAACACTTTCTTTTATGTGTGACAGTGTGTGAAAATTTTCATTTAACCGACAACACTTGAAGTTATTCGAGAATATGGACAGTTGTTAAAGTCGAGAAATGGCCCTGGGTTATAATAAGTTAGGGTGAAAGTGTGTCATCTTAAAGTGTCCGTTTATATATTTAATATTTACATAAAAAACATAATAAATTTTACTAAAATAAAACCGATTTACGTTCGTTGATTTAATGATTGATCTGGGTAAAGATGAAACACAAAATATGTGATCAAAAGTTAACAAAAATTTATACAAAATTCATATACTACTGTTGAAGTTAATACTAGTTTAGGCTTAAATATAACAGAATTTAAACTATTTGGCAGTGTTTCAAAGTAGGATTGGGCACAAATTGGTAATATTCATCAGTTCATAGGCATACTTAACAATTAGCTACCTTTAGCGTTAGTTTCATTGGGAATATCTCATATAGGAATTGTCTTGCCTGAATATACAAATAGAACAACTCCTATAAGTACGAGATAGTTTTGTTGAACAGTAGAACTGAGTTCATTTGTTAAGAACGGGCAAGTACTTTACATTTGATCAACTGAAACAATCCAAGGATAATCATTTTGTTTCGTTGATTGAAGCCAAATCCGCAGCTGAACTTATTTGGCAAGAAAAGTCGCTGTTTGGGCAATTTACTTAATGACAACTGCTGGGCAATTTGTTGGGCAATAAATTGCTTTAATTACCCAATTTTAAAGGACAGCAGGCAGGCAAGGCGTGGGTAAGCCAGACAAAAGAGGAGAATTGTAATGTGCATGTAAGTTGGCGCCCAGAGCAATTTGGGCAGATGTTGGCGGCTGCTGTCGCTGCCGCTGCCGCTGCCAGGATACTGAAACAAGGTAGATAACACTTCAACATCAACAGACCATCAATAAGAGGAGCAGCACAGAGGACACAGGCAAGCGAAGAGTTGAATGAAGATGGACAGCTGCTAGGGGTTGGATAAGGCTGCCAGGGGGGTGTGGCTGGGTTGGACTGGGCTGGGTTATGTTGAAACTGGAGGAGCTGAGGCACAACTGGGCGATTGAGCGACTGAGCGACTGTTGCATACCTGGCACTGTGTACGGTGATGGATGCGACGATGGCAGCCAATATGCTGAATTTATTGGCGGATAGGATTTATGCGTGGCATGCAGCGATGCCAGCAACGATGTCGATGCCGCTGCCGCTGACGCTGACGATGAGGCGGACAATGCCGCGATGTCGCTATTATTGGATAAATTCTCAATTACTGCCGATAATTGACTGCTGCTGATGTTGTTGCTGTTGCTGCTGTTGTTGTTGTTGCTGCTGCTGCTGCCGGCGTTGCCATTCTCTGCTGCGTTGTTGCCGCCTTGGCTATTTACGAAACCAATTGCAGTTGAATTATTTATCATGTCAGATGGCGACGGCGATGGCGACGAAGAAGAAAAAATTCTTGAAAATACTTTACACTTATTTACACACACACACACACACACAGAGTGAGAATGACAACACACACACACAGAGAGTGAGAACACACACACACAGAAGCGTTAAACAACAACAGTCGAGTGCCAAAGAGATTCGAAAGAGTTTCGAGTGAGTGGAAAATTCAATAAGCAAATATCATAAATATTAACACGACATTCACAGCGTTGACTTTTAAACAATTAGCGTCAGGTTAACACTTTTATTTATTTATTTATCGTTTTATTTATTTTTGCTTTAGATTATTATGTATTATTATTCTTTAGTTTTTTTCTTTTGCTGCTAAAAACACGAAATGTTTTTTTTATTTATTTGACTTTTTAGCCACGCACAATGAAAATTATATTACTCGTTGAAAGTTGATAAAAATTGAACGTTTAACGTGAAACAATTAAAGAGAGATACAAATATAATATATATATATATTTAAACTGGCTTTTTTTTCAACAACAATTAACATTTAGCTTGATTATTGCTCAGTTTTGCACTGCGTTTTCGCACTTTTGTCTTTAAGATCTGAGATTTTGTCTAGACAGGCGCTGGCATCGAGTTTTATCGCAGATTGCAGGCCAAGAATTGGTCATGAGGTGCTTTTATAGATGGTATACAGATCGAATAAGATAAGTACTGCAGTTCGATTCGAGTGGCGCTAAATATAGTTGCCAAAGACTGAAATCAGGCAGCCAGGCAGGCAGGGAGGCTAGGAAACGTAAGACAGCCAAAGAATTGTCAAGTATTCTCGCTATGCCTCACAATCTGAACAATCGAAAGGCATTCGGCATTTAATTGGTTTGAGTACGAGCAGAGAGTAGACAATGCCTCTCTATATAGGGTGGGTCATGGTTAAAAAGGGTAGTGCAATTGATCAGTGGACATACTAAACCTGATATCCTTTTATCATGTACAACTTGGCTTAACTGCCTGTCAAAATATAGCAGAAAGTTCAAAATTTGAAGGAAATAACTTGCGATTGACAGTTAAATAAAATCGATTAACTTTATCTAGCCGCCCTGCCCACTTGTCGTTTAGGTGCTGCCAACTTAACGATGTGGCGTTGCCAGACGTCAAGAAATCTTGAGTAGTTTTGGTTCACAACAGCTTCAGTAAACAAACTATGCTTTAAAAATGGAGAAATACTTACTTTTTAGCAGATTATAGATGCAATTTAAGCACGTCTAAGTAACTAAAGAGTAAAAGTACTTTTGATGACTAGAAATCGTTTATAATCCATCAAATCACATAGATTATGAAAATAAAGTATTTGTATTTATTTTTAGATAATAAAGGATGAAATTTTAGCAGATTTTGAAGATTAGAATATCATAAAAAAAATACTAAAAATAGTTTATAACAATAGTCAATTCATATAACTTATGGAAATCTAATATTGGTATAGCTTTTAAAATAATAAAAGGATAAAACTAGAGCACCTTTTAAAGATTAGAACGTTAAAAAAAATAAAAATAGTTTATAATAATATCAATTCACATAATTTATGGAAATAAAATATTGGTATTTCTTTTAAAATAATAAAGGATGAAACTGGAGCACCTTTTAAAGATTAGAACATGTAAAAAAAAATTACTAAAAAAAGGTTTACAATAAATCAATTCACATAATTTTTAAAAATAAAATATGGCAATTTCTCTTAAAATAATAAAGAATGAAACTGGAGCACCTTTTAAAGATTAGAATAACATTAAAAAAGATACCCAAATTTCATATATATATTTAAAGTAAATACAAGAGAACGTTTACAATCTATAAACTCACATTGCTCATCAATCAAGCGATCGTTTAATGGGGTTCCTTTATTTAGAGATGTTTTTTTATAGTCACCCTGTAGAATTGTTTTCGCTTCACTTTCGCGGCATGCGTCGTTTTACAACGATTAAAACTTAATTTCAGACTAGAATCGATTTATTTTGATTTTGTTTTCTTTCTACTATATTATATTATTTGCTTTTGTTTTTTCACTTTTCCCCAGCAGCACACACAACAATGAAGCAGAGTTCGCATGCCGTGGTATAAAAAGCGCGTATTGGCAAAAATCAAATCACTAAAAATAAATTGACATCAATCAGCAGCGGGGTAGGGGGTAGGTAGAGCGGTGCCAGACACTGCAACTAATTAAGCAACGTCACATGCAACACAAACAACAACAACAACAATGAGAACGCGACACATTTGGTATTTAAATATCAAATAAAAACAACAAAGACGGCGAAAAAATCGCACATTGTTTTCCGCCGGAAAAAATTGGAGGAAAAATTGGAATTCTGTTTTCGCACTCGCACTCGCAGTCGCGATTCTCGTAAATCAACGTTGATGGGCGGCCGATTTGAACTGATTGACGTTTTAGCTGCAACTAAGCGAAGGCGCAGCTATAGAAGATTAGCGAGATCGGCATTATGGCCAAGTTAAACTCAACTAAACTCAACTCATCTCATCTCAATCCCAACTCAGACTCAGGCTGGCAATTCAACTCATCATTGGGCCACACTAAGGTTCTGGGCGGACATAACTAGAAAAACTTGATTTACAACTTGTTTTGTTTGTTGTCGTTGTTGTGAAATTGTTGCGCTCTTTTAAATGACTTTTAATGTTAGTTCTATTTGTTTGTTGTTGCTATTGCTGTTGCTGTTGCTAATGAGTTAATTAACACATTTGGCTTAGAGTTTTTTTAAGGTGAACTTCGTAAGTATTGCGTGTGCGCTAATTATGATTAGAATCGAATTGTGAGAATGCGAACGAGGAGAGCACAAAAATTGTATTTATAGATAGAGAAAGATCGTACAATCAGCAGAACGTTTAGAAAGTAGGGAGTAAAAAGTAGGTGCAGTATTATTGTCACACTTCTTAGCTCAATAAATTAAGGAGTTTATGGATTGTGTCTGTTTACTCTATAAGTAAAGACCAGGCATGAACAAATAAATCTGACAATGGAGGACGTATTGTAAAAGAATATAGTTCCATTTCAAAATAAAATACTTTTGATTGAAGTGACAATGAAAAGTATTGAAATATAGATGTTCATGGTTTAAGGAGATGGATATCAGCATTCAATAATTAGGTACCTAAAAAACGATAGATAAATTATATTATCCTTTCAGAACGTATTGATTGGTGGTAAATAAATGTGAATATGGAGGGTACATTACAAAAAACAGTAAGAATAATGTTCAATTTCAAAGAAATATTCTTTTGATTGAAATGACGATGAAAAGTATTGATAAATAGTTGACAAAAATAAATCAATTAGCAGTTTTGGAATTAAATGATATGTATCTATGGATGCTATCAATTAAAAGAAAATATGAATAAAAATATGTTGATGGTTCTCAGGAGACGGAGATCGACTTTCAATCATCAGGTACGCTAAAAACTATCGATAAATTATATTATCCTTTCTGATACTATCGATTGGTGGTAAAAAAATGTGAAATAGAGGATGTATTTTAAAAAACAGCAAGATGCTACCAATTAAAAGAAAATATGGATGTTCATGGTTTCAGATGGATATCAACATTCAATCTTTAGGTACCTAAAAAACGATCGATTAATTATATTATCCTTTGAAAACCTATCGATTGGTGATAAATAAATGTGAATAAGGAGGATGCATTACACAAAACAATAAGAATAAAGTTCCATTTCAAAGAAATATTCTTTTGATTAAAGTGACGATGAAAAGTCGAAAATATTGATAAAAAAAAATGTGACCAAAATGAAATAATAATATTAATCGGCAGGTTTTGAATAAAATATTATGGATGCTACCCATTAAATAAGACTTGATGTTAATGGTTTTCAGGAGATGAAGATCGACTTACAATCTTTAGATAGGGCAAATCGATCAATAGCTAATATTATGCTATCAGACCCTACCGGTTGGTTTGTCTTTAGCTGGCTGCTCAGCTCTTATAACCAAATAAGTAGCTTCATTTTGGAATATTTAACCTTTTTATACTTATTCATCATTCATTTTTATTGATTTGCAAGCATTATAAGGGAAAAGCCAAAAAGAAAGAGCACCAATGAAAAATGCAAATACATTTTTGTGTACTTGCTCAAGGTTCTTATTACACTGCTTCTTTCACAATTGCCTTCCGGTAATTTCTTGCCACATTTTACATTTCAACGCGACACCACAGAAACACACACACACACATACACATACACTTATAAATATGTACTTGGCTTGCCATAATGGCTAATTTGAATTTTTATCATGTTTACAAGCAAACAATACGTGCATCATCATCGCAGAGGAAGTCGAAGTTCTCCTACTTGCAAGTCAGCTCCAGCTCCCCACCAGAAAAAACCTCGCACAACATTTGCATATCGATTTCATATGCGGCATATCCACTCCCCACATGTGTGTACCCCCCTCCCCACTCAATTCCACTGCCATCAAATGCAAATACAATCCATTTTGAATATTTCTTGGGAGCCAGCGTTCGCAAATTGTGTGGAATAACCATGAAAATGTTTACATGTCTGCCTTTTGCTTGCTAGCTGCATTTCTGGCGCGCCCTCAAGTATGCAGCGCCAAAAAACATTTGACATTACGTATTTGCAAATTTAATAACACCCCCGAATAAGTAGGGGAGAAATCTTACATATATGTATGGAAAGGAAGGAGGAGAAAAAATATACTAACGCCCGTTACTTGACATTCTCTCTCTGGGCAACGCTGCGTTGTCTGTTTGAAGTTTGCTTGCATGTAAATTGCTTTGATTACCACGTTGCACTTTTCTTTCATCTACAGCTCCCCTCCACTCCACTCCACCTACTTCTCCCATCTCGCATCGCCCCTTAGTTGCTCTCTTTGCTTACTCATTTGATTTGGTTGCAGTTTTTCTGACACTTTGCGCGTCATTTCTCCATGTTTTCCACTTTTACTTAACCTAATGCAAATTCCTCGTTATTGCAGCTCTTTTTCATTCCCATCGCCAGTGTCTATTGTTTGGCTGCCTGTTCCACACCCCACTACCCTGCCTTCTTCTATTTGATGCCGCCCTTTAACACTTGAAGTATTTATGTACCCCCCGGCTTTTCCTACTTTGTTTTGGGGTTCGAGGTTTATGGCGCAGGGTCAGCGCCATAAAATTTAACTGCACTTTCTGCAATTCAAGTCGAAATGAGGCGCCATTTGTTGTGTGTTTATAAGGCTACAAGAAATTTGTAATGGCGCTTCAATGGCATTTTGGTCGTCCTTAAAGGGTGAAAAAGCTAAGGATTGTGTTTGCACTGACGGCTGATGTGGGCTAAGATCAAAATTGACAGTCAGCTTTTGAGGAGAGAAAATATGTTAGAGATAAACTGAGAATGGTTTTGAGTTCACAAAACTTGCTTGATCAAATGCTATTCAGGTATTTGGCAAAAATGTAGAGCTATTCGTGAAAATTCAACAGAACTTTGACTAGCAAACTTCCCATTTTCACTTAAGATTATCTTAGACTGCCAACTTCCATAACTTTGTCAAAACCGCACTGATTTTCATGCGGCCTGCATATTTGGTCGTGGTCTAACTATTTGATTACAAGAGTATTACAAATTAATTAATTTTTGTAGATTTAATTTTATATAATTTGTCAAGTAAATCTATCGATCTTTTAAAGGAGATTTGATATTAAATGCTTGATAGTTGAGAAAAGTATATTCACTGCTTAGAAAAATGATTGTGTTTAATAAGAATTGTATGTAAAGGTAAAGAGCTGTACATACAATCAGTTTGAAAGAGTAATAAATTAATACAGAGTTTAAATAACTCGAATGGGAATAGTAAGGTCTCTTGAAAAATAAGAGTAAGCTGGGCTCATTGCCACCACTTTATTCATCGAGACAACTTGAGCACTTTCTTAGCCACTCTTCTTTCTGCACTTTCCGCACTTTCTGCACACTTTTCAAACTGCAAAGCCCTTCAGCTAACCAGCAAGAACAACAACAACAACAGCAGCAACGATTGCACAACCAAAAACCAATCAAAGGTTGCTTTGCTTTAGTTTACTTTGCTTTGCTTGCCAGCGCCTGCTGCTTCTGCAGACAACTGCCAAAAAGTATGCTACACTTTTTGCGACAGCAGCAGCAGCAGCAGCAGCAGCAGCAGAAGGAGGAAGAGAAAGAGACAGAGGAAAACCGGAAACGAAACTCGGCGACTCACTCAACCATTTTATTAAATTGCCACCTTCCGTTTGTTGTTACGTTGCGCGTTGCCTCTGCAACTGTCTTTTATTTTCGATTTCTAGGCATAAACCAACAGAGTTCCTCCACCCACGCCTCCCCCCGCATTACCCGCACTACCCAACTCAATACAGACATTGTAAAAAAGAATATTTCTGCCATCTTTTTCTATTATATCGCTTCCGCTGTTTGGCATAAATTCAGTGCACAAGCCAAAGTAAAACTTTTGCTATTTTTTATGCTTATTTTCAGATTTTTGTACTCGCTTTTTTTTCTAGCTTTGTTATTTTTGAGGTTAAAGTGCCAAAGCACGAATACCAAGTACAAAAGACTAAAACAACAAAAACTATAAAAAAGGAGGAGAATTTGGCTATGTGGCAATATTGAAATGCGATTGCGGCAAGTACGAGTCTCTCTCTCTATATATATATACATATATAAATAAATACATGTGTACAATACGTCTATAATGCGGCAAACGTTGGAGTTTGTCCAAAATGCATTTGCATTGCATAGCTTTAGGCGCATTGCGGGCGTTGCTTTTAAGCTTATCTAAATGGAAATTGAAACCTGAACACGACAACAATAAAAACTGCTTTCAAAGCTGCTTTTAGTTGAGCTAATTGTAGACTTTAGCCTCGCCTCGCCTTGCCTCGCCTCGCCTCTGGGGTGCCGTAAAGCCCTAAATTATATAATGCAAACGTAATTACCTTAATACCTATAATATTAAGTCGTATTTAGCAGCACTATATCAAAAAGAGAACTTAAGCAAAGGAAATATTGATTGGAGTTGGTAAAAACAAACGACAGATTAAGAGATGGGCAATTTTAATGAAGACTCTAACATAACAGACCATTTTGAGCATAACAGATGTTATTCATTATTTTACAGAAATGTAATATTATCTATATTATTTAGAATGTAACTTATAAATGAAAATAAAATAATAAAAATTATAATAGTCTTGCCTTCTGCTTCAAATAAAAATAAAAACTATAACATAACAGATCCTGAGCAAAACATCCCAGATGGCTTTGTTTAGAATAAGCTCTTATTTATTTAGGTTAACATTAATTAAAGTGTTAACTAATAGCTTCGCTTTGACCGAAATCGTATTTAGAAGAACTATATTCAATATAGAACTAAAGCAAGGGAAATACCGATTAGTAATAACAAACGAAAAACAGATTCAGAGTTGGGAAATTTTGTATCAAGACTCTAACATAACAGACAATTTTGAGCATAACAGAAAATGTTACTTATAAATTAAATAGTATTGATTTCTGCTTCTACTAAAAATTAAAGCTAAATTCCCATAAGAACAGATCATATTTCTCTTGGAAGATCTCATTTATTTACATTTTCTTTAGTGTGTTAATTAATAAATATGATAGCTTTGCTTTGGTCGAATGTCCTGAAATTCTATCTTATTTTAAGAGTATCAACTCAATTCTGGGCACCAACGGGATTGAGGGCTCTTTCTGTTAATAAAACTGAATGGGATAGCTTTTTAGATATTCTGATTACGCTTTAGTAATTATCTAACTAATTATTAACTTTTGATGTTCCAACAGATTTTATTAAGAGTTTGTCCATCATTATCTTATCATTATGAGCAGGCAAAAAAGTTGGTCAGAGTGGCTAAAAAATTATGAAGCATACGCCATGTTGAACAAGCGTAATTATACGCATATACCGACACCAGTAGAGGGAGCAGCTGCGGGAGCAGCTGCGGGAGCAGGAACACAGGATGAGCAGGAAGAAGCCGCATGTCAAAAACTTTTTTGCACTCGGCTGCAACGCTACAACTTGTTAACAATAAGCGCCGCTAGGGGTCGCCAATTAAAAAATGGCTATCGCTCTATGTGTGTGTGTGTGTGTGTATGTGTGTATGGAAAAGTCAACATTTTTGTGGTCACTTAAGCAGATTAATTTCATGGGTATAATTAAAAGAAGCAGCCGCGTGCGTGGGCTACCAAAGAGCGGCTAGAGAGAGAGACAGAGAGACGGGCAGTGAGTACGAGAGAGAGGAGGGGTTGAAGCGGAAGAGTAAGCTGGCAGCAAAAATTAACATAAATTAAATTTTTCGCAAAACTTTTTCGCTGGCGCTGTTAAACATTTTGGCGCTGCCGCTGGCTGGCTTGCTCGGCACATAATTGATGGTTTTTAATTAACTGCCAAGTGACCGACACGCAACTGACAGTGCCTCCCAAAAAGAGTGAAACACGAAAAGAATGTGCACACACAAATGGTAAAAGCCCGATAAAATGTTTTAAAATTTGACCTGTCCATCGGCCGAGTTACAGCCCAGATTCAAAGTCAGCAACAGCCTCGTTTATTGGCGCTGCCAATGAAAGCTGCAAAATGCAATTGCATTCCTCTTTTTTGGGGGCGTAGCATTGAAACACTTTGGTATCACAAATCTATGGTATCCTTGTAAACTCCTTAATATCTATTCGATTGAAAGTACGGATTAAAACCATTTCTTTTTAGCATGAGATATTAACATGTTTTAGTTGTCACTAAATCTACGAAACAGAAATCTCTCCAATTTCATCAGGTTATTATTTATTATTATTATTATTTTACTTACCATTGCGATTCTCGCTATCGGCGGGTTTCATTTGAATGGGATGATACATCTGAAAAAGAGTTGAGAAAGAGAATTAGAAAAGAATAATAGCATAAAGGTTTCTAACATAAATTAATGTGTACTAAAACTTGACTTTTTTCAATACATTTTATAATGAATGCAAAATTCTAAATACATTTTGGAATATGAATAAAATTGAATGGAAATCGGGTAAGTTTAGACAAACTTATAGGAGTAGGCAATGTGGGAGGACTTAGAGCTATTGTGGTATTTAAAACTTTACAAATACTGACATTTTTAGAACAGTTTTTGGCCTTAAAATGAATCTGCGCAAAGCAATGTTTTTTTTAAACTAATTTTGAAGTCTGGCAAACGATTCAAAGTGAAATTTTGTGATTTTATGTTTTATCAAGATTTCATATTTTTCAAAATTTAAATTTTCCAAAATGTGTAAGGAGTCTTCTTGCCAATTTTCGCCATAATTTCAACACTTTCTTTTGGAATATAAATAAAATTGAAATGAGAAATTTAGAGTACAAAACCTGACCAAAAAGCCATTCAGTACAGAAATAGGTTAAATTTTGACAAAGTTATGCGAATTAGAAGTCTAGAGGGTAAACAAATTTTGATATAATCCCTGAGAATGATATAATTTTAATCTTTTTTCTGAGATTTCCTCTCTACAGCTGTTTGTATATCCCTTCTCGCCGACTCAGAGAGCTACCCAAATTCCAGGTCAAGGCATGGGCCTGCAACTTAATTTGCTGTGTTAATCACATTTGATATATTAGAGCGCTACAAACGACGCAGTCAGCGATTAATTTGCAAAGCCTTTGCTGCATTGCAAGGGCCGCAGGAGCAGCCAACCAAAATTGGACAAGTTGCCAGACACTACATATATATATGTATATATACTTGGACGAGTACGTAAGTATATCAGGCTGTGTATGCGAGCAGAGTCCATTTTAGTGGCGCTGCAACCTTGTTGTCCCCTTTTCCGGGGGAAAGGAGAAAGGGAAGAGGGAAGAGAGACATCGCTTAAGCTGCATAATGAATGAATGCAGCAAAGAGCCGACAAGCTGCTACTAACTGGCCGCCAAATCCTCGACTAAAGCCAAACACATTTATTCAGCGGTCGCCGAGCGCTGAAACAGCTGAAACAGACCAAAGTGGTATCCTTTTTGGGGCGCCACACTCTCCTCTCTGTGCTCCTGTGAAAATCCTAAAATATGCGTTCACATTTCCCATTTTGCCGCGCTTAGTTGCAGCAGCAGCGTTTTAAATGTAATTTTTCGCACAGCGTCTTCTAATTAAAACAAGCTTAAAGCGCCCGCAAAACGTGCCGCAGGACGAGGTCAGCGGCGAGGCCGTAAGGAGTCGGAGTCGGAGACGGAGACGGTGTCGCAGTCCGAGCACTTCCGTCGCCAAGTCCGCGGCTAATGGGCTGTGATTTATTGCCAAACGACGACAGTCCTGCGCTATAAGGCGGCGGCAGCAGCAGCAGCAGCGTCCTTGTCCCCGCCCCGGCACCCTTTCTACACCTTCTCCCGCCCTGTCGCCTTCTCCATCCTGCGTTTTCTCTTTCAGCTCGTAAATAATACACGCAACGCGACTTGTTACAAATTGCAGTCCAAGTCAACCTGTTTTCGCGCTACGTCGTCCTTGCCGCCCTTTTGCCCCCCTTTTGCTTATTTTATGCGCGTTACGCCCGTTTTTATTTCGCCAACTTGTATTTTATATGCCGGAAGTAGCAATTACCAGTCAAACGCAGCCATTTTACCGCCCCGTAATATAATTTAACCTAACTGCAACGCATTTCAGCTAATTGGTTCAAATGTTACCAGCTCCTGTTCTATTTGGAAGAGTTATCAAGCTAATCAATAGCATTGGATAACAAAAAGTGTATTGGGCATATCTAGATTCAAAATACTTTTCAAAAGCCAAAGACTGCAGTATAGAATCAAGTTGAGTTTGGTGTTTCCATTTCTGAATAATATAATCAACTTTCTTGTTTAAAATTATATTGAAATTGTTTTTAATTTTATCTGATAGCTAGTAGTTACCATTTAGGTATAGATTTCGATTAAATGACAATTGCGGCAATTACTTTACTAAAAAGCACAATTCTTGTAATTGAAATTGAATTTAGAAAGAATTCGGAAACCGCTTAACATGGTCAAAAACAGTAACGTGACACAAAATTATGTTTTGTTTAAGGATATAGTCGATACAAGGCTGCGTCAGTGCGGTTTGATTGCATCTTTGAATCATGTGAAAATTCAAATAGAAGATGGTCGGCTAAACGCCCGATTTTGAGCTCGATAATGCCTTAAGGAATACTGAAATGAAGTAATTACTTCTTAAAGTGCGGTCTCTATACGAGCACTTTATTCATTGTTACTAAAAGTCAAAAAATATTCAAATGATGTAAAAGCTCATCATTTTTTCACTATTGTGAATAATATAATAAGTGTCAATACACACTCTTACGTGTTAGAGGGTTAAGTACTGAAGTCTTGTTGTGGTCAAATGTCAGTATTGAACTATTTTGAAGGTTTCTTTACAGAAAATATTTCACTTCGCAAATCCCATTGCAAATTACTGAAGAAACCAATTTCCTGCCGTTTCACGATCCATGGCCACACCCAATTTTTTTTCCTTTCAATTAATTTTTTTTTTTGTTTCATAATTTGAACTACAAGTTTTTAATAAAAATAATTTCTAACGAATACTGTTCGACCTGAGCTGTCCATAACAATCTAAACACCCAACGAAACTGTTGCCAGATACTAGACTGAAATTTTGTCTTGCCAGACTAAAATTAGTCGAATATTCGCCTGTGTGTAAACACTGTGCCAGGATTCCGGCATCGAATGTTCGCCCTACTGCCAGTGTGTCCAAACAGGCGTTGACACTTACTATACTAAATGTTTAAAAGGAAGTTTATGTAACTCTTGGTTACCTTTGCCTTCATGCATATTTTCAAAGCAGACAACTTGTCTAAAGTCAAATTTTCCTTCTTTAAAAGATAAATAATATTCAACCTATTCTATTTGACTTACTTTTTCAAAGCTTTTCATTTCCTTGTTGGATATAATTGAACTGATTTGATATTTATAGAAATTATACCCATAACAAAAACCCATATCGAAAAGTCAATCACTTTAAATAACATCGATAAACATAAAATTTATCAATAAAGGTTTCAACAAACGTTAATCAAATACATTTTCAAGCGATTGCGATGGCAGGAAGAAAACCGCGAATGCAGGACGCACATGTCCCTAAAAAAAAGGAACTTCTTCCTTTCGAGTTGCGCTTGTCCTGTCACCATACTCCTTCTTAGCAATTGTTGTGCCTTTCAATAGCAATTTTATAAAATAAATATCCTTGCACAGCTGCACAATTTTTTGGCACTGCCAGGACATGCAAATTATGTCAGATTTTGGGCGCTGATAACGTGGCATGACAAGCATTTTCATGTAGGGTGCATTCAATGGCCCCAACCCTAACCCTAACATAATCCCCCCCCTACCTACTACCCGCCGCCATCAAACCCTTTGGGGACACATGACATTTCAAATAATAATATTCATGCTGATTTGATGGCGTAATAGAAAATAATATAAGATCAAAAAAATTGCTTCGCTTTTCGCTGACGTTGTCTTTATGCTACATCCCCCCTTAAGCGAGGCAATAACCCCTCTGACCCTGCTCTTATTATGATGCAACCTACTGTTATTGTTGCTGGGGAAAGGGGTAGGAGGGGTAAGGAGAGCTTGCTGACAACTTTGGTTGTTGCTCCAAAGCGCAAATTGACATTTTTGTGCCTGTGGTTTTGTTGTCATTGCAAAAACTTTTGGCGCGTGTCTTGTGCTAACAAATTCTCTTCCTTTTTTTTTTTTTTTGCTATTTTTTGTTCGCATTTTCGCTTCTTTTTCGTTTTTTTTTCTCCTTTTGCATAGCATACTTTTAAGCTGCCAGGACACAGGGCTAAACTTTGAAATTACTTGCATTTTATGGCCACAACGGGGTGCAGAGCGAGGCGGACCTTAGAGTGTTGCAAAAAACTATATTGGAAAATAACAAAAATACTGAAATCACATACCCTAAAGCACAAAGGGTTATATAGAATTGAGATATTGTTTGCGACAACAGTCACAAATCATAAAGGATATACTATAACAATTCGTTATTAAAAAGCTAAGGATATTTCTATTTACAAGAAATAAACCTCACTAGCCTGAAGATCCTGGCAGCCATGACTAATACATACTGCAAATTTATAGTTTTTAAATAAAATAATTGAAATTATAATTCGTTTATAGGTTTTTGCCTAGCCCAAGTACAGGGTATCGCAGTAGTCCACCTTAAACAATTTTACTATTTTTTGTTGTTGTCGTAAATGCATTTTTTGCCGTGTCATGGCTCTGTCAATCCACGCGCCAGTCAATCTGTCAGTCACGCAGTCAGTTAGCCATAATGATGGCAGTGCGATGCTGAAATTCTGCCAGCTATATCCTGTTGCTGTTGTCCTGGTTGCTGTTGTTGTTTTTACTGCTGCTGCTGCTGCTTGTTGCATGATTGCGTTTATGATAAGTTGATGCGGCAGCTGTTTCTGCCTCCCCCTTACACTCTTCTCTCGCTAAAGCAGCAAGAACAAAAAAATTGAAATGAAAATCCTGTCTAAAAGATCACGCGCTAACATAAAAATTAATGGCAAATGGAAAATAAAACTAAGAATTCCACTAATCATAAATGTCGGAAATTATTCCTGTTTGGAATTTTAGTATGCTGTAGACTCTATAGTATAGAGCATACTCTTAGGATAGTTGTTTCTACTTTAGAGGTAATTCCAAAAGTTTTACTAGCAATTTTCTGATGTGATATTTAGGCCTGTTCTGAATTCCACGCTTGAATTAGATCTACAGAACTGTATAGTACAGAATTAGAGTAGAATGTAATTGTACAGCTTACAGCCAGAAAAATAAATGCCATTGAATTCAGAAAAATCGCCATATAATAAAATTCACCCTAAAAGCCAGAAAAAAATTTCTGCTTAATAGAAATAATTTCTATATTTGAGAAATATATTTCTTAAATTTAGAAAATAATAAGTTTAACTGTTTTTGGATACAAAAGTATGGCGATTCTCTACATTTAAGGGCATTTATTTTTCTGAGTGTAGTTTTGTGTAAAATTGATTTCATTTTTAGACAATTTTAATATCCTTTTAAATATGTCTATAGAATTGGTCACAGATCTATATGGGACATTTTTAGAGATATCACATAAAACATGTCCAAAATTATGTGATACTTTTGCCAGTACCGATTTCCTGCTTTTCTGTTACACAATTTATAGATATTCTTGGTACACTCAGAACAAAAAATGCCCTAAAATGCAGAAAGTAGCCATACTTTTATAGCCAAAGGCACCTTAACTTAGTTTTTTCTGAATTTAAGTTGTATATTTGTCAAATTTAGTAATGAATTCTTTTAAATATAAATTATATCTGATTTATAGGGTGACTTTTATTATAGGGCGATTTTCGAAATTCTATGGCATTTATTTTCCTGGGTGTATGCTTATATGTTTTACATAATTCTATGGAATTGATTTAAAAGTGGAACACGTAACAGGCGTGTTTGTTGTAAGTAAAATGCATATTAAAAATAAAACTTACCCCATTCAGCGTTTTAACATTATGCAGAGCGTCCTGTGCCTTCAGCGCGGCGCGGCGCGTAAAAAACGTCACAAAGCAGCAGCCTGCAGAGAGGCAATAAACAACATGAAAGAGAGAAAGAGAGAGAGCGTGAGAGAGAGGGAGAAAGAGAGGGAATATGAGATTAGCATAAGGGTTAAATTGGAGTTTATTTTCAAGCGTCGCGTCGCGTTGCGTCGCGACGTCAACATCACAAAAAGGTGGCAAGGAAATTATGAAAATTATTATTATTAGCAGGCAGGCAAAATGGCTGAGAACAAGATGTAGGGGGGGCGGCGCGGCCAAACGGAAGGGGAGGGTTGGCAAATGTGGCAACATGGCAGCACTAAATTAAACATTATGGCCAAACCCCCAGCTGCCACCTGACCCCGCCCCCTCACACACACATACACAAAGCCTACAAGGAACAACAAATGTGTCGCGCTTTGTTTAGCAAACGTGTGACAGGGGGCAGGGGCAGGGGCAGGAGCTGGGGCTGTGGAGAGGGAGTTGGGCGATGCGACGTTAGTGTTGTGCTGTTGGATAAGTGTTTTAGGTGTTGCAATTTATGGTAGCTCGGGGGCAGGTGGCAAGCATATTTAAGTAGGCAAGCGATACTTAAGGAAAGCTATAATTTCCATTCTCAAAGATTAAGATCGTTAAATTTCACCATAAGGACGAATAAACCAATTTTAGGGTTAGCTCTGTAATATTTGGGTCAAGAATGAAGCTAAGAATTGTATTTTTTAGGCTATTCAGTAAACCTACGCTATAAAATCAATCCCTCTACCTTAAAAATTGTTAACCTCTGTGTATTTTTCATCCTAAGAGCTGATCACCCTATCATTTTTAATCCACTTTCGATGGGACACATTTTATTTTAATTTTAGTTGGCAACAGGAAATTCTCATTGTTTTTTTCATTTATTTAGTTTTTTCTTTATCCCAAATCTGTGGCCATATAGAAGAAAATAAAGCAGGAGGCGGGCGGCTTCAGTGGAAATTCATTTCCGGCTCGTGCACATTTTCCATTTAACATTGCTTGTTCCGCCTTCCCGCTCCTACACTAACTTCCCCGCTGCGTATTATAACGAGTTTATTTTGAATTCTGGGCTCGGGATTTTGGCCTGGTCGCTAACTGTGAGTACAATACTTAATATGGCAATAGTTGCATAATGCAATTACCGGCCATATCGGCGGCTTTCGTTCAACCAAGCGTGATGCGTTGTGGTGGGCATGGTCCACCGCCCACATATGTATGTACGTTGGTAGGGCGGCAGGGTGAGCCGGGGCGGGGAAGGGACTTGTCGCAATACACCTGCCCAACACTTGGGTAATTCAATCTGTCGCAGTTTTTTGTGCCGTTGCCGTCCTCGTCACCACACGGCATTTTTCTGCATTTTTCACATATTTGCAAATATTTTCATTTCTCGTTTTGGGTTTTTTGATATCCGGAGCAGGTTTAGAGAGAGGCAAATGCCGACGTCATCGTCGCCGCAACGGATGTGTGAGATATGTTTTTTTTTTATCATTGCACAGATTAAAGCTTTAAAAGGATACGTCCAGAGTTATTTAAAAACGATCCTATCTTGAATGCGAATTAGCTTAATGGGAGTATTTAAGTGAATATACAACCGCGTTAAGTACAGGTCAGAATATTCATTAGAATACTGATTTAATTGTTAAAATTTAAAAGCGCATTAAAGCTCAAACGAAGCTCATTAAAGCTCACACGAAGCTCATTAAAGCTCACACAAAGCTCATTAAAGCTCGTACTAATCCCATTAAAAGCTTAAAACGAACTCTTAAGACTCGAAAACAGATCCTTTCAACTTATTTTAAGAAACGAATTATTTTTATTGTCACTGTTTACAGAACTTGGAAGCCTTTAAACTTGACTCCACCCAAGCAAAAATATCTCATTTCACTTAACGCAAAAGGAAAAGAAATCAACAGAAAATAAAAAATAAAAAAATGTAAAAGAAAATAGGAAAAGCGTTACTTTTGCAATCGCAGATTAAATATCACTTAAAATTAAACTAGCGTTAAATGTAACAAATGAAAGAAAATCGAAACGATTTCAAATGCAATAAAATATCGTGCAAGAAGTGAAGGAACAAGCTGCGAAACCAGAGACGAAAACCAATCGCGCGATAACGAATACGAAGACGGGCAGAGCTAGAGGAAAGGAGAGAGAGCGAGTGTAGAAGAAGAAATCTCTCAATTCCCATTATGTGCATGTCAACTGCAGTTAGAATCAAAGCGGCAAAACAAGGCAGCAAGCAAGAGAGAGAGGGCGGCATAGAGAGAGAGGTATGAAGATGAAGAGCGGGCAAAGCTTTCGCTTGCTTGAGGGAACAATGCGATAAAGTAACAACAAAACTGGCGGCAAAAGCTGAAACGACATCGAGTCACGTTTTTGGACAAAAACTTAATCCAGGCAATGGGCGGCTATAATGGGCGTGGCATTATTTGTGGATGTGTGTGTGTGTGTTGGATTTTAAGATGTGAAATCGAGAGCCGCTTGCCCTAGACAAGACGTGCCCAAGTCCAGCTAAAGGATATGCACACATACATAAAGGATGTGCCCAGCACACGTAGACAGGACAGAGACCAAGAAGGAAACGAATTAATCGAAGTAAAATAAATCAATGTCATTAAACTTTGGCGCAGAGATTTAGTGGCTGACTGGAGTCCACAGCAAGCGACAGAGACAGAAATAGAATCAGATCAGCAGCAGCAATACAACAACTACAACAAACAACAATTGCAATCGAATTTAGTTTATGGCCACCACAACCAATCGCTCTCCCCCCCAGATTCTCCCTAAATGTGCATAGTGAAAGTGACAAACGTTTAGCAATAGTTCAGAGTTCAAAGAACAAACCAAAAAAAAAAACCTTCAAAAAAAAGTCTTTGAAATTGAAATGCTTTTGAAAATTAAGTGAAATTTTATGCATTTTTCACGCTCCGCAAGCGGCTAAATAAAAATGTCAAGCACACAAAGTGAGCGAGAGGAAGAGAGGCCGATGAAGGCGGCAGATAAGCGAGTTTCTTTTTCTTTCGGTGACAGCCGACAGCTGCCCAGGCACAGCGACAGAGAGAGAGGCAGAGTGTGAGCGGTATTTTCCCAAATGAAGTTCTCAAGCACAGCAGGAAGATAGCGGAAACAGTCAAGGAGCCAAAAGCGACCAAAAGAAAGAAAGCTTCTGAATTATATTACAGTTTACGCTCGATAGTGTGAACAGATTAAAACTTAACCTTTTTGTATTATTTATTGTCGCTGGAAGCGTTCAGTGCCTTCTGAACTTAACCTAACGTGCCTTAACTACTAACCTAACCTCTAACTAAAAAAAGCCCTTTACTTTGTAATTTTATACGTAGAAACATGTTCTTAAGTAAAAGTCTGAGCTTGACTGAATTTTGATATTTTTTTGGGTATTTTTCGCATTTGAAAAATACTAAAAAGACACTAAATAAAAATGTTCTTCGGAATTTTTGAAAATTTTTTAGCCCAAAACTTCAAATAATACATGCAGTATTAATTTAATAGAGATAATGATGATTATTTTATTGATGGTGACTTGATGCTCTAGGTGTAGTCCTTTATCATGTATCAATTCACATTCATTATGATTTTTTTTCTTACAAAACGGCTACATCATTATTATTTACGTTCTCTGATTTAAATATTTCTGCTGCGCAGTTTACTAGAAACCAAAATTTTCCCTGATTAAACATATAGTTTTAATATTTTTTTATTTTAAATAACTTATTACAATATTTTCTAACTCTGTCCCAAACTTTGTTCACCTTTAACGAGTGTGCACTGTATTTGTTTTTGTGATGTGGTCAGCATGTTAGTTTTTTATATGGTCATAAATCACAACTAGAAAAAGTTCAAGGACCATTGAAAATAAAAGAAAACTTTATAATAGCCTAAAGTGGAAGCTGTGGAAAACGATTCGAATGCGCGTGAAACCAAAAGTATATATTTTTTTATTTTTAGTAAACTACCTTAAAATACATAATTGAGTTAAAAATTCTTTCAGAAAACCCACATATTTTGGCCACAACTTGAGCGAATTTCATTGTGCGTAGTTTGTCAGGCACTTTCTAATTTATGGCACATCCTTTTCAAGCCTTCACGGCCTATGGTTGCAGTTCAGCCACTCTACAAACTTGGACTGAAAGCCCAAAACATTTTACAACTTTCCATGAAAACCCTCTCAAATACCCATCAAAATTAAATGCTTTGGCCAAGTAGAGCTAAAAAAAAAAGTCGCCCCAACGCGCTTTACACCTGAACAATCTGAAACAGAACCGCAAGCCTAACCCTTCGTTCCCATTTAGTTTGCTTTTCGGGTACACTTAGAAAAAAAGTCCATCTAAAGTGACCTTATTCAGAATTAAAACGTTAATAATCGTTCACAAAAGTATGGGCTTTTTCTGAAATTTTTAATGGGGTTCGGATTCTAAAAACCATTATTTGGGAGCATTGGATATTTCTTTAAGAATTTTTCTAACTTTTTTAAACTTTATATATTTAGGTGTTATTTATTAATGAGAGTAAAGGAAATGCTACAATTCTACCTCCATATATTGGATATTTCCTTCAAAATATTCCGAAACTTTTTCATACTTTATTTATTTTGGAATGTTATTTTCTAAGGAGAGTAAAGGAAATGGTACAATTCTAAAAACAATATATTAGAAACATTGGATATTTCTTTAAAAATATTCGACACTTTTCCAAATTTTATTTATTTTGGAATTTAGTTTTTCAAGGAGAGTAAAAGATATGGTACCCTTCAACTATCGATATAGTTTGGTTTCCCTAGGAAACCTAGCTCGTTAAAAAATGGGATTTTCGATGGGTTTAGAACCTTTTGGAATGCCTTATTTCTCTCAGTGTACCCATTCCCGATTCGTTCGTTTCACCGTTCGCACACCGCAAGCGCTAATAAATTATGAGTCGAGAGCTTAACCTTCTCTCTCTGCTCTCTTTCTCTGACTTGCTGTCTCTCTCTAACGTTCAGCTATCTGCTCACCACAGAGCAACAAGAAGAAGAAGAAGAAGAACAAGTACCACAGCGTAACCGCAATAACAACAATAACACCCGCAAACAACATAGAAAATCCACTCGAAAAAGTAACTGGCCGCTAACGAAATTTAGTGTGAAAGAAAAACAAGTTTTTGGCCAAAAGGCATTAGCCCAGAAATATAAAGGAGAGAAGAAGACTGAAGCAACTTTTGCCGAAACGAAAAGGAAATTTTTCTCGGGTTATTTACGACTTTCTGGTTCAGAGGTCATCGTCGCGCTTAAAAGTGTCATTTCCCATTTTTGGTAGCACCCCAGTCAGAGTCCTGGCTTTTGGCTAAGCGTTTTACTATTAAAATGCAACAGTAAAATCCAAATTTGCAGCAACTTTTTGTCGCAGCAAAGGACCAAGGACCATGCAACAAGGAAAAAAAAGGGACTAGCCAAACTAGGTTACTAGCCAAAGCTAAATGGAAATGTTGTTGCAGGAAGTTGCAGCCAAAATAAAACTGCACATGAAAGGAAACTACAGAAAAGCGACTAAACAACAAAACTTCGTTTGTCGTATCCACAGCAAGAAAAGGCAACAACTTTTTCCACTCTGTTCATTACTTTTCGCCTTTTCAATACCCTTCCACAGGGTATTTCCATTCTATCACAACGTATGTAACGCTTGAAAGTGCTGCCTCCTTAACTATGAAGTATCTTAATACCCTAGCAGAGTGTATTATAATTTGTTCTCCAAATGAAGTAGAGACGTTTCCGATCCCATAAAGTATATATAAATGCTTGATCCATAAATATCTCAGTCGATATAGCAATGTCCGTCATCCGTCTGTTTCTATGCAAACTAGTCTCAGTTTTAAAGTTATCGTAATGAAACTCGGCACAGACCCTTCTATTAGCTGCAGGCAGTACATATGTCAGAACCGGCCGGATCGGACCACTATAACATATGGCTGCTATAGGAATGATCGGTCGACAACTATGTTTTTTTATGAAAAACTTACCAATTCTTAACAAACCTACCCAAACCAAGTCTCTGTAGTGTTTATACATACATACATATATAAACTGATCAAATTTGGTCAAAATCGGACCAATTTATCACATAGCTGCTAAAGGATCGGGTGCAAAATATGTTCTTGTATGAAAAGCTTTTTGTATTACACCAAAGCTTCGACATTCCGAAAATAGTCGTTATTCCTAATCATAAAGGAGCTTTATGTATATAGTTGGGTTAGATTGGATCATAATCGGATTTGTTTTTAGCTGCCATAGGAACGATCGCTTGAGATTTCTGTTTAATTTTATTTGGTACAGTTGTGATCACTTTTTGGCAGCTTAGCAAGGGTATTCAAGCTTCGGTGAAAGAAAGCTTTTCTTGTTGTCTTTCCTTTTTTTTGGGTCAGTGCTGCCTAGGACACGCCTCCTTTTTTTGTATTTGACAGTTGCCAGGCATAAATAATAACTTTCAAATGCAATTTGTGTCGAACTGAGTTTATGTATGGCATGGCGCGCTTTTAAGCTCAAGTGACACACGTACGAGCACACACACACATACACAGGCACATACTCATATGGTTAGGCAGGCACTTAGCCAAAGGCTGCTAAAGCTCCCACTCTCTTCCTCACTACCACCTCCACCCCCACCCGCACTCACACTCTTATGCCCATTGACGCTGCCTCTCTGACTCGCTGTCATAAATCATCAACACAACGCGCCACTTAAGTGCTTCCTAAAACTGTTTGCGCTTTTACTTTGTCATACACAGACACACACACGCACACACACACACACTCTTACGATTGCAACGCCCACTGATGACAAGCTGACCATGCAGACGCCCACATTTCAAAGCAGCCGCCGCCTGTCAACTGCAGCCAAACCAAAGTGATATAGAGAGCTTTAAGAGAGAGAGAGAGAGTGAGCGGGCGGAGGCAAAAAAGTGATACAAAAGTTGGCAAAAACTAAATAGACAGAGCAGAAAAAGGATGACAATGGACAGTCTCTTAATAGAAATAAATATGTTGACAATAGGCATTCATGATTCATATTGAAATAGCAATAGACTAAAATGCCGTTATGAATGCCAGAGATAGAGAGAGGGAGAGAGAGCTTCACTGACCAATTGCTTGCTGCAGTTGAGAGGCTTTCAAACTGCAAATGACACAATAAAAGACAAACTGAGCAGCAATCAAGAGCATCAATATCACAACTTGAAAAGCTACACAAAGCTCCACACACACAATAGCAAATATAATTAATGCATTGCAAAAGGAAAGCTTTGCACATTGGAGCTTTTATAGTTCTCTTTCCAATTATTGCAAGATCTATTGTTCGCTGCTTGTCAAAGTGTAGCTTTCAAAGTCTTGTTTGAAAATACAAAGTCAATTACAAATGGTGAAGAAAAAGCAATTTGTTGATCAAATGAAATGGCAAAAGCGAAAGTGCAATTAAACTGCACGCATAGAAAGCAGAAGCAAGAACAAAAGCAAAAAGCGACAGACAAAATGTCATATTAATGTGTAGTAAAGAGTAAAAAAAGGTAGTAGAAAAGCAATACGACAGGAGAGCTTTTTGGCTGAAAAATCTTAATAAAATTTGGTAACACTTTTAAAAACGTTGAGATTCTTGTTAAACCAAAAATATATAAATAAAAATACAATTTCATGCAATAACTAAATTTATAAAGGATTTATCAGGAATTAATCAGCTCAATTTAAGGGAAATGAACTTCCATTAAATGTGGATGAAAGTGGAAAGGATCTTAAAATGGTTTCTATTTATTGGTTATTAACTCACCTTTGCTGATGCCCGTGGCCTTGTCGCGCAGGACATTTATTGAGTGCACCGGGCCATATTCCTCGAACATTTCGCGCAGCTGAGCCTCGTCCATGGATTTGGGCACCTGGCCCACAAACATCTTAATGTTATCCGGATCCGGCTCCTTCTCACCGTAGGTGACCACCGCGGTGTCCGAGTCCAGACGAAAGCACGTGTCATCGTCCATATTGACAACATTGCGATTGGCGCTGCATGGATTGTTGTTGTTGGTATTGTTGTTGCTGCTTAGCAGGCCGCTTGACATAATGCTGTTGTTGTTGTTGTTATTGCTGACGCTGCCAAAGGGTATAACGGATAGCGAATTGTTGCTGCCCACCAGGCTAGAGTTGTTGTTGTTGTTGTTATTAAGCAGCGTTGAATTGTTGTTGCTGTGTATGGGACTGTTTGGCAGGCTGTTGGTAGTGCTGCTGCTCTTGTCACTCATACCAAATGCACTGCAAAGAAAAAAAGAGTAAAAAGTATTAAGAGAGTGCATAAATGTTAAGAGAGCAAACAAAGCTTTGGCATGAGAAAAGCAAAGTTAAAGATTTACAGTTAGTTTGATTTATCAGCGCCAGTTTAACAGGCACTGCCCATTGCGTAAAGACTTAGCTACAGTTTGAGTGTCACTGCGCTGCATACTCACTCCAAATATATATCGCTGCTCTTCTCCGAGAAATCAAAAATCATGCGGCGATTGCCCATAAACGAAGCGCGACTGCTAAACATATTGATTTCTTATCTTTATAACTTTTATTAATTTCTCAACACTGTCGAATCGATTTACAACAAAGAAGATCGCGTACTATAGCAAACAGACGTACACGGACAATTGTCAATAGTAAAACTTGCAATTCGGATATTCTGAAAATGCAGCTGATCTAAAATATTTCCATGTAACAATGCAACACTGCGACTACAAAATGCACTAATTAAAATTTGGGCACAAAATATTTCACGCACGCGCAGCGCCTTTCCACTTCCTTCATTGGCAATCGTCGATGAACAAATGAACGAGCAAAATTCAGCACAGACCAAAAAAGTGGGCGATCAATATCAAAGAAACGGGTGCAAGAAGAGCCGAAATATCGATAAAGGGAAGCAAAACAGTACAGCGCAGGTGCAAAAGCTTCTAGCGAGAGAGAACGTTTGACGCCTGTGCTTATTTCGTATATTGCTTTGCATGCGCGCTCTCTCTACTTTGTGCTGAGTCAAATACGGAGTACAGCCAAAGCTTTGGGTTGTTGTTGTTGCTGCGCCTGTTGAGCGGCAACAACAATAGCGTGTGCATTATTTTTGCTTCGTTTTATCTTGGGTACTAAGTCGAGCTTAAACAAACGGTAGTTTGCTGATTGCTTATCGAGTGTGTTCCAATGTATAAGGTGTGTTCCAGAGTTTTGTTATAAAATTGAAATCTGTGTGATAGCATAGTTAACTCGTAACTAGAGAATGTTCAAAATTGGCATTTGAATAATACTACCAATAGTAGACCTCCAAAAAATAGGCAATTAATTCTAGAGAATCGCAGAAGAGCGATTAACTTACACCTGCATTTGTATTGGACTTAGTAAATTTTGAGAATTTCAAAGCCGTGTAATTCCGGAGTCAACTACCAAAAGGATGCAACGTTTATTGACTCTTATCACCTTCATTTTTCACTTTAATTTAGCCTGAAATCATTTCGTTTCTTATCTAACCTGCTACTTAAACATGCAAATGACTTTGAGGCTTTCGATTTTTCTCCGTCAACCCAAATCTAATTACGAAAGCAACCAAAACGATTCTCTTTGTATATTAACTACTTGAACACGCCCAGTTAGCCATTTCCTTACCTACAGCACACACAAACTAACTCAGCAGCTGCAGTATTAAATGTGTTGGTTCCTTCTTCAGGTGTTTGAACACTTTAGTTGACCCAATTTGCCCGCTCAAGCTAAAACTAACTGTCTATTTGCACTGACAAATGGCCATTAGGTTAATGCTATTTGAGGTTTGACCAAGCTGATAATCGCCGAGTAAACAAGAAAGTTCACTAAACTCAAAAAGGCTGAGCACGGTTTGTTTTTTCTAGCATGTAGTTTAAGCGCATTAAAAGCTTAGTAAAGTACGCTTATTCTATTAGACATAATCAAAGTCAATAAACCATAACCATATCAGATTACATAACATATAATTACACATCACAAAACAAAAGAATTCCCCCCATTCTGAATGCTCCCCACTCCCTATGCGTTTCGAATCTCTGCTATCCACCTAATATTTTAATTACTTCTCATCATTTGCTTTGTGCAAGCTCCCATACTCTCTCCCCCTCACACAGTCGCTGCTACTGGTTTCCTTTTGACTTCTAATTCCTTACAAGTTTCACTTTTATGTTGCAAATTCTTTGACTTTATCGCTGCTGCCCACAGTTGCCCCCTTCCTCTGCTATTCCTGACTTTTGCCGTTTTCTTTGTTGCATTTTGTAATTTGAACTTTTTGCTGGCTTTTGTTGTTGCAATTGTTACTTTTGTTTTGTATTTTATGCACACCGACAAACTTTTCAACTCCTCCCCCCGTCTCATTTAACCCGCTCTTAGCACTTTGACTTTGTCGCAGTTTGGCAGCTATTTTGCTATTGTTCGTTTTGCCTCTTTTCAACAGCACAATGGCTTTCAAACTGTGGCTCACATTAAGAGCGCGACCATTTGACACAATTATTGCATATCCTTTGGCTCTTCTCTGTCCAGCAACAACAACGTTTCCAGTTTGGCCCAATAAAACATGCAATTGCGACAATTTTATTAAAAACTTTGCAGCAACTTTTCGCAACACACAACATGCAACTGAAAGAAAAAAAAACAACAACAACTTTGTTGTGCATTTCTATCAAAGTTCAAACTGCAATTCATCTTCATCTTCATCAGCTGGGGCAACAACAAAATTGGGTTCAACATCAAAGTATGCACATTTGAAAGTTTAGTTCGACTATCGACTTAACAAGACTATCGCATTTATTTCGATAGCAGTTACATTTACAAGTTGTATACCCTGTAAACTACGAATAACAGCGGGTATACTGCTTTTCTTGGAAACTTTGAGATTTCTTTCGAATTCAAAGCATAAAATAATGCAAGCTAAATACCCTGTAAGTTAGGAACAATAGCGGGAATTTCAATTTTTACAATAACTTGTGTGTTCTTCCCGAAAAAGTCTCGGAATATAATAATCTCTATAAGATATTCTTATTTTGTTAACCATTTTAAATATCTCTCGCCTTTATTTCAATATCAGTTACAGTATTCTGAGCAGAAATTCCTTATCCCTTATAAAATATGTTATTTATCGATTTTAAAGATATACTTCTTCATAAAGTTGTACTTCTAGTTAATGCAATTCTGTATCCCAAAGTTTCTCAAACTGATAGATTTCTAAGTTTTCGAGACTTTTGCTACAAATTAAGATAATTTCTACATCGAAAATTTATAAACTTTTTAGCGTTCTTCTCTTCACATTTATCTTCATTTGTCTACACAGCAAATGGCAAAATAAAGAAAAAGGAAAGAAAAATGTTGAAAATGTAACCCAAAGCTGTCAACAATTTGCCGCCCAAAATTATCCTGGGAGCAACTGTAAAGACGGGAGACGAATGCGGATTCGGATTTGGGTCTCCTACGGCGTCGAGCACTAGGAAAATATACTAATTTTGCTTGATTACTCTGGAGTATTATGAGAGAGAGGCGTGCAGAATTTGAAATCTATTAAAAAAGTTTCAAGTTGAAGGAAATGAGAATTGTGCTATCGGGCAAAGAAATCACTTGTCACTTGGGTCGCACTCTGACAGACAGCACAAAGGTCAAACTGCCACACAAACTGGGCAGGGCAACAAAAAGCAATCGAGAGACGAGAGACGAACAGCAAGAAAAGGTAGTCAAAAATAGTAGTAGTAGTAGTAGTAGAGCTCTCGCTGTGGTTGGGCGAGTAAAGGTAGTAGTAAAAATTTGTTGCACAACTTTTTGTCTGTGCTCCTTTTGCTTGGTTTGCTTTACTTGATTTTTTTATAACGAAAGGTAACTAAAACTGAAGGTAAATTTGAAGCATCTGCTCCACAAATCAAGTGCAAGACTGTAAAAAGTGTAGTCAAGTAGCGCTTCATTGTTGTTCCTGCTCAAAAGAACTTGACTCTTGTGATTTTGTTTTTGTGTTATTCTTTTCTGCTTTATTATTGGTACCCAGGCTTCATAATGACAATTTGTAAGTGAACTTACAGCTGAGAGCCGTTTGCGACTTTAAAATCAATGTGCTTTCAAGTGGAATTGCTTGTGAGAGCTTCAAGCTTTCCTTGATTAACGTGAGAGCTTGTGCGATAAGGCAAGGCAATGAAGTAGAATCAGTGGAGCATGGTATGAGTAAACTTTGAGAGAGAAAATGTGAGTGGGGAACAAAATGAGTTCGATTTATTAAGGAGAGCTTTTTATAGGTTATAACGGTTATAGGTTAGAACGAAGATCAATAGAACAGTCGTCCCTATACCATTTAAAATATTGATCAAATAGTTCGGAATTAATAGATTTAACCATCCCAAATTCCGATTGAATATTCAGTTTATAAAGATGAAATGCTGGCAAATAAATTTAAGATATTCCGGAATAGAAAGCATCCTGAATAAGGAAGGTTTTAATTAACAATAAAAATCCTGGAAAATATTTTATGTCTTTTAAGCCGCATTCAAGGAAATGAATGATTTAGAATCGAACTAACCTCTCTAAATTTATATTTGAAGTTGATCAAATCGTTCGGAATTAATAGATTTAACCTTCCCAAATTCCGATTGAATATTTCAGTTTATAAAGATGAAATGCTGGGAAATAAATTTAAGATATTCCGGAGTAGAAAGCATCCTGATTAAGGAAAAGGTTTTAATTAACAATACAAATCCTGGGAAATACTTTATATCTTTTAAGTCGTATTCAAGGAATACGAATCGAACTAACCTCTCTTAATTTATATTTGAAGTTGCCTTAATCCTCTCACACAATCTAACAATTTATTTATTTCGCCCAATTAGTTGTGTCATTTACCTTTATCATTAAGGCGAGACCTTTCCCAGCTAACTCTAATCCATTCGGAGGGCCCTTTCCAGGACAGCTCGCAGTAAGCTGCTTAAACTTTGCCCTAACCAACTTAGACAGCGACTTTGATCTGAAGGACCTTTTAATGCCCGATGAGTTCAGTGGAGGCCCAAAACCCCTGCCTATAAATTACTCAGCAGAAACATTTCGCCACGCTTATCAAAGATAATTTTAAGCCGCATTTAAAATGATTTCTTTTCCTTTTCCCTTTTTATTTTCAGCTTTACCCCTCCACCCCCCACACCCACACAGCAACAACAATTTTCTGTTGAGCTACGCGACTTTTTCTGGTGGTTCCCACCAAAAATTTTTAGCGCTGACTGTGCGTTGTCTGGCAACGCTGCCAAGGATGGCAGGAGAAAAAAGTGCAAGTTGGCAAGCTAGGGGCGGGGGCGGGGGCGGGGACTGTGGGAGTGGAGGTGGCTGCAAAAGGGCGCCACCAATGTTGACAGTCAGTGAACCCCGAAAAGCAGTCGCCGCCTCCATTGCGCTTTTTGCCAATGATAAGCTGCGTCTGGCGCTGCTCAGGCTCATCCTTATCCTGGCGCTGGTCCTGCTAGTCCAAAGGGTAGACAGCAGCTCGGACTTTGTGCAAATATTTGACATGGACTGTAAACTGAACAGGGTAGAGAGGGAGCGCAGGGGGAGCGGAGAGCAGCAGCTCATTTTTTGGCTGACAAAGTCAAAGTGACAGCGGGCATCGAGGATGCGAGCTGGGAATACGAATTGGTTGGACGGAAGGGGAAATCCTTCGACTGCGACTCGTGTGTAATTAAGCAAAAATGTAAAATCGTTTGTAGTCCCCTCATTTGTTGTTGTTGTTGTGTTAATAATTGCTTGTAAATAGATCAAAGTTGGCATTTGTTTGGTTTGCCAAAGCATCGAAGGACTAGCTCACTGTCTGGCTCTTAGTTGGATTATGTTGACTAATTAGAGGTTGTTTCGCATGCTCCATTGGCAGTTGGATGTCCTTCAGAAGGAGTCATGTGGAACTATATTATTACAGCTGCCTGGGCTCAGCGGTTGGAATACAACTAGAAGTCATTTGAGTGGAATTTAAAAGGCACTTTTGTCTACATAAAGCAGAATTAATTATAGGTTCTTGAATACTATGAGCGCTTCATTTATCAAATATGCCTCTCACTAGCATAAAGTACATTTTGTGTATTTTTAGAAAAATTAGGAGAAATTTGAGTTGTTCACAATCCCTTGGGGAATATGTTTGGTAATATTGTCTTATATCCTAATCACATGTCCCTCCTTTACATCCCACAGAACATCCCTATTTCACAACATAGATCCTTTATCCCTAATCACAAACCCCACCAATAAAAACATAAAAATTCTTTTTCATTTCCTAAACAACACCAACTTGATACATAAAATATAACACAATATCCAATTACACACATCACTAACGCTCATACACACATTGTTCATAATATACATCCACACAAATCTTGTAAATAATGTAAATAACACTTCTCTAATACATCTATACACATACTCCATACAGTCTTAGTTTAAATTAACAGTTATCATTATATAATTTAAAAAAAACTTTGATTTAAGCTTAATTTTTAAACCAATTTTGTTCGCTTTAATATATTTTACACAAGAAGACAACTATCATTAACCAGCCAACCTTAATCAACAGTTTTCAAAAAGTTATTCACCTTCTTATCTTAACCACCAACCGTGAGCACCCCAATTGATTTCATACATAACAAATTAAAAAATATTCCATCAAATTACCGTTCTACAAAATCATTTTAATTGGGTACACTTAAATGCACTTTAAAGCTACCCATGGTGCAAATAGTATATCCTGCTGATTGTTTTTTAATCACAGACGACGCACGGATTAAAAAAGTCAAATAAACAGCACAAAAGTTGCATAAAAAACTCATTCAACAAAGCATACAACAAATTTTTACCACACAGGTGGCCAAATTGAGTAAATCTTGCGGTGAGTCCAAAATATATACATATATATATATACATATAAATATATAAAACATGTACAATGCCCAAAGATAAGGCACAAAGGGCTCTACAGTAACAAAGAAGGCGGCTCAATAATATTCACACACATGGATAAAAAGGATAGCAAAGAGAGAAATATATATATTATAATAAAATAAAATCGTGAGGCATAATGTAAACTCAACCAAATACGCAAAGTCCGGCGTAAAATGAGAGCATAAAGCGAACGGACGAGACCACAATGAAATGAATGGAATACATGTGCCCAGTTTTATATTCCTTTTCTTTTTTAAGGACATGGACAACCTCCATGCCATTTCGGCTTTAAAGCGTTACGGACTCATGTGTGCGGGCAGCAGGCCAGGGAAGCGCTGAAGGGCCGGAAGATAGAGTTGGGAGCCCTGAAAAAGTAACGGCATTTCGCATATATGCGCGACAGCGTCGCAAAAATGCCAAAAACGCCGCCGGGTCCTGGAATCAGCGACAAAAACAAAACACCAATGAAAAGTGTCCTCGAAATAGAGAAAACTTGCATACCCTTAACATCGCATCAATATATATTAAATATGAAAAATCGAAAATGATATAATATTGTATCAATGCCTTCGTATTGATATGAATGCTACATAGGATATATCCACTAAATATATATTAATATTCTTTGATTTACTAATTGAAGCAAAAGCATTGCTTATTTAAAACCCAAATATACTATAAATTGTCAAGGATTTCTATGAAAAATGTTGAAGTAAATCCATTTTGTACTTTATCGAATCTTTCATTTCATTTTAAAAATATCTTGAAAGATTTCCGTGGAATTAAATCGTAAGTGATATTGAGAACAGGCTTTGTCGAATACTTTCTTGCGATAGGGTATTTAAAAAAGGGAAAGGGCAGTCGAATATAATAAAAAATTTGCTTAAACTACATAGGATATATTCACTAAATATATATTTAATTTCTTCGATTTACTAATTAAAGTGAAAGATTGATAATTTAAAACGAAACTTTACTGTGAATTGTCAAGGATTTCTATGCAAAATGTTTAAGTAAATCCATTTAGTCCTTTCTCGAATCTTTCATTTCATTTTAAAAAGATCTTGAAAGTTTTCTGTGGAATTGAATCGTACGTGATATTGAGAACAGGCTTTGTCGAATACTTTCTTGCGATAGGGTATTTAAAAAAAGGGAAAGGGCAGTCGAGTATAATAAAAAATTTGCTTAAACTTCTTTTGCTGGCTAAAGAATTTATTGATTCATTTTGAAAAACCAACGACGACAAGGACAACGTTGAACAGCGGGCTGTGAGCTGGGCTGGGGTGGGGTGGGAAAAGGAAAATGATTTGCATGCCTCCCGGTTGCTGAAAATGTGCCCCGTAGTAAGCCTGGTAGCCAGTGTGTATAAAATTGAATCAAATGGTTTTTATATACAATATTTTCGTCTTTCTTTTTTAATGTGGGTTTTTCGGCGAATACTTTTGAGCATAAGTCTTGCAGCTGGCAAGCAAAAAATTATAAATGAAAATTCCAGAGCGTCGGGCATGCATGCATGGAGACCCAACCGGAGGAACTCGGCGACTCGGCAGAATTGTCGCCACTTTTTCGCAAATTGTTGTTTGCTGGCAAAATTGAAACAATTCACGCTCCCAGACATAACCCTGCCCCACTTCCCCCACGCTCCACAGTACTATCACAATCTTTTTCCCATTGGATGCAACTGGCGCATAAATTCTGTTGGCTTGACGCGCATTTCATGTTCAAGGAGCAGCTCCAGGAGGAAGTCCTGCTCGACTGGGGAATGATGCACTTGCTGCCCAGTCGGGCAAATGTCTGCGGCACTCCCATATGCGTATTTCAATATTTGTGCATTTTAATGTTAATGAATTGTCATGCCAATTGCAAATTGCAGTTGTTAAAAATATAGTGGACCTACCACTGAAATGAAACAATTTTCACTACATACAATTAACTTTTATATCCAAGATGGACACGATAAAAATGTATGGTAGTTATAATGAAGTTAAGATTATTTATGTTTCAGTTATTCATCTCTGCAATATAAAAATTCAGTGTAATTGCGGCAATGTCATGTCAATAAGTTGGCAGCACCTTATAAAATGGATGAATGGGACTGATTAATTATTATTGTTGAGCATATTAAAAGATGCCAAAACTGTAATTTCAATGCACATGAGAATGAGAAAGGACATCGAGTTGGAAAGTAGTCAAAGTAGTATTAATTTTTAAGTAAACAGACCTTTATATTTATTTAGTACACGCTTGACAGCAAATTCTCAGTTCAAATAAAGTACAGAGTACATTTTTATAGCCTTGTGGGAAATATGATAATTTTTTCATGAAATGTATAATTTCATCGGGAATTTATTTCTAGACATTTTCAGCTCAAAAGCCTTTTGCAGACACTCATGTCTAGACACAATTGCTACACCATATCAACCCATTCTAAATGCTATTTTTAAGCACATTACCAACGTCCACACCCACAAGAACTCCAACTTCGGGCCTGGTCGCATTGGGACCATTACCAAAAATTGTGACAACACGGTAAGAGAGGACTGTAAATTCAGTTTACATTCAACATTGGCCTGGCATGCGGGAGACATTTGTATAATTTGTTGTGTCGACTACATTTTTATGATTTTGTCAACTCAGCAGAACGAAACGAGCTGCGAAAGCAAAAGGATAACAAACACAACAACCACAAACGATAATCATTATAATGGGCATTGCCAACGACGCCCCAGGGACTTTCCCGAAAAGGCCCCCGGTTAGCAGACAGAACGAGGGAAGGTTAAGACCGGTCTCAGTATCTAATTGCCCAAGAAAAAGGCCGCACTTCCAGCCAGGACACAGCACCGTCTGTGGCAGGTGCGCCGCCTGCGGCAGGATAATGATAAGACGCGGCTAACCCACCAATTTATTGAAAAACAAACTAAGCTGCGGTGCCCGAAGGCGAGCATATATTAAAAAGAAGATGCCTGCAAATTTTGTTTATTGAAAAAGTCCACAGAGCCGTGGCTAAAGCTAAAATAAATATGAATACATTTTGGCTGCGATCTAAACACTTTCTAGGGGTCGGAAAGTATTTAAGCAATGGTCCCAAAACTGTGCTATTAAATTGTTGTTAATGTCTAGTTCTAGAAAATTATAAAAAATAAAGTATTTAAGTCATAAATTTTATACAGATAGTGTTTTGGGACTGCAAATATATAGATGGTATAGCAATTCGATAGTTATCTAGTTGTCGAGGATCTTTATGTGAAAAATGTTGAATAAATTTAGAAGTTTTTAATTGTAACGTTCACAAAATTGAAATTGGCGTATACTGAACCTAAGACCTCAAAATTATCATAGTTATCTACGCAATATTGCTATGCTATCGAGGATCTTTATGTGAAAAAGGTGAATAAAATTACATGTTTTAATGGCAATGTTCCCAAAATTCAAATAGGCGTATACTGATTCTAAGACCTCAAATGTATCCCTTAAAATAGATACTAAAGTACTATGCTATTGTCAAAATACAATTTATATTGGTTCTAGAATAAAAACCATTCATACTATCGATATTATCGAAAATTGATAGCAGATCTTATATTCAAATGTTCTTTATTGTTATATTATCTAGTAAAACTTAAATCTGAGTGCTATATCTCAAAAATAGCCAAGCAATTATTCCTTTATTTTTATATTATTATATATATTAAAATTTAAGTCTGAGTGCTAATAAAAAATACTTCAACTGCTATGTATATCTCAAAAATGTGAAGCAAAAAAAATATTCAACACTAATCATAATAGTACAATCGAGTACAATCACTTTCTTTGCAGTGCTTATAGTGCATATGAAATCCTAATTATAATAAATTGTTAATTGGAAAAGGTTAACTTACAACACAATTCCAAAATCTAGAGTTTCACCCAATTTTTCAACTCTGCACGCAAATGTGTGCCACAATTAGCAATCAAATGTTGTTGCCACAAAAGTGAAACATCAACGAAATGTCTGGCAGCTTAAAAGCCACGTAGCTGAATTTTGGGTTAACGTCTGGTTGCAGCCACAATTGAGGCCAGAATGCAAAGGGGAGCACATCTCGGGGATGTACAGATTTGGACAAGTTGGCAGCCCGATGGCGTAGTTTGCCTTTTGAGAGTACCAAAAAGTAGACACGTAAAAGTCACACACGCAGACAAAACTGGCAATAAATATTTAGACAAAATTCGCATGTCAAACACAGGAAAAAGCCATAGAAAAATAGAAAAACACCGCCAAGTCACGTAAATAATTAAACACGTGACATGCGTGGGCGTCATTTTTATGGCGAGACAAGGCCAAAACTGTCGCCGTGAAGGGAATGTCCTTTGATGTCTCGATTTGTGTTTGCACAAGTGTGTGCGTGATGATGCCTGATTTCTCACCACAGGTAAAAAGTGGCAGCGTCGCTCTGACAACATTTCTTGGCTTAAATATAGAACTAGTAGTGTGGGATATAGTCTTACTACTCAACTATATGACTGTCTGAGAATGCCAACATAATTAGGCTATTCAACAAGGCCGCAGGGTCATAAAAGTCACATATATTCTTTGATCAGAGGTTGAACTTGAAAACTAGCAGAGCCAGGACGCTTATAAAAACAGTTTGGGTAACTATTCTAAACAAGTCCTTCGATTTCAAATCAATTCAAAGCAGTTAACTTAGTTTATTCTGTTAATGAACTACGAAATTTT
Organism: Hirtodrosophila histrioides; assembly: GCA_037075165.1. NCBI lineage: Eukaryota > Metazoa > Arthropoda > Insecta > Diptera > Drosophilidae > Hirtodrosophila > Hirtodrosophila histrioides. The sequence continues at coordinate 26,922 of JBAMCL010000469.1, read as the reverse complement.
TTAAAAAGGGTTAAAAACTATTTGCAACCACAATATCAATCCAGAATCTGTTGCTAAGGATTTTAAAGCATACTTTGTGGGGCTTAAGGAATTTTTCAGCCTGCTAGGAAACTAAAGAATGATCTTAAGGCTTAAAACTATTTATAATGACTTTCTTGATCCTGAAACAATTTCAAAGGATTTTAAAGCATTTTTTGAAAGGAAGGTTTTATATTGCTAGAAAACTAAAGAATGATCTTTAAATATGTTAAAAACTATGAATAACCACTTAAACAATTCTGAATCAATTTCGAAAGATTTTAAAGCATATTTTGAGAGCTTTAGAAAGGTTTTATTTTGCTTCAAATCTAAAGAATGATCTTTAAAAATGTTAAAATCTTTGTATAACCACTTTAACAATTCTGAATCAATTTCGAAAGATTTTAAAGCATTTTTTGACAGCCTGAGGAAGGTTTTAGCTCCTTAGAAATCGAAATTTGTTCGCCTCGCTAAAACGATCTAGAACAATTTTATAATTGAAGGTTTTGGGTAGCACTTTGAATGTCTCACTAATATATTTATAGCATCTTGTCGTTGAAAACAAAAAAATATTATAATTTGCTCTTTTTAGTAAACGCGGCCCGCACAAATACACTCAGACACAAGTAGACACACATACGCAGACAGTCAGCACACACATAAACATAAACAGAGGCAGACATGCAAAATGCCACGCACACAATTAAAAACACAAGCAAAGTCATTAAAAATTTAAGCAGCTTTTAGGCTTACACAAGAGACACACACACACACGCACACAGAATAATGTGTGTGAATTGTCGGGCAAAACCAACAACAACAAAAAATAACAAATTTGTCTGAGCTGTTGCCTTTTTCAGGGTTGCCCTACGCCTGATTAACATGCGTAAACAGACTAATTCAGAGAGCGGGGGGAGGAGGCGGCAGCTTTGCCAACTTGATCAAATTTCATTAATTGAGTGAACACCAGACAAACAAACAAACAAACAAACATTTGAATTAATTTGCCCCTTTAAATTTTTTGCTAAAGCGCATTTCTTGCATGCCTTTTTCAGAACATTTCATCATACAGCGTGTAAACACGAATTAATCTAACGCGCAATACTTCGCAAAAGTTGCATTGAACTGTAAACCTTTATGTTTATGACCTATGAGATCTATTGTGCCCCCTTCTAAGCCTAAAGCTCACTCATCAACCCTATCTCCTGCATGAATGCAAGGATCTTGGTCGGATCTAGAGTACCTATATCGTTTATGTTAGGTACGCAGCAAATCAAGAACTTGTTTTGAATAGTTTTTATAGGCAAGGAAATTGTTTTGAGTACAAAGAAACTGAAGAGTTTAGATTAGGTTAGGTTAGGTAGAACCGGTTGACCACCACATGGTGGTCACACGTAGACCGTGTAGGTCCTTAGTGTCGCCGGATACTGAAGGTCATTAGGAGGTTTGTTTATCCTGTAGGATTCGTGTGCGCTTGGCAAACGCCAGGAGCGCATTGGGAGTGTGTCCGGCCGCTTCTTCTAGTGATGCGAGCCAGTGTTTGTTGAAGTATCGATGTCTTAGTGTTGCGAGTGCTGGGCAGCTGCATATAAGATGTTTCAAGGTTTCCACAACTCCTGGTTCCTTACATTTCCGGCAGCCGTCTTCTGTTAATATCCCCAGCTTTTTAGCATGATCTGCTGCTAGGCAATGTCCAGTTAATACTCCTATCATTAATCTGCAATCTTTCCTTGGAAGATGTAGCAGGAAGTTAGTGAGTTTCTGATTTCGCTTCTTGCACATAATTTTAGCGATTCTGCAGCTGGTAGTGTTTCGCCACCTTTCACCAGCTTTAGAGTTTAGATTGCTTGATCAAATTTGTATGGGCAAGAAATACTTTTAAAGCCAGAAATTAACTGCCTAACCAATTGCTTAAATCCAAAAATTTAATTTCACATTTTTAAGTTGAAAGCCGCAAACCTAATTCAATATTCCGTGAAAACTTTACTAACTGATAAATAAATCTAATATTATTTTATGCAAAGGCATAGTTTTGTAATATTCTTGATTGTACAGTAATGGTATGTAAACAAATCAACATAATGTTTTTATTTTTTAATTTTTAAACCGTTGAGGATAAATGTCAAATGCATTTGACATGTGAAATGCATATTAAATTTTGAATATCAAATGGTTCGATATTACCCTCCACTTTGCAGCTGACATTCTACTCAATCTATTTACACGCCTTTTTAAATTTCACAAAAAATATTGTTGATATAGTTCTCTCTACATATTTTTTTTTTTTTTGGTATGCATGAAAAACACAGCCATGCTCAGTTCAGAGCCATGAAAAATTCAGCTCAAAAATTGTCCATGCATTTTGTTATTGTTATTCTTACTGCTGCAGGTCGCCTTAAAATATGCAACGCTTTATAACACGCAGGCGGCCAGGGTCCTGGCGACCTGTCCAATGGCATTATGGTCGCTCAAATGGGATTGACATGCCAACATCAAACGACGCGTACGCCAAAACAATTTTCCCAACAAAATTACATTCAATAAGAAAATATAGATATATTGTTAAATATACATATATATATTTTCTGTTTGACATTTTTTTTTAGCGCTTTCAATGTTTGCTAATGCATAAAAAATTGACCTATATTTTTATTAAATATACATATTGATATTGTATTACATTTGCTTAACCCATTCGCCAAAGTGAAAACCTCTTTACATGAATAATAAAATTGAAGTGGATTTTTGTTTGCTTTGACACACACAAGAAAAAAATGCGATTGACTATACGCTTACAAAGGGTATTATAAGTGTGTCACGTACTGTGTGATGTTGCCAATTTCTAAATATAAATTCTTGATGAGAATGAAAAGATATGCCCTAGTTCTTCTATATCTATGCAAGTTAGTCCTTTAATTAGCATTCAACTTTATATAGAAGCTTCATTAAGCTGAAGGCCGTATATACATATGTATATCAAATAGCCATATCGGATGACGAAAGCAGTCATATAACGCAAATCTTTGTATTATACAACTTATTTGTTATAGGAACCTCTACCAAGCTCAGCAATTTCGAGTTTCCTAAAAGGTTTTGAGCAATCTAAAAAGAAATACTGCGTTGTCAGTAAGAGAATAGTGGAAATATTGTGTTATGATCGGTCGAAAACCAAGTTATATGAAACAATTTAATAACGCTAGGCTTGGCTGCATACAATTTTTAAAGTTGCTTTTAGAGTTGGATTTTGTTTTTATCACATTTGCCCCAAAGGCAATAAATTCAAATAGTCTGGCAAGCGTATTAAATCTTCGGCACATCGGCACTTTCTGCCCTTTTTTTTATGATTATTTTGGGTAGCAAACATATATAAAACTTTTGCTCACTTTTACATGCGATTTATCAAATTTAATATGGCAACAATTCTAGCTGACAATTCAATGTACATAAATTTATGCATCAATATATTGGCTACCATACAATTCGTGTAACAATTTCGCTTCCCTTTATTTTGTGCTGTGTTGTACTCCTTTTTTATTACAATATTTGGGCGAATTACGTATACGCCGGTTGGGCCGCAGGCACTGAAAATGGCAAACTGGCAACAAGGTGAGCGATAAAAGCTTTCCCACCGTATCTATATATTTCTCTCTCTCTCTCTGTGTGTGTGTGTATTGCTATGTGTGTGTTAGAGTGACACACTTATTGATGTAATAACATGTGCATTAAATATTTATTGTATTGGCAGACGACATGGCACTTTCTGTTCTTTTTTTTATAAGTATGTGGGCCAGGGCGGCAGGACGAAGGTAGGGGCAGGCAGGCAGCACAAGTGGCTGCCAGGAGTGTCAAGATTGCCTGCTTCGGGTTCAAAATGTGCAAGCGAAAGCAGAAACTGTGTCATCGGCAAGGACGAAGGAGTAGGCGGCGTGCTTCAAGATGTCTATGACACCAATCGCTGTTTGTGTTGTCTCCTTAAGGTTACTCACAAAAAAGTTGTATATATGCTTGTAAGAAATGTGAGCCTATCTTACATTTCAAATTGGAAGATGCTGGAATAAATTTAGCTTATAGAGAACTTTAAGCGAATAAATACTGAGTTCAACACAACTTTAACAATTATTCCACCATATTTGACTCCTTTCTTAACTTTTCTCTTACATATAAACCGAAAATATTGTTTTACTCACCTAAATATTCAGCAGCGCATATGAAAAGAGAAGAAAATCGTAGAAAAATCATTAGCTCTATGTGAAATTCAACGTAATATCTTAACAATTAGACAAACTAATGTTGAGCACAACAAAAATTACAAAATACATAAATAAACACAAGTTAGAAATTCCAGTTTTTGGCTCTGCAATAATTTTAGCTCTCCTCACTATGTAAAAGTAAATTATGGCGGCAAATGCAGCTACAGAGTTTTAGACAGCAACAAAAAGAAATGCATAACTCGAAACAAATTCTGTGTAATTAGACTTGCACTTAAATGGTCAACAAGGAGCTGGGTCCCTACCCACAGGAGCAGCAGCAGATTACACTAAATACAAAGAGCAGCAACAACAGAAGAACAACTAGAGCACATAAATGTACGACAACCGCAAATAAAATGGCTGGCAAATTGGTCGACAGTTTGGGGGCAACAGGGGTACAAATTATGTGCTTCAGTTGTGTGTTTTGTGTTTTGTTGTTTTCTGTTGTGTTATGTTGCCTGTAGACGCCTTTAAACGCCTCTTAACCCAAACAACTCCATAACTTTTCTCGAGCCATTGCAAAATGTTTCATTTTGTTAGCATTTTCTTGCAGCAGCTCGTTTTGACTTTGTTTAAACAACATTTGCTGCTGTTGTTCTTGTGAATATACGAGTATTTGCCTTAACACCGCCGTCGCACGTCGAATTATATTTTATAAGCCTTAAAAAGAAACAAGTCTACAGATATTTAAGTGCACGACCAAGCGATACTCTATTGGAGTGCAAAATTAAAGTCAGAAGGGCAATTTGGAGACTAAATTTGGAATGGTCCAGAACTATGGTTATATTGCCCTAAAAAGTATGCTATATATTTTTACAGAGAGTGTACATTGTGTTAGCGTTGAAATCGATTCGATTTTTTGATTTTTCACAAGCCTGGTATACCCTGAATGCGAGCCTTTTCTAGGGTATCCGAACGAAGCCGACACACGCGCTGCAAACTTTTGTAGCAGACATTTTTTATGCGCTCGCCTAAAAGCGCGCTTCAAAATGCGCACTAGACGCTGCTAATGTGTGTGTGTGTGTGTGTTTGTGTGTGTGCTGGCAATGTTTGTGTGCGGTTTTGGTCACAGGTGCCACTTATGTGGTCCAAAAGCAACAACAAACCCACAACGACGTCGACGTCGCCGTCGCCGTTGCGCTTTTTGCCATCGCAGTCGACGTTGCCGCAGTTGCGCTGCCTGCCTGCCGCTTATTATAACGGGGCCCCAACGCTTTTTATTACTTTGCAGCCAGCAAATGAAAACTTTTTATGCTGCCCAGACTTGGAGTCAGGTTCCAGGACCCAAGGATCCAGTGCCAGACGGCGGCGCTTTTAAGCATCTTAAAAAAAAAAAAGAAAACCAAAAAAGCAAAAAAAAAAAGTTGATGCGGCTTCGTCTGCCACACGGCTAAAGTTGTTTTTGTAGCCCGCTTTAATAATTCATCTGGCACTATTTATGTGACAGGTGATAGCAGCAGAAGGTCCTGCCCGCTGGACAGTCCAGCAATGTTCCGTTTTTTGTCTAGACAAGCGCAGAGCTCAACGGAATAATTGCTGATTTGTCTTTGTGTGTGTGTGTCTGTGTCCTGCCGCGGAGATCCTGCTGCGGAACGTCTAAGCAAGGACAGAGCATTCTTTAAGGTCTAGATAATGTGCCATAAGAATATGCAAATAAAATTTGCAAAATTAAATATTTATTTAACTCAAGAAGTTATTATTTAGTTGGCAGCAAATTTTTAAATTAATTTTAAAAATAAACGTTTGTTAACAACTTTGTAAAGTAAATAAATAAATGAATTAATTATGTTTCTAAATATGTTTACGAAAGCTGTCCCTTGAACGCCCTTATCCATTTATTTTATTTTTAGTTAAATTATTAACTGACAATCAGAGCTCAGGATACTCTATGAGCTAACCTAATTCTATTATTTGTTTAAAATCATGAAATTATAAATTTATTTTTAAAAAGACATCTTTTGAAGTTACCAGTTCCAGAGTGTTTATTTAAACTAATCCTCCTTCTCTCTCTGCAGGATATTTCTATGAAATTTAAACAATTTGGCACATATCTACATACATTTATGTATATTTACTAGACAGCGCTTTTTATGTTCTTCTTAAAGCAAATTCAAATGCATTTTAGCCATTTCTCTGATCAAATTGATGCTTGCTTTAACGACATTGAATGCTTTTTGGAGGCAAGGGCACTCTTTACACTCACTTTTGGTACACTTGACGGTTCATTTACTTCGCTTTCCAGAAGCAAAACACACAAATTCGTGCTGCTATATCATTGAATATTCAAACAGCTTCGCTGCCAACTAACCCAATCAAGTGCTCATTAATTTTTCTTGGCATAAAGTCCTCCTCATCGTTCTCCAGCTGCCTGCTCATCAGAGCAGCCACGAAAACTTGATGAAGCACCGCAAAATTTGCTCATATGCAAATTTAAGGCAGTTCCAGAATACGAACCTGCCTGCTGTCCCCATTCCATTGTTGTTCTCCTGTTGCCTGTTCTGAAATGAGCGACAACTTCTTTGTGGTTGGGTTTCTTTTTTGAGTCATTTTCTGGCTTGGCCTTGTTGTTGTTGTTGGCCTGTCTTGGGTGAATTCACCCCCTCGCATCTGCGTTGCCGCTTCATTAGACGCTGGGGCCACAAAACGCGCTGCCAAAATGTGTTGCCTATCAACAGGCGCTCGGCCAACATTCTCAAGGATATGAGTTGTTAGTTAATGTTATGGTGCCGCATTTCCGACAACGGCTGCCGATGACGACGTTGCCTAATTTTTGAGTGACGACGACGAAAATTTTCCTTGTTGGCTCGCTCGCTTGCTTTTCCTTTGCTTTTCTTTCCTTTTCTTTTTTGTTGTGCGGCGGCAAACGCTTAAACTGTCGTTTAGTTAATGATGTAGCATGTAGTTGCTTTGCCGCGATTGTTGAGTCTGCTTTCCTCCTCCCTGTTCTCTATCAACCTTGTATGCCTCATCTGGCACAATTTCCAGTTTCTTTGACGTCGCCCGGAAGTTGCCAGTGGCTGTTAAAGGAGAGAAAAGGGGGCAGCTTTTGAGCCAGCAGCATTTTGGCGGCTGTTTGGTGAGAATTCTGCCTGCCTGCAGGCACTCGACGGCACTGACTGATTTTTGCACATGATTTTTGTTTGCAGTTTATTTTTTTTAAAAACATTTTGCTTTTTAATTTTGTCAAGCAGATCTTTGTGTGAATGCCTGATATATATTCTTTTTTCCTTTTTATTTTTTGCGGCCACGTGCGTTTAATGTGCCGCAAGGACATGTGATAAATTATGTCAGCGAGCGGCAAATTTAATATGAAATTTGGTTAAATTTAAAGCTTGTGGGCTTAACATTGAAAAATCAAAACAAAAATATGCCATAAAATCAGCTTATTGACCTAAAAATGGCAATAATTTTATGTTATGACTTTAATTTTATTCAAATATACATTTGCTGCAGTTATCTGTAATTTATGTCAAATTTCATGCTAGTTTGTGTGAACATAACTATCTCATTTTGTAGTTTAATATTAGGGACTAGTTGGCAGGACATTGCCGCTATATATTTAGTGCAATTTAATTTGTTCATTCAGTCTTTACGCTGCCACTTAAAGCAAGAAAGTTCATTTAAATAGCTCGACGCCTAAACGCAGGCAACAACAACAATGTTACAAACAGGCCACAAAAGACGAGAGCCCGAAAATTTTAATTGTCACATTTCTTGCACCGCAAAACACATGAGACCGAATACAGACAGAGGCAGCGCCTAATTTTGTGCTACACAATAAAACAGACAGACAATTTATGGAAGAGAGCAAAGGACGACGAGAATGGAAATGGAGATGGAGTTAAAGGAAATGCCGAGCGCAATCTCTTCGCACTGTTCATTTTGGGGTCCTTGCTGCGCACATTTACGGTCATTTTAATTGTCGTCTGTGTGTTTAGAGGCTGCAGCTGTGATAAAATATTCTGTTGTGTGGCCCCAATGTCTCTGTAACAGAGCCACAGCTCCTTTTATCTCCGGCCCCCCAAAGAGGAAGAGAGAGAGCATTGCAAATTAGTTTCATTGATGGCCACCTGGGCTAGCTATCCAATGTGCCCGCCCGCCGCCGCCTGCCTACGTTGAGAGTCCATACAGTTCTGACATTCTGTGGCATCATCATTAAAAATTATGATTATGACGAGCGAGGAGCGAGGAACGCAACAATTAAAAGCAATTCAGTAAGGCTTCAAGTGCAACGCAACAATGAAATGAAGAAAAGGACGAAGGACGCAGCTGTAGCCACAGTTGTTGATGATGATGATGACGATGATAGGAAGACAAAGGGAACAAACTAGAAAACAAAAACGAAAAAGCAAGCACACACACACAAAAGTGAATTTTTGCCAAATTAAATGCATGTCCTTGCGTTCCTGTGCAGGCATTTTTCTACTCTTTATTTGCTGGGCCACAATGAATGGCAAAATAAGAGGGCATGCCCCACAGCCCACACAACAATTAACAAAACGTTGTTGCTGCTGTTGTTGTTGTTACAGGAAGCACATGATTATGATTATGAGTCCTAGCAGTCCTCGTCCTCGTCATTGTGCTGCTGCAAGCTCCTTTCTTGGCAGCTCACTTCAAATATGGCAACTCAGTTGTTTTAATTGTTGTGCTGTGGCTGCTCTTTCTGTGTGTGCATGATGTAGTTGTAATTATACTTTTTATTGTTGTTGTGTTTTGTCGTTGTTGTTGTTGTTGCTGTTGCTGCTGCTCGTTGAGCCTGTTGATTACGACGACTGCAGTGCAGGGAGCTGCCAAACACAACCATTTAACATTGCCATTTACCATACTTTTATGCAACCACTTTAAATACTTATTTCTTTTACATATCTTTTTAACTGGCAGTGCACCAGCTTAAACTAGTTCACGTTATTCTTTAAAATTACTTATATATAAACTACAACTTATGCAATATAAGTAGCTATGAAGAAAGAACTATAACATTTTTCCCTCAAAACACATATTACATTTATCATTAACCACAATAAAGTAAACATCAAAATAAGTACATTAATGTGAAAGTATTAAGCTTAAATACTAAAATGTAAATATCATCCGCCATTGTTATTAAAAAATGTTATAGTTAATGCAATAAATTTCATTAATTTAATTTAAAATATATAATAATATTGATATATAATATTGATAATATAATATTGATATATAAATACGTACAAAAATATATACATATTAAAATAACAACTGGAAGACATGAGGTTAGTTCTGAGGGTATTTTGTATTCAGTTGAACGATCTTCTCTGCGATTTTCAAGAATTAGTGGTAGTTCAATAGAATTGCCCATTTAATATATCAACAATTGATTTCCATCTCTGATATTCACAAGAATTAATGGTAGATCAATAAAATTCCTTTTCTTAGGGCAATAATTAATCGCCCTTCTCTGCGATTCTCAAGAATTAATGGTAGTTCAATAGAATTACCATTTCGAAAGGCAATAATTGATCGCCCTTCTCTGCGATTCTCAAGAATTAATGGTAGTTCAATAGAATTACCATTTAGAAAGGCAATAATTGATCGCCCTTCTCTGCGATTCTCAAGAATTTATGGTAGTTCAATAGAATTGCCCATATAGGATATCAACAATTGATTTCCATCTCTGAGATTCTCAAGAATTAATGGTAGATCAATAGAATTCCCTTTTTTAGGGCAATAAATGATCGCCCTTCTCTGCGATTCTCAAGAATGGATGGTAGTTCAATAGAATTACCACTTTGGAGGGCAATAATTAATCGCCCTTCTCTGCGATTCTCAAGAATTAATGGTAGTTCAATAGAATTGCCCATTTAGGATATCAACAATTGATTTCCATCTCTGAGATTCTCAAGAATTAATGGTAGATCAATAAAATTCCTTTTCTTAGGGCAATAAATGATCGCCCTTCTCTGCAATTCTCAAGAACTTATTGTAGTTCAATAGAATTACCTTTTTGGAGGTCAATAATTGATCGCCCTTCTCTGCGATTCTCAAGAATTTATGGTAGTTCAATAGAATTGCGTATTTTTGAGGTCTACAGTTGATCGCCGTTCTCTGCGATTCTCAAGAATAGCTGATAGTGTAATGCAAATGACTTTTTGAACAGTTTCGTGTCGGGACTTTGTGACTAATAAATGTACGAGTTTATAGACTTCAAGTTTACAATAAATGGTTTAATTGTAATTGATTCGGAAGTGAATGTCGGAACAGCCCTGACACTTTGATACTTCAATTATAATTACTGAAATTGTTGATAATGCCTATGCAAGTTTCACATGATAGACCAACAAAAGCAGCCTACTAAAAACTCATTTGCATATTTGGGCTTAGCGGAATAGTGCACAGAAAACTTGTTTAATTATCACTATATGCGGTTTATTTGGGTTAGCTGGCACAACATACACACCCACACCACACACTCCAGTATAGTTGCCATGCTTACATTCATTTGAAAGGGCTTCTTTTTCATTTTGGTTCGCAAAAGTATTATGAAAGCAAAGTATTTTTCTTTTTTTGTGAAAAACCACAAATAATTTTCATATTCTGTTTATTCTTTTTGCGTGTAAAATGTAATTAAAGCGCTGCATACTTTAGAGTTACACGGGCTTCCCCCCAAATGATGCCGTACAAACTACAACTAAGTACCGGTCCAAGTAATTTCTATAGAGCAGCAGCTGCAATATGTGCAAATTTTATGGCTTGTGGTTGGTTTCGTTGGATTATATAAAGTGTGGCCAGAAGTGGTATGCTATCTGCTACCCGCTCTCTCCTCCCTCTCACCCACTTACTCTATATTTGTGTGTGTTTGAGTTATACTTTTCAATGCGGCTGCTGTGTTGGCAAAAACCAACAAAAAATATGTCAAGAGAGAGCTCGCACGCTCGCGTAATTAGGAAACTTGCCGCACACTTGACTCGCTGCTTCTCTGCCACAGAGTTTGGGGCGATTAACTCGGGGTATGAGGGGCGCGTAACGGATCAACAAGCGGCCAACTTGAAAGCGAGTAAAATAGCTGAGAACTGTGCTAATCTAGTGGAGGTGTTGAGGCGTGCATACGAAAGAAAACGAGGTTAATGTGAGGCAAGGCGATGCTGCTGCAAATTAAACAGATAAGTCTTAGTTTCTATATTAACTTTTCAAAGTTATCATATTAAAAAAGAAGAAGTAATTAGGCCTGTTTGGTATTTCACTTCGAATCAAGTGCACACAAAAGTTGTTCTGCAGCAGGATATAGCTATTTAGCTTGGTTCAGGAGGATCCTTAAAATATGCTGTATCATATTTATGGTAAATTGCTTCGAAAACAGCATGAGCAACAGTCCTAAATATTTTTTATATTAAATAACATAAGTTAACATAAAAAAAGAGATCTAAATGCTTTCAAAAACGCATATTTTGTAAGTTTTCTGAATTGAATTTAAGGACATCCTTTTACTGTGCTTCTTACTTAAGCCTTAATCCATATTTCAAAATATATAGATATATTATTTCAACTTAAAAGGTCTTTACGCTGTTCTAATTTTCTCTTAAGTGTAAAATCTTGTTAGTGTTGAAGAATGTCAGATTATTTGGCATCAGTAGTCACTTTGGTCAGTGCTCTTCTATTTAAAACCCACTGCTAGCTGTTTAAGGACCCCTTTGAAAGGAACAAAGTGGAGTTGTTATTTTCCATTAAACGTCGCTTCGCAGCTTCCTGCAGCAGCAACAAAAACAACAGCTAAACCCGAACAGCATAATTGATGCCTCCCGGGAGCTGCGATAAAAACAAATCAGCGGCGCGACACACACACACACACAATTCAATATGGGGGGTGTTGCACACACATCAAGCGAGCTTCAGTGCATGCGCCCCCCACAACCACCCAACCAACCCTGAAAGCAGTTGTCTCTGTAGACACACACACACACATATACACAGATACAATTTGGTGCGTTGATGTGTTGGTGTTGGTGGCAACGTCGCTTAATATAATTCACACCATTAAACCAAGAGCTGCGGCATTTGCCCGGTTAGACATAAATTTTTATAGACAACACCCCTTTTGGTGTGCGTGGGTGTGTGTGTGTGTTAGCAGGGGGTGGTGGGATAGGTGGCCGCTGAATAGTAGCAGCAACCCCAACGGAATATGTTAAGTGAGCTTTTTGGGGCTGGGGCCACGCGAGTCAAGTCGAGTCACAGCGAGAAGCGGTCGCTTATCAGCGTTGTTTTGGCTTTTTAGACAGTTCATTTTTTTCTTTGTTTTTTTTGTTCTTCTCTCTCTTTTTTATATAAATTTGCGTTGGGTTTTTTGTGCACACACACCTACTTACCCCCCACTGGCCCAAAGTTTGGAACCCTGCCGCCTGCATGCATGTGTGGCAACCCCTTAGCCTTTTAGCTTATCAACGCGTTATGCCAAAGCACAAAAAAACACACGCACACACACAACTTGGGGCTCCAGTTGGCATATCCCTAGGTAGGCGCCAGAGGTTTGCTTCCTGGATTTTGCTCAGGGGTTGATGAGTAGTGTGGTCGGGTGTAGCAGGGGGTTGCTGGCTGTGCGTTGGTATGTGCTACTTAGCCTAATGTAAACCGTGTGCATGGCTCGCTGCGCAGCGACAGCTACAGCAATAACAAGAACTAGATATGTTCTATATAATGTTGTTCGATAACGAGTTACCCTATAAGGAGTGCGAGAATACAGTGCACGCTCCGTAAAATGAACTAATGCAGCAAAATTTACGTGTATTATTTAATCTACAATTGTCTAAAAAAAGAACTGAGTTCTTTAAAAGAGACTCGCATAATTATGTAAAGTATCCCAATGTAACAGAAATAAAACTAAGTTCTTTAAAAGAGACTCTCAAAATAATGTATATTATTTGAATGTAACAAAAAATGGTCACACCTTTAGGAACTATTCATAGTATAATCGATATATTCACTCTTTCGACAACACTGCACACTCGAACTTGCACTGAGAATTTTCAATGGTTTCTCTTTACTCTGGTGACTTATTGATTATTTAATTTTACTATATATAATATTTTATCGAAATTTGTTACTATTTTCTGTTTTTATTTCGTAACATTTCACTACAAATAAAACTGCCTTCCCAAAATAATAAAATAACAGTTCTTGTACTTTTTAAATATCGCAAAAAATGAGATATGTTAGAAAATAAACTGAAAATATATCGTTATCGAACTTGGTCGATTGAAATCACCATCTCAAAATAAATTTCGACCAAATTCCATTCGCAAATATGCAAACTCCTTACAAATAGCTACTATATCTTATTTTTACTGCCTGAAGGCCTTTGCTGCTCTGGCTTTAAATTTAAATTGTTATTTAGAATTAATTCTCTTTAACAATTAAATAAATAAATAAAATAAAATCTTATTTTTAAAAGTTTTTTTTTTTTTTTTTTTGTATATTTAATTCCTTACAACTAGCTAATATTGGTTATATTAATTATTTTTAACTTTAATGTATTTAATTTCTCACAAAAAGTTACTATTTCTTATTATAATTAGTTTATTTACTTTGTAAAATTCATTTGATAATACGATACGAATAACAAACTTGTTATAAGTACATACTATAAACATTTTTACTATTTCCTTTAAAGAAAAAAAAGGCACTTAATCCCTTACAAGCACTCCCTTAACCTTTTCAACTACAGGGTATAACAACACTCTGCTGTGCAGCGATGCTTGGCCTGCTCGGTGGCTGGTTTACCAAGAACGGGAGTCAGAACTCTCGGCATACATTGACACAGAAATGGCTAAAACTTGTGCCAAGGCAGTTAGCCTACCGAAAACTTTAACCCTTATACCTATAAATCCCTCAGAAAATGCGTTGCCCCAGCTGGAAATATTTTCACAGGGCGCGTCAAAGGCGACACGTGGCAGAAAGTTTGTAAATTGGGTACGCGCGGTACTTCTAACATCTAATATTCGAAAAACGTAACAAAAAAAAAATAGAAAAGTACTTATTAGGGAAGTGCATTCTTCAGTCTCTTGCATGCTTTCATTTAGTGAGTATATCATCTGGCTGCCTGGCTCCATTCATTGCCTTCACCTACATATTTTAAACTTGTTGAGCGAAAATTAAATTTTTAATGAATTTTTGCGAAAAGTTTTCACGTGAGCCGGAGAAACTGCAGCCGGTTTTAGCTGCAGCTTTAGCTTTGGCTCCAAGGGTTTCATTTTGGGCAAGTTGCCTTTTTTGATTTAATTAAAACATTCTTTGAGCTGGCTAAAAGTGTTGAAAATGCTGTAAGCGCCATTTTAGCAACGAGATAGTTGCCCAAAAAAAATAAATTAAAAACGAAAGTAACACAGCTATTAAAAGTTCGCTCAGATTTTTGACAACTGTTTAAAGTTGCAGCTGTGGAGCGCAAGATGATTTAAATTGTTTAAACCTTAAACTGTTTAAGAGCGCTCAAAAATAATGTAATAGATTTTCAGCACAGCCATTAACTGCATTTTTGACTGAGTGTGCAGGGAACAGGAGGTCCTGAATGCCAACAAACGCTTGTGCCTGCTGTGGCCCATATATCAAAGGCATCGCCTAGCCAAGCAAAATCCATTGGCTGCTTTTGGGCGCCTACTCAAACACACACACACAGCCAGCTGCGACGGCACTTCAGCCTTATTGATTTTCAATTAAAAATGCACAAACTCTAAGCCAATTAGCCCAGTTTACGGTCAGGACATGGTGGGGGCGTTGGCGGCGACAGACAACCTGGAATGCCAGCCTAAAATGCTGCAACGGAAATTGCTTACAACAACAATTACCAGGACAACAATGTTCGTGTGCCTATCTACAGGGCAACAGGGCTGCAGGATTCAACTGCCAAATGACTCGACACAAAAGCAGCCACGTGTTGTTGATATTGGTTTATATGCTCCTGTAAACGGAGGGAGGGTTGGGTGGAAGAATGTGTTGCAGCTAAGTGAGGAAGTTGCTACAGAGGCGCAGAAGACTGGCATTAAATTTATAAAAATTCGCAGTATGATATAGTCAGGGTATCTAATGTTCTACAATTCCCAAAAGTTACATGCGTTTTCTTTGTAAAGTGCACACACACAAAGCTTTTGGGCTGGAAGGTGTTGACGTTGTCGACGAGTCATCACAGCTTTACAGGAGCGGAGCGCTGCACTTCAACTGCTGGACGCGCCCCTCAGTGCTGCCCTAACCCTTGCCCATAATTGCAGGCAGCCGCTAATTCACAGGGACCAGACGACAACTTGACAGGCAAACTGAGAGGCAGGCAAAATGTTGAAAATGAGTCGCTGATTGGTAAGCGGGTTGCCTGTTTGATTGACTGACTGACTGACTGAAAGAAGAGAAGAGAAGCGTTTGGGACGGGTAGGGGAGTGCTGTTTATTAGCTGCGCCATTCGACGTTGCTTTGGCTGCCACAAATGTTGCTAACGATACTTTAGCTGCCACTCTTAGCCCAGACGGTAGCATGTCAGTGGCCCAGACGACGCCTGTCAGCGTCTAGGCATGGAATTTCGAATGCAATTTCGGTTTAAATGCCTGTCTGTGAGCAGTTGAAAAAGTGTTGCATACTTATGTGCGTGCTGTAGAGAATGACAGCCTTAAGCCGCCAGTAAGGAGAATGAGCAAATGTTATGTTGCAGCCTGTTTATGTCTAGTTGCTACTCCGACTCTCTCTCTCTCTCTCTCTTTCTGTGTCTCTCTTCCCTCACAGCCTGCCATATTGCAAACGCATTTGCCCGGAAATGATATCCACTGTGTTAAAGTCCGCAATTTGAACTCTTGCTGCTGCTGCTGTCGTGTCGTGGTGTTGCATTTGCCGCTTCGTTGCACCGTCGATTGGCAACTGGCAACTGGCAACCGGCGGCCAGAGCTGAAGCCTTTGTCTTTAAGTGGCCAATGAGCACGGACAGGTAAACAGAAGAACAGTCAATGTGAGCAGAGCAGACAGGTAAAATGTAAGGGAAAAGTAGTTGGGACTTGAAGATGATACTAAATCAGCCACTGGGCAAATTCTGTTATTTGTGCGCTTTTGTGCAACTGTCAGTTGTGTGTTTTTGATCAGCTTAGCACTTGTGAGGTGGAGTTTAAGAAATTGTTAAGTAAATGCGCAGTCATGAGGTATTTCTTACAAATCGAATCATCTGCAGTTTACACAAATCTTACGACACTTAATACAGTATTCAGTGGAGCTGCAAAGCTAGTTACTTTCAAACTAGACTTTGTGTAGCTTATAAACCTACATGCTTAACTTAAGCAACATACCCTCAAAGCACAATACACACAAATTAAACCACAAGTTGCCTTTTCTAGGCAGATTGCCCTATTAACATACCGCACCACCATAAAACCCAAATGTTAATGTCAACAATTGCCGAAGCGCTGCTCAGTTTACACGCACTCCACAGAAACAAAACAAAAAACGGAAGAAAATATGCCGGAAGCACACGCTGCGTATGCGCAATGTGCGTAAATTGCCGGCAAGGCACATAAAAGCGATTTAGCGCATTAAAAATATAAAATAAAAAAGCCAAGAAACTCAAAACGAAAACCTCTTTTAATTCTTTTTTAAAGCAAACAAATAAAATTATGCAGCCGCAGCATGAACACGGCAAATAAATATGCACACAGTGGGGTGGCGTGAACAAATCCTGTGTGGGAGGAGGAGGGCGCAAAACTCCCTCGAGTGCCTTCAACGACGAGAAATGCTCAAAAACACATTTCACATTTCGTTGGAAGGCAATGAAAGGCAAAACAAATGCCAAAGACACAACCAGAGAGTTATGTCTGGCGCAGACGGACAGCCCGACATCCGGACGGACAAACTAGGATGACGCGAACTTGGTAAAGTTGGGCGGCTTTTTTTCTGTGTGTTTAATGAGCTAAGCGGAAGGAAGTCAGTCAGCGAGGACGACGAAAAACCCGTCAAAGTCGACGTCGACGTCGTAATATTAAATAAATAAAAACAGGCAAACATTTTTAAAGTCCTGCAACGCCGCATCTCCACACTCTCCCTCTCTCCTGACAGGACCCAGTTCTATATGGCAAAAGTTGAAAATTAGCGGGCGTCTGTCACTTTTGCTTTCCTTTCTTTTCAACTTGCCAAAAGTTGAATTTTGATTTGCTTCTTTGGCTCAGACAGCAGCCAGATGTTGTACAGACTGATTGAAGGATGGGGCTGAGGTCTATAGGGGTTGAATTGCGTGCAAAAGCATTAAAAGATTTAATTTCTTAAATTCAGCAATGTGGTTCTAAAAGCGAAACAGCTTTTGCGTACTTAAAAT
Source organism: Hirtodrosophila histrioides (assembly GCA_037075165.1). NCBI lineage: Eukaryota > Metazoa > Arthropoda > Insecta > Diptera > Drosophilidae > Hirtodrosophila > Hirtodrosophila histrioides. The sequence continues at coordinate 9,351 of JBAMCL010000469.1, read as the reverse complement.
ATTCATTTTATTTAATAAAGCTTAAGTGAGTTTTACAATATTTGAGATGAGTTTTAACTAATAAAAGCTACAGTTACGATCACAGAACAAAGAAATATGATTGAAAGAAGTTTTAAGTACAAATATCAAAATCAAATATATTACCTTCCTAAAAAGCAAAGATGTGGTGTTCACGACCAGTGGTTAAACAGATTAACTGGCTTATAATGAGCAAGCGAGCTGGGCTGTTCCCTCCCCTATATTCACATTTGCAGTTAGGAAAGTGTATTAAAATTTAATACAACGAAAAGTGAATTCAATCCGAAAAGACAGAAGTGGAAACCAGAACATTTAAAAGAATTCACGTCCTCGAAAACGCCCGAAATTGAAAATGGGAAGATACCTGAACCTCAATTTCTATACTAGAATTCATCGATTTGGTTAATTTAAGTTAATCATATGATTTATAGCATATTATTGTAAAGCACAGAAAAGGCTGATTTCAGATTTAATTAATGGAATTAATCAAGAGCTGTATAAACTACTCATTAAATTGCTAATGCCTAGTGATTTTCCTCCCGTCACTTCCAACGTTATGTTGAACCACAAAAGCGAACATTTATCCCTAAGCTGTTGTCTCGTTATGTAAAACACGCGCCAAATATGTCACAATAACAATAGCAAAATCCCGAACAACACAAACAGGTAATAAAACACCGTCGTTTAGATATTTCACTAAGATTTTCAATAAAACGCAGTGGCAATCCACGAGCCTACCCAAATCTTATCCATAAGCCCAAGACAATCTAATTTTATAGCGCCCAATGCTTTAGCCAACTGATTTGCCAATTGCCAGTTGCCATTTGAAATGTGAATAGAGAGAGAGAAACAGAACGAGAGGAGGCTCAAATAAATTGCGGCAGTCAAATTGTAAGCCCAGCCAGTCAGCCAGGCAGTTGAGGAGGGGCACAGGGGCGGGCGGACGGTGGATGTGGTGCGACCGTGTAATGCGCTCAATCAAAAGTCAAATGTCTAAAAATATTATGAAAAGCCTTTTTTGCCAGCTAGAACGCGGACCCATTCCCTGGGGGACTGGTCTGGTAAGCGTAACGTTGTTGCCTTCGTCCTGCTCCTGGCTGACGCCTGCTTAGCATTCATTTATGCTAGCCTGGGGTTCGTTTTTTGCTCCGGCTGCTTATCACACACATACACATATATATATAAAGAGGTATATATATGTATATATATACATAGATCCAGCAATCGGTTTCGATTTCTTTTCATTTATACACTTTCCTGTTTGGCCTGGCCTTTCAGAGCACCGCTCCTTGCTGTGGTGTCCTGCTTAGCAATCTCCTTATATATTTTTTCTATTATTGGCTCCATTTACTGCCCGCAGTTGCTGCCTGCCTGGTGTTGGCCGCCGCCTGCTCTGTGTTTGTTTATGCTACATTTTGATTTTCTCAGCTTAAATTGTATTTGTTGTTTCTATTTTCGTTAGTTATATGAACGGTCAGCTAACCCGGCAGCAGCAACTGGATTTTTCGTTTACATTGCGATTTGTTGGCCCAACCTCCCAGGCTCTCACACAGTGCTTACAACAGGACTCTAGCCAAACAGGATCCGTTTTAGTTTCTCGCTTACCCTTTTTGTGCCGTTTGGTTTGTTTTGTTAGTTGAGTCGTCGCCTGTAAGTTTATTTGTGTTTTGGTTTATACACAAAGTTTTTTTCTATTTTTTTATTTTTTATTTCGCTTCCTCGTTTATCCCCGGGTTCATGTCTAAATTTATGTGGTCGCAATTTATTTAAATTTATGTGGCTTTTGTCAAATTGATTTCAATGCTAAGAAGGGTTGACAGGCTAAACGTGCGGGACGGACGTTCTTGCTCTTTACAATTTTACAAAACGTTGATTGAGTTAGCACGGTAGGGGAGGATAATATGAAAAATGTGTTGCGGATAATCGAAAGCGTATTAACTTGAAGGTGTATACTTTGAAGACCCAAAATAACCGAAATAATGAGGCTTGCAAAATGGTTATATGAAATGGGAAAACGTACAACAAAATCGATAATATAAAACATTTAATTCAAATTATTACTTGGAACGTAAAATGAACTACGCTAAACGGTATACAATTACCAAAAAGTATTTATAAATAATGATATGAAGTAATTTAGATAATAATAATAATATTTGTATAATATAATATGGAAAAGAAATTCGCATAAAATAAAGTTAATTCGAATAGAAAATGAAGCTAAGAAATTGAATTAATAAGAAAACTGTAGGTATTTTTAGAAATATGATTGTATCGACAGTCGAATCTCAAAATAGAATATGTTATCAAATAAGATTAGCCAACATAATTACTAACGAAATACAATAAGCGAATAAAGGTCAGTCAGTCAGTCACGATTAACATCAATTGGTATAAATAGACAAAACCAATCAATGTTAATTCAGCTAGTTTTATGTTAATCATTAATGCAAATGTCTAGTCAGAGCTCTTAGCTTGTCATTGTCAGCCACTTGATATTGATGAAGCTTGGCAAAACAAATCATTAGTTGTGCCTTTTATGACAGGCCAAATAGGCGCAAAACATCCCACACCCTCCTCCCCAACATGACCCCATAAAAACGTCTAGGCATCGGGGGGCAACTGCCAACCACCCCCCCAAAAAATAAGCATTGGTGGTGGGTTTGTTTCTACATAGCCCATGGCATAAAAAGGTTTCATATCAAAATGGCAATAAATAACAAACAATGCTGTCTGCAATTTTCCACTTTATAAAAGAAAAAGCCATAAACAATGGCATGGAGGGCACCGAAACGAGCCTGAAAATTATCATCTTGTTGTTGTTGCTGTTGTTCTTTTTTGTGGCACTCATAAATGCAGGCGCAGGAAGCGACCGGAAATGACTGACAGAAGAAGAGCGAATGGAAGCAGAGAGGGGGGCTTGAACTTGTAGCATATTTTTGTGCCTTGCAATTAATTAATCTCCAAGGTAATAACAAAAGCAACAGCTACAGCAAAAACAACAAAGACCTCGGCAATTGTTTTGCGCTTGATGTTTTATTGTTTTCCGAGCATTTTGCATAGCATATCTTTTGGGGCGCGTCTGCTGGCAATGAAACCAACAGAAGAAAACAATAAACAAGAAAATGTCTGGCAACTCTTTGACGCTTGTGTGTTTGGCAATATTTTTTAAATATATATATATTAGATCGCGTTGAAGCGTTTTTGTAATTTATGAAAATGCTGACAAGGCAGAGAATTGACTGGTGTGATGAGAACTCAAAATGTGAGACCAAAGTTAAGGTGAAAAATGTGGTTACTTTTTGAAGAGTAACTCTCAATTTAACACTCATAAAATGGCTATAAAATGTGAACGTCTAATTGAGCGGCAAATTGTAGCCACACACTAAATTATGCATTCGCAACAAATAAATAAACCGAAAACGTGTGCAAATGTTAATTTGAAATATATATATATATCTATATATATAAAAGAGTTCGTGCTGAATGACTGACTGACTGACTGATTGGCAATCATCGCACAGCCTAAACCATAAGAGCTAGGATGCTGAAATTTTCACAGTAGGTTCCATCTATAATGAAAGTGCACACTAAGACGGGATTTTGGAAAATTCCACCCACAAGCGTGGAAAATCGCGGAAAACTGTTGTATGAAACTTTTTTGTTTACCATCCAATCAGCTTTAAACTCATTTTCAGAGATCTACACAAAAATTAATTTGACACATATTTCATCGATTTTTTTTTTTTTCAAAGACATTTTCATAGCCCTACACTGAAAACATTAACACGTGGCTCAACTATTCAGTTGTATTTCGTACGGTTGACGAAAGCAGTCAAATTCAAGAAAAAAAATGCATTTTCATCTAAATATTTCCCCGGGCAAGGCCGGGATATTACCTGCTAGTATATATATATATATGTATATAAAACTGGTAGTCAATGGGGGCTCGTTTGGTTTTTGCCAAGCGCATAAATATTGCAATTCGATTTTAATGAGCGCCAATCGCATAAACAAACAACAAAATCGCATAGAAAGTCGAACTCGAAACCAACCAACAAAATACATTTAATTTGTTAAGCAGAAAAGTGAAAATCAATGGCCAGAAGCTGCCTTTTATGCTCCGCTCGTTTGGGTTACGTTTTATATATATTGTTTTTCTTGTATTTTTTTTTTATAATTTTTTCTTTTTTTTTTACATTTTGCTTTTTGTCCGTTTTTCAAGTGCGGTTTGTGCCCGCAAAATAACTCAGCTCGTTAACTGCACAAATAACATGTCAGCACTTTTGCAATGGAGCTTCAAACAGGGCTGAGAATGCGCCACAAATTTGCGGCAGTCGAGACGGCGACGGGTACACCGGGGTGCCACTCGGTCTGTTCCATCATTATTCAAGTGTCCTTAAGGTCCGTAGAAATAAAATGAAAGCACATGCACCAAAAACTGGAGGGGCTGTTCAAATAAAACACACACAGCCAGAGTTTGGGTTTAATGCCTGACCAAAAGTATTAATCACACACACAAACACACGCACTCACACACACACATACAAACACTGTGGAAACCCTCGCAGCGGTCTGCAAAGTTTTTTCTTTCCATATCGATGAGCTCTCGAGTATGGCAGAGAAACCAATAACTAAAACGTCCTGTACCCTAGTACAAGCCCCAAAATTAGTGAATGAAAAGCCAAAGAGCAGTCGATAAGAGTCAATGCTGCGGTTTTTTGGTCAGCAAATAAAATAAAATACATAATAAACGAAGCATAGTTAAGAGGGTGACCAAACAGATACCCTGTATGTTAATTTATTGAAATTTAAAAATAAAGGATTACCATCTATTCGGATTTATTTAAATACAGACTTTACTTTGGGTTCTTTATACCACAGCACGCGCTAAAGCAAATTGACTCTTGATCTCTTTTATATTACAGTCGTCGCTTAATGTTAACTTAATGTTATGTTAATTACAGAGTATATTGTCAGTTTACGATCAAAATGAATAAGAAGTATGCGAGTGTTTATGTATTTATCCAAACTAAGAAATTTCCATTACAAAACCCTATAAAAACCACCTTAACATATCAGACCACTTTGAGTATAACAGCTCTGTTCGAAACCTCATTTACATTGTCATTTAACAGTAACAGAGCACAGGCCTTTACATAACAGATCCTTTTGAGTATGACAGTTTGTTTACATGTTAATTAGTAAAGAGCTTAGTTATCTCAAGCTCAAGTGATTTGATCATGTAATTTAAGAGATTTGAGCAGATGTTTTGATATTTTTATATCTCGAATGTCTGTTAAATAAAGCACTCCCTCTCAGTTAATAATATAAGTGTAGGGTATTGAAATGTGGCGCCCAACAGTTGGCTACTGTGTTTGGAGCCCCTCTGTCCGCATAAAGTAAATAAAATAAAATAAAATATAAATGTTTATATATATAGCAATAAAAAAATGTTTGCGCAAAAAGTGAAAAGTGAAAGCAGCGTGGAGCATTAATAAAATAAGCAGCTCCGGCGCCGTTTGCTGTGCTATAGTTTCTGTTTTTCCCCCTATTGCAGTCATTTTTTTTGTGCCTTCTCTAGTTCTGTAATATTTTTTTACTATTTCGTATTTTTTTTTCTCTATTCTATTGCATGCAAGCGCCTCGAAAATTGCGGTTAGTTTTGTTTTGGCTCCTTTTGCTCCTTTTGCAAGTGTTTGGTATGTTTGCTGTATGTTTTTGTAACTGCGTTGCGGTCTCTCCCGGCTACAGTTGGCTGACTCTGCCGGCAGCCATCAGGCACCTCTACCCGCTACTTCGCCGCCTCCTCCCTCCCGCAAGCCAACCGAGTGCGACCCTCCATTCGCCGCAATGGCAAAACAAAAGCTGCAAAGCTGTTACCCATTTTCAGACCACCATCCCCACCATACCCCGCCCATACTAGACCCACCCCAACAAGCTGTGCCCTGTCTGTGTCTCAGTATCCTGTAACTATGTGTGTTTGTGTGTGTGTGTGAGTGTGTGTATATATATGTGTGCGTGTGTCTGGTTGCCACCGCTTGGTTCATTGATTTTGGTGTGGAAATGAACTTTGCTAGTTTTTTGGTTTTGTGGCATCGTCAGCGTCGTTGCTAGATGAATTTTTCCTTTTGGTTTTTCTAGATTTTCGGCACTTTGTAAGCATTATTTGTTTTCGCTTTTATTTATGTTGCGGTCTGTTTTGTTTAGCATGCAATTTGTGTTTTCTGCGGTGCTTTAAACTTACTTATACAAGCGAAAGACAAATAAATTGTTTTGCAAATTGTATTTAATAATAAGTGAATAGATTCCCAGAAGCAAATATGAATATGAAATGATTATATTTTTTATATATCAACAGCAGCAAATGTTTTTATATGTTTCTTTATGCGAATAAACATTCTTTCAATTTGAATAACAATTCAGATGCTTTCTAATGCGACTTTCAATGATAATTTCAAACATTTTCACGCTTAAAATGCAAAGAGCTCAATGCTATATATATTTTGAATTATGCCAACAAGCTGACAGCATATTTAGTTAGTAGATATTATCACTTTTGCCCGACAACTTTCACATTTCATTTTCGAAAACCACTAAAACAAGATTTCCAGCAGGCACGCTCAAATATTTGCCAGGCTGTCACAGTGTTTGGCCCGCCCGCATTGAAAAATATCACGTATACGTATACGTCAAAACGAGCTCACAATTCTCCCACCAGGCACATTATTTATATATGCAACTTCTTTTTATTTAAATAACAAATTTTGAAAATAGCATGAACAATGACACCGTATGCAAAATAGAAACCTTCCCCACTTTCAACATTTATGCATATAGTATTTTTATAAAATAAATAAAGGTGAAGAGTATGCACACACACACACACACACACACACAGCTGCTGCTCGTATGTGGGTCTATGCAAATGTCAGGCAAGGACACGAATAAAATTTAGAAAAATATGAAGAAAGAATATAAAAGCCATTGCACATATGCTAAGCGTTTATTTCGATTTCACTGACAAACAAAAGAGCTAAGAGCTAAGAGCTAAGAGCTCCTGGTGCTTCTAGCTTAGCCATGGCCGAGGTTCTCAAAAATGTAGCGCTGCTGTGTGGCTAAATTAGCTAGCCAGGCTTAAGGGTCAAAGGACAAACAACAAAACTAAGAACAAGAACTTAAAGCAAAGCTTGCAACATGCAACGCGCAACTGCAACAATTGAAATGAAACGCAGCTGCTGCTTCCGTTGGCTATAAATAAACTGGTGTGTGTGTGTGATGTGTGTGAATGTGCATAGCTGTGTGTGTAGCTTTGAGTGGGTGCTGCATTGTTGTTGTTGCGTTGCCATGCATAATAGACAATGCAAAGCCAAAGCCAAAAGGCGCCAGCACTCATGTGAGCTAAAGGTAGGATTTTGTATATGTAGCATGTCCTAGGCGCGAATATCCATATGCAAACTGTGTAAACCACCCTCTAACAACACTAAGGGCACCTTAACTTGACCAGGCAACTCGTTAAATTTTAATTCGAATGTGTTTTGTCTGAAATACCAGTGCGACTTTTAAGGATAATTGTATTATGCTTAATTTTGTTTTATATTTTCCTAATTTTGCAAAATTGCTTTTAATACTTAAATTATTTTGTTGTATACAAAAATAAACTTAGGGCTTTCTATAAATACTTTTAAATTTAATGCATAACTTCCCAACATCTATACTCGCTAAAATTTATATAGTTTTAATTGGAGTTTCTATTAAAAAGTTGAAAAAAAAATCCAATTAAATTGAACCATGTTAGCTTTAGGCACCTTGAAGCTAGCTTAAACTTTATAATTCAAAAAATTTTATATGTATAAAAGTTACACAAAAGTTTTCAGCATTTTTATATAAGGATATTCCCAAAAGAATATTTTTCAATAATATTCCTATATTTGTATAGTTTATATGTTTAAAAGTTACACAAAAGTTTTCAGCATTTTTAAATAAGGATATGCTCAAAAGAATATTTTCCAATAATATTCCTATATTTCTAAACAGTATTAGCTGCAGCGCTTGTTCATTTTCACTATTTCTACAACTCTCTAGACAGGACATCACCTAACAAGAAACATCTAAATAAAATTGTCTTTAGAAATACAACATTTAAACTTACAAAGTCTTAAAGATGAAAGTAAATATATAAATATTCGTGCTATAAATATCATTCGTCCGTATATCCTTTTAACAACATGTGTATGTTATTCCATATTTATCTTTCTATACATACGATACATCTTCCTTTACATCTGAAATGTTTATCAGAGTATTTAGTGAGAGCCTTGATATAGCTTAGCTGTTCACTCTTCTGTATTCACCTTGTTGACACACACCACATACACATACACACACATATACACACTTGTAAGCATAGCTTGTTTCATACATATGCAGGTCTCCCCCGCTCATATTTCCCGCAGTGTTGGCTCGCCTACGTGTCTTCCCCCTGTGTAGCCACTTTAATAAATGAAAAACCATCCAGTTTTTGTTTACTTCCAAGTATTTGTACACGTGTGTTTGTTGTTACTGTATTGTGTTGTTGTTGTTGTTTATTTGGTTGGACTTTTGTCGCACAGTTTTCACTTTCACTGAAATTCTCCACGGGGCAGGCCGGGCATTTCGTTTTGTATTGTTTTGCTCGTGCAGCGCAGAGCAAATAGAATTTTACGTAATTATTATGGATTGTCTCTCTATCTGTGTCAATTATTTGTAATTTAACCTCTCTATCTGTCTGCTGTCCCTCTCGCTCTCTCTGTGTGTGCCTTTCTGTGCAAATTAATTGGCCTGTGTCCCGTCACATGCAAATCCCTCGTTTCTCACTGATTTCGATTACCAAGCGCATAGTTTTAGGGCTAATTGCATTACAACACGCGCTTTAAAGTCAATGAACGTTGAGCTGGAAGCTTTTAAAAGGAGCAGCCAAGCTCAAACACGCAAATGTCAACAACAACAGGAACAACTAATTGCAGAAACAATAAACAATATACATAAAATGTCATATGTACGAGTACGTACAGTGTATACATATGCAGCTTACTCCTTTTTTTTATCATATGCATAAAAATAAATATGAAGCTTGGCATTTAAAGCTGCATAAAAATAGCCTGGCTAAAGTTGACAGAACACTGAGAGAAAATGTTTAAGAATTGTCGAACTTCTCTATACAAATGTTAAATGAAACCAACTGTTTTTATTTAAATCAAAGATTCGTTTGAACTATTTACCGTATTCCGAATAAATACTCGTGAAAAGGAACCTTTACTTAAATTTGAGACTTGAATTTTCTTTTGATTTTTC